>OZ030396.1:10761412-12011412 GCA_964023965.1 Melinopterus prodromus
TACAACGCCTACAAAACCAATAAGATGAACGCTGCGGGCAAAATGCGGTTGTCCCAGCACATTTAATCGAAAGAGGAAGTTAGAAGAGGAATGTCGAGTTGAACAAAGCATTCCGCGGAAAGAATGCCTTCCGTGCACCAATTTGCTCCACAAAACACACGTTTTCTACTTTGGTTTCATAATTGACACATTTTGGCACTGCTTTTGGTTTCATTATGAACTGCTAAGATTAGTTTGAGCTTTATAAAACTTAAATAATAATATACTATTATAATTGAATCGGTGAGTGGAAGAACAGAAAAAGTCAAAAATTTTACATTTGAAACTAAGATAGCCATTTTGTATAAAATGTCTCCATCTTTTCGAAAATATGCAAAACATAATCATATATATTACCAGAACTGCTGTAGAAGCACCGTACTTCACGCAATGACTGGAAGAACACAATAAGTCCAGGACATGCTCTGTTTTCCACTCATTGCATGGAGCGCGTTTTTTTTTTCGTCATAGACATTTTTTACGTGCTAACTCTATATTTTTTAATGATTTTGACAGATCTTTTAATTGTCCTAATGGTATCATAATATTTTTATTGTCTTACATAAGAAAATTTTCGAGAAAAAGGCAAAAAAATTGAGAATGTTACGAAATAAAAGTGACAAAATCTCCAGAACGGCTAGACCGACTTTAACGAAATTTTGGAATTAAGTATTTTGCAACCATGTGAAGTCACTGGGTTTATTATCGTTGATGCTGCAACGTTTATAGTTCCAGAGATATAAGTTAAAACTTTTGATTTTGAAATAGATCACCCCGTATATTTTGATAATATCTGTTGCCGTCGTCCATTGCCTATTCAATGTTACTACAGTATTATATAAAAAATATCTAGAAATTAACAAAAACCTTTATTACTTAGGTCTAAAAATTAACAAAGAAAAAATAGATAATAAAGTACAACAACAACAAAGTATAGTGTTCTTGACGATGCGATGGTTGAGAATACTCATAACCCAACTAGAGCAGTTGCACTAGTAAATGTCAAAACGTAGTGGTATAAATTTTTTCTCTTTTTAATTTTTAGACCTAAGTAATAAAGGTTTTTGGTAATTTCTAGATCTTTTTGATATAATAGTGAAGACAAACAGAAAATGTGAAAAAGACAGGGTGTTCTATTTGAAATTTAAAAGTTTGAGGTTACATCTCGGAAACTGTAAACGTTACATCAACGATAGTAACGCCAGTGACAATACTAATTCCAAAAAATCATTAAATTTAGTCGAGCCGTTCCAGAGATTTTGTTACCGTTATTTCATAATCTTCAATTGTCTCTTTCTCAAAAATTTTCTTATGTAAGGCCATAAAAATATTATGCTACTACTAAGACAATTAAAAGATCTATCATTCATTAAAAAATATACAACCCTATAGTTTACCCATTTAAAAGAATGTCGATGACGTCAATTGTTAAAAACAATTGAAGGTAAAAGAATTAATTTGATATCATAAGGTGTATTTTGATAATTTATAAATCAACGTCTTCGAGGATTTTTAAAATATCAAACCGTTCTTGAGATTTTGTCATGTTTCAATACTTTACGCGCTCACTGTATAGATGGCTACACCACCCATTTTTTCAAACTATCGAAAGAAACTAAAAGTCGTCCCACACTTCCAACAAAATCAGCATACAAAAACACAATACCTATTAACTACCTAAAAATTGCTAACTTAGAAAAGTAATGCAGTATTTAGAAGGAGAAGAAATTTTATTACCATACTACTTCTTGGGAAACATCAAATCATGATAAAGACTAAGGACAAGTTTAATAATGTTGTTTGTTTGTTGGTTTTAATTTTATTTCTATTATTAAACTTGTTGTTCTTTTCGTCTTTGGTGGTTTTATTTACCACTTGTGCTAATAGCATATATTTTCAACAAATAAGAGATTATTATTGATAAGCATGTCGTTGACTGGAAGAACAGAAAAAGTACCGAATTAACAATTTTTCTTTAGTTTAATACAAACGCCTAATTTGGACTTATTCTGTTCTTCCATTCACCGATTCAATTATATGACATGATCACATTCAAGACAAATCTGCGTTTCCTATCCTCCGTTGAACACAATCTGAGAGGTTTTATTGCATGAAAATGTAGGGAATTATCTGCGATTTAAGCAAACTCAACAATCCAATCAATCCTTAAAAGCAATTGACCTGGGCAGCGCAGCGCCGCGCCGACTGGCAAAACAGTCGATCCAATTTAGTTTCAATTACAGCGCCGGAGAATATTGGATTGGCACCTTTCTACCGTGGAAAAAAATGTGTGAAAACGATCGTACAGAGACCAAACGGGCGACTGCACCAATTCAGGCCTCGACTTCACGACATTTATCTCTATATACGCCAACCGGATGGCTTCGAGCTTGCTGCGTGCCAGACGAACAAAATCCAACTAGTTTTTCGTGCACGTATTGGCCTATATGATATAAATTTTAAATTGGCATTTTGTGGGTTTCTAGTTCACTGCGGTGGGGTGTGTGTGATTGTTTACTTTAAGTCGATGGATTTCTATAAATTTCTTTTTGCAATATCGACCTAATCACCGACGCAAAAGATCCATTAGAAGTTAAATAGGAAATTCGCATTACATGATATCATTGTTTTGCAAGAAAGAAAATCTAGGCATAATTCAGAATTTCTGCTATCAAATTCAGATTTTACGAGAGAAACATACGAGTTCTTTTTGTTTTAACTGGTTCGATTTTGTTCATTGTTAGCCAGGCATGCCACTGAGCTTATATTATTGTATTTGTGGCAAATTACTGGAACATATTACCTGGATATATGTGAAATTCTTCGACATATATATTCAAATAAAGTATACAACATAAAAGTTGTTTTTTACATGAAATTAAACACAATTATTTAAAGTTCTTAAATAAAGTAATTCTTGATTTTTAGCTCCTTGAGGCACGGGTTAACGCGTATTGATCGATCTCAAATTCATTTATTTCGTTTCATTTATGGGGTCATTATCTGACGAAGAAAATTAATTTCAATTGAATACGTTATATTACAAAGGCCTTTCTTGTGCAACAAACACGAAGGAGCGTGGCTTCATACAGAAATTAGCTCGAGCAATTTATGTTGCGCAAATCAAAAACGAGAGAGCTACAAAGAATAAATACCACATATAAATTGACATACGTCAAACCCCTTTTGTTACAAGCCATTCAATCAAATTGTCATCCTAAAGGAGGAAGAAAAAATACGTTAGATGTAATCGTGAACAAATATTTAGAACCATTATTGATATTAATATAGCGTATAGCGATAGTGATTTATTTTTAGTACCATTGACGATGATGATTGATGACTTGGTGTTATTAAATATGAATTATTTTAATAAAACATACATTCTTATGAATAAAAGAAAAGCTAAACTGAAATACTACATTTTGAGGACAGAAAAAAATGTTTAGATAATAGAAGTGTCCACTTATATAGTAGTGTCTGTTATGTGAAACTTTAATGTATTGTGCGATTTTTAATGATAATATATTACGTATATAATCGTTTCCCTTTATTACCATAGTAAGATGTTGAATGGATTACGTTTTATGTCAACATACTAGTATATAACGTAATGATGATATATTTTATTGGGTTACCGCCCTTAAACATAGATGTTGTTTATTTGAATTTTGTATTTATCTACTATTTCTATTTCTACTATTCTTCAGGTGCGAGATATAACAAAAATAGAAATATAACATTGCTACAATACAAGAGAAACCGGACAAACGTACAAATTAATACGTAACGTAACATTTGTTCGGTTTCTCTTGCATTGTAGCAATGTTAATTCTTTGTATTTTAATTTTATGTGGTCCCTGAAGAAGATAACATATTTAGCGAAATATTGGATAATTAAAAAAGTCAAACAAACCACATCTGTTTTTAATCCCTGGTAACCCAAAAAATATATAATAATTACGTTATAAATCAATGTCCAAAAGTTCCTACATTGTATACGAATTTGTTTTCGACAAACCACATTTTGACATATTTAGGAACTTTGTAAGACTTTACAGTCTGAAGAAGAGAAAAATCGATTGCGTTTAACCTGAATAATTTAATTTTTCCTGCAAAAACTGGTGACATTACTAGTGATTGTTTCCTAGTGCGAACCTGGCGTCTGATCGTATTCCTGCTGGTTATTAAATAGACTATATGTGATGACTATAGGCAGTTTTATGGCAATCTTTTCTCCAGTTTTCTCAATTTTGGACGGAACGTCCGGTCCAAAAACGGGCATGTCTCGCATGTCTAACCAAAACTTTTAAATAGATTATTTTTTGATACTGACGGATATGCGCAAGGCGCATGCAAGAACTTACATATATCAAAGGTATTCTGCATAATGAAATAGACACGGCACTTAATAATACATATTGGAAGCACTTACTCGTTCAGCCTCTAAGCAAAATATCCTTTCAATCCAAGAACATTATTTGTTCGCTTACCTGAAACAAAAACGACAAATTACAATCAAACCGATAACAACCCATCGGGCAATCAATTAAGGAAAATTTCATTTCATGAAAACTCTCGGCTAAGCAATGAAAGCAAAGCTAAAAAGAGTGAAGTACCAAAATTCTCCGGATAGAAAAAATATTTGGTTATATTATCAAATGATAACAAATGATAATATATTAATATATAATCGTTTCCTTTTGTTCTAGAAGACTCATTTTGATATATTTAGACACTTTCAAAGGTTTTACAGTTTTTACAGGCGTTATTAATCAGGTTTCATGTCAAAATCATTAAATTTAGCCGCTTAAATATTGGTGACATTTCTGTTGATTTTTTCCTAGTATATTATTCCTCTCGGTTACTAAATTAACTATTGGTATGATTTAAAGGTACACCTCGAGTCCTGGGTAATAGATTAATTTATTTTTTAAAATAAGGACTAGCCCCAAGTTCATATAAAATTTCTTCTTTACCAGTGATCTATCAAAGTTAACCTATGACCTAATAAATCACCCTGCTTGTTGTTGTTTCTCTGTTGCAAATTATTTTATTTAAACCACATTAAAATTACTAAAATTTGGCTCCAGTTTTTCAGAAAATGTGTAAGCAGAAATTCTGGGGGCTTAAGAAAATTTACATAAAGGTTTAGAGGCGTTTTTAAGAATAAAGGTTGACCTTGACATTTTTTAACAAAAATCCCAGTTTCGATTATCTGATTATAAGGAATACCAAGAAACTAACATCATCAATATTTAAGATGCTATCCAAAAGTTTCGCGCTCACAAGGTCCCATAAGGCGTCCTCAAGATTACACCATTACGCCGCATTATTAGAAAATTTCTTACGAAATAACCAACACCCACAACAAATTTTTAATCAAGACGTCCGCCGGCGCTCGTCTCAGTTTTTTGTCGTGTTTCCGCAAAACACACATAGTTGGCGTTGTCTTACTCGCTTTTTTCACTCGGGGCATGCATAATTCAGGCTGCCGCCGGCGCGCGTCGCGGCGTGGCGATCGCGCTTCTCCTCGCAAAGTTCAAACCTGAAATATATTAATTTTCCGTGTGCCGATAAGGCGGCCGTTGGGATGTTTGTCACGCGCTGAACATCCAGCGCGCTCACTCGATTTTTACGACTTTTTGGTGGCGGCAGAGGTAGTTGTAGACACGGGTTACGGTACTGCGCAAACTTGCTTGCACCACAGTGGGCCAAAGACAGAAATACTTGGTAAAAAAATATTCGGAGATATTCAAAACAAAAATATGATATAAAGTGTAATTTTCAGGCAAAAATTAATTATTAAGTGAAAAATAAGAACGCTTATGTTAATATCCTATTATCAATGTAAATTGTCTAAAAACTTCTTTTTAAAATACTTAAATTGGCAAAGATCTAAGCGATCTATTGGAACCAGTTTTTCAAAACATTATTGCTGGTACCGAAAATATATCAGAAGCCTTTGAACCGAAACAAAACAATAAAAATAAATTTGCCCCAACCGATGTTTTTTAAATGAAAAGTTTTAAGAAACAAATATCATTCTTTGCAAAGGAAAGTAGCGAAAACTAAGTGACAAATATTAGTTGTAACGTGTACCTTGTCAATATCTGAAAAAAACAAATACCAGCTTTAGGAATAGACCTAACCTTCAAGCTAGAAATAGTTTTGAATATACCCAACATGATGTGAATGACCCAACATGATCTTTTTCAGGTTTTAATACTCTACCAATTTACAAATTGACCCGTGAAACCGGCATCTTCCTAAGTTAGAGACCAAAAAATAAACCAATAAAAAATCCTTCCAGCTTAATAAATACAAATTCTTATTAATTTACAAACAAAAAAATAAATGGAATAAAAAATAACATCATTATTTAACTAATAACTAAGTTGATAGAAAAAAAATATTTTGATTAATATAATAACATCAAAACTAATACCATTAACTATTTCTTTCGTTTTCAACTTTTTACTTTTAAACAAATAAACTGAGGAAAATGCAGGTTTCAGACATCAATTTGTATTTTAGTAGAGTATATGAAAAACAAAAACATACAGGGTGTTCCGGCTGTTCCTTACAAATGAACCAGCCAGTATATTCACAACTACTTCAAATGTCTATCTGTTTATTGTTAACTTTTCATAGGAAGAGATAAAGGTGCATTTCATTTTTTTAATGCTTTAAAAAGTTTTCACACCGTTCAAACTTCTTAATGAATTGAAAAGCCAAAAGGTCATATCGTCGTTCTAATATTTCGATAGTCGCAGCTCTATCTCGCAAATTAAGAAACTCAAGATGTCAAATAGAAGAAATCAAAAAAGAAAAATATAGAAGACAGTACATATATTAGTGTGACGATAGTTATTTGTTGAAAAACAATGAACGCTTGTGATCAACTAACGACGTACATTTTCAGGTTAAAACGTTTAAAAGTAGCGGATTTACTAACAATCTCCTGAAGACATTATTAAAAAAGAACATTTAGGTAATCTAATTATTATAAGCTAGTATTTGTCACAGCCTATGTTCTTTTTTAATCAATTTTTAAGATTTATTAAAGTAGGTATCGAAAAAATTATATGAAAAATACTAAATAGTAACATAAAAACGTTTAAAGTAACAACGACTTAACCTTGAAACCAGGTATATTTTTTCAGTTTTTGATAATATTTTAAATAAAAGAAAATAGGGACAACCGCATGTCCTTAAGTTCAGTAAGCAGACAGACAGGTACGATAGACACCTTTTCTTTAAACATACATTGACTAAAAGTCAGTAAAAGTTTTCAGATGGATTTATTTCTTCAATCCTCTTATATATAGAAATTTTTAAGTTTCAGTTTAGTTCTATTTTATTATTGCATTGGCTATCATTTGTGTTCTTTCTTAATATGTCTTATTTTCAATTTTAATTTTCTGTTTTTTGTTATTATTTGTTATAATATATTTTATTATATAGTATTATACATATAGTTATAGTATATTTTAGACGGCTGTAACGTTAGTAAACACAAAAAAAAAATCTAAAAAAATCAAGAACCAACCTCAAGTATCAAGAATTGTTTGTATGAATGATTACTTTAACACTTTTATGTGGTGATATGAAGGTCTTTCATGAATGTTTACATAACATAATTGCTAATAAGTAATTGCTCGCCGCATTATAATCCGAACTCACGAATCTATATAATTCTTAAACCTCCTAACCAAAAATCCAAAAATATTTTTTTTCGCGTTTCTCAATCACCTGTGCCACTGTACCACAGCAAACTTTTCGCATTTCCTCAGGATTGCGGACTCGACGAACTGTGCTCGTTCACGGACGCCTATGCAGCGGTCGCGTACCAGTAATGCATCTCGTGAGGCGAGTGAGGGGCAATGCCGTCCGCGGATTACTGCGATGCGCTTATCCGCGCCAGGTTTTGCATCTGCAAAAAGGGACGGAGGAGCCGGGCTGAGCCTCCTGCGCCCCCCCCCCCCCCCCCAGCCGACGCTCGATAAGCCCGATGGGCTTAACTTGGACAATCGACTATGGAAACGATTCCACCGGAACAGCTTTGAACGCCATTCGCGCCTATCGCTATTTAATTTTGAAACGGACGAGATAACAGCTGGTTTTGATGACGTTGAAAGGAAAGTGAGGAAGTAAATTTAAATGTTTAGGTGAAAATAGGGAAATAGTAACGGTGTGTACGAGTTTCCGTAATAAAAATAACCCAGGCGAAGGGAATGCTCCACCGCGCGGAATGGCCAATGGATGTTGGCTGTGTGAGTGTCAAAAGGTAAACACTGTTAAAAATCTTTAGGCTGGATCCGGAAGCTACTATATTTACACTGAAAAAAATTCTAGTGCCAATGGTTACATTATGGGCAATGTAAATATTCCCATGTAAATATATTATTAGAAGAATAGGTACTGTAGTTTTACAGAATAACCTCTAAAACCTGTAAACCTGTAACGCGAAAACGTCAAAATCTCATAAATCAAGTAGTAATTTTTGACTCCAATATCTTGATTAATCCACAATGTAATTATTCTTAACAATACAATGTGTAATATGAAATTAATATGAAATGACTAAATTACCACATACTAATAAAAAAAGCGCTAGTCCACAAGTAAAATATAGAAATACCATGACCGGAAATCAAGTTGTAAACAGTTTTACTGAATAAATTGTTAAAATACATAATTTGACAATGTTTTTAATACAAAATTACAGAGTGTTAACTTAGAAGAATAAGTAAACTCTGTTATTTTAAAAATCCTACGATAAGTCGATTTTTAATTATCAAACTAGACAATCTTAAGGAAATTTAATTATCAACCTACATTTTTTTACTTATGATATCATCTACATTTGCTTTTTAAATGCCCGAACTTAGTCTTTATGACCACCTTTAGAAAACTCGTCACGACCACATCGTGTTGTATATCAATAAAAAAAAGAAATCTTCTTATTTTTTAAGACCAAAGATTTTATGCTTACATTTCTGGTTTACTCAAAAACAGATCCGGATCTAGCAGAAAGTCTAAAGTTGTGAATTGTTTCCAGTTTGTGGAAAATTCATAGCCAAAAATTTACATAATGCAATTGATAATTTCTCCCTACTGATTCAAATAAAAGCGGATCAAATATTGTTATTGAAATTAATATTTTATTTTCTTAGGAAATAAGGAACAAAAATAATAGAAGATTTTTAAAGTACTGCTTAAAAATAATAAACATTTGGATGTAACCTAATCTCCGGTTGGGTTGTCGACTTTCTAGAAATTAAGATTTGATGCAAACAATAATATTGTTAGCCAGCAGTTATACATTTGCTTCAAACAAAAGTGTATCATCTAAGGCAGTCCTGTCAAATGTACTAAAAACAAAATAACGCAAAACTAAAAACATAAAGACTACAGCCAAAGATACGCTGTAAGAGTTTTAAAAAGCAAAAAGTTGTTACAGTAGTCACAAATAAAATAAGGCCACAAGATACTACTTTCTACAGGCCTTGACTAAAAATTTACCACACAAACGTCAATTTCTTATTTAAACTTTCAACAGGAAAAGAAACACATATGTTAACTTAATTTTTGATATAAATAGCGCAGGAGAACTTTACCTCATATGCGTATACCAACACAATTTCAAGTAAACGGCTATTAAATTTTGTAAAAAAAAGAATGTAAACATAATCATAAATTCACAACTCTGGAAATATCCTAAGCATTTTGATAGAACTTTCCAGAATTGATAAAAGGAAACTAATCATCTATATAAAGAAAGTAGTAACTCACATAAGTCGCTTGTGATGTCGGTACGATTTTTAAATTAAACAAAATCTGTAAAAATTGCTCTAAACATAGTCATAAATTCACAACTCTGGAAATATCCTAAGTATTTTGATAAATGTTTCCAGAATTGATAAAAGAAAACTAATAATCAATATAAAGAAGGTAGTAACTTCAGATCAGTCGCTTGTGAAGTCGGTACAATTTTTTAAATTAAACAATAAAAACTGTAAAAATTGCGCTAAACATAGTCATAGATTCATAACTCTGGAAATATCCTAAGAATTTTTATAAACATTTCCAGAATAGATAAAAAAAACTAATAATCAATATGAGGAACGTAGTAACTCACATCAGTCGTTTGTGAGGTCGGTACGGTTTTTTAAATTAAACAAAATATGTAAAAATTGCCCTGAGTACCAGATTCCTAAGAGTAAGAAAAATATGGGATTGCCATTCATGAAAGAGTTGTGAATTTTCCATAAAAATGTAAAAACTACCTTCGTTGGATAGCCTTTAAAATGACAATTAATAGCACAATTTATGCATGGGGATATAGTGGACCTTACTATTTGAGTTGAAAAATCGTACGTAGATTATTTTAAACAATTAATATTAGATGATCTAATATTGAGTGTTAGAATTTCGTAAAACGAGACCTTCCAGTAATAATATTGAATTCATCATCCATGTAATATCTCGGCAAAAAAGTCCCCAAATCAACAGCAAAACGTTTTTCAGTGTAGAGTGTAGACTATAGATGATATAACTTATTCATCTCACAACTTCTTACAAATCCTACAATATACAGGAACACTACCGCTAGGTAGGGTTATAGGAAACAAGCGAGCGATGATGAGGAACCGGAAGTGCTTTACGCACAGATTATGCGACGTGCGGAAGTCGGCCATGGGCCGGAAGTCCGTAGACTATCCGCAACGATGTCTCACACCACGTCCATCTCGACGCCGACGCGTTAATCTCAATTCCGACGCGCGCGCAGTATTTTGTTTTCGGTACGTGTATCGGTGCAAACTACCAGACGACCAAGTTCGTAATTGTACTTCCATGTATGAAGCGGATCATTCGGATATTCATGACGGTCGAATTTGCATGTGTCATCCAGATCGCATACATATGTGATGGGACGGGGAGTGTTAAAACTGCTGAGTAAATATTAAACTAATTGGAACTGGATTTGAACCGCGTCGTGGAATTATGGAACGTTTCACGGTCGTTGTTTTAAACTATTGTTATTGAACTGGATGATTTGTGTTTGAAGCTCGATATTGGGATGTAGATTATTAGTGCTGCTAGATGATTCAGGGCAGGTATAAGCTTGGAAAAGTTTGTCAATTTTACACTCAATAATAATAAATTTGAAGAGATAATATCATTTTACTGTTGGTGTTAGAAACACTTAACAAATTTGGAAAGTGCATTTTGTATTTTTACTTCCAATGGGTGTTATTTAAATTATATTTGTGGATTTACTGGAACAGTACTACCAGTTTATTTTAGACAAGAAAACAATAGCTAAATATTTATTACATTTATAATACTTAATATAATTCATCAATTTCTACCCTGTAAAGCATGTATATATCTTCGCTGGCCTAATGTACTTGCCTGGCCTTTTTTAAAATGTTTAAGATAATACCTAGGCTAAAATTAACAATGTAATTCTTTTGCCAAAATTCCTCTTACCCTAGAAATACCAACGTACATCATGCTCAATTTTAAACGGGAATCGTTAGATTAATTTGTTAGGAATTGCTATATTTGGAAAAGATATTATATATTTTTATATTAGGCTGCCTGAATACCAATGTTTACTTATCATATTCGGCTTTTGAGGGATGCATACCGTTATAAAAATAACCCCCAGAAATTGCACCCTAAATGGATTTTTGGATATATCTTCGACTTTTTTTTGACAAAGAGAACTTTTTAAGAACAACATATCGTCCGTTTTCATTCCTGTTAACATTTTTCACATTTATTTGTCCCCCCCTCCCTAATAACATGGATTTTCAAAAAATGGCAGGTCAGGTTTGTTCACCAAAAGCATTTAGTAGTTGATAATTTTTTTTTTATACTTTTTATGTTAAAAATTTTCAGAGATACTGAGAAGTACAAATTTTCAGTTTATTAGAGAAAACATAAATCCGCACTTTTTGCATTTATTCGACTGACAATTTCCACTGATAGCAAGAGTACTATCTGTATAAATGAAGATTTTTATAAAAAAGTTATGTACATAGAAATGTTCTTTCATCATCCCTTATTGCATTTTTGGAAAATGGCGATGCCAAGGTTCCTTTATTTTAAAAACAAAATCCAATTACCAATG
Source organism: Melinopterus prodromus (assembly GCA_964023965.1). Taxonomy (NCBI): domain Eukaryota; kingdom Metazoa; phylum Arthropoda; class Insecta; order Coleoptera; family Scarabaeidae; genus Melinopterus; species Melinopterus prodromus. The sequence continues at coordinate 10,773,597 of OZ030396.1, forward strand.
TTTAAATAAATTACTACTTTTAAATTATGATTGTAGCATAAATAAAAATTTTCAATTTGAATTCCGAGACTTCTTGCATTCAGTTACCTTTGCTGTATTGAAGCTGGAGTACCACAAGGTAGTGTACTTGGCCTAATTCTTTACCTTCTATACACATATGATCTTCCGCAACCAGATGGTGTTACCGTTGCTACGTTTGCTGATGACACAGCTATCATGGCAGTAGAAATAAATGGTGAAGGACCAACACTAAAACTGCAGAATGATGTCAACGATATTAGTGATTGGATGCAACGATGGCTAATTACATTGAACGAAACCAAATCCGTTCACATACATTTTACGAACAGGCGGATACCATACGTTCCAGTTAAAATAAATAACACCACCGTACCCTACTCGAACACCGCAAAATACCTCGGTATAACGCTAGACACCAAGCTCCGCTGGAAAGCACATGGTAAAAAGAAACGAGAAGAATTGGGCATAAGATACAAAAAAAATTACTGGCTTATTGGTAGGAAGTCTACTTTGTCAAGATATAATAAACTCCTATTATACAAGCAGATACTTAAACGTGTGTGGACCTATGGTATCCAACTGTGGGGCTGCATTAAGCCAAGCAACATCACCATCATTCAATGCTTCCAAAATAAGGTGCTAAGAAACATCGTGGGTGCACCTTGGTACATAAGAAACAAAAATCTCCTATCTCTTATACTTAGAAATTTAGATTAGATTAATATAGCTAGAGAGTCATCAGACTAGGTGTTGTACTCAAGTACCTCTGAGGTGTTGTTAATTAAGAATAAAAAGTTATCTTTGTAGCTATAGTCAAGCATTCACGAGGACAAGAATTTGTTTAAAAGAGCACGGATACAAATACTGTTACACATAATATGTCAGTTGTGCAAAAAGAATTCTCCTCTATTGTCGCGTGTAGTTGTTATCATCGCGTACACTTTTGTCTCATTGCAGAAATAGTTTCGTTTCACCTAAAATTGGTTCCAGATAGTCAAAAAACATCTTATTGACTTCCTAGTTCCTATTCCACCGGCAAGTTAATAAGTACGCATACCTTTTTTTTATGAAAATACTATATGTAGGCAGCAGTGGCACACAAGCAACCACCCCCACATACATACAGCTTAGTCTTTTAATCGCACGGTTTGCCGAAGTCGAAACAATTGGCAAGGCAACATTGTACGGTGCGCTCCGAGTCGTGATCAAATGCGGACGGAAACTTTGGCTTTACGAAACGAGTTGGCCGCGGGAGAGATTAAAAAAGAAGATCCGAAACTATCGAACTTAACTCCGCCCGTAAAGTTTAATCCAATCCATTATCTCTTGCGTTTCATTTAACCCGGTGGCGAACACTACTACGTCCAGATTTGCATGGAGATGTAATTCCCGAAGTCGCGCCCCGCCGCCGTAAGGGATGAGGGAGGTTACAGGGCTCACCGCCGGCGAACGAACGGCGCCGTCCCGGTCGAACAATTGAAGTTTTCCAGTTCTTCAACTGTCGTTAGACGTGCTGCATCGAAAATGGCTTCGTTAAGTTCACGGTGCACCCTGCAAGATTCATTTTTTATCTCTGGTTTGTTCGCTTTTTCGGAACGCGAACGATTCGTTGGGGTTAATACAGGTTTTATCGTAATTAAAGTTCTTTAAAATTCCAGTGGGTTACCTTGCACAGGCATTCAACGGTACGAAATATACTGGTTAACATTGATTGAATGCGTGATAGATCTGGGAGTCTACTCTTGTCATCGCGAATACGAGACTTCTCGAATGGTTTGGTGAGACGGAGTGGGGATATCAGCGGTTGCACTCTGTTTGGAACGTAGCTATGAGCAAGTTTGCTTGTCGCTAAGAACAATAATGCATGCGCCACGCCCACAGGTTACAAACACATGGCAACCGCCGATATCCCCACTCCGTCTCACAGAACCATTCGAGAAGTCTCGTATTCGCTTCAAAAAGATGACAACAGTAGACTCCCAGGAAGTCTACTATATACAGGCATTTCTTGACCAATTTGAGCTCACTAACGCGCAAAATAAGTTTTAGTTCTCAAAAAAAATAATCGTACAGATTGGTTTAGTTAAATAATTATTAGAAAACTATCATTATTGTCAGAATTAAATGTAGATATAGTAATAGTAAAACGTGTGTAACGAGAAATTTTAGAAAATGTTAATAAAAAGGGAGCCAAATCTAGATATATAGATACTTATTACTTTAAAAAATTTCGGACACGTCAAGTTTTAATTACCAAACTTCGCCTTTGCAAAAAGGTTAAAAATGTCACAAAAGTAACAATAACCAGTGCTATAAAAATCCACTATAACACATAAAATTCTACATTCTTTATCTTTAATTTGGTGTATTGCTTTTAAGATATTGTGAATAAGAGTCTGAGAAAACCTCTCGGAACATGTGTTTAAGCCCAAATGTGTTCATACAAGAAAAACTGCCTATTTTTAGCATTTTATTAAGAAATTATGTCTATTCTATATGTTATTTAGAAACATTTTCCAAGTTTTCAAAATTAAAGCAAATATTTTTTGGATATATAGTGGCGCTTCACACATTCGTTATAATCTGGGCAATTTCTTGCCTTTCAACTACATACAGTGTGTCCCACTTAAGAGTGTAACACCTTCATATCTTTTTTATTTTTAGTCTAATTTTAGTAAGTTATTCATTCAAATATAGATCACATATAGCTCTCTATTTACTACCAAAACCCCAATTGTCTTCTTTAAATGCAAAGCACCGTGTGATAAATGGCAAAATAAATGGCAAAAATCAAGAAAATACTTTAGGGATTTTTTTATTGGAAAATTTTAGTAGTAATAATTGCTCAGATTTGGCCAAAAACCTTAAACCCAAAATTTCATGAATATTAAAAAATAATGAAATTTTCTTCAAAAATAATTTTAAGTCCGTAAATATTGTTTGCATAGGCAGCTGAGCTTAGAAAATGGTGCTGTGGATATTTTGTTTGAAATAAAACCTGAACTGTCAAAGTGCATTGTCGTATTTAATTAAGATAAGGTATTGCCATGTTTGTAGGTTACTTATTGCATAATATCCTTTATTATTCAATAGAAAATTGCTAAATAAAATTTTAATAAAAATTCGATTAATTTAAATTGTTTTTCTTTATTTTTCAAATAAAATTTCTACAGCTTCTTTTTTTAAGCGCAGCTGGCTATGCTAGTGATATTTACGGAATTTTAATATTTTTAATTTTCATGAAATATTGGATTTAGGGTTTTTACGCAATTCTGAACAATTAATTTTTCGATAAAAAAATGCCTAAAGTGATGGCTTGATTTTTGCGATTTATTTTGCCATCACAAGGTAGTTTGCATAAAAAGAAGGCAATTGATTTTTTGGCAGTGAATAGAGCAATATGTCTTCTACATTTGAAAAAAAAAAAATAAAATTAGACCAAAATAAAAAAGATATGAAGGTGTTACACTCTTAAGTGGGACACACTGTATATGTTAAATCAAAATTCTGACTGTAGCAATGACAAATTTGGAATACCTACTCAAAGCAAAAGTTTAGGTCCATTATGCATATGGGTAGGTCCATTATGCATATAGGTAGGTCCATCTGGGAACACTCGGTATAAAATTCAATTTCCGTTTGTTTCCATAATGGCAACCATTTATTTTTCTTTCCGATTTGGAGCTCCTTTAATTTATTGTGTTAATGGTAGTTTTAATATAGTATTCCCTTACATAAGAAATTACAACCTTTCCACTGAATATCCAAAATGTGAAAATAGTATTGGTATTTATTCCAACTGAACCAAATGTTCTAGAAACATCAAAAGGGCCTCACAGAAAACTGTATTAGCTGTAATATTACCTGATATCGTGAAACTTTGATCAATGTATTTGGACAATTAAAAATTGACGACATCGGAGTTTTTTTCAAATAGCTGATTTTCTCCATTTTAACGAAATTATTCCATACTTTTGCGGCTCAATATATTATACTGATTATAATTCATGACATAAGTTATAATCCTACAATGTTTTTCTTACAACTCTTCGGTTTCGTTATTATTTGAAGTTTCTTTTTAATACTCAGAAACCGCGAATAGGTGGTTCAGTTATGTATCTACATTCCACCAAACGTGAACTTGGACTTACTTCGGTGCGTCACGTATCGCTTATCCTGAGAGTAATCAGGATTCTCTAAGTATGCTGAAATAAATTTCAAACTTTAACCCATGAAGAGGACACCAGTTATAACTCGGTGCAACGTTATTTTGTTACTGTCAACCGAGAAATAAAATTCTCCATGTGAAAGCAACTGTACTAGTTTTATATTGTAGCTACCAGTATCGATAGAATATATACCACTTGACACATAGAAAATGTATATATTTTCATATAAAACTACTCAATCCAAAACGAATAAAATAAAAGAAGACAATATAAACTCGAGTTCCATGCCATATAATAAAACCCTTGTGTAGGTGTTCCTATTTACTATAAATAGGGAGTTTTGCTGAGCTGGTTAAAGTTGATTGTTGTGGTGCGGGGTTCGTTTGAAAGTTTCCTCGAAAAGTCTCGCCACACGAGCTTACGGCATATCATATATATTATCCACGAATATACTGGATTTCCTACGTAGCAGTTCTCTGAATCGCTATGTAATTCCATCTCAGATTCGAATTTTCCACACTGAAAAGCAGCCCGTAGTAATTTTCGCGAATGGCAGCGAACCGACGATCGTTGCCTTCCGGTCAAGTCATTGTTATGCAGCCTGTAAAACTAGTTAAATGATTAAAGCCAAGGAGAACTGCCGCGACTCCATGAATACATTAAAAACTAACAGTGCCACCATTACTTCGGCCCATTCAAGTTTTCAGAGTGTTATAATGTCTTTCATGGCGTCTGGTGCAATGCTGGAAACCGTAGGCGGCGTTATTAAACTCGCCTGTTAAAACTAGATGAAGGAGAGATAATACGCGCTATTTCGAGCGAGTAGACCTTTTGTTGAGTTTTAATTATGGGGAAAATTTCATTGCGAATTGTGCTGAATTGGCAATTTTCTGCTCAAAAGTGTTCGTTAATATTAGCTGTGGTACTTTTGTATGGTAATTTCTCTTTAATTTTATCAAAGCGAATGGAAGTATGTCTAATGTCTACTATCACACAGAAAAGTGATCTCTCGAACGAAGAGAGAATTACTTGGATGAAGTAGTTGGTAGGTTCGTATATATACGCGCGAGATTATTACTTCAACCAAGAAATTTTATTGCTTGGAATAATTATTAGATTTAAGAAAGTTGTTACTTTGGTGAAGTAAGTAAACAGTCTTCACTGAAGTGTATATTTTTATTCCCGGTAAATAATTTTAGCTCCTTAATGTAAGAATTTTAAAGATTTGGCTCAAATACGTTTTCTGTTTCTAATTAACAAGATAGGTAAGGTAAGTATATAAGTATAAGTATATATATATATATATATATATATATATATATATATATACTTAGTTATGTTAAATGTCTTATATTTTCTTGGATCACGTAACTTCGCACTTGGATGGATTTACTATTACTTCGTTGGAGAAATTGACATTTTTGGAACGAAAAATTCAATTACTTCTGTCAATACAATATTGGTAAAGAATTGGTAAAGAAAGAATTTATTTATCGACAGCACTTATCTGAGAAATTATTTTACTTAGATTGAGTATGTGGCATTTCTTGCATATACGTAATACAAAAAATCAATAAAGTATGTAGAGTTGAAGTAAAATGACCAGAAGAAGCTATAAACTATGAAGAATTCAGTGAATCTACAAATAAATTGATGCCTTGGTCTTGTCTTTGCCTTCAGGCTTCCTTTTTATGGTCAATTCCGATTCAGTTGGTCCGTCCTAGGTAGCTTTAAGTGCCTTCCTTCACTCCATATTTCCATCATTTCATGATCAACCTTCATTTAGGCAAAATTTGACCAAATCCCGCAAAACGTTGGCAGATATGTCCTAAGTATTCTGAACAACATACAGGGACCAAATTAATAATAAAGGATAATTAATTAAAATAAAACTGAAAGACCCTTGTTTATGGCCGTTGTAGGAGGCAGATTTGTATATTTATGTTAAACTATTCATAATAATAATAAATAATAACGTTATTTGCCCAACAGAAATGTTACAATTACAGGACAAAATGCTTTGACATAAACAATAATAATAACAATAAAGTATAGAATCAAACAATATCAATTACCTATGAATACAGAAATACAAATATACAAACAGTTACCAGAATGTCACCCAACACAACCACAATGTCACCGAACCACAAACCGATGCTCCATGACCAGGACGAATAGTATTGGACCAAGATTTGTCCCCTGTGGTATCCCGGATGCAGCGATGTATTCATCAGAGAAGTACGGACGGCCTTGTAAGTAGCTCCTCATAAGAACCAAGAAGGAAGGGGCAAAACCAATAGCGCTCAAATGCCTTTGAAAAGTCTGTGTAGATCGCGTCCAAGTGCAAACCATCAGTGCCTGACTGGCAAATTGGGTGAACACAGCTAGGTGATACACATATGTCAGTACTCCTGCCAAGAATCAGTTGTACAGGTTGGTTAAATCGGAAATGAATGCACGTATGAGAGCCGGAGAAAATAATTTGTGAATCAAATATGTTAGAGGAATTCCCACAATTGTTCAGGAAACTAATTCTGCCCATTTGTAAAAAAATTACAAGTGTTCTTCTGGAATAAACAAATTCCAATCTAATAGTATTGTACATTGTACATCCAAGTATTGTATATTGTACATCCAATGGCCTACAAACAATATAACCACTTAAGGGTTGTTAGTAACTGAGATAATCTAGCAGCGTTTAGGGACAACTACCCCGATAATTATCTACCTATTCGCGTAAGATTTTAAGTTTTGCAGAAGTTTATACGAGTGATGAATATTGATTGTTTTAAGCAATCAAGCCGCGCATCAATATTAGTCGAGATAAGAAACATACGGTGTTAGTTGCATTAGGGGTAGTAAATCCTCAGGTCTAGCAAAGGTTGCATAATTATATGAGCATTGCTAATTTGATAAGAGCATTTGTTTATCAAATTCAATTACATGTTTTATTCACATCATACAATATTGTTATTAACATTTAGTTTATACTAAAAATTTATATTTAAGGCCAAGCCGTCAAAATATCATCATGTTTTGGCTGAATATTATCGAAACAAAAATGTCTAAGCCCATGAAATACCTTTGGCCGAAAATGGGTATGTTTCACAAGTCACAGGTCAATATTCTATGGCGTCCGAAAATTTTATTAGAGCCAGGTACCTCAAAACCACCTCTAATGTGCAAGTTTGCGGTTTTTGGCATTTTACCGCAAAACCGTCTCGAGCAATTTTAGGTTACTATACTTACTATTCGATAAAACTTTTTATCTACGACTCATATATAATAAGTTCATTGCATACGTATCTATGACTATAGAATCCCCATCATTATACGCGCCAATGATTATAATGATACTAGCGTTGTATAATAATGACAGTTCGTTCAAATAATGACCTCATTATTTGAACGAACTGTCATCATTAAACAACGTCAAAGTCTGTCAAAACCTACGTGGATGACAGGTATGTGACAGTTTGCCTCGCCGTCAATGACAAATACATTAAAAATATTTGATATAAAATGGAATTTATGAGTCGTCGATAAAACGTCGTATTTGACTCGCACATAACGGAAATAAATCGCTTGCATGATTACACGCTCGCCTACGGCTCGCGTGTAAACTTCATGCTCGCGATTTATATCCTTAATTATGTGCTCGTCAAATAATTTACTATTATCTACGACTCACATATAATAAGTTCATTGCATACGTATCTATGACTATATAATTACGATACACGCAAATGATTATAATGACACTAGCATTGTATAATAATGACAGTTCGTTCAAATAATTGCCTCATTATTTGAACGAACTGTCATAATTATATAACGCTAGTGTCAAAGTCTGTCAAAACCTACGTGGCTGACAGTTATGTAACAGTTCGCCTCGCCATCATTGACAAATACATTTAAGACATTTTATACAAAATGGATTTTATGAGTCGTAGATAAAACGTCGCATTCGACTCGCACACAACGGATATAAATCGCTCGCATGTTTACACGCTCGGCTACGGATCGCGTATAAACTTCGTGCTCGAGATTTATATGCTTAGTTATGTGCTCGGGAAAGAATATACTATATTTTATATAAATGGCAAGTATAAATAAAATATAATGATAATATTATGTGGAATCAATGAAGGAGGTGAATCCATTTAGAGTATAATCCCGGCATAAGCTAGCTGCTCCACTTTCAGCTTATGCGTTCCTCTTTTCTTTCTCTTTCGGCGGTCGTATTTTAAGAACTTTAAAATCTCAATTACTCTCGCCGGGTCCCTGGGCGGCTCTCCTGCAAAAATATGTCGCCCAAATGTATTAAAGAGGTGTGTGTATACTTCCAGCTACTACATAAAACATGAAACTTTCCCTCCGGTGGCGAAAAAAGTATCCACTTTTTCGCGGCTGAAGTTATATGCCTCCCTTACTGGAATTACCAAAAATATTACATTTGTATGCCGAAGGTGTACACGACCTTTTGACCTTTTCGAGAAACTAAAGTTTTGCTGGGTTACTTAGCAAAATTATTATCGGGCATATCGAGATTAACAGTGATACCAATTGATGATGAAAATCCCTTGTAGCCATATAAATGTCAAAAAAGTCATTACATTTATACGCGTGCTAGGTTATTAATTAATTGGTTATCAAAAAAAAATTCAGTGATGATTTTAGCATGGCTACCAAGCCTTCGAAATGCGGGTGTAGGCCGCTCTTCTGCGTTTGCTGTTGCTGTAAGGTTCTTCCGAAACAAAATAAAGACACCAAGAAGTACAATACATTATTACTTGTGCAGGCTCGATACCCCAACGTGTTACAATCAGCTTACTATCGCTATTTGGTATTGTGATAGCGTATGGACATCGTATGGCCTTCAATATCGCATTGACTAAGATGGTTTCGGTAAAAATTCGCGCAGCATCTAACGAATGCGCTGTTGGAAATGCTTCAGCAACACCGCCAATGGTACACCATAGAGACACAAGCTAGATCATAATAAGTTCACAAGCAAGTAATAGTTAATCTTATACAGGGTGATGCGCAAGACTGGGACGAAAGCACACAGCAGATATTGCTGCTGGCATTTTTTGCTGGATACCTAATATTTCACATACCGTCTGGTATCCTAGCTGACATCATAGGCCCTCGGTTGGTTTATATTCCTGGAATGGTAATCTCTACGGTTCTGACTGCTGTAACACCTGTTACAGTGAAGTACGCACACTGGGCAGCTGTCATGATCCTAAGGCTTATCATGGGAATAGTACAGGTATTAAACACTTAAAATGGATAACGGAGTATTTATATGTTTGCATGTTTGTGTCTCTTGTTCTCGCAGCATTATTGGTCAGTAAGATGTTCATAAAAATAATATAATTAATCTAAATGAGAATAAAATATTGAAAAATAACCTCGACCTGGATTTGAACGAGAAATTTCCGGTCCTATGCAGCAAGAACTCACAGAGGCCATATGCTTATGAACCACGGTACAAAATTTTGTAGCTACTGTTGCCTGACTTCCTGGAGACTTCAAAAACTTTCTCTCTCCATTCAGAAACACACTTTTGGAAACACCTTTTTTAAACCTTTCTGGGTTCTATTCAGCAAAAAGAAACTTTAACACATTGCCACCTGAATTGATATAATTGTTTTCAATAGGCTGGAATATATCCGGCTGTCAGCGTACTGCTGGCGATGTGGATACCAAAAGCAGAGCGAAGCCTATGGGGAGCATTTTCGATGGCTTCATCGTCTGTGGGTATAGCATGGGGGAATCTAGTATCCGGACAAATTATGAATCTGTTTCACAACTGGGAAATATGCTTCTACTTTAATGTGCTATGTGGTATACTCTGGATCATCATAGCTTTATTCTACTTACACAACAATCACAAGAAGCACCCATGGATCACCCCTGAAGAGAAGGCGTTCCTCGATGAAAACCTTGTGCCGTCTCAAAAGTTCAAAATCCCATGGAAGGCTATCCTGAAGGACAAGGGCGTTATAGCTATAACTATCGGCTGCTTGGGATCTGACTTTTGGTTGTATCTTAACGTGACCAACATCCCCAAGTATATGGATAATATCCTCCATATGAACATGCTGGCGTTATCATTGTGTTCGTCATTACCGTCTCTGTTGCTGTGGATTTCCAGCGTTATATCGGGTAAAATTGTTGATGCTATGGTTGCTCGTTCGAATCATCTGAAATGGAATCGACGAATAACATCCCTCATTGGTGAGCTTCATTATTACCTTAATTTGTTACTAATTTTTAACTGACTTTTAGGTGTGATATTTCCATGTGCTTTTAGCATACTTGTGGCATATATGGGGTGCAATAGTATTTTAGCTGTCGTAATGTATTGCATGAGTAACTTCACAAAAGGTGCTTACTATGCCAGTTTGAAAGTTAACCATTTGGACTTGACAACGAACTTCGCTGGCATAGTCATGGCAATTTCCAACGGGTTTGGATGTTTGGGCGGTATATTTTCACCGTTGATAGTGGCTCACGTACCACACCAAGGCACAATCTATGGTTGGTTAATCGCCTTTTGGGCAATCTGCGGTATAAATGTTGCATTACACTTGGTGTTCGTCTTCTTTGGTCAAGTGGAACGAGCACCATGGGATTATCCACCACCAGAGCAAGCAAAAGAATAAAGACAACTTATATCTATTAGGTATAGAAGCCTACATGATTGCACTTCCGGTCAAGTTATTTGAACAGGAATATCAAAATATGGAATATACGGTAAACTGGCAAGTACAACAGGCGAGCTTTATGCTATCAGTACAATTATATCAACGCGGCACGTGAAATTTAATAATCGAAAACGTATTAGTTGTTATGGGTGCAGTTAACATCCCAAATTATATAGTCGAAATTGCGAATTACGCAATTTATTTGACAGCGCCATCTATGTCACGTATGCTACGCAGTAAGCGAGTTTATATTGGTAATTAAATCAGCTAGAATTTGTTATAAATTGTAAGTGCAACATGAGAAAAGGAAATATGGGAATGATACATGAAATATTTTTTATTTTTACTCAATAAATGTATGTTGCGTGTGTAAAAATGTAGATATTTTATGTATTTATTGTTTATTAACCTGTTAACCGGGCAAAAGTAAACAATAAAAACAAACAAACAAAAAACACGTCCTAATTTGTTTTTTTTTTATTTTTCTTTATTGTTTACGTTTGACGTATTTATACGTCCCGCTCGGTAAACAGGTCAAATAAAACACTTGTTACTACAACTGTCTCTTATTTTAGAATTCTAATAAACAAAATTCTGAATACGTGAATGCTCTCAGAGCTCAGCTAGACCAGGCAATAGAGCAGGAAATGACTGAGTTCGTGACAAAAATAGTATCAGGAAGCCGACGGTCCCAGGTCACGTGAAACAGTCCGTAGATGTTATTCTGCTGTGTTTTCGACTCGAAAATATAATTACGTAAAATATACGTAAAATATTATTTGTTATAAGCCAAAAACTTCAAAATATCGTGCTTTTTTCGTTCATCGCTTGCAAAAGCTGAACCGATGGAGCAAACTTACTGCTTTTAACAGAAGAATTGTAAAGAATGAAAAGACGACAACAATGATCCCTACACTCTTGATATTGGATTTCAACAGCTGTTAATTTTTCATGAGCTTAGAAAAAGGGAATAATAAGGATATTTAATTACAGTGGTTAACTGGGCAGTGTAATAATCTAAGGTTGGTTAATCCGGTAAAAAGCCCAAATGGATAGAAAAAAAGTTGTTGGATCCAAATTTGATAAGAGCATTTTTTTTCTGAACTTGATTATGTTAAAATTATTTAGACTTACATTTAAAAATGTTCTAGAAAACAAGCGTGGGTTTTGTGAGAGAAGATTGTTAGGCGTTTTTTATAATAATTATAACAATAATAAACGTCTTTATTCATGGTATAGATTTCTTTACGTTGGGCATGAACCCGAACTCAACAGTTGTGGTCAAGTTGCAATTTTTATGAATTTAGGGGCTAAATTCAACGCCCTAAGCAATATGTCATGATTTCAGGTAAACGTACAAAGAAACTGAAGGGAAAATGGTGATTACGTAAACTCGTCAGTAACCTAGAAATTTCCACAGCCTCTATAGCTCAACTGGGAGAGCTGTCAACCGAAAATTGGAGGGTTCCTGGTTCAAATCCAGGCGGAGGTGTTTTTCCAAAAATTATCCTCACCTGGGTTAATTATCATTCGCTTCTTCAGTACAAAGAAACGTTTAGAAACCATTTTTGCAGGTTCCAGTGCATTGGGTTCAGCTGCTAAAAAATCACAATTTTACTCTGCGTTTTAGAAATCTTTTCTGATAGCAAAAGTTCTTATTCAGCGCAAGTAAATATAAAAATGTCTTTGCATTACCCACTCATAAAATATTACTGCTCTCAGAAACAAACATTTTTAAAATAAATTTGGGTGTGGATGTCAAAACAATGACAGATTTCCACTTTCCACTTGAATCGAAGTCAAACTCAAAACTACTAGGACTTCCAATCCCGGACAACAGACTGATCCCGACACTTGATCTTTTACCCCAACACTTGATCAACTGTTTCAAATTTTACCTTACAAGTAGAAAACTAAACTTGATGGTTCAAAATGTAAAAGGTGTCAAAGTGTGTGAAGCTGTATTGACAACAATAATAAACAAAATTTAAACTCTATAAGATAATAACTTGCCGAAAACAAAAAATAATACCCCTAACTTGAGGAGCTTCGTACAGAAATATTTCGTTTTTTTAGTTTTAATTATTTAATAATTTTATATTGTTTTTTTTTTTTACGTTTATGTCTTTTTTTCTGATTTAAATACAGCCTAGTTAGTATCTTTTGTTGAGGGTACAGTAACTAACAATAGTTTAGCAAGTTGAACATATTCAACTTCCATATTGAATTATATCTACTTCTTGCCAAATCTGTTCTGCCTATTATAACAACATGTTTGTGTAAACGAATATTTTATGCTCGAACTTAATTTAAACAGAAAGGGTGCTCTTATCGACTGAAGTTTGTAGTTAAAAAATTACAGCTCATTTGATTTATTGTAGGTAAGTGCCCACATTTCTCCAATTAACATTAACATCAATCATTAACATCAATTTGTTGGACATGTTCGGGTGGTGTTGGCGGTAGTGGCGTGGTTCTTGGTTGCGAGTTTGATGTGGATTATTGTATGTTCTTTAATGATTATTGTCTTATTGCTGTATTATTCTTGTACTGAATTTTTTGGTCTTTATATTGTTATATTATTATGTTTATATTATTGCGTTGTCCTGTAATTGGTGTATACTGTTGGGCAAATAAAGATTATTATTATTATTATTATTAATTAACAAAAAAATAAGAAAATAATTTAGATTTAACTTTTACGGGATCACGTGATTTAGATTTATAATCCCGGGTTCCCAAAAAAGCTCATTATTTGTCGGGGTCCCGGGATTGGAAGCCTTAGTATGCCACTCAATATGACAATATCACCCAATGCCATATAAAATAGTTTCATTTTTTAAACATACGGGAAACGATATTATGGATAAGAATCTCTATTTCGTGTTCCCAACCCTGCCCAAATCAAAGAAATCTTACTTCCGATAGAAGATTAACGCGATTCAAATTAGTCTTCCCCTAATTTGGAATACAATCCTCCCCTAAAATACAACGCTGCCTATCCTAGTCCCTAATTCTTTTTTAATTACCTATATTAGCCGGACTTGCGTCAGTGGCGTGCGTGGTGGCGGCTGATTTAATCAACGCGAAGAATTATTAATGATATCTGTTTATAGTTGAACCCGTTAGCCGTTACGAGGTTTTAAGCGCTGCGAATTGAACACGTTTTGAGACCAAATCGATATATTAATGCGATTGGGGAAACGCGTCGCGGCGGGAACGCCGGGGATACAAAAGCTCGCAAAAGCTCGCCGTAATTCGAAAACGCTGTTCTATCAACTTACCCAATGGTTAATTGTATCGGTCCGCTTTTGGCGATTTGTACGGTAATTCGTGATATTTTATTATATATTTATGGGATTTATTTTAATTGCAAGCCGTGCGAAATACGGCTGAAATGGATATGGATATATCGTGTTTCCGCTGCGTTGATTAAATGGGTCGTTTTATTTTAATTAAGGGTATATTTAATAGTATGGGTGGATTGCGAATTGAAATGGACTGTTTGTTCGTGAAAAATGTAAATGATGTCCAAAGATAACCGTTATTATTGGAGCTACAAGGTTGTTAAAATAGCACACTAATCGGTTGCAAAGGTATTGCAAACCCTGCGCTTGAAGGCCTATAACTATGAACCGACTCAACAATAAAAAATTAAAAAGTATGTTAAAATTCTGATTGATTTCTACATAACAGAACTGACTACATATCCAAAATTACTTTAAATCTGTTTAACCCTTAAATGCATATCATTGCAGAACTGCAATATATTCATTTTTCCCTTATAAACATGGCTCAACGAACTATAGGAGTGTTTGCCACCTACTGGTGCATTCCTACAACATGCTTTTGTCAAATTGTTGAGGAATCTACATAATTTTATATGTAGCGCTATTTGCCTTCAGTTGTCAAAGTTAGCGGGACGCGTCATCGTAACCTCTCTCACAATAAGAAGGGAAAGAAAATTGTAGGGGTTGGTTTAAAGTTAGTAGAATAGCTATTGCATTTGATTATAGGTAAAGTTGTAATATAATGATGTTGCGTTAAAAAATTTGGTTGTTGTAGTTGTACAACATGTGTTCAGCACAAAGTTTGTGTTATGTATGTGACATGAAAGTCATGAAATGAGATGAAATATAAAGCTTCTTGAAACATTGCAGGTTTATTTAATTGCTACAAACAGGTTTTTGATAACAATTTAGCAGATTTAAAAAGAAAATAATACATGGTGTCGGACATTTTAAAACATCATTTTAAAAACAAATTATATCTACTAGAAATTTATGTGAAAGTGATTCATGACCAAATTTGATTTTGAATGGAAGTTTTGTTAATTTCAAGATAAAGGACAACCAGTTTGCATACACCGTGGTCACCATATTAGGCTGCATTGATCAAAGAACTACGGTTCAATAAAAATCAATTTTTCTTTTGGAACATGTTGTATGTGGTTACATTTTATTTACTTGGTGACATTGTTTTTCTTTCTATATGTTTCCCCAGTTGATATGATAATAAAAGCTAAAAAAATATAGAAAATTAAAGACATACAAAAAAAAATTCTTTTAAATGGAAGATCTGTGCCTTTTGACATATTTTGATGAGTTCGACAGTTAATATTGACATGAAAACACTCAGTTTTAGAGCAATTGCGTAAAATGTATTATTTCCTTCTGAACCATGAATTTGAGAACACCAGCAAAGCGAATGTCCAAACCTGTTGAACTTAATGGGTTGTGAAGCCTATCTCCTGTGTCGGCGATTACCCTCAGTTGAAATAATTAAATAGATGAAAACAGTTCATTGGAGAACGCTTTAGCCACAATTAATAGTTTCAGTTTGGGACATTTTACTCATAATCCACCACAAAACTCTTAACTAAATAACGAGACATTCCGCATAATCTCAAAATACTTGAACTCGCTCTGGCGAAGTGATAAATGATAAGTTTATTCTGTACATTTTTGTCGCGCTCATGAAGTTCTAAGACCAGTTGTGTAGTTGGGTGGTAGTTGCGAGCAGTTTGGTCTTACGCCTCAACTTTTCAGTTTCGTAGTGAGATTGGGCCGGGACGCGCGGACGCTTCCTGTTTAATAAAATCAGTCGAGGCGACACATGGGGGCGCTCTTGTCGCCGCAGATGCTATCTTTTCCTCTCCCTGTAACAAACTTGCCTCAACTCGATCCGAAGTTACAAACTCATAATTATGCATATTGCCTGGTATTGAATACCCAACTAGCTTAGATTACTTCCCGGATATACCCATCATCGAACCAATCTAACACATAATAGTGTTGGGATGATTTGTTTTAATCGATATTTTAGAGACATAAGAATATTTTTATTTGGTAATACGTTTATGTAAAGTATCGGATCTAATCTTGGTTTAGTAATGTTATTGAGTAACGGAGTATTCGTTATTCGTTACGGAGTATTCGTTACTGGTTAAGGAGTATTCGTTACTCGTTAAGGAGTATTCGTTACTCGTTAAGGAATATAAGTTATTCGTTACTGAGTATTCGTTACTCGTTTGCTAGTATTCGTTACTCCTCATCAAAACTTAATCACAATAATCACATTATCAGTAGAATATTAACCTAAAATCCACCTCCGGTTGTATTTATTTTACACTCGAATTTGTACTGAGCTTAAAAATGGGGTTTGCAAAGTCGAAGTGCATCGCAAACTATTTCGATAAGAATGGTCGCGTCTGTACGGCAGCTCGCTGCCATTATTTTAATTAAGATCTTTCGCTAGAGAGAGGGAAGACTTTTCAAATTAATTCCACGATTTCTGACCACACCGGTGGGGTGGGTAGAGAGAGGGTGGTTGGGCATTGGTATAGAGGGGGTGTGCGCCGGGGGACCAGACTGCAGACTTGCAGTTTTCAGCGATTTCGTACAATTACGACAGACGGGATTACGCAAGGGAGGATTTGCCATTGCAGGATTTCGGTTTATACGCAACAGTATTTCGTTTAGACCGGTTCTTCGGATTTACGGACGCTGCTGGTGTGCTAGCCTGAAAATGAACAGCGGAGTAAAGCTCGCTTAAATATAGAAAATTATAGATATCTTGCTTACTACTGAAATAACATGAAGGGAAGTGGACTGGGGAAAGCCTGGAATGAATTTATCAGAACTGATGTTGGGTTCAATTATTGCACTATTAATGAGTAATTCTAGGATGTTATTCGTGCATGCTTATATTTAATTTGGTAAATTTTGACTTTACACATACTAATTCTGCCTGTACAAGTAATAAATAAAAAAATAACAAATAAGTGCATTTGGAAATCCGAAAGGATTCACTCACTTAAATGACACACGAGACTGAAATATAATAGCAATTTAAAAGCTACAGAAATTTGTATCTATATAAAAGACAGGGAAATGAAAAATGGTTCTACGAGACAAAGTTTTTGGAAGTATAGCACTATAGCATCAATTAAAAAGATAAACAAATGCAAAAAATCGCGTTTTTTTGTTGTAACGTTTTGAGCGAAAAGAGCACGTAAAATATTGACATTGCAATTTTTACGGGAAATTTTGTACTCTTACAGAGGAGCTTAAGTCTCGTATGTGGTACTATTTTCAATTTTAACCTGTGTTCCCCGTAAAAGAAAATCGCAAAATCCGTCACTTTTATCTCACAAACGAACAAAAAATAGCTACTAGACTGTTTATTGTACCAGGGCTGTGTAATCGGTAAAAAAAATCTCGACTCCGACTCCGACTCCAGATATTTTTCGTGGTCTGACTCCGACTCCGACTCCAGATATTTTTCGTGGTCTGACTCCGACTCCGACTCCAGAAAAATTGCATACAAAAATAATTATGTGTAATAAAAATCATACATATAAATAATCCCAAATTTTACACAGTATAATACAACCGTGTAATATTAAATTTGCAATTGAAAACATCACTTCCAGGCAAAAAAAAGAAACAAATTTAATAAATTAATTTTTTAAATTTAAATTAATTTAATTTTTCACGTTTCAAACTTCAATTTACTCACAAAAAAATGCTGAACCCATAGGAACAACAGATGTTTTATTTGTGTCCAGCGAATTTGTTGGCAAACATATTCAAACTGACAATCTAAATGTAAATAACAACGGCCTATAAGATATCCAAAAGAACTATTGATCGGGCCACAAATAAAAAAGTTATTTAAAAACCACACGGACCACAAATAATATGTAATTTCTTCGTTCGTTCAAAATATCTCTGAAAACATTAAGTATTAAACTGTTAGAGAAAAAACATTAGAAACATTAGAGAACATAAAAATCGGCTCGACTTTGTCCAGAGGCTTTCTATCTTTTCTATTCTTTGAGACTTTCTATCTTTAATAATAACAAAAGCACCCATAAGACACAATGTATAATACGAAATAAAAATCATTATAATAAAAACAAAATGTATTATGCAATAACAAGTGTATTATGCGTTTGTAAAATTGTTGTGAGGGACAGAATAGCTCCAACGAGTTCTCCTGCAAAGATACCCTTAAATCCTTTTTACTTATTTTCAAAGCTGAAAATAAACATAATTATGGCTACAGGTATAAGTTCTGAGTAAATGAACTACAGTCCTACCTCTCGATCTCATATTATCTCCCTTGTTCGAATTTCCCATTTCAAATTTCTGTCTGATTTAGTTAATCCTCATCACTTTCGTTTGGAAAGGTGTTTTGTAGTTTGATTATTTACATGTGTATGTAGGTAGGCACTTTCTAAAAGACCTAATAGAATATTTGGGTTTGTTTGTTTGCTGTCTGCTGAGGCAACGTCCATCTCGCATGCTTTTTTTTGTTCTACAGTAGTTAAATCTGGACTCGGAGTCGGAGTCGGTACTTACATGTTTCCGACTCCGCCTCAGATTCCTCTGAAATTTGTCCGAACTCCGACTCCAACTCCACGACTCCGACTCCACAGCCCAGCATTGTATACCCTTTATCTTCAATTAGGTAAAATTTTCAGTTTGTTTTTATTTATGAAGCCACGCCAATATCAACAGAAATACCATTACGTTTCTTCAAATGTGCAGCCATGAAAACACATTTCGGAAATGAAAATATTTGAATTTAATCAGTAAATGTAAACAAATTTTTTAATGTTAATTTATGTTTGCATTTGGTGTCATTTATTACTTGTTAGTACAAGTAGTGTGTTTTTGAGATATAGTCAAAGATATTTAAATGTGTTTAAATTAACATGTGTGCATAATATTTTGTATGTTTTTACTTTAAAGTAATTAACGTTTCAAATATCTCTCAGGAGGACTAATAAATGCCTGAAAACAAAATAATAACAATTATATCAATTATATCTGGAAGTTTTTACTTACATTTTTGTAAAGAATGCAAAATCTTATCCAATTATTATTAATAAATAATAATACTTTGCGGTTTTAATTGTTTTCCATAGACATATTTACACTAGCGCTCGTGGAGGATAATTGAACATTAGTTGGAATATAAATATGCAATATTTATTTATTAATAAAATCTCGGAAATAAGAAAAAGTTTTGAATAATGTCAATTAGTAGTCGATGATCACCGATATTTAAATTCGCTTGCTAAATTTTGCACTGATTATTCTGAAACGAAATGTCACTTGCCTAAAATTTAGTTATTAAAATT
Source organism: Melinopterus prodromus (assembly GCA_964023965.1). Taxonomy (NCBI): domain Eukaryota; kingdom Metazoa; phylum Arthropoda; class Insecta; order Coleoptera; family Scarabaeidae; genus Melinopterus; species Melinopterus prodromus. The sequence continues at coordinate 10,793,156 of OZ030396.1, forward strand.
GAATAATAACAACATATTAATATATACAGTTGAATTTCACTGAATTTTGCAGTCTAACTTTCAAAATTAACATCAATTAAAATCCTCTAAATCATGCAAACAACATTTATTGGCATTGTGTTTTTATAATACCGACTATATCTAAATAGGTGATAATGATTATGATAATAATCATTATGACAATAATTGAGTCGTACAACATAGGAACCTTTTAATAAATTTTAGGTCAATTTTGCAGTTCAAATAATAGCCTTACACCTTATTTTATGTATTTACATAAGAAATACAAATCTAATTGCCAGATAATTTACAGCGTGTTCTACATAAGAGTATAACAAATAATGTTCTACATAATAACAAATAACCAAAATCTACCTAATCATTTAAAAATTGATATCAAATCCTATTCGAAATGGAAATAATGTGGAAACTGTACAATACTTAAAGACAAGACGATACCTGCAAGTACTCTCAGTACCAAAGATGCAGTATATCGTCATCTAAGGATACAATAAATCACCCAAGAATATCCCATTAAAAATTTATCTATCTTCGCAAAAAGACGCGTCAACTCGACTCGGCCCTCCGCCAACAAGAAACAAAAAAGACAAACCGTCCCATCCTCATCCCACCCCCGTTAAAAATACAGAGGACTTATTGATCAGAGCACGACACACAAGATGTTGCCTTCGAGCTGTCGTTCATTCTCACAGCCGGCGACGACACATTTCGCCTGACGTGTTTTGAAGTCATACACAGTTGACGGAAGTATCAATATGTAAATTTTACCCCCACCCCGCCCTCCCCACGCACAGATTACCGCGAGCAGACTTTTATGGTCTTCGTTGCTAGTGGCTGGATGCCGTAATAACGGCTGCAGCGCTGCCGTTTGGGGAAAGGGTGTAAAATTAAATCTTTTAGATCGGCATCATTCGCGAAATGTGTGTACAGCTTGTTTTATGAACGCAAATGCCGCTTTTGTGTCGTTTTTATGAGTTCAGTGAACATATTAGAACGTTTATTTATGACTTTAATATACTAATATTTACATACAATGTAGTTTTTTGTAGTTACGTAGAGGGTTGTTTGCATGGCCGTATCCAGAGGGGGGCAAGGGGGCGGCTGCGCCCCTTGCCCGTATTTTGGTGTTATGTTTATTACCTACCTTATGGATCTTATGGACACTAGGGTGAAATAATTCGTTTTTCTCGAAAATCCGTCTGAATTCTGTTTTCTAAGTTGAAAATGGTAATTTATTACCTTAGAGTAACAGAATTCATTAAAAAATTTCCTCCTATTGTTTAAACATCAATTATAATTCATTTTCACCTTTAGTTTCTAATTATGGTAGAAAATTCGGTTGTTTTGTGTAATTAACTTATACATTTTATGTTCGTTTGTTTAAACAAATGCAAATTCTTTAAACAATTTTTCTTGCAATTCGCCAAAAATTATTTTTTTAGCTCGGTCTGGTCAACTGTTATTCTCAAGTGTCATCATTTATATTTTGTGATGATTACCATTGTTTGAATAATAAAGTAATATTGTTTTCGATACTTTATCAAAATAGAGCACAGGGAACAGATTCCAGACAGCAACAAATCAACATCTTGAACACATAGTGGTAAGAAATCATAAGAAATGGAGTAAGAAATGTGATTATAAAATTTGTTGACGTTATGAAATTTAATATATTAAAAAGAAAATGTAGGTCCCCATTTCCCAAAAAAAAGGATTACAAATCATTGTAATTTTTTCGAATAAATGATATTGAAAACAAATAATATTTTATTATTTAAACAATGAAAATCGTCCCAAAATATAAATGATATCACTTGAGAACAACAGTTGGCCAGACAGATCTAAACAAATTATTTTAGGTGAATTGCTAACAACAATTATTTAAACAAATGTGGATTTATTAGATAATATAGACAATTGGTTTATTAGATATCTCGAACATGAAATTTATAAGTAAATTTCTCAACAAAGCTGATTGTTATACCATAATTACAAAAAGAAATAAAATGAATTATAATTGATTGTTTAAACAACAGGAAGACATGTTTTTACTTTATCATACGCAGTATGCTAAAGTATTGTAATCATGCCGAAAAAAAAAATTGAGATTTTAGCGGAAATAGGTCTTTTTGGGTCCCCTGAACATTTTTGACCAAGGTACAAAAAAATGTCTGTGTGTGTGTGTGTGTGTCTGTGCGTATGTATGTCTGTGTGTAAACGATTTTTGTGGCGACGATTCCGGAGAAACTACTAAAGGTATCGGAACGAAAGTTCATATTTAGAAGTTTTGTTACCAAACTTAGAGCTGAAAAGGTTTTGGTTGAAAGGGGTCCAAAGGAACTGGTAGTTTATTCTAAGCCTTTTAGAAAGATTTTGCAAATGAGCCGCCATTTCTGTAATTTGGACAAAATAGTTAAATAATAAATTAAAGTAGAGGAAATTTTGAATAATTTATGCCTATGATATTTTTTGGTAAAATTAATAGTTTAGCTTTAAGAGCAAATTCTATTTGATCGAGATCGGTCGCATCTGCATTGATATGAAACTTCAAAGTAGCCTGGATTTGACAAATATTTTTTTTTGCTGTCACCACAGAAATGTCTATGGCTGTCACACTCGAAAACAGCTGATTTCATCAGAGGTTGGAGAACCGCTATAGAACGTTGGCGCTCTACTGCGGCAAAGTAGAAAATACAAAATTCAAATAAAATAAGATCGTCAATTTGATTGTTTGTTGATAAGAAATATCAACCCGTTGTTATCTAATTGTAAAATCGATAATTGAGAAAATTGTAAATAAAGTATAGCGATGAGTATAGTTACGTTTTAGTATGTTGCTACGGATGTGACATCTACAGTGTCATGAACGAATATAAATCTGTCAGAATTTGATTTAGCTTTTTAGACTTGACGTTTCGTAGAAGTGGTATCAACCTAACATTTCCTATCCAGAAATATAACCATTTTTAATTTTTTGTAAATACGTATTTCTCAAAAAGCAACACAAAAAACGTTGATGTCACTCTTGCCGAAAACTACATAGCGCGACTCGCTCACATGCGACGGCTTCGCCTTCGGTGACGCGCCGCATCACCGGTCGCCGCGCTATTCCGTACTTTCGGCACTTGTGACATAAATAACTATTATTCTAATGACGTAGTGTAGGTAGTGTCAAGTGCTGATGCTTTGACAATACCTACGATTTATCTCAATAAAATAGATTCTCATGCAGCTAAACTATTAATTTTATATATTGTATGATAAAGTCATGTGCCTGGCCACATCAGATTTTTTTAATGAATAATGTCACTGTAAGATAATAATTTGCCATTTCAAACACAGAAGAATTTTGGAACACTGTGCCCCCGTCCGTCTAGTCTGAATCCGGCTTAACAGCGTACAGTTTCAATAATCTAATGGAGATTTTTTGCATCACGGTCAATATTCCACCGGCTAGACTTTTTACTAAGAATGACATGCTAAAAGTAAATGAGTAAAAAGTTTATATGGCTTTAATTGTTTGTTTATTCATTCATTTTACATATTTTATATCTTACAAAACTATCGTACACCAAAGAAAATGTGTTAAGTGGTTTTACTGTATCAAGTAACTAGCGACATGTCTATATAAAGAAACGGCCTGAAAAATAAATTCCACTGCAAAAAATTGAAATTGCCAAAAATTTGCTGTAAAATTACTGAGATAATGCAAATCACAAGAATGTATCAATGAGAAATGGATGAGATAGCGACGTATTGTGAGAAACTACAGCAACAAAATCTGCCTTTACAGCATTTTTACTGTAATTTATTATATAAACTTTGCTTTAATTACTGTTGCTTTCCAGGATTTTTATTTTGGTGTATTACATTTAATTTATGTAACTTTACAGACACTTTTCTCAGTGTATAAACCTATTTGATTTTTGAATTCCTTCAAAAGTTTTAGCCATTTACAACATTAATTAACAAGAAGAATTGCAAAGAAAATACATATCAACAATTCGAAAACAAAGGAAGAACGCAGACACCACCTCAGATAATACAATGTAAATTTTATTTCATGAACTTATGTATTTTTTCTAACTTAATGTATTTTTCAATACTTAGATATTTATTTGAGATTATCAAACAAAATACTAAAAATTACACATTTCACAACTTGAATAAAATACAGGAGCGGGCTCAAACCTCCCCAGTAGGGAGGTCTTGGACATATAATAACTAAGAAATTAGGATGTTAGCCTGGATTTGAGCCAGGATGTTCCAAATTTTCGGTCTGGAACACCGACCAGTTGAGCTACCTAGGACAGTGGAATTAAGTCATTAATAATGGCGACAATATTAATGTTTAAAGCTCAATCTGCAGTGAAACAAATTGCAAAAAATACGTAAATAATGCAAAATAAACGTTACATTGTAGTTTACACAACTTTACGTTGTGTTCTTATGTGTACTACAGCAATTCTACTTGAAATAGATAGACAATTTATTTTATCAGTTCGCAGTGTCGTAAAACAAAATCACCGGCAATGCCCCCGGAACCCGCCCCCGCCCACCAAATCAAAACTAAACGGACTTTCGCCCCTTTTTGTGCTCGCATAAAATTTATCTACTGCAATATACTCTTCTTCGGGTGGCCCATTGTAGCTATCCCGGCGTTTCCTTATTGAAAAGGACGGCCTCTTTCGACGAGGATGTCGATTCAGACTTCAAATTCTCATTGTTTCCATTTTAATAAACTCGAACGCGCGCGCCTCGCCCACAGTTACGGGAAGCAAAGGGGGCGCCCAGAAACTTCGGAGGCCAAGTAATTTATTACGAGTGTTTCGGCAAAGATCTGAACAAAGCGAAGTGGTTGAGAATTAAGACACGCTGTTTTGTTAATAATTGACTTCTGCTCATCGCGGAGGGATGAACCGGGGTAACCTTTCTCTGTCGAACGTAAAATCATTATTAAACTTTCCAAGCAGTGAAGGGATTTATTAGTTATATTCGGAGTTACCCCTAAAAGGTTCAAAGGGCCCAATTTGGTTTGAAAATAAATTTATCGCTGCTGATTTATTTTAGCCTTGAAAGAACGTTGTTGGTGGGAAAAAAATATGTTGTTTGTTTACTTTACGCCAGTTTATTTCTGCATAATTTTACCTTAAATATGCAAGTGCAAATTAATTGACATAAATTAAACCAGTTGTAGAAAGCCTAGTGCGTCACTGTGCGGTTAAACATATACGTTACTGCGGTATGTCAAAACAACACAAAATGTTGGCACTGTTGCGCATGAGTCTATGCAAAAAACGTTAGGCACGGCGTTTCCAACTATACTACATATTATGTATTTAGAAGTTTTTTCTAGTTACTTAAAAAAGTTTATACAAAATACGAAAGTAGTGTAGTGTAAAATATCCTTTAGATTATAGACCAATCTGATCTTTAAATAAGCAAGAATTTTTATACATCTCACAGGATTAAGTGAAAAAATAGCATTTCCATGTCCGGCTGTTTTTCAAAATATTTAATATTGATGCAATTTTTTTAGTCAATATACTAAAATACCTTCATATTTTGATATTTTTATATTAATTATTTATAAATTCAGTAGAGCGTCGATAATCCGAACTAATTGGGACCGAAGGTGATTCGGATTATCAGATTGTTTGGATTATCAAATATGACAACTAATTAGTAGAAAATACAAGAAGTTCAATCTTAATAAAACCAAAATCGTAGGGATTTATTTATAATTTAATTATTATTTACTGTAATTTATTGTGATTTATGACTTATTTATGATTTTTTTATGATTTATTTATGATTTATTTATCATTTATTTATTACTTATTTATTTAATAGTGGAAAATGCGAGTACAAAACCTTTTCCCTAGGTTTCGCAGTGATTTATTTTATTCTTATTTCTTTTTGGGCGTTCGGATTAGGAATGTTCGGATTACCGAGGTTCGGATTACCGAGGTTCGGATTATCGACGCTCTACTGCAATTAAGAGACCTAATATCCCTATGACGTTCATAGTTTTGCTCCCCCTAAATCGCGATAATGTTCTTCCTGTAGCTAACGTATTTCAATCAGTTTCCACAGCAAAATGTTTATAACTTCTGCAAAAATGTTTGCATAATTTCTATCATACCTCAAGTTGTAGGTAATTAAGAGAAATAATATCCCTATGACGTTAAGAGTTTTGCCCACCATAAATCGCGATAATGTTCGGTCCTGTAGCTAAAGTATTTCAATCAGTTTCCACAGAAAAATGCTTATAACTTCTGCAAAAATGTTTGCATAAATTTTTATCATACCTCAAATTGTAAGTAATTAAGAGACCTAGTATCCATATGACGTTCAGAGGTTTGCCCCCCGTAAATCACAATAATGTTCGTTCCTGTAGCTAACGTATTTCAATCAGTTTCCACAGAGAAATGTTTATAACTTCTGCAAAAATGTTTGCATAATTTTCTATCATACCTCAAATTGTAGGTAATTAAGAAACATAATATCCCTATGACATTCAGAGTTTTGCCCCCCCCCCCCCCTGAATCGCGATAATGTTCGTTCCTATAGCTAACGTATTTCAATCAGCTTCCACAGAAAAATGTTTATAACTTCTGCAAAAATGTTTGCATAACTTTCTATCATACCTCAAATTGTAGGTACAATAGAGCCTCGATAATCCGAACTAATTGGGACCGAAGGTGATTCGGATTATCAAATTATTCGGATTATCAAGGATGACAACTAAATAGTAGAAAATGCGAGTATTAGATAGAAGTTTAATCTTAATAAAACCAACACCATTCCAGAGATTTTGAGATTCAGAAAAATCTGAATAAAAAGCATATTAAGGCTGATCTCCTCCCAGCAAAAATGTCAAAACATTATAATTTATAGATAGACGTGGAATTAGTGGACGATATTATTTAATTCAAATTATGAAAGAATCAGTAATAGTATACTTGACAACAATGTTCTCTAACGTCAACAGTGAACCCTGACTCAAGCGCATTATGAGATGAATTTTATTGTAGTTAACGTATATTTTATAATTCCACATTATAATTTGTAGCTACTCACCTAATCAAGTAACAGGCTGCTCATTTACAAAAAAAAAATTAAAACACTAGTCATAAGTCCCGTTCTATAATCGAATAATAATAATTCCATTGACTGCCATTAGGCACAATAAAATATCCACGGTAGGTTTCGTGACGGTTGATAGCCGATCGCGGTACTCTATCGGGCCACAAAGGGACCGCCCCCAGCCGAATAGGGGTACGTTCCGTCTCAATTATTCACGTGTTAAGGAGCAGTAAAAGGCCGCATAATTTCAGAAAGTCGGGATCACGAGATCTACCGCCGGCTGCTATTATTATTTTTGATGGTAATTTTCAACGTTAATGGCTCGGCGCGGTCTCAACACAAAACCCTTATCACACACAAAACAAAGAGAGATAAGATTTATTAGGTGGGGATACCACATACCTACACCTTGTAGACTAGTGTCTACGGTGAGTTTCAATTAATATAATGGAATTATTTCGGTCGCGATTTAGATTAGATCTGGTGGGGAAATATGACGGATTGCATAAGGAATTCTATTTAAGCTATCCTATTTTCTTGTTTTTCCTATTTTTCCATTTGGCAGCCTATGTGCGCTATTTACAGAAACGTTGTCAATGCTTTACAAACGCCTATGAAAAAAATGTCAGCATTTCAGGTAAAAGTGCAAAGTAAAAGGATTTCTTTGAGATATTTTTGAGATACCGAAAGCTTCATAAGAAAATCTGTGCATCCCTTCTCTTGTCTTGCAAAAGAGACACTTTGTCGGCTTGGTTCATAATATTCTATTCCCATTCAATAAAATCTATGTGTTGTTCCCGCAAGTTTTTGATTGCCAGTATAATGTTGTTGTCAGGGTTTGCTAGATGAAAACGGATATTAATTTGTAAAAGGACGAGTAGTTATAATTATGAATCTGTACCTACTGCAAATGTTACTTCAAAAACTATTTTGTTTACCTGAAACGTTGCCTGTATGGGATATTCTGCTTTTATTACTATCATGAACGTAAAATTTGCAAGAAAGCTACGTGTTAGTTAAGTAAGTTATGCCTATAATATATTTGTAGGTAGATATTAACAGATATTAAATACAAATTAACAACCTAACAAATAAATAATAAAAAATGTGTACTTAAAAACTATTCCGCCTCTAATTCTAAACTATCAAGTAATGATAGATCGAAAACCTCGTTGGTATAATATTCTTCTTAACTGTCTGAGACTTGATTCTCGCAGTATCGCTTCTGTGTAGTCATGGAAAAAGAAGGCTCAGTTTCTCACGTAAATGGTCGTAGTAAAGAAATAATTTCTTTCGGAAGCACAATCTTTAATTTATGTTGTCGCTTTATGCGAGTTTTTAAACTAATGTTAAATATTATTGGGTCCGAAGTGTCTATGGCTCAAATAAATATATCTTCTAAGTTATTTTTTCTGCTATTTTTTCTAGAATGGAATTCTTGATCTTGTTTATAAAATTTAGTTCTGGCTTCAGAGCCCTCCTCTTCAAAATAACCAACTAGCAGTAACGAATTTGCTACTATTTGTTTTCCATGAACTAGTACCTTATGGACAGTAGTAGGCATGAGGTACCATGGATATACATGGTCATAAATAAGTTTGAAACAAATAAATTGAAATTTTTTAATTGAATTATCAAGATTAAAAAGCAAAATTTGTCAATAATTTGTTACTTTTAGATCAAAGTGGTATAGAGAAAAAAGATTATAAAAAGTATTTATCTTTAATTTGATGCATTGCTTGTTACTCCATATAAATAAATAATAGCAACAAATTGTTTGAAACTAGGCGCAAGTATTACGTTTAACGCAAGTATACTGATTGCTCGCAGAACGTTAAGCTAACGAAGAAAAATAATTTACGGAGAATACGCAGCTATAAGCAGCAAAATATAACTGGGATTTGTAGATAAAGACTGGAATCATAAATATATCCTACAATAAGTGCAAACTAGTGCAAACATTTTTTTTAATGTCTTATGAAATTTTAGGTTAATTTGCTCTTCTGTGTCTTCTATAATTATGGTGATGTAAAGTTTACTTCATTCATTTTTACGTTGAAAATTTGACTTTTGGCCAACAATTCGGTACTTCTAGACCATAGTGCATCATTGTAACTACTAAAGACGTGTGTGTGATAAAGTGACTTTTTTAATAACGAATAAGAAAAGATTTTGTTTTTAGAAAATTGTTTTTAAGGAATATCCATATCTCCGGAGTTGCTGAAGTTTGGTAAAAGTAAAATTTGGCATTAAACTGCTTCTGTAGAAATGATGTGGGTGATGTCATAAGGATCGTATTTTCGCAAAGGACACCAACAAGTTCCTAAAAAAACTCGCCTGTTCATTTTAATTTAATTGCAAACGAACTTAGGCTTGTGTATTTAAATAAGTTCCTATAATAAATAGTATAATGAACCTAACTAATTACAGCAGACATAAAGCTTTCATATACATAAAACACCCATTAGAAGCAAACTGCTTTTGTGTATTGTTCGAAATAAATGTTTGTATGTCGGTTATCCATTATACTAATCACGCCGAAAACCAATGAAACAAAGCGTGTAGTTACCGGGTAATAATGTAATGAATCGCGCGGGCTATGAAAGTCCGCGGGGGCCTCGTATGATTTATGATAGGTAGCAACGAAAACCGCCGCCGAACATGGACGCTAACAAGCACGGATTACTTAACATGCACATTTACATTTTCGTTTCTCTTATCGCTACTTCTAGACATCAATTATTCCCATTTAATTATTCCTCTCTGCGCCGCGTGGCGTCCTGCTAAATATAGTACACTACTGTGAACAACGAGCGAAACCAGTACTTCTTAATGCAGTATATTTACATTCAAAATTTATGTTTTGTCATGTTTTTATTTTCTTATCGTTTGAACGCGATGTATGGAATAAGTTTGATGATTATAATATTTAAATTAAATTAAAAATTACAACCACTGACTGTCTGGATTTCAGCCATAGACCTTTTACATCCGGTCCGATATAAAAAAAAGCATTAAACTTAAAGCATCTGTAATTAAAATTGCACTAGATATTGTGAGAAATGGCCAATGATCAGACTCTACAAGTTTTTGAAAACGCCTCCTTATTTTATTCTTTGTGTTCCTAGTTGTCATATTCCCATAATTTTCTACTAATATATATATACTTATTATTATATATACTTTTTATTAATTTAAGTATGCTGGAAATTTTCTTAGCTATGATTATTACTTCATGTTGGTGTAAATGAAAATTTTATGCTGATACTTAATTTAAACAGGAAGGGACATGCGTTTATTACTTTTATTATGTTCGGAATGTATCTGGTTTTAGTTAATATACTCAAATAAATACTTAAAACATAGCAGGTCAATTGATTTATTGTTGATCCGTGCCAAAAGTTCGTTAATTAACAAATATGAATAAAATCATCCCGAGGGATGGAGATTAATAATCTTTTTTTGGATTAAGCCTACTGGAAATGATCAAAATAGTTATCAAATAATAATTATGCATCATTAGTCATTACATGTATTATTATTTATTATATTTTACAAGACGCGTTAGTAATGTAATGTAGCGAAAACAAACATTAAACATACTACGTTCCAAGATATTATTTTCTTGTAGAAACTTAAACTTATTAAGAATTCTATAGGCCGAAAACTATTTCTTGCGAGCATAAAAATGTATTTTTCTCCGATGCATTCAAGCGCAATTGACATGTTTCCTCAAATAATCTACCCAAATGCGGCGTAGAAGTTATTTTACGGTCATAAAACTACAAGTTTTTTTGTCAAGCCAGCCGATGCGTTCGAGACCTTGCAACGTGTTTGCAAATCCAGATGTTACGAATCGATATTAAATGTTTATATTTTCGGTACTTTTAAGAATATTTTACTTATGTACATACTATATTGTAAATGTTAATCTCAGTGCAATTTTCTTAGATGAATAGGATAATACACTAGGTGGGAATAACTTTGTTGTCAAAATTTTAAATCTACGAATATGGCAAAATCACTAACTGACGATACGCTCAGTGGCTAAAGTGCATACACATATTTGTTTTCTTGGTTTGATATCTTGGGAACGTCATAACTTCCGAACCGTTCCAAGTAGGAAAAATCTAATTACACCGGCATAATCAGCGTAAAAAGTTGTATCAAGAACCGCAATTGTAATTTGATTGAAGGCAGTTGAGATTAAGCCGACTGGCTAAAATTTTGTAGGAAATCACGTATTTGAAACTATAATTTTGAAGTGGCACACATATCTCAATAACCAGGACCCCAATCAACATGAAACCTATGCTATCCAACTAAAATGGGTGCGCTGATTCCAAATTCGCATAGAAAAAGTCACTGTCTCTACTGGTTACCGAGTTGTGCTGAAATTACGTTATTCCAAATAACACAAAAATAATGGAAATGGACCACATAACTTCAAAGTGGTATATCTTAGGCATATAAAAGTATATATATTTTTGATATACTCATCGAAAGCTATGATTTGGTGGTGGGTTAACCTTTTTATCGCCACCGGTTGCAAAGTTCACTTTTTTTTCTATCTAAAAGTGTTAAATTTAGAGCGAAAATAATTTGATAACTTTTTGAGAGATAGACCGTTCTAATGTATTCATGCTTATGCATTGGGATGTGCTGAATTCAACGGTGACGTCGGCGTTACCGTAACTCGTACGGTTTGGCCAGAAAGTGGGAAACTATAGTTTCCGCGGTTTCTCGCGGTTATCTCGCGAACCGTGCACCTTAGGGTAACGCGGCTTTCAGAAATGAATTCCTCGGCCAATTTCCCATCCGATACCGTTTGAAACGTGAAGATTGGTCGATTAGATCACACACAGCTTGCGTTAGAAGTTATAAACATACTAAATAGGCTGTTTTTGCATTATTTTTGATATCTTGGGAATGTCATAACTTCCGAACCGTTCCACGTAGGAAAAATCTAATGATACCGGCGTAATCAGCGTAAAAAGTTGTATCAAGAACAGCAATTGTAATTTGATTGAAGGCAGTTGAGTTTTCGCCGACTGGCTAAAATTTTGTAGGAAATCACATATTTGAAACTATAATTTTGAAGTGACACACATATCTCAAAAACTAGGACCCGAATCAACATGAATCCTATGCTATCCTACTAAAATGGGCGCGCTGATTCCAAATTCACATAGAAAAAGTCCCTGTCTCTACTGGTTACCGAGTTGTGCTGAAATTACGTTATTCCAAATAACACAAAAATAAGGGAAATGGACCACATAACTTCAAAATGGTATAACTTAGGCATATAAAAGTATATATATTTTTGATGTACTCATCGAAAGCTATGATTTGGTGGTGGGTTAACCTTCTTATCGCCACCGGTTGCAAAGTTCACTTTTTTTCTATCTAAAAGGGCTAAATTTAGAGCGAAAATAATTTGATAACTTTTTGAGAGATAGAGCGTTCTAATGTATTCATGCTTATGCATTGGGATGTGCTGAATTCAACGGTGACGTCGGCTTTACCGTAACTCGTACGGTTTGGCCAGAAAGTGGGAAACTATAGTTTCCGCGGTTTCTCGCGGTTATCTCGCGAACCGTGCACCTTAGGGTAACGCGGCTTTCAGAAATGAATTCCTCGGCCAATTTCCCATCCGATACCGTTTGAAACGTGAACATTGGTCGATTATATCACACACAGCTTGCGTTAGAAGTTATAAACATACTAAATAGGCTGTTTTTGCATTATTTTTGATATCTTGGGATCGTCATAACTTCCGAACCGTTCCACGTAGGAAAAATCTAATGATACCGGCGTAATCAGCGTAAAAAGTTGTATCAAGAACAGCAATTGTAATTTGATTGAAGGCAGTTGAGTTTTCGCCGACTGGCTAAAATTTTGTAGGAAATCACTTATTTGAAACTATAATTTTGAAGTGACACACATATCTCAAAAACTAGGACCCGAATCAACATGAATCCTATGCTATCCTACTAAAATGGGCGCGCTGATTAGAAATTCACATAGAAAAAGTCCCTGTCTCTACTGGTTACCGAGTTGTGCTGAAATTACGTTATTCCAAATAATACAAAAATAAGGGAAATGGACCACATAACTTCAAAATGGTATAACTTAGGCATATAAAAGTATATATATTTTTGATGTACTCATCGAAAGCTATGATTTGGTGGTGGGTTAACCTTTTTATCGCCACCGGTTGCAAAGTTCACTTTTTTTCTATCTAAAAGTGTTAAATTTAGAGCGAAAATAATTTGATAACTTTTTGAGAGATAGACCGTTCTAATGTATTCATGCTTATGCATTGGGATGTGCTGAATTCAACGGTGACGTCGGCGTTACCGTAACTCGTACGGTTTGGCCAGAAAGTGGGAAACTATAGTTTCCGCGGTTTCTCGCGGTTATCTCGCGAACCGTGCACCTTAGGGTAACGCGGCTTTCAGAAATGAATTCCTCGGCCAATTTCCCATCCGGTACCGTTTGAAAGGTGAAGATTGGTCGATTATATCACACACAGCTTGCGTTAGAAGTTATAAACATACTAAATAGGCTGTTTTTGCATTATTTTTGATGTCTTGGGATCGTCATAACTTCCGAACCGTTCCACGTAGGAAAAATCTAATGATACCGGCGTAATCAGCGTAAAAAGTTGTATCAAGAACAGCAATTGTAATTTGATTGAAGGCAGTTGAGTTTTCGCCGACTGGCTAAAATTTTGTAGGAAATCACATATTTGAAACTATAATTTTGAAGTGACACACATATCTCAAAAACTAGGACCCGAATCAACATGAATCCTATGCTATCCTACTAAAATGGGCGCGCTGATTCCAAATTCACATAGAAAAAGTCCCTGTCTCTACTGGTTACCGAGTTGTGCTGAAATTACGTTATTCCAAATAACACAAAAATAAGGGAAATGGACCACATAACTTCAAAATGGTATAACTTAGGCATATAAAAGTATATATATTTTTGATGTACTCATCGAAAGCTATGATTTGGTGGTGGGTTAACCTTCTTATCGCCACCGGTTGCAAAGTTCACTTTTTTTCTATCTAAAAGGGCTAAATTTAGAGCGAAAATAATTTGATAACTTTTTGAGAGATAGAGCGTTCTAATGTATTCATGCTTATGCATTGGGATGTGCTGAATTCAACGGTGACGTCGGCTTTACCGTAACTCGTACGGTTTGGCCAGAAAGTGGGAAACTATAGTTTCCGCGGTTTCTCGCGGTTATCTCGCGAACCGTGCACCTTAGGGTAACGCGGCTTTCAGAAATGAATTCCTCGGCCAATTTCCCATCCGATACCGTTTGAAACGTGAACATTGGTCGATTATATCACACACAGCTTGCGTTAGAAGTTATAAACATACTAAATAGGCTGTTTTTGCATTATTTTTGATATCTTGGGATCGTCATAACTTCCGAACCGTTCCACGTAGGAAAAATCTAATGATACCGGCGTAATCAGCGTAAAAAGTTGTATCAAGAACAGCAATTGTAATTTGATTGAAGGCAGTTGAGTTTTCGCCGACTGGCTAAAATTTTGTAGGAAATCACTTATTTGAAACTATAATTTTGAAGTGACACACATATCTCAAAAACTAGGACCCGAATCAACATGAATCCTATGCTATCCTACTAAAATGGGCGCGCTGATTAGAAATTCACATAGAAAAAGTCCCTGTCTCTACTGGTTACCGAGTTGTGCTGAAATTACGTTATTCCAAATAATACAAAAATAAGGGAAATGGACCACATAACTTCAAAATGGTATAACTTAGGCATATAAAAGTATATATATTTTTGATGTACTCATCGAAAGCTATGATTTGGTGGTGGGTTAACCTTTTTATCGCCACCGGTTGCAAAGTTCACTTTTTTTCTATCTAAAAGTGTTAAATTTAGAGCGAAAATAATTTGATAACTTTTTGAGAGATAGACCGTTCTAATGTATTCATGCTTATGCATTGGGATGTGCTGAATTCAACGGTGACGTCGGCGTTACCGTAACTCGTACGGTTTGGCCAGAAAGTGGGAAACTATAGTTTCCGCGGTTTCTCGCGGTTATCTCGCGAACCGTGCACCTTAGGGTAACGCGGCTTTCAGAAATGAATTCCTCGGCCAATTTCCCATCCGGTACCGTTTGAAAGGTGAAGATTGGTCGATTATATCACACACAGCTTGCGTTAGAAGTTATAAACATACTAAATAGGCTGTTTTTGCATTATTTTTGATATCTTGGGATCGTCATAACTTCCGAACCGTTCCACGTAGGAAAAATCTAATGATACCGGCGTAATCAGCGTAAAAAGTTGTATCAAGAACAGCAATTGTAATTTGATTGAAGGCAGTTGAGTTTTCGCCGACTGGCTAAAATTTTGTAGGAAATCATTTATTTGAAACTATAATTTTGAAGTGACACACATATCTCAAAAACTAGGACCCGAATCAACATGAATCCTATGCTATCCTACTAAAATGGGCGCGCTGATTCCATATTCACATAGAAAAAGTCCCTGTCTCTACTGGTTACCGAGTTGTGCTGAAATTACGTTATTCCAAATAACACAAAAATAAGGGAAATGGACCACATAACTTCAAAATGGTATAACTTAGGCATATAAAAGTATATATATTTTTGATGTACTCATCGAAAGCTATGATTTGGTGGTGGGTTAACCTTTTTATCGCCACCGGTTGCAAAGTTCACTTTTTTTCTATCTAAAAGTGTTAAATTTAGAGCGAAAATAATTTGATAACTTTTTGAGAGATAGACCGTTCTAATGTATTCATGCTTATGCATTGGGATGTGCTGAATTCAACGGTGACGTCGGCGTTACCGTAACTCGTACGGTTTGGCCAGAAAGTGGGAAACTATAGTTTCCGCGGTTTCTCGCGGTTTTCTCGCGAACCGTGCACCTTAGGGTAACGCGGCTTTTAGAAATGAATTCATCGGCCAATTTCCCATCCGGTACCGTTTGAAACGTGAAGATTGGTCGATTATATCACACACAGCTTGCGTTAGAAGTTATAAACATACTAAATAGGCTGTTTTTGCATTATTTTTGATATCTTGGGAACGTCATAACTTCCGAACCGTTCCACGTAGGAAAAATCTAATGATACCGGCGTAATCAGCGTAAAAAGTTGTATCAAGAACAGCAATTGTAATTTGATTGAAGGCAGTTGAGTTTTCGCCGACTGGCTAAAATTTTGTAGGAAATCACATATTTGAAACTATAATTTTGAAGTGACACACATATCTCAAAAACTAGGACCCGAATCAACATGAATCCTATGCTATCCTACTAAAATGGGCGCGCTGATTCCAAATTCACATAGTAAAAGTCCCTGTCTCTACTGGTTACCGAGTTGTGCTGAAATTACGTTATTCCAGATAACACAAAAATAAGGGAAATGGACCACATAACTTCAAAATGGTATAACTTAGGCATATAAAAGTATATATATTTTTGATGTACTCATCGAAAGCCATGATTTGGTGGTGGGTTAACCTTTTTATCGCCACCGGTTGCAAAGTTCACTTTTTTTCTATCTAAAAGTGTTAAATTTAGAGCGAAAATAATTTGATAACTTTTTGAGAGATAGACCGTTCTAATGTATTCATGCTTATGCATTGGGATGTGCTGAATTCAACGGTGACGTCGGCGTTACCGTAACTCGTACGGTTTGGCCAGAAAGTGGGAAACTATAGTTTCCGCGGTTTCTCGCGGTTTTCTCGCGAACCGTGCACCTTAGGGTAACGCGGCTTTTAGAAATGAATTCATCGGCCAATTTCCCATCCGGTACCGTTTGAAACGTGAAGATTGGTCGATTATATCACACACAGCTTGCGTTAGAAGTTATAAACATACTAAATAGGCTGTTTTTGCATTATTTTTGATATCTTGGGATCGTCATAACTTCCGAACCGTTCCACGTAGGAAAAATCTAATGATACCGGCGTAATCAGCGTAAAAAGTTGTAT
Source organism: Melinopterus prodromus (assembly GCA_964023965.1). Classification (NCBI taxonomy): domain Eukaryota; kingdom Metazoa; phylum Arthropoda; class Insecta; order Coleoptera; family Scarabaeidae; genus Melinopterus; species Melinopterus prodromus. Next base: position 10,810,279 of record OZ030396.1, read on the forward strand.
CAAGAACAGCAATTGTAATTTGATTGAAGGCAGTTGAGTTTTCGCCGACTGGCTAAAATTTTGTAGGAAATCATTTATTTGAAACTATAATTTTGAAGTGACACACATATCTCAAAAACTAGGACCCGAATCAACATGAATCCTATGCTATCCTACTAAAATGGGCGCGCTGATTCCAAATTCACATAGTAAAAGTCCCTGTCTCTACTGGTTACCGAGTTGTGCTGAAATTACGTTATTCCAGATAACACAAAAATAAGGGAAATGGACCACATAACTTCAAAATGGTATAACTTAGGCATATAAAAGTATATATATTTTTGATGTACTCATCGAAAGCTATGATTTGGTGGTGGGTTAACCTTTTTATCGCCACCGGTTGCAAAGTTCACTTTTTTTCTATCTAAAAGTGTTAAATTTAGAGCGAAAATAATTTGATAACTTTTTGAGAGATAGACCGTTCTAATGTATTCATGCTTATGCATTGGGATGTGCTGAATTCAACGGTGACGTCGGCGTTACCGTAACTCGTACGGTTTGGCCAGAAAGTGGGAAACTATAGTTTCCGCGGTTTCTCGCGAACCGTGCACCTTAGGGTAACGCGGCTTTTAGAAATGAATTCATCGGCCAATTTCCCATCCGGTACCGTTTGAAACGTGAAGATTGGTCGATTAGATCACACACAGCTTGCGTTAGAAGTTGTAAACATACTAAATAGGCTGTTTTTGCATTATTTTTGATATCTTGGGAACGTCATAACTTCCGAACCGTTCCACGTAGTAAGAATCTAATGATACCGGCGTAATCAGCGTAAAAAGTTGTATCAAGAACAGCAATTGTAATTTGATTGAAGGCAGTTGAGTTTTCGCCGACTGGCTAAAATTTTGTAGGAAATCACATATTTGAAACTATAATTTTGAAGTGACACACATATCTCAAAAACTAGGACCCGAATCAACATGAATCCTATGCTATCCTACTAAAATGGGCGCGCTGATTCCAAATTCACATAGTAAAAGTCCCTGTCTCTACTGGTTACCGAGTTGTGCTGAAATTACGTTATTCCAGATAACACAAAAATAAGGGAAATGGACCACATAACTTCAAAATGGTATAACTTAGGCATATAAAAGTATATATATTTTTGATGTACTCATCGAAAGCCATGATTTGGTGGTGGGTTAACCTTTTTATCGCCACCGGTTGCAAAGTTCACTTTTTTTCTATCTAAAAGTGTTAAATTTAGAGCGAAAATAATTTGATAACTTTTTGAGAGATAGACCGTTCTAATGTATTCATGCTTATGCATTGGGATGTGCTGAATTCAACGGTGACGTCGGCGTTACCGTAACTCGTACGGTTTGGCCAGAAAGTGGGAAACTATAGTTTCCGCGGTTTCTCGCGGTTTTCTCGCGAACCGTGCACCTTAGGGTAACGCGGCTTTTAGAAATGAATTCATCGGCCAATTTCCCATCCGGTACCGTTTGAAACGTGAAGATTGGTCGATTATATCACACACAGCTTGCGTTAGAAGTTATAAACATACTAAATAGGCTGTTTTTGCATTATTTTTGATATCTTGGGAACGTCATAACTTCCGAACCGTTCCACGTAGGAAAAATCTAATGATACCGGCGTAATCAGCGTAAAAAGTTGTATCAAGAACAGCAATTGTAATTTGATTGAAGGCAGTTGAGTTTTCGCCGACTGGCTAAAATTTTGTAGGAAATCATTTATTTGAAACTATAATTTTGAAGTGACACACATATCTCAAAAACTAGGACCCGAATTAACATGAATCCTATGCTATCCTACTAAAATGGGCGCGCTGATTCCAAATTCACATAGAAAAAATCCCTGTCTCTACTGGTTACCGAGTTGTGCTGAAATTACGTTATTCCAAATAACACAAAAATAAGGGAAATGGACCACATAACTTCAAAATGGTATAACTTAGGCATATAAAAGTATATATATTTTTGATGTACTCATCGAAAGCTATGATTTGGTGATGGGTTAACCTTTTTATCGCCACCGGTTGCAAAGTTCACTTTTTTTCTATCTAAAAGTGTTAAATTTAGAGCGAAAATAATTTGATAACTTTTTGAGAGATAGACCGTTCTAATGTATTCATGCTTATGCATTGGGATGTGCTGAATTCAACGGTGACGTCGGCGTTACCGTAACTCGTACGGTTTGGCCAGAAAGTGGGAAACTATAGTTTCCGCGGTTTCTCGCGGTTTTCTCGCGAACCGTGCACCTTAGGGTAACGCGGCTTTTAGAAATGAATACATCGGCCAATTTCCCATCCGGTACCGTTTGAAACGTGAAGATTGGTCGATTATATCACACACAGCTTGCGTTAGAAGTTATAAACATACTAAATAGGCTGTTTTTGCATTATTTTTGATATCTTGGGAACGTCATAACTTCCGAACCGTTCCACGTAGGAAAAATCTAATGATACCGGCGTAATCAGCGTAAAAAGTTGTATCAAGAACAGCAATTGTAATTTGATTGAAGGCAGTTGAGTTTTCGCCGACTGGCTAAAATTTTGTAGGAAATCACATATTTGAAACTATAATTTTGAAGTGACACACATATCTCAAAAACTAGGACCCGAATCAACATGAATCCTATGCTATCCTACTAAAATGGGCGCGCTGATTCCAAATTCACATAGTAAAAGTCCCTGTCTCTACTGGTTACCGAGTTGTGCTGAAATTACGTTATTCCAGATAACACAAAAATAAGGGAAATGGACCACATAACTTCAAAATGGTATAACTTAGGCATATACAAGTATATATATTTTTGATGTACTCATCGAAAGCTATGATTTGGTGGTGGGTTAACCTTTTTATCGCCACCGGTTGCAAAGTTCACTTTTTTTCTATATAAAAGGGCTAAATTTAGAGCGAAAATAATTTGATAACTTTTTGAGAGATAGAGCGTTCTAATGTATTCATGCTTATGCATTGGGATGTGCTGAATTCAACGGTGACGTCGGCGTTACCGTAACTCGTACGGTTTGGCCAGAAAGTGGGAAACTATAGTTTCCGCGGTTTCTCGCGGTTATCTCGCGAACCGTGCACCTTAGGGTAACGCGGCTTTTAGAAATGAATTCATCGGCCAATTTCCCATCCGGTACCGTTTGAAACGTGAAGATTGGTCGATTAGATCACACACAGCTTGCGTTAGAAGTTGTAAACATACTAAATAGGCTGTTTTTGCATTATTTTTGATATCTTGGGAACGTCATAACTTCCGAACCGTTCCACGTAGTAAAAATCTAATGATACCGGCGTAATCAGCGTAAAAAGTTGTATCAAGAACAGCAATTGTAATTTGATTGAAGGCAGTTGAGTTTTCGCCGACTGGCTAAAATTTTGTAGGAAATCATTTATTTGAAACTATAATTTTGAAGTGACACACATATCTCAAAAACTAGGACCCGAATCAACATGAATCCTATGCTATCCTACTAAAATGGGCGCGCTGATTCCAAATTCACATAGAAAAAGTCCCTGTCTCTACTGGTTACCGAGTTGTGCTGAAATTACGTTATTCCAAATAACACAAAAATAAGGGAAATGGACCACATAACTTCAAAATGGTATAACTTAGGCATATAAAAGTATATATATTTTTGATGTACTCATCGAAAGCTATGATTTGGTGGTGGGTTAACCTTTTTATCGCCACCGGTTGCAAAGTTCACTTTTTTTCTATATAAAAGGGCTAAATTTAGAGCGAAAATAATTTGATAACTTTTTGAGAGATAGAGCGTTCTAATGTATTCATGCTTATGCATTGGGATGTGCTGAATTCAACGGTAACGTCGGCGTTACCGTAACTCGTACGGTTTGGCCAGAAAGTGGGAAACTATAGTTTCCGCGGTTTCTCGCGGTTATCTCGCGAACCGTGCACCTTAGGGTAACGCGGCTTTCAGAAATGAATTCCTCGGCCAATTTCCCATCCGGTACCGTTTGAAACGTGAAGATTGGTCGATTAGATCACACACAGCTTGCGTTAGAAGTTGTAAACATACTCAATAGGCTGTTTTTGCATTATTTTTGATATATTGGGAACGTCATAACTTCCGAACCGTTCCACGTAGGAAAAATCTAATGATACCGGCGCAATCAGCGTAAAAAGTTGTATCAAGAACAGCAATTGTAATTTGATTGAAGGCAGTTGAGTTTTCGCCGACTGGCTAAAATTTTGTAGGAAATCACATATTTGAAACTATAATTTTGAAGTGACACACATATCTCAAAAACTAGGACCCGAATCAACATGAATCCTATGCTATCCCACTAAAATGGGCGCGCTGATTCCAAATTCACATAGAAAAACTCCCTGTCTCTACTGGTTACCGAGTTGTGCTGAAATTACGTTATTCCAAATAACACAAAAATAAGGGAAATGGACCACATAACTTCAAAATGGTATAACTTAGGCATATAAAAGTATATATATTTTTGATGTACTCATCGAAAGCTATGATTTGGTGGTGGGTTAACCTTTTTATCGCCACCGGTTGCAAAGTTCACTTTTTTTCTATCTAAAAGTGTTAAATTTAGAGCGAAAATAATTTGATAACTTTTTGAGAGATAGAGCGTTCTAATGTATTCATGCTTATGCATTGGGATGTGCTGAATTCAACGGTGACGTCGGCGTTACCGTAACTCGTACGGTTTGGCCAGAAAGTGGGAAACTATAGTTTCCGCGGTTTCTCGCGGTTATCTCGCGAACCGTGCACCTTAGGGTAACGCGGCTTTCAGATATGAATTCCTCGGCCAATTTCCCATCCGGTACCGTTTGAAACGTGAAGATTGGTCGATTATATCACACACAGCTTGCGTTAGAAGTTATAAACATACTAAATAAGCTGTTTTTGCATTATTTTTGATATCTTGGGAACGTCATAACTTCCAAACCGTTCCACGTAGGAAAAATCTAATGATACCGGCGCAATCAGCGTAAAAAGTTGTATCAAGAACAGCAATTGTAATTTGATTGAAGGCAGTTGAGTTTTCGCCGACTGGCTAAAATTTTGTAGGAAATCACATATTTGAAACTATAATTTTGAAGTGACACACATATCTCAAAAACTAGGACCCGAATCAACATGAATCCTATGCTATCCTACTAAAATGGGCGCGCTGATTCCAAATTCACATAGAAAAAGTCCCTGTCTCTACTGGTTACCGAGTTGTGCTGAAATTACGTTATTCAAAATAACACAAAAATAAGGGAAATGGACCACATAACTTCAAAATGGTATAACTTAGGCATATAAAAGTATATATATTTTTGATGTACTCATCGAAAGCTATGATTTGGTGGTGGGTTAACCTTTGTATCGCCACCGGTTGCAAAGTTCACTTTTTTTCTATCTAAGGGCCGATATATTCACCTATCGTCAAAGTTGTCGTTAGCCAACGAACAGATTACGCCAACGTTCGCGTTAAAAATGATTCTGTCTTTTCACCGATCTGTAACTTGTCGTCAGGTAACGAGGACATAAACATCGCTAACGAATGTTTTTTGGCAGTATAGTATCAAAAGTCGGTAAAAAAGGTGTACTAAATCAATACTTGGACCATAACTTGGACTAATTGCCGCTAGATGCAGCGCCGTAAATGACAATGACAAAACGTACCCAAATTCATTCGAACACGTTTTCTAAACGCATCAATTAAAAAGACCCAAACCAAAAATAAAAAAGAAATAGTATTGAAGGAAAAAAGAAAGGACCGCCAGTTTTGCAGTATCGGAGGTAAACCTCCTCGTAGACCCATTTATTCAATATGGTCAATATGGTCATGCCGATTATCACTGGTATATTAGCTGCGTGTGGATATTCTATACCGTTGACACCGGCATGACACAGGGTACAATGGGGTACACCGAGCAAATCAAGAATAGTAGAATAATCTACTATTCTTGCGAGCAAATGACACGTGAATGAGTAAAAGTACAAACGGCGTACAATATCGGAACGCAGCCATAGAAGTCGAATTCCGTCAGCCATAACCGCTTCTTCAAAAATAATGAGGTCTTCAACTTCCTCAAAGTCGAATTCCGCAAATTCGGCCATAACAATGATCAATAATGACTTCAATTAATACAGTACCACGTACGTTTGTAAATATTTGTCAGTTTAACTTTTTGTTTGACATTCAGTACATGCTCTGTGATTGGTTCAAAGTGTTCGTTATCAGTTTACCGGCAGGTTCATTCGATCGCTAAATAAATTCGTTCGTTAAGCGTATTTATCCGGTCGGTAACGTTAACGACAGGTGAATAGACACATATTTACCATTTATCCTGTCGTTTAGATGACGAACAGTTTCACGATAGGTGAATATATCGGCCCTTAAAGTGTTAAATTTAGAGCGAAAATAATTTGATAACTTTTTGAGAGATAGACCGTTCTAATGTATTCATGCTTATGCATTGGGATGTGCTGAATTCAACGGTGACGTCGGCGTTACCGTAACTCGTACGGTTTGGCCAGAAAGTGGGAAACTATAGTTTCCGCGGTTTCTCGCGGTTTTCTCGCGAACCGTGCACCTTAGGGTAACGCGGCTTTTAGAAATGAATTCATCGGCCAATTTCCCATCCGGTACCGTTTGAAACGTGAAGATTGGTCGATTATATCACACACAGCTTGCGTTAGAAGTTATAAACATACTAAATAAGCTGTTTTTGCATTATTTTTGATATCTTGGGAACGTCATAACTTCCAAACCGTTCCACGTAGGAAAAATCTAATGATACCGGCGCAATCAGCGTAAAAAGTTGTATCAAGAACAGCAATTGTAATTTGATTGAAGGCAGTTGAGTTTTCGCCGACTGGCTAAAATTTTGTAGGAAATCACATATTTGAAACTATAATTTTGAAGTGACACACATATCTCAAAAACTAGGACCCGAATCAACATGAATCCTATGCTATCCTACTAAAATGGGCGCGCTGATTCCAAATTCACATAGAAAAAGTCCCTGTCTCTACTGGCTACCGAGTTGTGCTGAAATTACGTTATTCCAAATAACACAAAAATAAGGGAAATGGACCACATAACTTCAAAATGGTATAACTTAGGCATATAAAAGTATATATATTTTTGATGTACTCATCGAAAGCTATGATTTGGTGGTGGGTTAACCTTTTTATCGCCACCGGTTGCAAAGTTCACTTTTTTTCTATCTAAAAGTGTTAAATTTAGAGCGAAAATAATTTGATAACTTTTTGAGAGATAGAGCGTTCTAATGTATTCATGCTTATGCATTGGGATGTGCTGAATTCAACGGTGACGTCGGCGTTACCGTAACTCGTACGGTTTGGCCAGAAAGTGGGAAACTATAGTTTCCGCGGTTTCTCGCGGTTATCTCGCGAACCGTGCACCTTAGGGTAACGCGGCTTTTAGAAATGAATTCATCGGCCAATTTCCCATCCGGTACCGTTTGAAACGTGAAGATTGGTCGATTAGATCACACACAGCTTGCGTTAGAAGTTGTAAACATACTAAATAGGCTGTTTTTGCATTATTTTTGATATCTTGGGAACGTCATAACTTCCGAACCGTTCCACGTAGTAAGAATCTAATGATACCGGCGTAATCAGCGTAAAAAGTTGTATCAAGAACAGCAATTGTAATTTGATTGAAGGCAGTTGAGTTTTCGCCGACTGGCTAAAATTTTGTAGGAAATCACATATTTGAAACTATAATTTTGAAGTGACACACATATCTCAAAAACTAGGACCCGAATCAACATGAATCCTATGCTATCCTACTAAAATGGGCGCGCTGATTCCAAATTCACATAGAAAAAGTCCCTGTCTCTACTGGTTACCGAGTTGTGCTGAAATTACGTTATTCCAAATAACACAAAAATAAGGGAAATGGACCACATAACTTCAAAATGGTATAACTTAGGCATATAAAAGTATATATATTTTTGATGTACTCATCGAAAGCTATGATTTGGTGGTGGGTTAACCTTTTTATCGCCACCGGTTACAAAGTTCACTTTTTTTCTATCTAAAAGTGTTAAATTTAGAGCGAAAATAATTTGATAACTTTTTGAGAGATAGAGCGTTCTAATGTATTCATGCTTATGCATTGGGATGTGCTGAATTCAACGGTGACGTCGGCTTTATCGTAACTCGTACGGTTTGCCCAGAAAGTGGGAAACTATAGTTTCCGCGGTTTCTCGCGGTTTTCTCGCGAACCGTGCACCTTAGGGTAACGCGGCTTCCAGAAATGAATTCCTCGGCCAATTTCCCATCCGGTACCGTTTGAAACGTGAAGATTGGTCCATTAGATCACACACAGCTTGCGTTGAAAGTTGCAAATTGAAAATTGCCTATTTTTGCATTATTTTTGATATCTTGGGAACGCCATAACTTCCGAACCGTTCCAAGTAGGAAAAATCTAATTATACCGGCGTAATCAGCGTCAAAAATTGTATCAAGAACCGCAATTTTAATTTAATTGAACGCAGTTGAGTTTTCGGTGACAGGCTAAAATTTTGTAAGAAATCACATATTTCCAAACTATAATTTTGAAGTGACACACATATCTCAATAACCAGGACCCCAATCAACATGAAACGTATGCTATCCTACTAAAATAGGCGCGCTGATTCCAAATTCACATAGAAAAAGTCCCTGTCTCTACTGGTTACCGAGTTGTGCTGAAATTACGTTATTCCAAATAACACAAAAAGAAGGGAAATAGACCACATAACTTCAAAACGGTATCACTTAGGCATATAAAAGTATATATATTTTTGATGTACTCATCCAAAGCTATGATTTGGTGGTAGGTTAACCTTTTTATCGCCACCGGTTGCAAAGTTCACTTTTTTTCTATCTAAAAGTGATAAATTTAGAGCGAAAATAATTTGATAACTTTTTGAGAGATAGAGCGTTCTAATGTATCCATGCCTATGCATTGGGATGTGCTGAATTCAACGGCGAGGTCGGCTTTACCGTAACTCGTACGGTTTGGCCAGAAAGTGGGAAACTATAGTTTCCGCGGTTTCTCGCGGTTTTCTCGCGAACCGTGCACCTTAGGGTAACGCGGCTTTCAGAAATGAATTCCTCGGCCAATTTCCCATTCCGGTACCGTTTGAAACGTGAAGATTGGTCGATTAGATCACACACAGCTTGCGTTAGAAGTTGTAAACATACTAAATAGGCTGTTTTTGCATTATTTTTGATATCTTGGGAACGTCATAACTCCCGAACCGTTCCACGTAGGAAAAATCTAATGATACCGGCGTAATCAGCGTAAAAAGGTGTATCAAGAACCGCAATTGTAATTTGATTGAAGGCAGTTGAGTTTTCGCCGACTGGCTAAAATTTTGTAAGAAATCACATATTTGAAACTATAATTTTGAAATGACACACATATCTCAAAAACTAGGACCTGAATAAAGATCAAACCTAAGCTATCCTACTAAAATGGGTGCGCTGATTCCAAATTCACATAGAAAAAGTCCCTGTCTCTACTGGTTACCGAGTTGTGCTGAAATTACGTTATTCCAAATAACACAAAAATAAGGGAAATGGACCACATAACTTCAAAATGGTATAACTTAGGCATATAAAAGTATATATATTTTTGATGTACTCATCGAAAGCTATGATTTGGTGGTGGGTTAACCTTTTTATCGCCACCGGTTACAAAGTTCACTTTTTTTCTATCTAAAAGTGCTAAATTTAGAGCGAAAATAATTTGATAACTTTTTGAGAGATAGAGCGTTCTAATGTATTCATGCGTATACATTGGGATGTGCTGAATTCAACGGTGACGTCGGCTTTATCGTAACTCGTACGGTTTGCCCAGAAAGTGGGAAACTATAGTTTCCGCGGTTTCTCGCGGTTTTCTCGCGAACCGTGCACCTTAGGGTAACGCGGCTTCCAGAAATGAATTCCTCGGCCAATTTCCCATCCGGTACCGTTTGAAACGTGAAGATTGGTCCATTAGATCACACACAGCTTGCGTTGAAAGTTGCAAATTGAAAATTGCCTATTTTTGCATTATTTTTGATATCTTGGGAACGCCATAACTTCCGAACCGTTCCAAGTAGGAAAAATCTAATTATACCGGCGTAATCAGCGTCAAAAATTGTATCAAGAACCGCAATTTTAATTTAATTGAACGCAGTTGAGTTTTCGGTGACAGGCTAAAATTTTGTAAGAAATCACATATTTCCAAACTATAATTTTGAAGTGACACACATATCTCAATAACCAGGACCCCAATCAACATGAAACGTATGCTATCCTACTAAAATAGGCGCGCTGATTCCAAATTCACATAGAAAAAGTCCCTGTCTCTACTGGTTACCGATTTGTGCTGAAATTACGTTATTCCAAATAACACAAAAATAAGGGAAATAGACCACATAACTTCAAAACGGTATCACTTAGGCATATAAAAGTATATATATTTTTGATGTACTCATCGAAAGCTATGATTTGGTGGTAGGTTAACCTTTTTATCGCCACCGGTTGCAAAGTTCACTTTTTTTCTATCTAAAAGTGATAAATTTAGAGCGAAAATAATTTGATAACTTTTTGAGAGATAGAGCGTTCTAATGTATCCATGCCTATGCATTGGGATGTGCTGAATTCAACGGCGAGGTCGGCTTTACCGTAACTCGTACGGTTTGGCCAGAAAGTGGGAAACTATAGTTTCCGCGGTTTCTCGCGGTTTTCTCGCGAACCGTGCACCTTAGGGTAACGCGGCTTTCAGAAATGAATTCCTCGGCCAATTTCCCATTCCGGTACCGTTTGAAACGTGAAGATTGGTCGATTAGATCACACACAGCTTGCGTTAGAAGTTGTAAACATACTAAATAGGCTGTTTTTGCATTATTTTTGATATCTTGGGAACGTCATAACTTCCGAACCGTTCCACGTACGAAAAATCTAATGATACCGGCGTAATCAGCGTAAAAAGGTGTAGCAAGAACCGCAATTGTAATTTGATTGAAGGCAGTTGAGTTTTCGCCGACTGGCTAAAATTTTGTAAGAAATCACATATTTGAAACTATAATTTTGAAATGACACACATATCTCAAAAACTAGGACCTGAATAAAGATCAAACCTAAGCTATCCTACTAAAATGGGTGCGCTGATTCCAAATGCACATAGAAAAAGTCCCTGTCTCTACTGGTTACCGAGTTGTGCTGAAATTACGTTATTCCAAATAACACAAAAATAAGGGAAATAGACCACATAACTTCAAAATGGTATCACTTAGGCATATAAAAGTATATATATTTTTGATGTACTCATCGAAAGCTATGATTTGGTGGTGAGTTAACCTTTTATCGCCACCGGTTGCAAAGTTCACTTTTTTTCTATTTAAAAGTGCTAAATTTAGAGCGAAAATAATTTGATAACTTTTTGAGAGATAGACCGTTCTAAGGTATTCATGCTTATGCATTGGGACGTGCTGAATTCAACGGTGACGTCGGCTTTACCGTAACTCGTACGGTTTGGCCTGAAAGTGGGAAACTATAGTTTCCGCGGTTTCTCACGGTTTTCTCGCGAACCGTGCACCTTAGGGTAACGCGGCATTCAGAAATGAATTCCTCGGCCAATTTCCCATCCGGTACCGTTTGAAACGTGAAGATTGGTCGATTAGATCACACACAGCTTGCGTTAGAAGTTGTAAACATACTAAATAGGCTGCTTTTGCATTATTTTTGATATCTTGGGAACGTCATAACTTCCGAACCGTTCCACGTAGGAAAAATCTAATGATACCGGCGTAATCAGCGTGAAAAGTTGTATCAAGAACCACAATCATATCCATCATATCCGATCATATCCAAATTTCAAGTAATTCTATCACACTGCCTTCCATATTGCATAGTTAACTTTGTGATCACTGCTTCAATTCTGGTTAAATACAACCACTACTTTCGTGCATGGCTTTTAGAGATACACAACGTGAGACTCTTAAAATCGACTTCTCCTAACGTAATACTCCGGAGGGACCATTTCGAAACGAATAACATATTCCAGAGAACGAATTCCGCGGAGAAGTGTTGCCCCGGAAGACGTTCGATACAATAGCGATTGGAAGTGGCGCGTCGGACAAGTTCCTGACGACGACGCGACGTAGAAACACCGTCATAACATCACGGATAGTGCGGAATCAATTTAGTGGAAAATGGACGCGTATTGGGAAACGTCCGTCGGCAAAAGGGGCAAAAGTGTAAGAAAAACACACTCCGGAGTCGGTCATTCATCGTGAACGCCGCTCACGACTCGCCCGGTCCAATATTTGCCCCATCTCGGACTCGCCCGTGCCCCACCGACTACACGACCACAAACGATACGCGAACAACTCATGCGTTTGACAATTATTGTTAGCGCACGCTTTGTTGGCTGACCCATAAAATGCCTCTCCTGTGCACGTACGTGGACGAAGAAGCTTTCTGGCTGCTCTGTTGTTTTTCTTTTTGTCGCGGGAAAACTTTTATCAACTGACGAGCTAAGGATTTTAATTTAATAATGACGTAGTTTTTGATTGCTTTAAAATGTGTTTAGTGCAAGGTTAATTTTGTAAAATGATTTGTTATTTACGTACTTTGTACAAGATATCACAAGTTTGCGTGCAAATTTTATTACAACCAGAAATTGGAAAGGAAATTACATTGGACAACAAAAAAACCCAATTAATGTGAATTTGATAGCTACGATCTAAGCAAAGCAGCAAAATGACATCAAATTATACTTTATATCTTTTTTATACCTTTATCAAATTTAATTTCCATGCGTGATTTACTTTCGACTTTTGACGTCATCTAGCACAATGCTAGAAACAGTAGGCCTCAGTAGCTCAGATGGGAGAGAATTGTGTTAGAAACGCAAAGGTTTCTGGTTCAAATCCAGGTAGTGACTGTAATTTTTGATTTTTTTAAAATTTACCTCCCGCCTGTATGTCACCATATTATTAACCTAAAAGTGCTTAATCAAAGTTTACAATTTTGAGGGTTTTAGGGTAAAGAGTTCTGTTAGTAAAAATAATTCGAAACCCTTACACGATAGAACATTTTGCAGCTTGGATTTGTTTTCAGCGCAAATAATTCTACCCAAAACGCAATTCCATAATAATTCACAATATCCATGTTCCCTAAAGTTATCATTATTTTGTATTTTCTGGGCCTAAACTGTCCAAAATCACGTTTATTGGCATTGTGACCCCAATCTTTTTGAAAACCTTACACTATACAAAATTTTAGAGCCCAGATTTGTTTTCAGGGGAACTAGTTCTACCCAAAACGCAATTCCAGTATCAATTTAAAAAATCCATGGTTCATAAAGTTATCAATAATTTAGAATTTTCCTTTTCTCGAAAAGTTTTATATCAAGGCCATAAAATGGTTCCGCTTCTTTTTTTATTAATTAGTCAATTTAAAGATCTACCATAAACGGTAAGAAAAAAATTGGTTGCCAATTAAAGAAAGTTCTTTGATTTGGTCTTAGAAAAGTGTCAATTACGTCATAATAATTGACACTCGGAATTGTTCAGAATAATTTGCTTTTTAACGCGACTAAATCCAAGTAATTTATCAGTATTTCTTGAAATAACAAAGTCTCACAAGTTTTCTCATGTTTCCGTCCTTATCATACTCTGTTCGACTGTTAGAAATATAATAAAAATATAATAAAAATCAATGAATTCAGTCAGATATAGATATCTGTTTATTTGGCTCCTTATGCACTGGTATGCTCTATTAAATTGTTTAGTGGTATAACGGATGTGCCCAATATGATATTGTCGAGCTTGAGCTCACTACCCCACCTATGCTCCTCGTATGGTTCATCGTTAGTTCCAGAGCAAGAACACTTGTCAGTTCAACAAGTCCAGATGCCAAAAAAGACAGCCGAGCCCTAGGTGAGAAGTTTAAGTAATTTTTTATTTGGGTGTAAATCTGAAACAAAATGCCGACAAAGCTTCGAGAACTGTGTGAATATACCTTCAGTATTTCTGGACATTGTCATAGGAGTATCCAAAAAATTCAAGAATAACACGATACAAAATTGTTAAATATTGAGAACTCTATATGTTATAACTAAGTTTGGATAGAATTTTTGCACCGAAGATGAATTCCGACTCAAAACTTTTCTATCACGTTTTGTTTTACCAGCGTGCGAAGTTTAAATGTAAAAACGTAATTTTAGCTATCGTTGCAAATTTATACATTGAATTGTCACCTGATATCCTGAAGTTTTGCAAGAGTTTCTGAAGCAGTGACTAGGCGTTCAATAAAAAAAGAAACACACTTGATGTTCAACTCAAATTCTTTCCTATCACAAACAGAAGAAAAGGAATATTAATTTCTCTTAATTTTCATTTATATTTCAGTTTAGCAGTGACGTTCATTTTGACGTATTTTGTCGTCTTGTACGTTTTTTTTTTGTTCTTTTTACTTTATCATACGCAGTATGATGAAGTATTGTAATCGTACCGAACAAAAGGGATTTTGAGATTTTAGCTGAAATAGGTCTTTATGGGTCCCCTAAACATTTTTACCAAAGTACAAATAAATGTCTGTGTGTGTGTAAACGATTTTTGGTGCGACGATTCCGGAAAAACTACTAAACGTATCGGGACGAAAGTTCATATTTATAACTTTCATGGCCAAACTTAGAGCTGAAAAGCTTTTGGTACAAAATGGTCCAAAGGAACTGGCTATTTACTCTTTAGCATTTTTCAACGATTTTGCAAATGAGCCGCTATTTCTGTAATTTCATCAAAATAGATAAATAATAAATTAAAATGGAGGAAATTTTGTATAATTTATGTATATGACATTTTTTGGTAAAATTAATAGTTTAGCTGTAGGAGGAAATTCTATTTGATCGCAATCGTGTCTGCATTAATAGTAGGTAGCCAGGATATTTTGAAACTTTTGGCAGTATTCAGAACGTCAGCGGTTGCGAAACGTCAATTCAACACGTAAATGCATGAAGAATGCGATGAGGATGAGAAACACGCGCGCACGGACGCTATGTGAAACAATATTGAAACATCTTGGTGTCATACACAAAGTCAATGTGTATTTCAAGGATTTTGTAAATGAGCCGCCATTTCTGTAATTTCGTCAAAATAGTTAAATTATAAATTAAAATAGACGAAATTTTGTATAGGAGCAAATTCTATTTGATCGAGATCGTGTCTGCATTAATATAAAGTTAGCCAGGATTGGCCAGATATTTTTATTCTAATAACAGTAGGTAGTGTCAAAGGTTGATTTTTTGACAATACCTACTGTCAATATCTATCAATATCTGTCAAATCCTGGCAAATTCGTTTTATTTTATTGCAAACACGATCGATCTCGATCAAATAGAATCTCATGCAGCTAAACTATCAATTTTATATATTGTATGATAGTCATGTGCCTGGCCACATTTTTTAATTTTATCTCACATGTTTACAATTATTTTCAACAGTAGGCAGACAGAAAATAATATATAAATTGTAGTGCACTTGATTAATAAAATAACGAACTCGTAGCATCCTAGCTCAGCCTTTTCCTAGCTACCCCCACCCATAAGTTATTTAAAAATTAATATCCGTTTTCAGCTAGGGCACGTCTAAGCCCTGATAGTGTTCATATTTCCAACTTTGCCGCATATTTATCTTCCAGCATTGCAATATCTCACCCTGCAAACCGACAACAGCACATACTAGCTCCGCCGCAGTACGTCATCCCCGCACGAGCGAGGCGGTTGTGTAATTTTCACCCGCGCGACGGATCATGACCGAAATTAATGGTCCGCAGCGGAAAACCCAATTATTTTTTTGATTAAGACCTCACCAGCCCATAGCCAGAGGTACAGAACAACCCCCTTACCTCTACAACAACCCCCCGCCCACCCCCACCACCACACCGAATACCTTAATAGCGATATGGCGTGTCAAAGAACAATTAGAGTTTTCGTTAACCGCTTTCGTGGTAGCAACGCGGCATCCCCTCCCATACCAACCCCCCCCCCCCACTACCTCCGCCCGGTTTTCCACCACTACGGTAATTATCAGGGACGTCGTTTGTCATAGTTTGTCTTTAGATTCAACGAGGTCAGTTTCGCCGATGGTAATTTGTGTCACTGGCTGGGACCTCCGAAGCCCCGATGAAGTAGATTAGAACGTAAGGCCACGTGTTACGTAGTTTGATGGATCTTTGTGGAGTCCGTGTCGCCGAAGTTGAGCTTATTCGATCAGAGGAGGCTTTGGCGCGAGCGCCAAATTACTCGATATTCCCCAGAGCTGTTTAAATAATAACCTAGAACCCCCGGGTCGACGTCTACTAAGCCGGTCCTAATTGCCGAAATTATCCACTTATTTGTTTTGCGTCGAAATCATCGAGTGACTGAGCGAAAGGACTAAGTGATTTATTGGAATTAATGATGTGATATCAATCGCGTTTGTTTGATTTGTAGTAGTAGGTTTGTTTTAAATGTTGTGTTTTGCCGCCCGTTTGAGTTCCGCCAGATGGCGCAGTTGTTCTGACCAGTTTTTTGGAGTTTATATATTTAGTCTGTTCATATATAGCAGTTATGATTATGTTGCGAAGACGAACATGTGTTTAATAAAAGATTAGTTGAAGTTATTGCAGCGTTTTAATTAAGTACTGGCACCGGAAAGAACATTAGTACAGATTATGTTGTGTACCTTTGTATATGGTACTTGTTTAATAGACATTTCTATTAAAGGGGGTTCTCAAGTAGAGACCTAAAAAGTTATCAACATTTTTTCTTTTGCCATATATTTATCATACTTTAGTGTACAAAGGTACATAGCGCCATAAAAAACTATATGCAAGAAGTGGATACTGTTGTAGGAAGTATCAGGTCCTTTTGCGGCGTGCTTGTCTCAACGACGGCGACGTGCATGATAGCTCCTATAAAAATAGATATCGAAATTTCAGAAGCGATGAAACTGGATGAAATTAGTTGGAGGCTAAACCAACATTTAGTTAAAAAACTGGAAAATTGACAAAATGGCTGCTGTTTGAATTTTAAGATCCGTTAAACGATTCAAACGTAATCGCGCATGCCAGTTTGAAAGATCGTGTTCCTAGAAAAACGCGTCGGTTTGCTTTCATCATTGTTGCATGGTTTGACGTGTATTTTCGTTTTCCTTATCTAAAATACTAACGAACAATTTATCAACTGCAGAATTTGAATAAGACGTCGACATAATTAAAATATATCCAAACATCAGACATGTGTCATTCCTGATATAGAGTTAAAAATATTATATTCGAGAAAAATTATTTAAAGTTTGCGAAACGCAGAAAAAACAATCGTTTTAAAGCTGGGGAATAGATTTACTGCCCACAAAAAAATGTTATAGAGTACTACGCCGCACTGCCAAAGAGATATTTATTATCTACATACATATGACTGGAATAATATTTAATAAATTACTTCTAATACAAAATTAATACCAATTAATATGATCTTCTGGTAAAAATATAAAATACGCTTATACCTATTTTTTAACTTTCTTCCAAAAACAGTATTCACTTGTAATTACTATTCAAAATACAGCATAACTTTTTAAGCACTTTTTATTGATGTCTGGAGATACTCCAGTTGCTCAATAATTATACAAAATCATTTTTGCAAAGTTTATTTTTATAATTTGTGAACATTTATAATTTTTTTAAGAAATGGCGTGCCTCTTTCGGACTATTTTACTTTTCACTGGTATTAACCATCTATATTATATTATGCAACTGCACTAAGGAAACATACACCAACAAACAACCTAACACCAAAATAAGTTAATACAAAAAGTCCAATAAACTATTGCAGAAAGTTGACTGCTATTAGATTTTAACTTGAACGCGAGACAAGTGAAAAATCGTACTCGATTTGTACAAACTTAAATGCCAATCAATAAACAAGATTCCAAATTTTACTCGATCCTGATCTAACATTTTTGCAGTAACAGGTTTGGAAGAAAAAATTGGAAAGGCGAGTGTTAATATGAAACAGCAAAAGAAACTGCAGAAATCAGTCGCTTTTAGTAGTGTAGTCGTTGGTTTAATAACTATCGCTTGCTCGCTTGTATTAGTTTTGGTTGTCTTTGTGCAATTTTATTTTGTTTAGCTGGTTATTTGTGGAAATATTATTATTTCTATTATTGTTTATTCTGATTCACTGATACACTAAAAATTGTACTAATACATTTTAGCTGGTAATGTGCAGCATCAATGCAAATTTACAGAACTCTGTTGTGAGGCAAGGGTTATGATATGGTTGTCCACCTTTTTTACCAAATATTTACTCGGTAATAATTATTATCATTAAACACTTTCTTATGATAACTAAATTTGCCAAACATGTATTAAATTGACGTTATAATTCGTTATAAATCCAGAGTCCGTAATGCCAAATTTCTGAATGAACGATCGGACGTAAAGACCCGATGGGGCTGTAATTGAACGAAAGAGAGATGGACCCTCTTTGATTTTGCTCTAAATTGGAAAAGAACGGTGCGGCCTTAGACCGCCAGCGCGCCGAACGCAATAAAAAGTATAATTAAACTTTTGCGAGCGCGCGCGCTCAAAGCAAAGCCCAGCATCAATCAAGAAAGTGGTTAGGTATAACTGAAAAACAGAGGGCCCGATAACAAACCCTAGACCGAGAATCCGACCCTCTCGTTTTTCAACTTTTTATCGTCTAATTGGGTCCCAGCGAGAAGTGGGGCACTTTTCGATAAATTCGATTTTAAACTTTTTTCAAGTTCTCTTAGTAAG
This sequence comes from Melinopterus prodromus, assembly GCA_964023965.1. Classification (NCBI taxonomy): domain Eukaryota; kingdom Metazoa; phylum Arthropoda; class Insecta; order Coleoptera; family Scarabaeidae; genus Melinopterus; species Melinopterus prodromus. Next base: position 10,829,096 of record OZ030396.1, read on the forward strand.
AGTTATAGCAATTGTTAAAATATATACGAAGTCGTTATAATGAGTAGTTTATACGCTTACCATATGATGAAGATTTGTGAAAACAATGTTTATAGACATTAAAACTCTGGGTTGGGTGAATTTTCTTTCTGCAGCTTTAAATTAGACCAAGAAGGAAATACTTGGTCTAAAGACTAAGACCAGTAGGCAGCTTATGTTAATTTGCTTAGCCAAGCTGGAGTCGAGTTCTGCAGAAATTGGAAAATGTATATCATTTGGTAGTGCCAAATGTGTTCATTATCCTTTTAAGCAAACAATAAGTTTAAAGCTATGAAGTAAACCAATTCTTAAAGGGCACGTATTATGGTTTATCGATTTCTTTTAAACCAGTTTAGAAACCGGGCTTTTAAATTTAACACAAAAAAATAAACAGTTTTAGATGGTAGAATTAATATTCACTATTTTGACCAGGAAAATATTTTTTATTAACTAATCTACAAGTTATATAGCTAGTTCAACACTCTAATGTCTACAATGTTATGGATACTTAAGGAAAATCAAAAAATACAAACAATAAGGAAACAACAATTTAGATTATTTGAAGAGCCTGAAGGAATAATAGTTTGAAGGCAGTGAATGATAATTTTTTCAGTAGAGCCGAAGAAGTTATCCACACCTATTATTAGATGCTATGAGACTATTGTCAAGTTAAGAATCCAGTTGTAGATTGTTGTTTGTTTGTATTCATCAATTTCATTTTGTATTTAAAATAACAACAATTTTCGGTAATCTTTAACAGAACATTTCATAGATTTTTTGAATAACTAATAAATATAATGATATTTTCCAGAGAATTAACAGATCTTAACGTGTGAGAGTCGATTATTTTGGACAAAATAGATTTTCTTTGTTAAAATTGTGCCTCTAGGTGTTTAAAAAAAGTTAATTTCATGTGATCGAATTATGTAATTAAGCTGATATAAAAGCACGAACTTTTGAATTTTAAACTATGATAAGAAAATCCATGTGAGAACTCATCCTAATGCAGTGGTGTAATTGTGTATTTCTACCGAGGTTTTCTAAACATGGCGCACATGTTTGTACTCGCTTTTAATAGTACAAAATTAAAACTTTTTATTATTATTTCTGCTTTTGTTAACTTTATATGCAAGTAAAGCATTGTTACATTAAATGAGGTTATTAAAAAACTGCAAGACGACCACATTCAACACTTGATAAATATATTCGGATAATATCAGTAAGCACTTTGATATCTGTAATAATAACTGTGCTTAATATTTATAATGCGTGATAGACGCATTATAAGTAGACTGAAATGAAGCTTGAACACAGCTTCATTTCAGTCTACTTATAATGCGTCTATCACGCATTATAAATATTAAGCACAGTTATTATTACAGATATCAAAGTGCTTACTGATATTATCCGAATATATTGATCAAGTGTTGAATGTGGTCGTCTTGCAGTTTTTTAATAACCTCATTTAATGTAACATATAAAAAAACCCAAAAACCGAGGTCCTCCCAAAAATGGAGAGTTTAGCCAATAATTCAATGTTTTTATAGTTGTTTAATTCTTCCATAGTAACGTCAAAATTTGTACAGTCTGTACATACAGATGGATTAAGTTTTGATGCCATTGATAAGAAAATTAAAAACAAGTAAAATAAGAATGCATATACAGTGTGCGGCAAAAAGTTGGAACCATATGGGAAGCTTTTTTATTATTCTTTTCTCAGAAAATGTTATTCTTCATAAAAGTTTCTGCTGCCTAAAACCAAAAGTGCAGTTATCAAACTTTAAGTTTTATTAACCATATACAGGCTGGTTCAGAAAATTTGAATTAATAATAAGACTAATGTGCCTTTATTTTCATTATTGCCGTCAAATGTTATTTAGAAAAGTTAGGAGTAAAATTTATAATCAAATTTGAAATCACAGGCACCTGTCATGAAAAAAAAGAGAACGTTTTTTTTTTTTTAATTTGCACTCCTGTAATAAAATGTATTATGGATAATTTAGATTCTATCGGATTTCTAATGAATTTTGAGAATTATCACAAAATTAGCAGTTTCTTGAGGCAATGTTGTGATTTTGCCGTAATATTGTGGTTTATATATGATCCATAATTTCCATTATATACATAATATGTAAATCACAACTGATTAGTTATTAAAAGCTATAAGTAATTATCTGCAATATGTTCTAAAAACAACGGACAACAAATTAGACTCTAACAATTAATTTATGGACATTTCACATGTTGTATGAAATGGATTGTTCTACTGTTAATCTAACCTTATTATTTTGACAGTTTGTATTGAGTTGTTATACTGAGCTGTTCTTTAATTAAAAATCAAAATGAATTATTTGACCAAAAACGAGATCATAGAAAACATTTGATTGTTGGTGAAAATTATAGAGAAGCGGCAACAATTTATTTTTAACCAGCGACATCCCAACAAAGGTATTCAGCAGCGAACAGTAAGTAAGATTTTATAAAAAAAATTAAATTCGATGAGTGTTGATAATGACGTTAAAAGTTCGCATACTCCTTGGGTAAATGATCAAGAACGTCAACTACAGGTAATGCAAACTATTGTTGAAACACCACAAACTTGTCTTAGAAGAATTGCTCGATTGCATCCAGTATCCACCACTACAGCCAGAACAATTTTGAAGAAAAATAAACAAAGACACTACAAGCCAAAATTTGTTCACAAAATGCAAGACCGAGGTTTAGATACGAGATGTATTTTTGTTTCTGGATTCAGGCACAAATAGAAGATGATAGATAGATCATTTATTAAACACGTGCTTTTCAGCGACGAATCCACATTTGCCTCGATAGAACTGTTACTTCCCAAAATTGTCGGTGGTGGGCTGACGAAAATCAAAATTTTGTATTCATGCACGTGACCAATATTCGTTTAAGACGAATGTCTGATCCGGCATCTTTAATAATTGTATTATTGGACCATTTTTCTATCGCAATAATCTAAATTCTGAGAGATACCTGCATTTTCTTCAAAATGAGTTTTTAATGTATAAGAAGATTATCAGATTTTCAGCACGATGGTGCTGAAAGACGTTCTCGTTGTTTTCATGATAGGTGGCTGTGATTTTAAATTTGCATATAATTTTTACTCCTAACTAACTTTTCCAAATAACATTTGTCGGTAATAATGAAAATGAACGCACTTAACTCTTATCATTATTTTAACTTTTCTGAACCAGCCTGTTTATGGCTAATAAAACTAAAGTTTGATAACTGCATTTTTGGTTTTAGGCCAAGCAGAAACTTTCATGAAGAATAAAATTTTAGATATGAATAATAAAAAAGCTTCCCATATGGTTCCAACTTTTTGGCGCACACTGTATACTAATACATAATAATATATAGTTATTTGGGAAAATATAAAAAAATATATATACATTTTTTTTGATAATCTCAAGCAATGTTAGAAATTTTCAGACATTTCTAAACTACGAAGCTTGCTAGTAAAAAAGGAGTTTATTGACAGATTGCCTTGTAGTATAGAAAGTTTAAAAAATTAAATATTTACCAATTATCAGGCAGACATTTCTATTATAATGTGATTGCCGTGATTGTGTTAGGGGCCGTGTATGATACGAACATCCCCGGACACATATATAGATATTTATTACATTGTTTATTACCAACGATCCAATAAAATCTATTCGGCTGGATAGTAGATAGAGTATTAGTTGTTACATACCATTAAATCCACGATTGATTGTGCCTGAGTGTCAATTAACGCCTATGTTACTGTAGTATCCATTATTGCTGCACACCGTGTTTATTACATCTGTTACAGTACACAATCACTGATAATTAAGGGATGTAACTCGAGATAATTGAAACCACTACACAACTAATCGCGTAGATAGGCCATAATTGTTGCGGCATATATCGATTACTTCGCCCCCATTGTTCAAAATTGAAACAAACCTCTCATTTAAATCAAAAATAAATAAATAAACCGCGCACAACCGATTTTTTTTTCTATCTCCGAGTAAATTTATCTTTTTACATCATAAATAAAATTGAAAATAATCCGGTGGCACCTATCCCGGACCGCCAATAATCAAATAAATATATCGTTCGCGTTCGTTCGTGTGATTTAGTAGTTTTAGCATGAATTTGTACGCGGTAACAAATGGTCGAAATGACGCATTGCTCGAACTCTGGCCGTAGATCAGAGCCACGAGCACCGACCGATTCCTGTTTTAATTGCTGCACGGATCGCAATTCTATCCGATCGAAAATGCTAGCGCTATAAACTAGAAACTTAACGGCTAAACGTTAACATAATATACGACCTATTACTGCGATGGCTTTACACCATTGTAATAACCGTGTCGAATCAGCATTAAGGGTTGTTTAAATAATTATTACACGATTTTGGTATTTTTGTTTGTATGTACCATCGTGGCCATATATTATGTCCCTTTCTTTGACGTCCATTTTCTCGGAAAAATAGAAACGAAAACATTTGAAAAAATTTAGAAGAATTGGCGCTGTTTTTGCCTCATAAATTTTATTCGTTTAACTTTAGCAATTAATTACTCCGGAAATAATACATAGATTTGAACTAATTAAAAGTAAAATCACCTGCGGAATGCTAACTTTCAATGTGCATTTTTGTAAAATCATTGGATTAGTGGTTGACCCACAAAAAGCTATATTATGCAATGCCAGCCATTCCGTTATTAGAAGAGCTAGAATAATGAAATATAGACTATAGGCTACCCAATAATTCATAGGTTTAAAGTTTATTACATAATCATTGTTTATCTTGCATCTTTCATACAAAAGATCGTGCTGAAACTCCGCGTGAATTCCGACGCTCTACGGTCTTTGGGGTGCTGCGGGGAAGGGAGGCGTTAGCGGTGCAGTCATGTCGGAGAGACCGACACAGCTGGGAGAACCGGGGCAGCTTATTATCAATACACAAAAAGAACCATAACTTGACATGGTAGTAATTTTAACTAACAATTAAATTCTCAATATTTGCATAATTTTGATTATAATATGTGACCCGGTACGGGAGTAATCTCTTCTTTCTATTGGCGTTTATTTGGTTGTAAACAAGATTTTGATGGAAGCGGATAAATCTAATAATATGGAGTTAGCAGATTTAAAATGCACATTGAAAGCTAGCATTTCGCAGGTGATTTTACTTTTTAATTCGTTCAAATCTATGTATTATTGAGTAATTAATTGCTAAAGTTTAACGAATAAAATTTACGTGGCAAAAACAGCGCCAGCTCTTTTTAATTTGGAAAAATCGGGAAACGCCAACACATACAGCTTTCTAATTTTTATGAATTGTAGCATACTAATCAAGGACAGCACCAGAATTTCTTAAAAATCTTCCGCCCCTAGGTTTCCAAGAAAATGGACGTCAAAAGAAGGGACATCATATATGGCCACGATAGTACATAGTTATAGAGTCTAATAGATTTCAAATTGCTTCTTTATTATTCTCTTTCGCACTTTTCCATGTAATAATCCATTTTTGCATTGGCAATCCATTGTATGATGTATATTTGTGATACGATCTTGAATAAACTGCCACAATATTTATTATTTATTAAAACTTACTATCAGGGAAAAAGTCGTTGTAAAAGGGAATCTTGAGAAGTTACATTTTATTATTTGTGGAGCTTAAAATTGAAAAGTAACGTTTGCCATCCAACTGTGACAATATTTTTATCAAAACTTAAATTATCAGAGCTTCTTGGGCGTATTTAAGAGAAAATTCATTGAAGAAAAGTGCTCATTTTCAATATAACCATTAATTTATATTATTGACATTAAGAGAAGACTAGAAAATCATAACAGAGCAACAAATTAAAAATTAATAATACAGTGTGACTCTATGAAACCAATCCCGAAATTATCTCAGGAATTAAGAATAATAAAGGTCTGAAATACTGAAATTCTTTTTTGCATGTGCCTCCACAAGTTGGCACCTTGTTACTTGTTACTACAAAGTAATGTAAACGTGCAAAAAATTGAGATTGAACATATGTGGCAAAATATTTATGGCGACATTTATGACTAAACTTAGAACTGAAAAGAGTTTTGTTCAAAAGTGTCCAACGGAATTTGAGGTTTACTCTTAGCATTTGTGAACAATTTTCCAAATTAGCCGCCATTTCTGTAATATCGTCCAAATAGCTAAATGATAATTTAAAGTAGAGGAAATTTTTTGCTATTTATGTTTATGCCGTTTTTTGGTTGAAATTAATAGTTTATCTGCATGAGCAAATTTTATTTGATCGGATCGGTCGTGTCTGCATTAATATAAAAGTAGTTAGCCAGGATTTGACAGATATTTTCATTCTAATGACAGTACGTAGTGTCAAACGCTGATGGGTTTGACAATACCTGCTGTCAATAGTATCAAAATATCTGTCGAATCCTGGCTAACCAATTTTATTTTATGCAGACACGACCGATCACGATCAAATAGAATCTCATGCAGCTAAACTATTAATTCTATATATAGTATGATAAATACATAACAGATTTTTTCCTCTTATTTTATGGATACTATTCTAAACACAAAAACATATCTATCATCAATTTTGATGCCCAAAACAACAACAAAAGAATCGGTGTGTTATTCATAAATTTGTATGGCTTAAAATTGGTTACATTATATTAGTATAAATTGCAAATAATTGTAATTGTTTATACCCTTTTCTTTACAAATTTCTTTTCAGTTACTAATTAACATACAAATGCGCAAACCTTGACCTCTTTTAATCCCTTTTGTAAATCTTGAAATAAACGATAGATCCATTACATTCCTACTACAAACGATATAGCTTAAGCCTTCCAAATAATAAAGAATTTAATTTATTTTTAATATGGTATTCTGTTCTGTCCATTGAATATATTTTGTCGTTATAGTGTAGCAAAATGGCTGAGAAATACTGCAGTCGGGACTGAGAAGAGCATTTTAATAAACAGCAAAATTGTGTGGCTTCAAAATAGAACTTTTAAAGACACAGTGAGGAAAAGTAATTAAGATTCCTGTTGAAATTGTGTTAATATTTGTAGACCCACAAATATAAGATACCAGTTTAAAAACTGAGATTTTTGAGTTTTAATGTTATATCACTTAAGAAGCTATGTTAACGATAAAAGACTCTTCTTAAATATCATCAAAATCATTCTTTTTTGGTCAACTTCTCCGAGATAACATCACATTTAGTTTCAGCGATGAGTTGAATTTGTAAACAAAACAATCAAAACAAATTTCCCTGAAGACTCTGGACATTACCAGACACCCACTTTGAACTGTTTCTACCTCAAATTCTAACAATCCCGTCACTGTGTGCTAATGCAGCGGCATAAATTGAATTTGGCACGTCTGATGTTCAAAGGGATGTACTATCGTCGTCCTTCCGTAGAGGTCGCCGGCTACAAATTGAATGCCTAATTGTGATCCCAGAGGTCGCGCAGCTCATTCTCCGCCCACGCTTATGAGCTCGCCGGTTGTGCGATTGCCCCCGAAACGTCTGCTCCTATTAAGGCCACAAGGACCTAAAGGACCTGAAGGACCACCCGCCGCCAACCGGCCCATACACCCGTTTCGCCAAATTAGATCTATCGTGTGCTACCAGGTAATTTTGGCACGAATTTATCTTCCGTGCCATGGATCTTTATCTGCGCTTCGGTTAATAGAATAAGGGGGGGAAATAGGGGTAGAAATGTAGGTACATTATTTCTTTTCTTAGTCGCGTTGTTTGATTAATTATTAGAAACCTTGAGACATAACATCAGTCAGAATGTCAGTGAATCTGACAACTTAAATTTGCTAATATGGTAAAATGGCTATGTTTGCATTATTTTTTATAACTTCCAACCGGCCGTCATAACTTCCGAACTGATCCAAATAGGAAAATATACCGATAACCCAATTCGATTGTAGGAAATTGGATTTCCGCCAACTGGGCAAAATTTCGTTTTATTTCAGCCAAGATCTATTCAACTACAAAATTTCAAGTGGCACACATATGATAAAAACTAGAACCTGGATAAACATGAAAGCATTGCCATCCAACCAAAATGGATGCGCTTAAAAATTTACGTAGGAAAAGTCTCTATCTCTACTGATTGCCGAGTTGTGCTCAAATGACATATTTCCAAATAGAACAAAAAAGCTAAATGGACCGCACAAGTTCCAACAGGCACTTGGTGCGCTGCTACCTTTGTTTAAAACGCGCTTAGAAAACTTCGAATATTGAGTTATTATTTGTTTATTTGAGCGATAACTTACTAAAAGAGATATGTACGACTTTCCTAGTAGGGGTACGTTTTTTATGTATAGTAAATATGAATATAGAATAATTTTAAATTACTGCATTTATAGAAGACGCAGAAGAACAAGTTCCACAATAGTTTCGTTAGGCATAAAAAAGTTGCACTATTTTTCACTTATTGTAGCATATATTTGTGACGCCACTCTTTATCTACAAATTCCATATTTTGCTCAGTAGTATATTTGCGTATCCTTGTGTTTAACCGCTTTACATGCCACAACCTTCAACAGGATTTTTGCTGTTATTTATTTATACACTGCTTCAAGCATTGAATAAAATTAAAGATGTATAATCTGCATACTGTAACTATAATGTAATGATGATATATTTTTTTGGGGTTACCACGCTTCAAAACAGATGTTGTTTGTTTGACTTTTTAATGGTCCGATGTTTCACTAAAAATTTTACGTTCTTCTGGGACTACATAATACAAAATTACAAAATATATAACATTGCTACACTACAAAAGAAACCGAAAGAACGTACCAATTACTAGTCTTAAAACATAAATACACGTAACGTTGACCACGGTATAATGTATACATGAGGTGCCAGTGCAAACGAATCTTCTTGAATCTTCTGTAATCTTCTCTATAATCCACTCTGACCCAAATTTTCTTTTTAAAAGTAGAAAATTGCATTAAATTAAAATTGCATCAATATGGCGCAGCGACCATCATTGTAAACCCGTGAAAGTGAATTAGCTATGTATATTGAGTACTATTTATTTATTTAAACAAGAATAAACGAAAACAATTACGATGGATATTATTATTGAAGGATTATTTTATATTTTTAAATATGAATGAACAATAATCTTAAATAATAGCACTTATGTTAATATGTTAACCTATAATTTTATTAAGCACTAAAAAATGTTGCACAAACTAATTAACAAATTAATTATTTGAAAAGAATTTATAATTATTTTATTTTTATTTTCTTTATAAAAATGTAAACGGCATTCCTTATTACTATTTAGTTTTCTTATCGCTACAGGTTTTGCATCTTATTCTTCAGGTGCTTCACGTTAAACACATAATAATAAAATTAATTTTCAAAATTAATGTCAAATATTGCATTGACTCAGACCTGTTTACTTTGTATATTTTTTTATTTTTTTAGGTACCAGACTCATAATCAGCAACATTAAAAATTGCTATTTGCTACGTTTTATACAAATCTAAAGCTTTTTTATAGCAGTGGTCTGTAATATTATTTATACCATTGTGATTTAGGAAATATAGAGTTCAGAATCATAATTAGCGACCTCATAAACCTCAAAAGTCCACGTTTCAAATAAATTAAAACATATTTTAATGTAGTCGACCGCCATATTCGATTCGCAATTTTGTTTTGGGAAATCTAGAGTTCAGATTGTTAATCAACAATCTCGAAATTTTCCAACGGTCATGGTAGAAGTAAATCAAAGCATATTTTAATATAGTCGTCGGCAATATTGACTCGTCGTTTTGTTTTCGGCAAATTTAGGGTTCAGATTCGTAATCAGCGACAATGAAATTCCTTATGTATCAAGTTTCAGAATTTTGGCAAAGTTTTCGCGATTTTAGACCACTGTAGAACGGCGCAGTTCAAAGCAACTCGGCTTTCAGAAATGAATCTTTGACATCGGACGATTTCATCAGAGATGTGTTAACATTATGTTTTTACTTTATCATATCATGTGTGTGTGTGTGTGTGTGTGTGTGTGTGTGTGTACTCAATTTTTGTTAATTCGATTCCAAAGAAACTACTAAAGGTATCGGCACGGAACTTCATATTTAGAAGTTTCATGACCAAAGTTAGAGGTGAAAAGCTTTTGGTTCAAAAGGGTCCAAAGAAACTGTGTGTTTAGTCTAAGCCTTTTTCAAGGATTTTAGGAATAAACCGCTATTTCTGTAAAATCGTCAAAAAAGTTAAATCATAAATTAAAGTAAAGGAAATTTTGTATAATTTATGTTTATAAAATTTTTTGGTAAAATTAATAGTATTAGCTGCAGGAGCAAATTCTATTTGATCGAAATCGTGTCTGCATTAATAGCAGGTAGCCAGGATATTTTGAGACTTTTGACAGTATTCAGAACGTCAGCGGTTGCGAAACGTCAATTCAACACGCAAATGCATGGAGAATGCGATGAGAAACACGCGCGCACGTACAGTGCAACAATATATATAGCAATGTTCTGATGTTTTCGCGAAGAAATACAAGAAAGATTGTAACATTAAAACTTATTTGGAATATTGAGCATAATTCTTTATGAACTTTTGTAGTTAGCACTGAAGACGGGGTAAAACCCGAAAATATAGTATGCTAGAAGCCAATATAATATATTAATCATCAGAACCAATAACTTTTTACTTTATCATATGTAGTATGACAAAGAGGTTTAGTCTTTGCATTTTTGAAATATTTTGCAAATAAGCCGCTATTTCTGGAAGTTCGTCGAAATAGTTAAATAATAAATTAATGTAGAGGAAATTCTGAATAATTTATGACTATGAAATTTTGTGGTGAAATAAATATTTTAGCCGCATGAGCAAATTCTATTTCATCGGTATCGCTCGTACTGCATTAAAACACTAGTATTAAAACTAGTTTGCCAGGATTTGTCAGATATTGTGATTCTAATGACAGTAGGTAGTGTCAAATGCTGATGTTTTGACATTACATACTGTAAATATAATCAAAATATCTGTTTAGTTCTCGTAGTTTTATTTTAATGCAGACGTGGCCGATCTCGATCAAATAGAATCTCATGCAGCTAAACTATTAATATATGGTATGATCAAGTCATGTGCGTGGCCACATCAGATTTATTTTTTACTTTATCATACGCAGTATGGTAAAGTATTGTAATCATGCCGAAAAAAAAAATTGAGATTTTAGCGGAAATAGGTCTTTTTGGGTCCCCTGAACATTTTTGACCAAGGTACAAAAAAATGTCTGTGTGTGTGTGTGTGTGTGTGTATGTGTGTGTGTGTGTGCGTATGTGTGTACTCGATTTTTGTGGAGACGATTCCGGAAAAACTACTAAAGGTATCGGGACGAAAGTTCATATTTAGAAGTTTTATGACCAAACTTAGAGCTGAAAAGCTTTTGGTTCAAAAGGGTCCAAAGGAACTGGTAGTTTATTCTAAGCCATTTTCAAGGATTTTAGAAATGAGCCGCCATTTCTGTAATTTCGTCAAAATAGTTAAATAATAAATTAAAGCAGAGGAAATTTTGAATAATTTATGCCTATGACATTTTTTGGTAAAATTAATAGTTTAGCTGCAAGAGCAAATTCTATTTGATCGAGATCGGTCGCATCTGCATTGATATGGTACATAGTAGCCAGGATTTTGACAAATATTTTTTTTTGTGCTGTCACCACAGAAATGTCTATGGCTGTCACCACGCTGTCACACTCGGAGAACCCTCGACTATAAATCTGTCAGAATTTGAATTAGCTTTTTAAACTTGACATTTCGTAGAAGTGGTATCAACCTAACATTTTCTATACCGAAATATAACCATTTCTGTATTTCTCAAAAAGCAATACAAAAAACGTTGATGTCACTCCTGCCGAAAACTACATAGCGCGACTCGCTCACATGCGACGACGACGCTCCGCCATCGGTGACGCGCCGCATCACCGATCGTTGTGCTATTCCGTACTTTCGGCACTTGTGAGATAAACAACTATTATTCTGATGACAGTAGGTAGTGTCAAATGCTGATGCTTTGACAATACCTTCGATTGATACTATTGACTATCAAAATATCTGTCAAATCCTGGCTAACTAGTTTAGTTTTAATGCATACACGATTTATCTCAGTCAAATAGATTCTCATGCAGCTAAACTATTAATTTTGTATTTTGTATGATAAAGTCATGTGCTTGGCCACATCAGATTTTTTTACTTTATCATACGCAGTATGATGAAGTATTGTAATCGTGCCGAAAAAAAAATTTGAGATTTTAGCGGAAATAGGTCTTTTTGGGTCCCCTGAACATTTTTGACCAAGGTACAAAAAAATGTCTGTGTGTGTGTGTGTGTGTGTGTGTGTGTGTATGTGTGTGTGTGTGTGTGCGTATGTGTGTACTCGATTTTTGTGGCGACGATTTCGGATAAACTACTAAAGGTATCGAAACGAAAGTTCATATTTAGAAGTTTTATGACTAAATTTAGAGCTGAAAAGCTTTTGGTTCAAAAGGGTCCAAAGGAACTGGCAGTTTCCTCTAAGCATTTTTCAAGGATTTTGTAAATGAGCTGCTATTTCTGTAATTTCGTCAAAATAGTTAAATAATAAATTAAAGTAGAGAAAATTTTGAATAATTTATGCCTATGATATTTTTTGGTAAAATTAATAGTTTAGCTTTAAGAGCAAATTCTATTTGATCGAGATCGGTCGCATCTGCATTGATATGAAACTTCAAAGTAGCCTGGATCTGACAAATATTTTTTTGTGCTGTCACCACAGAAATGTCTATGGCTGTCACCACGCTGTCACACTCGGAGAACCGCTATGGAACGTCATCTACAGTGTCATGAACGAATATAAATCTGTCAGAATTTGAATTAGCTTTTTAAACTTGACATTTCGTAGAAGTGGTATCAACCTAACATATTCTATACCGAAAATACAACCATTTTTGAATTTTTTTTTTAAATACGTATTTCTCAAAAATCAACACAAAAAACGTTGATGTCACTCCTGCCGAAAACTACATAGCGCGAATCGCTCACATGCGACGACGACGCTCCGTCATTGGTTCCGCATCACCGCTCGTTGGGCTATTCCGTACTTTCGGCACTTGTGAGATAAACAACTATTGTTCTAATGACAGTAGGTAGTGTCAAATGCTGATGCTTTGACAATACCTTCGATTGATACTATTTACTATCAAAATATCTGTCAAATCCTAGCTAACTAGTTTAATTTTAATGCAGACACGATTTATCTCAGTCAAATGATCCTCATGCAGCTAAACTATTAATTTTATATATTGTATGATAAAGTCATGTGCCTGGCCACATCAGATTTTTTTAATTAACGGTTTGACGAGAAAATTTAAAGTTACGGTAAAGTGTCACTGATGTTAATTTTGATGTCAGTGATGTTCAAAACAATCGTGGCTGATAATTAGAACTAAATATGAATAAAATCAGATTCTTTGATAAAATCGATGGCACGACAGATATTCATCTGTCTTGCTCAGCAACCCTGCGGTTCATGTTATTTAAAGCCACGACCTTTTTGTGAGTTGATATAAAGAAAGAAAATCTCTAGGTTTTGTGGAGATCCAGCGGTTGCTAAGGGGAGAATCGTTGTAATTTAGTATTTCCGTGAATTATTAGTTCCCGCTGCCAACGGCGTTGGATTAGAGTTTTTCTCTGTTCTCCCTTCCGTTGTAAATCATAATGAATCCCCGTCCACGCAGACAGTTATACCAACACATCACCATTGTTTAGTTTAATCTTCTATTACTACAAAACTGTATGTACTCACCTAATCAAGTAATGTTATCTCATAGTCTTAAAATGGCCACCCAGTAAATCTAATATCGAGATAATACAAAATTTATAATTTATCTCAACAATCATACAGGAGCATCAAAGGAATCCCATTTAAAAATTCTTCACAACAAACCTTTTACGTCTATACTCCTTCTTCTCTTATCCCATATACCCGAATTTCGATAAAAGATAATAACATAAGTATTCGCCTCTATGCAGCGATTCAAAGCGTATTTTCGAGTGTACGCACTGACTACAAAGAACGATCACCGCGCGCGATGTTCTGCCTTTGTATATGGGCCAGATAAAAGGGCCCATATATCTAAATTCCGCTGAATAATTTAGGCACTAAGATAGAATTTCTTTCCTACATTTGCCGTGAGGGTAGCGCCGGAAGAACGAAAAAATAAATTTCGCCAATTTTGACGGTGCCCCCCGCCCTCACCCGCCCCCCGAAAGATTCGTTCGTGTCGGGATTGCGGAGCTTTGTTATGCCGAATGCTGACGTGCCAGTATACATTATGAGATATTGCTTCTAGGACGAGAAAGAGGGCGCTGTTAGGAGAGAACTATAGCTGTTGCGAAGAATAGAATAAATAAATAAAAGGAGGTAGGTTCAGCGGGTAAAGTACACAATTTCCTTTATTTTTATGGAAAGAAAAGGGATAGTATTATCTCTAAAATTGTATTATACTTTAACACATCTCAAATACTATATATATTTCATGTTGCATTTTTGTTGTTGTGGCATTTCTCTATCATCTGTATGTGTCAGCTTCTTATAATAAATAAAAGAACAAAATAGAATTGGCTGAATTATTATATCAATTATATTCTTACGATTGTGTTTTGGAAACACGAGCTGTTTCAGCGACATTTTCCATAACAGGCCTTAACATAACCGGTAACAAAACTTTTCTCTCGGACTCTCCTTCAAAAAATTTGTCCAGTTTCCATAGAGCATAGTTTCTCAGCCGGGGTTTCGCACAAAATTATTAAAATTATTTGTTACTAAACAACTTAATCTTCGGAAAAGAACAAGTTGTAAAAGGGAATAATAAGTTTCATACATATATACGGGGCTTAAAACTGAAGAAAATCATAAACGACATACGCCGTTTCGATACAAATATATCTATAATTTGAATCTGCTGCTCTTTGTGTAAACTGGACGATAAGAGAAGGAACTTTGTGGATTTCAATTTAATCGTTTATAAGAAATGAGATACTGACGTATAACCAGATAATTGTGAATTTCAGTGAAATAAATTGTTTCAATGTTTTAGAATTCTATACAAAAATGATATGGCTATCACAATCCAATTCTAGTCAAAAATGATTCGATTCTGAGAAGCCAGACACGAAACATTTGTGCCCAATTTTTTAAAAAAATTACTTAATTAATTGCCATACAAAATGAAATTGTAGGTATCGTTAACTGTGTTGTTAATGCAACGTCAGTTGTTAGTACATATTCAGAAAGAGTGAGTTCCAAAATCTATTCTTCTTGATTTTCTTTCGCTGTGGTTAGATGGCCACAAAGTGTGCTTTTGACTCCCAAGAGGCTCTAATTAAAGGTTGACAACCCAAGATAATTTATAGTATATAAAAAAATAAAAATAAAATTCAGGTCTAATTTTTGCTTACTATTTGTAATTTTCCCAAGAATATCAGTTTTTCATAACTAAATGCAAAATGTCATAGCCAAAAGTTGTCAAAATTGTTTTATATAAATTTTATCTTTCGTTTTTATCGTTCACCATAATATTTGCGACCGAAAGTTAGAAATTACAGTGTATTTGTGCAGTGCAGTTTTGTGAAAATTCATATTTTGTCTCCATTTTAGGCACCGAATTCTAGTGTAATGTGTTGTTCCAAAAAACAGGAACAGGTTTCACAATAATATAGTTCATAACTAATATATTTTTATGATCCAATTTATTTTGATCGTAAAACTCGTTCTTTGATATTTTCAGTGGCAAAACAATACATTGTGTTTTCATAGACTTTATGTAGAGACAAAAAATTCAAAATTTTAAATCGTTGCTTGAATAGAAGCAAAAAGATATTTATTTGCTACAAAGAATGTTTATTTGAGTCGAAGAAGATGTTTGAAGTAAAGTATTTACTTATCTGAAATAAATATTCTTTGCAGCATATGCAGAATATTTATGCTTCTATTAAAACAACGGTTTAATTCACTTGAACAATATTTCCATCAGTGTAAATGTTAAAGTTTTTTTATTGATTGAATAAATTCATTATAATCTAGTCATCATTGACCAATAGTAACAGTTCGAATTTGTTTTATTAATAAGTAGCAAAAATGATATTAGTAATCATATACATACAGGCTGTCCCACTTTTTCCGAATTTTCACAAATATATACACTGTTAGCAAAAAAAAAACGTCAGACAAAAAGCAAACTGCTATAATTTTAGGTCAATAAAAATCGATGTTGATTCATCACGGCAAAAGAAAATTTTATGTTCCACAGCCCTATCATTGTAGTACCTACAGTATGGAAAACAGATAAGAAAAATCCTTCAAAAATTTCAAAATCAAACATGGCGTCCATAAGAAAACTAAACGTTGGTTATAGTTTCTCCACCATCTTTAAAGATAACTCAAGTTCGCAATTGGACTTTACGTGCCTATGCAATGGAATCGTTTTTTATCTATGCAAATGTCGAATTCAACTGCTTTTTTGAGTAAAAACGGTAAAAAAAACGATGGTTCAAAATGTCACCCTGTATACTAAAAAATCACCCTGTATATACGATGCTATAAAATCTCTACTGTTCCTTTTTACAAAAAGAAAACAAATGTCATTACATACTAATTTTACTACACCTTTCATTTCACATTAAATTTACTCCATTATATCAGAAATGTTGCATAATAGCTTCTTTCTTTATTTTTTAGGACGTTCTCATGTTGTAGTCTATTATTTTAAATTGAAGACGTGTTGCTTTACAGCTCTTTCTGGAATTAATTGGTAACTTAGATTTTAGATAAACCATTCAAATTTGACGTGCGAATATTAAAATACATTTTAAAAAGACTATTCCCAAAGGTATTTCTAATTTATAAATTATAACAGTCTACAACTAGTTTTTTGACCACATATTATTATATTTATTTATTTTTTATTATTTATTTATTATTTATTATATTATTTTAACCACATAAAATTAAATCAAATCCTGAATTGTGAATTTGGACTTTTTAAAGAAGCCAAAATTTCATGTGACTATTGGTACCAAGTAATTCGTCATATAAACAACTCTCAATCCAGCCGGATCTTACTAGTTATTTCACCAAAACCTCCCTCTTCTTTGTGACAGAGAAATTCGTCCCTTCGATATCATCTGGGACACCCCTGAGTCAAAACCGACTCGGCTGCCAGACACGTTTCCTATTTGGGGCGGCAACTCCTATGCCTCTATTTTCTTTCCAGGGTCCGTCTTCAAATTCAGACGTCGCGTCGCGCCGTGGGGCTCTCTCTCGTTCCGCGTCCCGCTAGGGGACCAGTCGTAGGTGCGACGTCCACAAAAAGAACAAGCGCACTTTTTAATGGCGACGCGAGCACGGTGAAATATCGCCTCCAGAAAACGAGAGAAATCCCCGGCCGTGATATATCGGTAGGTGTGCTCGGTGGGAATAAATTAGGAGCGCGGCCGTAAATGTCCGCCTGATTATTTTCGGCGGACCGAGAAATTTTCGTAGGTTAAAATATGCGATTAAATCTTCCCGGCGACAGAAAAATTCCGACGCGTGAGTTATCAGTCGGGTGCTGGTGTTAATCATGCGGTGCTGGTTGTTTTCTGTAGTTTCATGGTTTATTCAATCTTTAGTGAGGCATAAAGGCGCTGACAGAAATAGCGTTCGAGGTGCTCTTGTGCCCAGCTGCTTGATATGTGGTTTCGGAATGCATTGGTATAAGCTGGCGTTTTATTCGAAAACTATATGGAGAATTGTTTTATATTAAAATATACTTTTAATCTTCATATAACAGTATGGCCGATATCTCCAACAATAGATTGAATTGCGTTAGTTTAATTGGCGTTTAGGATCTAACCTATCGATAACTATTTATCTCTTGTAGTTTCAATCGGACGTAACAGACGATATTTTCACTTACCAATAAAATGCTGAACAACTGACTATCAGATAGGTAAGGTAATTTAAGGTTATTAAAGCTGACGAAAGAACAATATAATACAACAACTGATCGTGTAATATGTGTTCCTGAAAAGCACGATGCAAATTAAAACTACGTAAATACAAATTTTCGAAGGTTTTAAATAAAACTACGATACTTTCTTGCCTAACGTTTCAAATGCAAAATTTCACATCATGAGCCCGCAGCTTCTCACGTTCCTATCTCCGGAAGTTATACGAACATTTAAATAAAATTTTCAGGAAACATTCTTTAAACAAAATACTACTGAAAAATCTATAATTCGAAAATCGAATATTTTTCTTGGCAAGGTATATAATAAACAATGTTCTCTGTTTAAAAACGGTCTAGAATAATTGTACAGGTGGTACTACGTACAGTCTTAGAACTAAGTAAAAGATACATCCATGTAGTTAATTAATGTAATTCCTACATTGCATTGTAATTGTGTTTTTATTAAATATAACGTTAATTTTAGATTAATAAACATAAAAGTTCTCGATTACATGAAATTAAAAGTTCATTTCAAGATATTGCATATAACACAATAATAAATACAAAAATCAATTCCTTGTTGTCAATATTTTTACTTCGGAACTAACATATGTATTAACATTTATTCACAAAATAGAAATAAATTAAAATTAAATTGTTTTAAATTTGTATTTATAGTAATTTGTTACTGTGATTTACTGGTGCTTTCGAGATATTTAACTTCAACGGTATTTTGCAAGGTTTAACTTAATAAACAGAAAGGAGTATGCATTTTGTATAGCACGCATGTATCATTACAATATTTTCTATTATTATATGAAAATAATGACAATTATGTATATCGCTAATTTACAAAAATTTATAATAGGTTGTGGAAGCAAGCTCTAAATTTTCGACCTATCTTGATGGAATGTAAATATGCAATTTCTTGATTGTTTCCCTTGATATCACAGGGGCCTTTGCATTTGAAAATGACAGTTTTGTTTTGTTTTTTTTTTGTTAATAGGTAGACCACATGCACGTCTCTTAATTTATTTAGAAAAATGTCCCAGCTAATATATTGTAAATGATAAATCGGTACTTATTGAACTGGAACTATATTACAATGAAACTTCTGTAGAGCCGTTTGAAACTCTTGAAAAATAAATAAATTATTTTCTTATCAGACAATGCAAAACCAAAAATGTAACACAATAAATACATATTACAACAATAAAAAGTTATTAATTTTAATTAATATTTTAATAATTGGGTCGAGGGAGCATAGTACACGAATATATAAGCGACATACTATTTTCAAATCCTGCAATAGCGATACGAACATACTTATTTCCATGACTGTACATACATATCTGTGTTACATACATATCAGGTATAATGGTATAGAGGAGATTTTTATTTTACAACACGTTCAAGTAATATCAACAAATGTTTTTTCTTTTGCAAATCAACAGTTGACGACTTTATAATTTTTATCTAATGCCCAAAAGAATCATTTATAATAACTTTCAAATGATTTCTATCAACAGCAACTATCAAAACACTATCCAAAGTCAATAATCACAAAACCGGCATTTTTGGTTGTGTTTACTAGACAAAACACCACCGTAAATTTGTCGAAAATTCATGTGTTACAAAAGAAAAGGCAGGTCAGATAGATAAGTTTTTATATGAAAATTCTGTTTTGGTCTAACAATGTGAGAATATCACGTAAAACTCGTTGATATTCCCTCAAAAAATTGAAAAAATAGATGTGATAGAGAAATGGTTGTCTAATATTCAGAAAATAACGTAATTAACATAATTTGTTGACAACACATACTTATAATAAGAATATTTCTTTATCATAAAACAACCTAAATATTTGCTTTAAGAACACGATTTTTTTGATTTAAGAAAGTCGTTGTTTTGACACTAATGTGAAGCATGCCTATAGATGGCGCATTAGTTTCTCGTCGTAAGAGAGGTCTCCCAGAGAGTATTATATTATTATACTGTCAATGTACCTGACGTAGAATTGCCCAACAGCTCTAATATTGATGGAAGGAGATTAAGAAGTTCTCTAGTTGGAAAATAAGAATATTCTTCTTTGGATGCGCTAATTGCATTCAATGTAAAATATAATTGCTTTCATAATGGCATGTTTGAAAGAAGTAGTTGAATGTTTAATCCAAGAATGTGGGCTGATTAATCTAACTACCTAACCCATTGATTTATATATAAAACAACCGTTGTTTTGCATTAACAAAGGTTGTTTTGAATTTAGACAACGTTTCGTTGTGTGAAGCCTTTTTTTGTATGCTTAAATGCAAGCTTTAACATTGAACTTTAAAGCTAATATATAAATCAAAAACTCATGAGAGAGCTCTATGAACGCGAATTAACTACCACTTGACGTATTTTTGTCACTGGTTTTTATAGCTTTGGAATTCAACTTTCAAGCTTTCCGGTTTGCCTACTTGAAAAATTCTGACATGACCCGTTAGTTTTTTTGATGATATCAAAGAGTGCAGTATTTTCTGACATTGTGTGCGTTTTTCTCAAATGTCACGAGGCATGAATTCTTTAAATCGGTTCAAATGAAAGAAAGCGTGAGGCCTCAACATTAACTGAATGAAGGACAAACCAATGTGACAACTCTGTTTAGGTTTTGCTCCCTCGTGTGATGGGAAGGAAATCTCTCTTCTCGGATCCTCCAAAGTTTTTATTTAAGCATACTTAGAGAATTTTATCACGTGACAGTTAGGAATAATGCCCACAAAATGTCAAAAACAGGAATCTTTTTAATACCTTCCAAAAAGATACCTCTCAAAAATTAAGGACATGGGCGAAGCTAACCTATGAAGATAAAAACCAGTGACAATATTTCCAAGGAGTATTTCAGAACTGTCAAATGCAGACCAAAAACTGCAAAGTGGTCATGTTTGTTCTTTAAAATACAAGAGTATAAAAAAGCTAGGCCGGATAAAAACTAACCGATTTTCATGCTTCTTTCTTATTTTTAATTGACTCGTTTTAATGTCTTCCCATTCATAAACACATAACCACTGCTTCGTATTATTAGAATATAAAATTAAATCATTTTAATTATGTGTAAATCAGTCAAAAAAACTTCCTCATCCGTCAGTAAGAATTAATGAAAGCATAAACACGAATGAATACACCCTTAACACAAGTTATAGCCCTATTCTTCTCGTGGGGTATTTGCTCAACCATTCATTAGCATTTGCGCCAAAAATCACCAGTAATCAAAGCAAAAATCAACAACGACCGCAATCCGCGTCATATCAGGCGTTCGCAAATCGACCTTTAAACACAGAAATTGACCGAAACTAATCCGAGTCCATTCATTTTCAGCGCGCAACGTTCGCCCCACATCTCGAGGGCAAAAGCCAGACAAAGACCGACGGCATGCCCGATGAAATAGGAGCGACGGCGACGGCAAAATGGCCGCTCGAACATATGTTTTTTCTCTGGCCGATAGGCGAACAGTGGGTTCGTGACCGGCGATAATCCATCAGACGCGGAAAAATTAATGGGCCACGGACCATAGATCGAACCGCACGATGTGGTCGCAGAAGGAAGAGGGGGTAGGATTGGGGCGATACGCGAAAAGAAATTAGATAACGCTAATAGACGCTGGAGGGATTTTCGGATCTTCTTCGGCTGCGGAGAAGTGAGAAGTTGATCTTACCTGCTGCGGGTGAGAGCTTGGTGATGACGCCCCAACGCTGCTTCCACTGTAACAATAAAGATGGTATTAGAAGATGTAGACGATCAGCTTTGAATTCGCAATAACCTCTTGAGGGCGGTTCAACGTCCATTTTGTTGGTCGCTTGGTTTTTATTGTCACAAATGTTGACCAACAAATTAAAGCTAGTATGGGCTGAAATGACCTCTTAGTTTGGGTTTCAGGGGGATATAACATTTAACATTCAACAAACGACAGGTAATTAATAAAAATAGTACAAAAACAAAATATTAGCACCAAAAGACCGAATATCTATGCACATTTATCTTCAAAAGATATACAATTTTCGAAGACACACCGTTTGAAACTGCAGTCTGTTAAACATGGTACCAACTTTAGAAATAGCACAGTGACAGTAGGTGGTGTGATGTACTATAGGATAGTACGTTTAATAAAACAGAATAAGTGTTGTATTGTACTTTCTTTCATTTAATGTGCAACGAGTAAAAGTCATACTAAGTAAAGAATTTCCTATGGACATGTTTGTTTTTGCGCTGTGGCTTCAAGCTGTTTGAAAAAATATTAGTTTTAAAAAATATTATAAATATTATAATAATCCAATATATACTTATGATACTTTTTACACAGATTGACAGGTACTTTCTATAAAATCTTTAATAAGTTTCGTCTTTAAATTCATATATACAATATATTTTTATTTTTTTTTTCACTTTACGTTTTTCGTTGTAATGTATATTGATCGTGTTTTAAGTGCGCCCATAGAAAAAAAGGTGTGATGGCATTAGATCAGGTAATCTTACCGGCCATTCCATTTTGTATCTTCTTCCTATCCACTTTCCCAGGAATACTTAGGAAATAATGTCGCAAATTAACAGTCTAGTGTGACAGAGCACCATCTTGTTGCAACAAAATTTTATTGTTTGGTATGTTAGGTTGGTTCAGAAAATAAATTTTTTGTTTAACCTCAAAGTCATTTTCTGCTAATTCATGGACGATATAAGGATAGTTTTTGAATTATTTTTTATTGTTTTTTGCAATTTCCAGTAAGATGCTCATCTTCAATTAATTTTGTATTGCGGCGGCCAGTTTTTGGAAGAGTCTTCACAGTACCGTGGTCTAGATATTTGTTTCTTTTATTCTGCTGACTATGCATTTGCTTATTTATTGATACATCAGGATACATTTCTCTGAAAAGTTGACATACTTCTGATGAGTTCTGTATTGATACCCATACAGTTCATAGTCCATTCCCAATCATCATTAAAACTTTAATTCTTTGATGTTGCCAGCGATGTCATTTTGTGAATACCATAAACAAAATGAAGTCAGTCAGCTCGATAATTATTAACCACAAACACCGGCAAATAACAACGTTTAAGCACCGCGAAAAGAAAAATAATAATTCAAAAAATGCCCTACAATAGTTATTTATTATACAAGGGAAAAGTATTAGATTTAAGCTCGAGGTTGTGTTGTCAAAAAAGACAAAAAACGAAGAGCTAAAACCTAAAAATTTTTCCCGAGTGTAATAATGAAATAATAATAATAAGAATAATGGCCACCATTATTTGAGTTCGTGAAGAGTTCGAAAACAGAACGTATTTTTGTCTGGCAAATAATGGTGGCAATTTCGAACATGCCATAAAATAATTTGTTATTTTATTATTTATTTTATTTTTTATTTCCTATGACTGTAATTTAATTCAACAGTGCATCCAATCCGCAATGTTTCGCTAATAATAATTGATTTCATACCTTTCGTGTGTGTAGTCTATCTCTACTCTATCCAATCGATCGATTTCATTTTTAAAGTAATTTCAATAAGTAATTTCATAAAAATTTACATTTTATTACCTACCAACAGAGATAAGATGTCAAACTTTTTTCCCGTCACAGAAAAAACAATATTAAAAGTAATCTAAATCTAAACTAAAAGCAAATGGAAAGTAAATCTCAAAGGAAATTCAGATTCTCATAGGAGAAAAGATCTCAAATAAAATTATAATGCATATTTATATCAACCTCGAGGCAATATAACGAAAAAACCCTACGGTAGAAACTTGGGATCATCGTCAAACTTCAAAAAACCTACTAAAATAAAAATATTGGTTGCTATTAGAAAAAAAAAATGGTTGACGTCATATCTTCCAAAATAATGGAAAAATCGTCTAAAACAGCAAAATAAAAATATTATATATTTTATATTATACATTCTTTAGCATCTTAGGGTACTTTCAATAAATCAACATCATCAAAATGATTATTGTCCATATTTTCTCGGCTAAATTTGTATGTTAGAATTTCTAAACTTAAACTGAATTCAAACCAGCTTTTCTAAACAAATATTTAACATAGAACATCCTAAAAATATCTGGGTTATGTAAGATAGTTTTTAGGTGCAAATATGAAAACGCCCAGTTGTAAATATCTCCGCAACCGTGCGGAGAAACGTTGCGGGAAACGTACCCAAATAAACTTCCACGCCACACAATACCACCAAATATTGCATGAAATTCGTCCCGGGAGATGTAGCTCATGAACCGCGCAGGTATAGCAACAGCCATTGTTGGTCCGGACCAAATTGTACGCGAACCGCTCGCTCTCGCGAGCAAAAACGTAACTTTGTCCGAGTTCGGAATAGTAAGGAATCGTAACTTTCAAGTTGTGTAGTTATGCGGACCGCGGCCCTTTCTTACCCCCGCGATACAAATGTAAATCTGTAGACGGCACATTTATATGCAAATCCGGGGCAGGGGTGACAAATAAAACGGAAAATATGCTCGGAGTTACGCGTGGATATGCGAAGCTGCGTCCTATCATCGTCGGCGAACGCTGCGTAACGTCAAGCCGGAATTGCGAATAGATATTGCCATTATTCGTCACGTAGGGATGTTATTACTTCCTTGGGAGTGTTTGGTAGAAGTTAAAGATGAAATAATAAATTTTATTCTTGGGTTTTCTTGGTGTATCTTACCAGAAATGAAATCACTATGACTAGAATATGTTCGGCTTGAAATTTTTTGTGTTGTTTATGGTTTCAAACTGCGGATATTTTGTATATATTGTCACATAGGGTCATCCAGAGTATAAAAAACATAATTACTTGCAAGGTTAGTTTGTGTTTTGGGAACCTCGTTCTAGGAATGTTCAACGATAAAACAACAAACATAAGTCGACACCAGGAAGGTCGGCTACAACCCAATGCCTTGGAGAGCCACTATAAAGGATTAAAGTATTTTGTATACCAGTTAGTTATTAAGTAGTACTACCCTTTGGGTGGATCACCACCCTTTACTTTCCCCGAAGGGATTAAGACTCTTGGTGGAGGCGCCGGGTATATAGGTCATTTTGATATTTTTTGATATTTTTGATATTTTTCGTCGAATACAAATATTATGTTCAAAAGTTTCCAACGCATCACATTAAAAAACAAAACTGCATTGATACTTTATTTGATACCGTTTAAGTAAGCTGGCATGAAAGGTTTTTCTTTAAAATTGTAAGAAAAAACAGAATTCACACAGCTGTCATATAGTTGTCCTCGTCATAGCATTGACATTCAAGTTTCAAACTTTTCATTTCAGTGTACTTACTTACATAATTCTATCACATTGGGAGTGTATCGTGGTTTTGGACTCTCAAAGCTCGTGGTATAACCTTCCATTCATGCTTATTAAGATAATTCTATCATGTAAAATTGTATTTTAATAGACTATCGCGTTGTTTTGATCTTTTGACCCAATAAAAAATGTGACATAATTGAAATTTCAAGCTAGCGTAAACCAATAAAATGATCCCCTGAAACAGCTTTCTAATTCTCGCAAGTTTTACTTACGGTTTCATAGCCAACCCTTGAAACCAAGAATGTGAAATTTGGATATAGTGTAGAGAACAGGTGCTTATGTTGAGTAAATTAGTATAATGCGATGTATTCATATAGAAAAAGAGTAAAAAAGGATATAACCGAAAAAATATATAATATAATATCCGCTACACTTTTGCGTACAAAACCTTTTTTTTTCTAGGATGGAGCCTCTTATAGTTCAAAAGATATTAAAATTTATCTCACGCAAGTCACGCGCGGCGTGTCGAGACTCAATGAAAAACGCAGCAAGCGACTACTTCAGGCAAGTGCGCGACATTCTTGAATATCTCGCAGACAGCAGGCTGGTGCAGTTTATTTTTTAAGAACACAGTGAGTTGAAGTGCTTGTTTATTATTTATTATTATATTCGAACCGATAGATATTTCAATCCATTCAATGTACCTCCGCATCCATAGATAAAGAATAATAAGCTCACAGAAAAGTAACAAAATACCAGTTATTGGCGTTACTGATACCTATAACATCTAGGTAAAAGTTATCACGACTGTTTAAAACGTATGATTTTCATTCAAGCATCAATATTGTTGTCATTATTGTTTTGGAAAATATTCTGAATGTCCAGGTGCAACACATTTTATCGACGAATCACTTATAGACAATGGATGAATGTCGACAGAACCACTTTGCAAACTAATGATATCCCCAGTTGATGAATACTTACAAAAATGGAAGACCGGTTTAGAAAAGGTACTATTGCATTCACATTTAGTGAAAAGCCAAAATGATTTTCAACAACGTCGTGCACACGCCTGAAGTAGTCGCTTGCTGCGTTTTTCATTGAGTTTCGACACGCCGCGCGTGACTCACGTCAGATAAAATTTAATATCTTTTGAACTATACGAGACTCCATCCTAGAAAAAATTGGATTTTGTAGATAAAACTGTGGCGGATATTATGTATATTTTTTCGATTATATCCATTGTGGGGCGACTATGTAATAATTATTTAAAGAATTCAATTGTTTCTATTTTTTTTAATAAGTAAATTAAAATAATAATTGTACGCTGTTATCTAGCAAACTTATCAAATTTTAAAATAAATTTGGCTATTCATGTGTATTTCTTTATCAGTCAGACATTTGAAATTTGCGTTGGGGACTCTTTTATTTCGTCTTAAACTACGATCGACTTTGCTGGTGTTTTCGTCTATCCAGAATGGTGACGACATGTGTCTTGTTTTTTGCGATTTTGATTTTTGATTGTGAGTAGCACTGTAAGTTTTAAGATAAGAGAGTTTTTAAACTGTTTGTCCTTCGTTCTGTATTTAGATTTCCCTGATGATGTGACGGGCTGTCCCGAAACGCGTACCAAGTAAATTTAATTAATAAATGTGTAGAAACTGAAGAGGCCTTTTATATAATTATAATAATAACGTCTATTACCTAATATTAAGAGATGGTTAGTGCTAACTTGTAAATTGTTTCTAAAGTGCGGTGTATACCGTTTCTTAGATGGAGCCACTGACATCGATACCGTAATTAATACCAGAGGCGTGTTTCCGTTGTAAATTACAGCCCCTGGGACAGTTTCCGGCCTAAATTAAACTTGTGGCCCGGCATAAATCACCCGTTATCAAGAAACATACAAGGAAGTTGACTAATGTAGCGTCGAAAAATGAACTCTCCACTCCGCCATAAATCCAGAAGCTGAGGATTAATTCCGAAATGGTTTTCCACTTAGTCAGGATTGGCCGGCGCCCAGTCAAGCACAAACCACCCCCAGCCCGCTCGCAGCCCACCCCCAGTCTTACGGTGTATTTAGAAGAATCCTCAGTGAGAATTAAAAGTTGCGCTTAATTCTTGGATAGCCGAGGACCATTAAGAGAGAGAAAGACCGCGAAGGGAGGGGGCAAATTAAATTTCGACGTTCCGTCATCAACTTTTTTATTAAATTCTTTAATTCTATCCGGCGGATAGGATGAGGGTGAGAGCGCTGGATGGGTCATTCTGCGAGACTGTCTAAATGAATAAAGAGCTTTTAAGTGAGGTTCCGCGAGTCATTAATTACTCTATGCATTCTTCTCGCAAGTTAGCCTGAATTATGGTTTTTGATTGTGTGGAAAAGGGACGGCGTAATGGGTTTCAACACTTTTTAAGAAAGTTTTAATTTAATTTATTCATTCCGTGGGTAAATGCGTTAATCTGTGCTCGACTGCTGTCTGATGAATAAATTCTAAGGTAATTTTAATGATCAAACGAAACCATTAAAAACAATAGTTTCATCCAACTATTAACATGATGTCGTCAATCAATTTTAAATAGAGATTTGATTTAGCGATATAGGAATGCATTATAAATCGTTCTCCTGTTTTCATCAATCATTCATGTTTGATCTTGATTATGATCATGATTCATTCACACATATATTGTATTGTTGCGAAGTAAATTAAAACGAGTTTATCATTATGTTCGAATAGATTTGTGAAAGTACAAAGCCAATGACCCGAAATGCTCACTTTCAATTCCCAATTATGAGTTCCAGATGCCGCGTTTGCACAAAAATAAAGTGAATGGTATTAGAAACTAAGTAATGGTATTGACGTATTTGAACAATTCATATAAGTAGCAGCATAGGGGAGTATCAAGTATTAAGTATTTTAGACAGCCGACACCCGTACAAGAAGGCCGTGGCCGGCGTTGTCAGATGTTTTGTTGAACTGTATTGAACAATATACACGCATGTAAAACCAGTGTGTGTTATGTTACATCCACCCTGGTCTGGACCCATCCCGTCAAGAACTACGTAACAGTATCTTTTAGTTCGCGTTCATAAATCTTTTAAATAATCCACGTAGTAAATTTATCTCTGTTCCTTGCCATAAATACCAGAAATAAATATATTGTTGCCTCTAATGAAGTAACTTATTTATTTTAGCTATACACAATATTACCCCACGGTAATATTGTCTATTATGGGAATATCTAAATGCAAAATTTGTGGTAGGGGTTGACGAAAGACTACTAAATATTTTAAGTTCCAACGAGATAGGAAACAAATGTTCTAATTCGGTAACTTTCAATAGTACTAAATCTGCAAAGTTGACAGGTACGGTCTAAAAAACAGCAAATCCTTTGTCAGATTCCATTACAGATTACAAACAAAAGAAGAAGTTTAAAAAATTCTACACAATTTCGATGCAATTTTAATTAGGTTTTAATCTATGACAGGATAATAATAAAAGGGAGACAAAAAATGTTTGTTCATAGGTATAACACTAAGAAATTTATTTACGTGCAGCAATAAGGAATTCAAATAAAAATGGAGTCTACTGTGTTTTTGTGAGATAAGAAAAATACATTGAGCAAATTGCAAAAAGAACCACGACATTATTATTTTTTACAGTATTAACGTGAATTACTAGAACCTAAATTGCTAAATAGTACGAATTATAACGTTAAATTAAAAATTGTAAACCATATTCTTGGAATACTGTATGTGTATTTGTACAGTTTTATTTAGTTATTTTTGCTAATTTGACCAAACTACTACGCCTGGCTGTTCAACCAAATGATCCCCACGTACAAACGGAACTTTTTATTATTATTAATATTAACTTATTATATAACTTATTGTGGTATGTAGGTAGTAAGTACTAGGGCTTCCAATCCCGGACAAAATGCTGATCCCGGGATTTCGGGATTAAAGATTTTCTAATCCCGGGACCCCGGCATTGATCCCGGGATTCATGAAAAAACCCAAAAATTGGCGGATCAAAACGCCTGGGATGCCAAAAGTTACCAAATTTAGTCAGTAAGAAACGCAGTAAGAACTGCTTAAAATATACTTGATTGGACAATATTTTGTACACTGAAACTTGATCGACGTTTTTAAATTTTACCTTACAAGTAGAAAACCTAAATTATCGGTTTAAAAGGTGTCAATAATAAACAACAACAACAACATCAATAATAAACAAAATTTATACTCCATTAAATTAATAACTTGCTCTTCAATTTACTCAACGTTCTTGTAGAATGTTTCAAGAATAGTCACGGCAAAAGAAATTATTTGATCGAGCCAAATTTTCCATTTTTTATATTAAAGCCAATAAATATTTTGATGATTTTTTGTTTTCTTCTTTATGATAAAACTGGATAACTTTAGAATTCATACATCATCGATGTTTATTGTTCAAATAGACTAACTGTTTGCATTTTAAATAAAACGATTATTGTTTACAAAATATAATAACTTGTATACCCAGTTCAAAATGCGTCTTCAAGTAAACCGTTATTTATTGTTGAAAATTGATGAAATATTCAGTGAAACTTGTTAGAATATTAAATATTTAATTTCTTGTCATTAACAAAATGAATATTACTTGGACGTCTTCGGTTAAGTCAAATATAGTTCACATAGCCCACCCCATATTATAAAATTCATTTCCTACTGTGCACTTTTTGACACAACTTTTCCACTAAAAAAGCACAAAATGGCACACGATAATTGTGCCATGAAAAAATGGCAAAAACGACCATATTACAGCTGTCACAGCTCAATACAAACTCGAGATGTTATCCGAGACGCAATCTATGGCGTAATGCACTTCATGATGGAACAACATCGTACCTAAATACTTCGTTAGTTTAAGGTAAATTTCTGAAACTGGAAGAAACTTGAAAATCGGAACAAGAAATGACAGCGTTCGTTCGATTGGAGTGAACCATTGAAAGATTAATAACAACGATAAATAAGAAATCATTTTTGGTACAATTTGGGTTTCATTTTACACTTAAATATATCGGTATTAATTTGTATCTTTATTTTCTACTTATTTTCAATATTTTTTTCGCTGTATTTCATACCTATTTACAAATTTTATATTCTGTAGTACATCATAAAATACAGGTAAAGAAATCCGCCACTAAATTTTCGTTTATGTTTGTGTTTCTGTTTTAAATTAAGCGTGATTTTTTTTTTGTTGAGGTAAATAAAAAGATGAAAACAAGCTGAAAATGATGTTTCCCTCAATATTAAATTATATCCTACTTCTTGAAAAATCTGCTCCTCCTATTATAACAACATGTTGGTATAAACGAACATTTTATCCTTGATACTTAATTTAATCAGAAATGGTGCTGTTATAGATTGAAGTTCATACTTAAAAAATAGCAGCTCAATTGATTTATTGTAAATCAGTGCCTACACTACACCAATTTCCAAAAAAATAAGAAAATAATTTAGATTTAACTTTTTTGAGATCCCGGGATTTAGACTTACAATCCCGGGATCCCGAAAAAGCTCATTATTTGTCGGGATCCCGGGATTCCGGGGTTGGAAGCCCTAGTAGGTACCTAATACGAGTAATTTAAAATTTTATTTGCAAAACATTTTAAATACAATAACAAACATATTGTTATAGCTTTTTATAGAACCCTTTGAAAAATAATCTTTGGACAAATTTTAAAATATTCCTACAAAGCTACACAGTTTGTGTCCATAAGAGAAAGAGTGCTATGCAATAAACATAATAACAAAATACAGAAGGGGGAAGCTGCCCCCTTGCCCCCCCCCCCCCTTGAAACGCCCATGGTGTTATAGTCTCTCTTGACGTTTCTAGTTCGTGTGCTGTATCATAGGACACATTTTTGAATTCCACTTTCGCGTTGTCTAAATTTTGACCCGCAATATTATTTCATTTAATTAATATCTCTTAATCTATAAGAACATTATTTTTCCGTCAAAGTTAAGAAAGACGGCCGTCGAATGTTGTATAAATCAACACAAACATTTGCGTGAAGTCCAAATTACTATTTAATGAAAGTGTCGGATGCGAACAAACGAACGACGATAAAGGAAGAAGAAAAACACGCGGAAACAGGAAAGTCTGCGTGAAAAAAGTTACCGGCGCATTAAAAACGTATTAAAGGAGGCCGCAGAGAAATGCCATCGGCGGCGGCGACGGCCGTCACGATATCTGGGTATCAATTTTACCTGTCGGCGAAAATTTCATTTGTCCCGTTCTTGCCAAACATCGGGGGCCCGTGTAGGCAATTAATTACCCTTTTCGCGTTAGTTTTACGTGTCAACGGTTTTCAATTATAGTTGCCTTCGATGACAGATTAATTGAAAATTATTATCTCCAGCCCGGCTAATAGCTTGTCAAAATTACTGATTGAAACGTTACTATATAATTAATATTCGGAATACAAATCACACACGACAGAACCAAGCTGTCATTGTCAACGTGGAACCACGCGCGACCTAACTAAAATAATATAACCGAACAATTCATTATAATATATAATATGGTAGGTATGCTTGTATACAATATATTGGTAAATGGAAGGGATTGTTTGCCTGTTTGGATTCTATCGATCGTGTTAACACAACTTTTCCGCTATTGTTGCTCTGGAACCAATTGCGCTGAGTTCTGTAATACTGTTACGTAGTTTTGTCGTTCGCTCTCGTGTGTATTGGTCCCGGAAGTTGACCTTCGGTGACATTATTTACTGTAAGTGCTGCAAATATCCTACATGTTCGATGAATGCATCAATGTTTGTTGTAGTTGTTTCTCTGACGCGATTATAGAGAATGCATAGAAAGTAATAAATAATTGCCATAACTTTTTATTTGTTTGTGCTTTTTTGCTATATCTTTTTGCTTATAATAATTAATAATAATAATATTTGGCATCTTTAGCTCCGAAATCCACACATCAAAATGTGTTCTAGAAAAAGAGAAATAAATAACCGGAAATATAGGTAACTCTGCGGAATAAGGGTTGTGTGAATGATGAAATGAAAACGTGTTTTTGATAGATTAGTCATGTGCAAAATACAGGTTTTAGGTTTATATTAAGACTGTTCTGGAGTTTGTATTTCTATTTATCATTCAAATCATTCAGCCCAAAGAAATCCACCAAAACCCCTATTACGTTCACAAAAACCTTGTTGTCCAGAATTATATTTTAGGCAATTTCCTCAAAAAATGTCCTATAGAGTCATATAATTTGGGCATTGTTGAATAGAGAAAAGAGAATCTCTTGTCAGAGAAAAAAGTAGACAATTTTGCCAAGTATTTCTTTTGTTCGACTAATGCAAAATCTCTTTTCTAATCTACCAATGCTCTAACGGTCAGAATATAACCTAAAAGTCTGACCGATCTTGATAATTGAGTGTAATGCTAAAACTTGATTCTTTGCTTATAAGGTACTGCAATTCGACTTTTTTACATCGCTACAGGATAACAGTAATTAAAAAAGTTCTAATAATATCCATTTAGGCTGACTAAAAATCCTTTATAATAATACGGTGCACTACTCTTTTAACCACTATTATTTACAAATTTAGGGGTGTCGGAGTAGTTAAGGTACATGTAAATAAAGCGCATGGCATCAAAACACCACCTTTGGAGATAACAGTTGAACTCATGCCATCTCCATTAAATAAATAATTCTCGGGCATGAAACACCCAGATACAGTAAAAAGAAACTGTCCTTCTGTAAAAGTATTATATAATGCTTGGAAATTGTTAATAAAGACGAAGAAAGCACAAAAGATAATAATTCTAGAGAATAAAGAAAGAAAGCAAAAAATGAACAGAAGAAAAGCTGCGCCAAGAAAAGCACTAAAAGTTTCAGAAGCAAGAAACATTAAATACAGATGAGGGAGAGAGGGCAGACTGAAGAAGACTAAGGACTTATTTTATACAGTATTTCATTTAAAATGGCGAACCATAAATGTTTAACATTTCGTAATAAGAAATCTTATTTAACAATAACACAAATTCCTTAACCCCTCTGAATTTGGGGCGTATACCTTATGTACCTTTTTGTAAACATTTTAACAAAATCCGGAAACGCGTTTTTGATCAGGTGGTCTGATTAGTAAAAATAATTTTTGTTTTAAAAAAAACATTTCCTTCCCTTTGATGTCTATCGCCACTAAACAAACCCAAAGAAAAACTCTAGTTTCTATCACGTCTGGTTTAGAATAAATAAAATCATTTGTTTTTAATAACAAACGCACTAAAATTGAAACTGTTTAATGTTTTAAAAAATCCTCGGATATGTCCATTTTATTTTATAGAATTACACATTTGTATTTCAAATAAGTTTTCTGACTTTCGACCTTAGTCGATTTATTGACGGTATTCTTTATTAAATATTAAATCCTTTACTTGTATTAATGGTATATCAAATGAATGGCATTACATGTGATACATAACTTTAGAGCATTGATTTTGAGAATGAAAAGATGCTTTTGACATATTATTTTTTTTACAATTTTTTACAATTTCGAATTAGTAAGCTGTCTATCAAGGGTATAGACGAAATTGAAGTCTAAATTAAAAACAAAACATTATTTGGAAATTTTGAGAATTTAGTACAGCTGAACGGTATCAACGTAAATCTTAAATCCAAGTGTAACTTTTTGCCAATGATTGTACACTAATAAATTTATTTTTTTCCTTTTTTGGGATGATACGGCTAAAAAGGGGGTGTTCTTTGTTAGACCTTTTTTTTATTTTCCAATATTTCGCCAAATCTTGTCGCATTCAAACTAGTTTAGTTTGAATGTCTGTAACCGCTGTGTGCGTTCTGTTAAGTTGGTTGACATGTTATTAACGTCCATGCTTGTCGCTGTGTTTTAAGACCATTTATTAGTTCCTGACGAACCCAACAAGATTTGGCGAAATATTGGACAATAAAAAAAGGTCTAACAAAGAACACCCTGTTTTTTGAGCCGTAGTATCCCAAAAAACAAATTGATTAGATAAAGTTGGTACTTTTGACTAAAATCCTGAAAATTTGTGTAAAGTATCCCTGAAAGACTAACAGCACATCTACAAATGGCGTGCACGGTGTCAAATAAAAAACAAACACCTGACGTGATAACTGAAATTCGAGGAAAAGATAAACCATTCTATTTTAAAATATTGCGAATTATTGAGTCTGCAATGATAATTGTTATTAGAAAATATATAAGCAATACAAAGGCGACATTATTAATTAAATTCATTAAATCATGGAGAGAATGTTGTAAACAAAAAATACTATATAAAATATTATTTTTACCATTTTGGTTCTATAATGGACGCTTGTCAGTCATTCCAAAATAACATCATACCCTAGTTTGGTTTCTTAGTTTCATTTATTTTGTGAACTTCTTCTTTAACAATATTAATCTCTAACCTTTCTTTTCTGACCTTCTCCTTTAATAATCTTAATATTTAACCACCACAATCACTCGCCAAATAACTTTAATTTTGATTTCATAAGTAATCATAAGAAGTAGACAGTCTCTCTTTAATACTATGGAATCGATCACTTCAAAACTTAGATATAAATCCAGTTATAATTAATTACGTAAGAACCATGGATGCACTTCGCAATGTAGGAAGCGTACCGTGAAAATAACTCTATGATCGTTCGAGAGCACTTCGCCAGATAACCTAAAGAGGCCGAAACTTGGCAGACGTTCGAATACTTGCGGGAAACTTATCCGATAACTCCGGCTGCCTGCGGATTCGGACATTTATCGAGAGCCACGTTGGAAATTTTAATTTCCCAACTTCGAGGCCGGGACCGGACCGACCAGAATGGGGCCCTGATTTACGAGAGGCATGGTCAAACGAGCGCCTTTGACGCGGACATGCCTTCGGATCGGCGGCGGCAGCATAGCGGCCGGAAAGCTCCTAATAACAGGGAGTCCGGAGTTCCGAACATCAAAAAGGCCACCGTAGCATGATGGACGCTAATCACCCGGACCGAGAATTCGGCCGACATTGCCCGGACCATAGAGCATCGCCAAAGCTCGCACAGATTGAAAGTTACGCCAAAAGTTGTGTCCCATCGATGTAGTTGGAAGGCTTTCGTATGAGAGATGAAGAGATCGCTACGTAAACACAGTAGTTCTTGATTTGGTTTTACTGAATATTAGTTAGAATTGATTTCAAGATGTACTTAATTTAATTTTGTAACTGATTTTGGCGCCTCCACAATAATGTAAGACTGTAATACGTAGATAGCTGCAAAAGCAGGCCATGTTGATCAAATAGTATCGGTAAATTTGCTAAGAAGTTTCGTTCAAGAATAGATTATGAAGCCCTCAGAATCTTATCGTGTAGTTTTTATCTTTAACTGCCCAGAGTTTATAGAATTGTTTTAAAAATGAGTTTATTTATTTGATGCAAATTATACGTTTATTATTAAATCATAGTATGTGATATCAACAAAGAAAAATAAAATATAATCATATAACTACGGGAAACTATTAGTAAAATGTTAAACTATAAGTACCTACATGATTGCTGAGACAGGCACAGTTCCCTGCACAGAAACTTTAGTGTAAATAAAACAAATGAAAATGCCTCGTCTATCATTGCTTTATTTGTTTTTGATTTATATAGGCTTTTATATTTTCTCGGCTTCGGTTTTTCGCATTTGTATCAACACTGTGATCCCGTAGGGCAGTACATATGCTGGGGACTTTCATTCGTCCAGATCTTATGATCGAATTTGGTCCACACAGCATTGTACATATTACCAACATTCTGGATATCTTCTGATTGGTAAAACATAGAGAGTTGTCTATTCTTTTCAATGTACAAGTCGCATCGGACCCAGTGTTCCAACCCATAGCGCCGCGGAATATGTCTTCAGTAGAATCCACTATTTCTCCCGCTGACCCATCATGTTCGCAGTACACTTGTCTGTATGTGCTTCGATACAATTGTCATGTTGCCAGATTCTGATTCCCAAAACTCACAGGCATGACAATAGGAAAATTTCACGACAAACTCAACCACTTTGTTAGTATATTTCTTCATAAGTAGGTATTGTGATCCCATACAACGGAAGTGCAATCTTGTTGAATGTAATCTTCTTCCATATCTCATCTCCAAACCCATGCACTATAATTTCTTCGTCTTCCGCTGTCGACAATATATCGGCAGACGTACTAGCAAATGCTTTTCTTTCACGAGTGTGAATTCCCAGAATTTTTCTTTTTTGTTGTCTCGTGTATCAGCACGTGGAGGTGTTTTTCCTTGAGTGTTTCTTATCCATGACTGTTCACGAGAGAATTTCACAGAATAATAAACCACACATTGCCAGACGTCTTAGTTTGAAATTCCCCCTTTTATTACCCCATTTATTAGATTATAAAAGCAAAGTTGTAAAGTTTACATATTTCTGCATGCTGACAAAAAACTCAAAAGTCAACATCAGTCTCATGGGGTCTTTCTTGCCTTCATTCAAAGCACTGAAACATGATTTTTTTTTATTTATAAGCGAAATACTGAAATTTGTAGCAGAAATATAAGAAATTTTATACCAAAATTTAATATTAAATCTAATTGATCATTGATATCCTAAAAGTGTGTTCAAGGCAGTGATTTAAACTATTGTCTTCATAAAAAATATACAAAAATTTACAGCAAAGGTAATACTACATCAAATAGCTTATATTACAAAGTTAGCCATGACGTTTATTTTTATGGTCAATTTTTTGTACAGTCTGTATTTCAGGTAATCCTTAAAAGCCTATGGCTGAGTTGACTTAATTTGTACGTATCAAATCATAAGTTTTCTAATTAATGGAAACAAATCATTTGTTTGTATATGTTGCAAACTGACGTTCAAACAATCCCCTTCTGCACAAAAACAATCAAACAAAAAATGGAAGGATCGTTCCATATATACCCAGTTGGTGGTACCTGAAAATAATCTAAAAATTCCGAACATGTCTTATTTCATTTCGTACTCGTAGTAGCATGCAAATCGCCAGCTTATCCTTGCATGACTTACAGCAGTTCAGCCCTATCTGGCTTGGCGGTTGCGATATAAGAACAGTGAAAGGAAGTTGTCAATTAGCTTTTGTGGACTGTTTCGTTCAACACTCCGCAACAAAAAGTACCGACTGCAACTTGTAAACGTCACCCCATTGAATTTACTACTTCTTCGCCGGCTGAAATTAATAAAATCTCTCGTGGAATATACGAGCTCAACTGCTGGAAGGTAGTTTAACTTTAATAGTGGTACAAATTGCTATAATAATCGCCTCCTCTCCAACGCAAGAATATTTCATACTCTTACGGGCTTTATTATACAGGTCACGGTTGTTTAGAGCACGTCCGTTTGAAATTACTTTGCGCAAAACAAAGTTACAGGCGAGGACTTGAGTCCACGTCCCTATTTTGTTATTTTTAATATCCTGAGAAAATACTAAAACCAAGCAGATGCTTATGTTCTTTCAGATTAGCTTCAATTTCTTGTAAAATAGGAAATAGGAAAGAATTAATTAAAAATTTACCCATCAAACATCATGGCCTGACTCTGCACCCATGGCGGCGCCAGGTGCTCACGGTTGTGCAAGATAAACAATTAAATAACAACTGCCCCTTTTCAATAATAATAATAATAATAATAATACTAAAGACATTTTAAAAGTTTGTTGACAAAACATTTCACAAATGAAAATAAAATACAGAATATAAACAAACTTTCAGAGCATATCATAAATCATTTTAACAATAAATTCTGCAAATCTAAAGAGGGTCTACATATGGGTATGCAGACGATGTTTTGTGTGTTTTGGAAGAACTAAGGAGGATTTTGATAAACTGCTTGATTATATTAATAATATCCTCCCCCAAAATACCATTTACTCTAGAACTGTAACAAGGTAAAAGCTAACTTCCTTTATATCACAGTAATTACAATTAATAATTTTAACTTTGAGATATACAGAAAACCAGCAACTTCACCGATTATTGGCCTTTCAATACTACATAGGCAGAACTAATACCCTATAATAAATTATTCAAAAACAAAAGATATTCAGTTTTCCAAAATCAATAATATGTAGGTATATTGTTATACATTTTATTGTTAAGCATTTGATTATGGAAATTTACGAACCTTTGCTTTTTCTAACACCACATATTTAACATTTCTTAATTCTAAGATTAATTCCAAAATTTGATATAGGAATTATATTTCATATAAATTGCATTATTTTTGAGTTAAACCATTAATCAAAACACCTGAACTTCAAATTAAGAATAGTATCCCACTTACATACAGATTTTAATTCTATTTAATTGTGTTGTTATTTCCCCTTGAATTTTTTATTTTTATCTGGTTGGTTAAAGTAAAAGTTCATGCGTTTTGATTAATTGATTACAACTCAAAAATAACGCAATTTATAAAAAAATAATTCCTATATAAAATTCTTAGAATAATTCTTAGAATTAAGAAATGTAAAATATACAGTCTTATATTAGAAAAATGCAAGGTTTGCAACGTTCTATAATAAAATGAACACTGTAAAAATATATTTGCACAAGGTTGTTTAAACACAAAAACATTTATTTGAAAAAAAAATTGAATTTGTTTGCTGTTGGTGAATTATTTAGGCGTTCCGGTAATTTAGACTATTTTTGGTTAATAGTTTATAATTAAAAAATGAGGAATTTTATAAAAAATGATTCCTAAAAAAATCTTAGAATTAATCTTAGAATAAAGAAAATTAAAATTATATTTTTTTAAATATTGCTTACGGTTGGCGAATTATTTATGTGTGCAGGTAATTTTGGCTAACCCTGTATATCGTCGACACCGGGATGTATTTAAATAAAACAAATGGCTAAATTATTGAAAGTAATATCTGGTGAACGAAGTCATAATTTATCCCCTTGTTCAAAATCTGATGTAAACTAATATTTTTATGTATGTACTATGTTTGAACTCCCTTGTCTATAATCATACAGTGTCGTAATTTAGAATTTTAACCACAGGCTGTTTAAAAAACGCAGTAACATCAAAATTAATACAAAAATAGAGAATTGATATTATAAGGACTAAGTTGCTGGTGTAAGCTGAGAAGAATACAGCACAAAATCTGGAATCAGGTATACGAAACTAAACCGTCGGTAGAGATATCTTCTTTTCTACCCACTAAAAGTAAGACGCACGCTAATTTATTAGTGAGGCGTATGTCACGGCTGTCTAAAACTACCGGCAACTGCTACCGGAAACTGTGGCGTGTACAGCAAACCGTAGAACAAAATTATAGCGCCCGACGCCGCCGCCGCAGCAAAGTTTGCATCGCGGTAAAGAGCTACTAGACCAAAAACACTTACGTATAGAAATCAAATTTAACTAACACGCCCGCAAGTATTAAAACGTAAATTACGACATAAACGGGGTATCTAGCTTGCCGCTGAGGCAGACGCCGCGGTCGGGTTCACAGTGGCGTAACAAAGCCCAAAATTTGCAGTTATTTGGTTAGCGCATACAGGGAAATTGTATCAGGGCTTTGGCAAACAGATTATGAGCTAGCAGTGGGAACTAGACTAGTTGTTACTGGATTTGGATTTCAACTTATATATACACAGATAGTGGCATAACATCGAGACCGCGTCTTATTTGTAGATGGTCTGAGGAATATTGACCTCCAGGACTGATTTCTCGGATATCAAACCGGATTCCGACTGGTCAACTCAGTGAATCTGAGTCAGTTCGTGTTAATTCATTGATGTGATGTTTGATTCATTAGATATGTAATTTACTCGGAAGCCAGGTAATAAAGTCAGTTGGTAAATTTGATCCAATGGGTCAATACAAATTTTGTAATTGTGTATTACGATTCATATTTGCGTATGAGCTTGCGACACATGGTTACAAAGCTAATAGTGTTACGTAGCTCTTATTAAGGGGCCGCTCTAGGTCAGGATGGAGATGTAAATAAAACTCGCACCGTATACTACACACATAAAAAATTTACGGAGAGAATTTGCACGTAGTTAGTTGTACACAAAAAAGAGTGATTTTTTTTCCGAAAATCAGTTGATTGTGTGCTAAAAATTGTTGATATACGTAATATCGGAGTTAATTTAACTACACAGCACGGAGTTGAAAATAGTTTATATCCGAAATGGTGAAAATTTTCACTGGAGCTGTGAAATGAAAATTAACACCATGCAGGGTGTTGAAATAACTGACATAATGAGAGAAAGTACACTTTTTGGAGTTGATATAACTGAACATTGTGACGGAGTGATAAAACTACTAAAAGTAAACATTAATTCCCTGTGTAATATTGATTTCTAACTCCGTTTTGGAGTGAATAATCTCCAAAAAGGTAAGATTTATACTGTAAAGGCAAAAACTTACGGTTTGACAACAACAGGCGTCAACATGTCGCCACCAAGACGGTTTGCAGTTTGCTTCGCAGTGTGTTGTGGTCGTCACTTATACTTCTAAGTTGCGGGGTGCAGTTGAGAGTCAGTTTCATTTCCATTACTTTTAATATTTTATATGTAAGTACATTATTATTTCAAATGGAGCAGTGTATTTTCATACGAGTTAAATACGGACAAATAAAAAAATGGGTCAGAATTATCAACGATGTACTAAATTTCGACACAATTAATACTACAGGTAAGTTACTTATATTACTACTTATGTATGTATGTATGTACGTAGACACTTGTATGCGTGTACATTACTTATTCGTTGTGCTCACATGCCTTTATAATTATGTAGTTTATAAAAATGTTACGCACACTACTAATGTACTATAGAAAAAAGCTTGTGAAGATACCGGCTAGTCAAATGCGCAGTTTGTTGCCGCATTTGTGGTACCTTCATACCGAGTATGACACTGCATTGTACCTACAGAATGCATGTCGATTTTTGTGTTTTTTATGAAGTAGTGTGTATTCCTTTATCCGGCAATGCGTTTTTTTTTTTCTATTTGCCTTACAACATACAAAAATACAAAAATTCTGCACATATTTCTTTTTTTATGTACAGTTGGCAAGCTATTTAAAATAGCAGAGACAAAATATCAAGATATCAAGTATTATGATGACGCGAGTTATGAAATCGACAAGGAGTTATTGGTAGACTTCATATGGCACAGTCAACGAGGAATTACTTTGGTAATAAAGACGGGCGAAGAGGATGACGGTGTTTTGGATTATTTGTTTTGAAACTTTAGAACATTCCATATGAGGTACACATTCCTTATAATAAGGCGAATGATATGTATAATTGTATATAGTTACTAATTATATTATATGTACTTAGTTATTAATGAAAGTACTCTAGACTTTATGTAGTCTGTTATATTTGATATTAGTTATTAATTTATTATTATTAATATTAATACGAAGATTATTGTTATAATTAGGATAATCTGTATTTTATTTATTGAGTATTGTGCAAACATGTATATTCATTTACTTGTTTTTTTCGAAAAATAAATTGTTAAAATGTATTTTTGATTTTTACTGGTCCCCGTCATATTCCTAATAAAGATAAGAACCGCTATGAAAAAAAACAACTCTATTTGGTACATATTTAACTTCATTACGTACACAAACAACTCTTTTAGGGAAAGAACAATTTCGCCAATAAAAGAAAAGCACCCCGCAACAGGGTAATTTTAACACTAATAAAGGAGTTACGTAACATCTCCACGGATGTTTTTCACTACTACAGAAGAACTTTTGCACTCCGGAACGCGGAAGTTTGACACGCGGGGAGATTAATTTATGTCTATAAAGGAGTAAACCTGTATTTTCCTAAACATATATTTTCAACTCCGTTACAAATAATAATAACTATAAAAAGAGTGAATGAGCTCTGTAAAAATTCAACTCCGTCTGATTTAACTACATGCGCAAACGGTCGCGAGGGAGATCCATAGCGGTGTTGAATCGGTGTTAAATCCAACTCCGTATTTTTATGTGTGTATACTCAGGTGCTGCAAATTACTGACTGATCCTCTTCCCATACCATGCCGAGGCTTACATGAATTTGGCAAGACGTCATGTCCCGTTTCGGCCCCCAAAAATCGTTAGTTAGGATGTTTGGTTGCACACGGCTTTTGATATAAGTTAATGTTAATTTGCATGGTTTTGAACGCGTGCCACAAAGGAATATCGTTGTTCCGATTTGAAAAGCCTGACGTCTGCATTTCTGGCCAAGCAATTGTCTGCAGGTTAGATGGG
The DNA here is from genome assembly GCA_964023965.1 of Melinopterus prodromus. Lineage (NCBI taxonomy): Eukaryota > Metazoa > Arthropoda > Insecta > Coleoptera > Scarabaeidae > Melinopterus > Melinopterus prodromus. Next base: position 10,871,698 of record OZ030396.1, read on the forward strand.
TTGGATGACCTGGCCTGTATTATACAACGTAATTAAACTATATTTCGCAACAATAGGATGAAAAGTAGATTGTAGAAGAAGAAAATTCGCCAGCATTGTTCGATATACAAATGTTCGATGATTGTGCATTTTGGTTAAGTTGTCAGAATGAATTAAACGTAACATAGCGCTTATAAAACTAGTGTGTAAAACTAGTCTTAAACTACAAGAAATTTGCGCTACTCAATAATTTTTATTATTTTGTTACATTTTATATCCAGTCAACATACAATAAAAACAATGTGGAGTATATTAAATCTGTTTGGCTAATAATTGCAGGCCCAATAAGGCCTAGCTTGTTATTAGAGACTCACAAACGGTTTAATACTAATTCACGCAGATTGGTGTGCTCTAGATTCCAAGTGTCTGTAATTATGTAGATACAATGAACTGGAACTTCAAAGTTACCGCTTTGAGACAAGCTTGATTTTGATTTGTTACAGATGATACTAGCGAAATAAAGCAAATGAATCCTATTATCAGCATGTTTCCTAAACCAAGAACGATTTAAAACTATCGCGGTTTATTGTCAATTTGAAGATACCTACTTCTTACGTGTACGTGCGTCATCGTGTTTAACATAAAAATAACGAGGCATGTAAAAATATACGAGGGATAACAACGTAAAAGCTTTTCGGCCATCAACCAGTCACAATCTCCAGCCTTTCCGGTCTCTATAAATGTTTACAACCGCAAAACCTGTCATCACCGAACGTTATCATTTCCAATACCATGCCCTACTAAAAAGAAGTTATTGTTACAGGCGTGGTTTGTCCACGTTTCAACCCATACGCTGTATTAACAACGTAATATGATGTACAAATCTATGATCCAGTATCAAAGAGAATTTTATATGAAGGGTATAGATTCAAAAGTCGTCATGTAACTAGTTGAGTAACAGGTCAAAAACCTACCAATATGTCTGGTTTTGGAACAAAGAACTGCAGATGTCTCTTATGCATCTGAGTGAACTACCAATGCTTCGTTTTGCGTCTGTATATTAATGGCATAAATACCAATAAGTTAAGGTTACAGTGGTAGACATAGTGTTAAACTCAAATAAACAGTTGTTTGAACAGTATAAGCCATTACTCATTACTTGCACAAAGAATGTTTACTGTATGCATGATGGTAAAACCAATATGACAAAGGTCCTGCAAGTGTCGGTAATTGAAGATTGGCTTCAGTAGGTTTACTACAGTAGGTTTACTACTTCAGTAGGTTAACTAGCACCTTTTCAAACAGTTTTATTGGAGTTTGTATCAAATATATACGGGGTTAGTCAAAATTTCCGAAACTCTTAAATAATTCTTCAACCGTCAACAATATCAAAAAGTTTTTCCAACAAAAGTATTCTGGTTTTAAACAAGCTATGGTTTAAATACATGTTTATATACATGGTGTTAAGTTTATTTTGTAAATTTGGTAACCTTTTCTTTTTTAAATAGAACAACCTGTATGTTTTTGAATTCTTTAATTCTCAGATTTATTCCAAGAATTTTTAGCACGATGAGCTTTTTTTTAATATGGGTCATTTTTAGTTTCAAGCTATAAGTCAAAGTTAGTATAGTATAATAATTAATATAATAATTCAAATTTCCCGAACACCTAAATGATGCCCCTAGAGCAAACAATTTAAAAAAAATTGATTCAAAGCAAGCTATTATTTCAGGTATATTTTAAATTTTCTTAATTTTAAGGTATTTCTAAGAATATTTTCCAGGAATCGTTAGTTTATAAAAAGGATTTTTTTTAATTATAAGCAATTAATCCATACCACCGAAGTTCAAATTAAGAATATTTTCCCTCATACTTACACATTTATTTTAATCCAGTCGGATTGTGACTTCTTTATTTTTGTTATTTTTTATCCGTTTTGTTAAAATAAAAGTTTATAAGCTTTGATTAATTGCTTATAACTCAAAAATGAGAGATTTTATAAAAAAAACATGATTTCCACAAAAAATTCTTAGAATTAAAAACTGCGAAAGTATGAAATAATAAAATGAAATTAGATAATGAATTTTATTTCCCCATTTTTTAAACACAAAAACTAGTGAATTAAACTGATTACATAAATAACTTAATACATCTCCACAGTAACCACCGTAAATACCAATCATAACATTAACAAACAATGCTCATGAAAGAGTAAACATCATCGATATCCAACAACGAAGTTTTGATGCTGCTCGAAAAAGACTTAAAATTATCGCAGTGTTGTAATTGCACTGGCAATTTGTTACAAAAATGCGGCCCCAAAAACTGTTCTGTGAGAAAAACTGCCAGTAATGGAAACGTCACGTAATTTCCAGAATAAAATGAACAAGCTATACATTAAAAATATTTTTGAACGGTAGTTTTAATTAAACCTGTATATAAACCTGTAGATGAGAGATGACAACTAGGTTTCAACGTTTTCTCTTTTTTTCCTTTTTCCAACTTTTCCATCCTTTGTTTCTTTTCGATAGATGATCAAGATTGACTTTACAACTCTTGCAATATCAGGTGGTATATTCAGTCTAGCGTCTAGTCATTATTACCAATACCAATTCCACTAAAAAGAAATTTACAGTGGCAGTTAATCCGGACTCCAACCAACCGTATCCCGCCATTCTAACTAACAATACCCATCCGATATGTTCAAATCCATGTTTAACTCCGCGAAGAATTTTCCAATTATGCGTCGATCACACCCGATCGGATCGAAATTAAATTTGGAAGTCCCATTTCTACGATTCAATCGTTGAGGGTCTGACGGCGTGAAGCTAGCAGAGCGCCACCTATTATTGGGCACTTAATTACGCTTCGACCGCGCACGGATAGGGGTTCCTCTTTTTGCCGGCGGCGGCGCTGGCAGTTAACGACGCAACGCGAACATCTCGTTTTATTATAGCCGTGTTCGTGCGTTCACGTTTACTTTTTTCTGATCGCCCGATTGTATGGAATTTGATTCCGGGGCCAAATACTGCCCCGGACTATTGTGTCATGACTTTCCTATTATTTTTCCGGGCCGACGCCGCTCGGCGGCCGTCGATACCGACCGCGTTGATACCTGTCAACTGGCCAGATTGGCGTTATAATTGAAAACGAATTATTTCGGATTATGGAGCTAATAGGGTTCGATTGTGTGCCGCGTATACAAATTTAAATGGTTTAAAAGCGCTGGGCGTTATAGTGTTGAAGTTTATTACACATTTTGAAAGGTTAATACTAGTATTTAGCGGACTATTCCTTAGCAGAGATTATTATTTTCTGTATTGACCTGCCTTTAAATACATTCAAAAATGCCAAAAAAAAAAAACGGTAAAAATTTTTTATCACAATTTTTCAATAATATTAGTCAATTCAAAGATTTCTTCATAAAACAAATTGCTGTAGAACAATATGGAAAACGGGTAAGAAAAATCCAATGCAATGGAATCGTTTTTTTATCTATGCAAACGTCTAATTCAATTGCTTTTTTGAGTAAGATGTTTCAAAGTTTCACCCTGTATACTAAAACCATCACCCATGTATACCCCTCTATAAAATCTCTACTGTTCCGTTTGACCAAAAGAACACAAATGTCATTACCTACTAATTTCAGTACACCTTTCATTTCACATTAAATTGACCGGATATTATCAGAAATATTGCATAACCCATACATAAAGCAAATTAAAACGTTCAATTATTGCCAATATGGTATATTTTCAATCTTCACAATATAAGCAATTTGTTTATCAAATCAATGCTTACATTTACTTCATATCTATGGAAATAGCAATTGAAAATTTGTACCGTTTCTTTTCTTGGCCCACAGTAGAAGAAGAAAATGGTGTACCAGGCCTTAGAACAAATTTTTTCCTATAACGTAGGTATAACACATTCTCAATAAATTGTATTATATTATACTTGTGTAGTTAATAATATCGATTGGAATTATTAGAAATCAAAATGATATGCTTTATTATTTTTAGTTGAAACATTTTTATTTACTTAGTAGATAATGCATAATTTTTTTTCTTTTTGATTAATGTTCAATATCAATAATAAAAGAATAATAAAAGTTTATTTTAAATTATTTTTTGGCAGAGTTTGAAATACTAAAAACTTGTTTCAAACTCTACCAGAATGAAAGTGCTATCTTAAAAACACTAGTGTTTTTAACATTACAACCCTGCTTCTTACTCAGCAGTCAGACTTCGTGTCGCGTTCCGTAATGTTCAATTCTTCGCTATTTTAATTTAGTTTCGGGACTGATCTGGACTTTCTAATAAAATATTTTTTCATTCATATTTTGAAACCTTGGACTGTATAAAATAAACTCTTGAAACAGTTTTTTGATTCTCGCAAGTTTTACGGTTTTATAGCCTATGGTATTCTCCGGTCAAAATTTCCTGCATTAAGGCAGGAGATACGTTTATTCAAATGATAATTTTCGCTAGCACTTTACTAGGAAAGAGAAATGTTGATACAGTATAGAGAACGTATAGATCTAGGTGCTTATGTTAAGTAAATTATTATATTTCAATGAATTCATATAGAAAAAGCGTTTTAAAAAGTATAATGTTGCTACCTTTTCTTCTAGAGTTTATTACACCGATATAACCGACGTGTTTTCCTAGAAACACGATCTTTCAAACTGGCATGTGCGATTACTTTTAAATCGTTAAACGGATCGAGCTATTATTTTTTTCTCTTAGAGAAAACACTTTTTTTGGAGGGTCAACCTCATAATAAGTGAAACTATTAAATAATTACATTATTTATAACGATTTGAAAACGAAAACAAGGTGTAAAAATAGATCTTAAAATTCAAACAGCGGCCATTTTGTCAATTTCCAACTATTTGTACTAAATGCTGGTTTAGCCTCCAACTAATTTCATCTAGTTTCACAGCGTTTCAGAAATTTCGATTTCCGTTCATTTTCGTCGGAGCCATCATGCACGTCGTTGAGACAAGCACGTCGCGCAGAACCTGATACTTCCTACAACAGTCTCCACTTCTTGCATATAGTTTTCTTATGGCACAATTTTATTTTATACACTAAAGTATAATAAATATATAGAAAAAGAAAAAATATTGATATCAATTTATTAGAAAAACTGTCCCAAAGTTGAGGTCCTTTTTAGGTCTCTAGATGAGAACATCCCCTTAAAACACTTTGAAGAAATAAAAAAATATATAAATTTTCGTAAAGGAACCTCCTAACAATGACTGAATCTTGCAAATAGCACCAACAATGACTGAACAAGCTGTATCGGCCGGTTTGCTATCATTTAGGACACATTTAGTCTACCAAAGAAGCTAAAGTAAGCATGAAATGAAGACATTGGCTCTTAAAACACCTTAAAAAAATACAATATATTTCCAAATTTGGTCAATCCGTTCCAGAAATTTAATCTTACATCCAAACTTTCCGCGTTTACTGCATGATAATATTAAATTTATCTTTAAATAGGTGATATTAAAACCCCGATAAACTCCGTTCTCCAAACGCCCCATCTAGAATTGATAATCTCCAACCTAATCTGGCACCGTATCCCATATAAATACACGTGCACCGCGCGCAGCAACTAAATTAAGCCATATTAGCACTTCAGAAAGTATCCACACCATCTTAAAATCTGTACAGATGGTTAGAAGCGGTTACGCGGCGGCTACAGTAAGCCATTTGGTAACGCGAACTAATCCCAGCTAGGTTGAGCTCGCGTTAAATCTGTTATTAAACTAGCGGCATGCACGTAGAGAAGCCAGCGCTCTCTGCTCTAAAAAGGTCCGGAGCCACCAGCGTATAATCAAGATAACAGACAGGAACAAGTGTAACATTTCGTGGTGCACAGAAGCAGCTGTAAATTTCGTTATTTGTTAGAGTTAGATGATACAATCTGTGCCCTCAGATTGTGTGTTGTTGGCTTCATGCAAAAGGTGGCGCTCTAATACGAAGCCAAATGAAACGGGGTAATTCCTTTTGAGGGGTATTTTGTAGTGGAACTGGTGTACAAACGAACGTGTTCAACGCGGGCTTGCATATTAAAACATCTTTCGGTCTGGGGTTGATTTGGCTCTGGTGGTCGTGTAAACAAAAACACTGATCGCTGGTATGTGAGCGGTACGATGTTTCGGTAGTTGTTTTAGGATGTGATGATTGTTTGTGTGTGGGTGTATGGTACGAAAACATAGCTAATTACATGCTTCGGTTGATGCTGTAATTGGCAATGATGGATGTAAAGTAGTGACAGTAGGTACGGATAACAAATACGCGCGGCACGTCCCAAACATGATGATATATTATGCAGATGCATTTTTTGTTGCCATCTCATGAAAAGTGATAAACATACGTTTAATTTAGTTTTATTCTATTATTTTTCTAACTTTATTTATTTATTTATTATTTTCTTGTTTATTTTCCTAATAAATTTAAGAAAATTACATGAAAAATGACATGAAGTCGTATCGCGGTGTCTTTTAGCTTTTTGCTTTATGTTGGCCCGGTTGCCAACGTAAACGTTTGTTGATATGGCAACCAGCTATTTTATGGGCTATTGGTTATAACTTATAAAATACTGATGTGTTTTGAGAATATAAAGTAATTTAATAAACAAAATAAAAAAAACGACGTTAATAAATAACGTCGTTTTTTGTGTTCAATAGTGCCTCTAAAGTTCTTGAATTTTGGTATTTTTACTTTATCATACGCAGTATGATGAAGTATTGTAATCGTGCCGAAAAACAAATTTGAGATTTTAGCGGAAATAGGTCTTTATGGGTCCCCTGAACATTTTTGACCAAGGTACAAAAAAATGTCTGTGTGTGTGTGTGTGTGTGTATGTGTGTGTGTATGTATGTGTGTACCCGATTTTTGTGACGACGATTCCGAGGAAAGTACTAAAGCTATCGGGACGAAAGTGCGTATTTAGAAGTTTTATGATTAAACTTAGAGCTGAAAAGCTTTTGGTTCAGAAGCGTCCATAGGAACTGGCTGTTTCCTCCAAACATTTTTCAAGGATTTTGCAAATGAGCTGCAATTTCTCTATAATTTCGTCAAAATAGTTAAATAATAAATTAAAGTAGAGGAAATTTTGAATAATTTATGCCTATGACATTTTTTGGTAAAATTAATAGTTTAGCTTCAAGAGCAAATTTTATTTGATCGAGATCGGTCGCATCTGCATTGATATGAAGCTACATAGTAGCCTGGATTTGACAAATATTTTTTTGTGCTGTCACCAGCTGTCACCACAGAAATGTCTATGGCTGTCACACTCGAAAACAGCTGACTTCATCAGTGATCAGAGGTTGGAGAACCGCTATAGAACGTTGCCGCTCTAGTGCGGCAAACTACCAGATACAAAATTCAAATAAAATAAGATCACCAATTTGATTGTTTGTTGATAAGAAATATCAACCCGTTGTTATATCTAATTGTAAAGACGATAAATTGAGAAAATTGTAAATAAAGTATAGCGATGTGTAGTATTATTTGAGTATGTTGGTACGGATGTGACATCTACAGTGTCATGAACGAATATATTTGTTAGAATTTGAATTAGCTTTTCAAACTTGACGTTTCGTAGAAGTGGTATCAACCTAAGATTTCCTATACAAAAATATAACCATTTTTGTTTTTTTTTAATAATACGTATTTCTCAAAAAGCAACTCAAAAAACATTGATGTCACTCCTGCCGAAAACTACATAGCGCGACTCGCTCACATGCGACGGCGACGCTCCGCCATGGGTGGCGCGCCGCATCACCGCTCGTCGCGCTATTCCGTACTTTCGGCACTTGTGAGATAAATAACTATTATTCTAATGACGTAGTGTAGGTAGTGTCAAATGCTGATGCTTTGACAATACCTACGATTTATCTCAATAAAATAGATTCTCATGCAGCTAAACTATTAATTATATATTTTGTATGATAAAGTCATGTGCCTGGCCACATCAGATTTTTTGTCCTGCGGCCGGCATATATGACTGAAGAACGCTACACGTGCTTCAAGGACACTTGTAAACAAACCTTCAGGATTTAAAGTAAAAGTAGATAGATAAAATGTTTAAGTTTGCTTCGATATCTTTTTAAAGTTTCTAGGGGATTAAGTTTAGCAGCTATAGGTAAGTTTGCAAAAATGTACTTCCTTTTGATATTTTGAGCGCATTTTTTTCGAAAACCTTAAGGGAATCTGTACCCTCTCCGTTCCAGTCGAAAAACACGTAGAAGCTCTGAGAGGTTTTCTCAACTATTAGTTCACCCAATCATAATAGTAAGGCACCAAATTAAACATAAAAGGTATATAATTTTTCGTCAGCCATCCGCCCATGACCATGCTGCGCGTTCATAACAACTATCTCCTGAAATACCCTAGGTGTGCCCTAGGTGTGCAGCTACAATAATAACTATCCAACATGTACTATAATAATCCATAGACTGAAGAATAGACTTAATTCTGTTCAAATTCATACTGAATGCAGAATAGGATAGGAACGCCAAAGAAACCGAGAAACTACGATGACATATTCAGTCCAATTCTTTATCAGAGTGGCTTTTTCGGTTGCTACGAAAGTGAGTTGTTAAAGCTTAACCTTTAACAACTTTCGTAGCACCGGATTCCAATTTGTCAATACTGCAACAACCGATTTTTCAACCGTTGCTAAATTTCTACATCTCCGCAAGTTGTTAAGTTGCTATAATACCGAACTACGGCTAACTTCATGCCAATTTGATGCGGTAGTTATATATCAGTTAGCGCGGTATGATGCTTTTTACGAATTATCATGTGATCAAAAAATTAAAGTTGGGCACCTAAAAGCCACCATAAACATTAAATGTGCCGTTTACTATGCAGTATAAACGGGTCCCGAGATATTTTCGACTTCATTTGAACATTTCAAGAAAGTTAAATTTTTCGTTTGAATTGTCTTACCTTACAAACTTAACAAAATTCTCGTTTTAGGCTTGAAAACAAGAAACTTGTGAAATCGAGTGAATCAAATCGGGAGATTCAACATATCACCGCAAAAGATATCACCATTTGCATACGGAAAATCCTGTAGAATACATTCCAACGGAACAGATGAACATCTTGATACATTTTGCAAATCTTTCTAATGGTTCAACGATATCGATTTGGAGGTTATTAGTATTAATACTAGCTACAGTAGTATTGTAGATAAATTAACGATCATTGATATTCCAAATACGGAAGCGGAAATTCATATCATTATGATGAACGGAGATGAGTATAAATTAAAGCTGTCGGGAATGCAGTTATCAATAAAATATTTACAAGTTAAGGTAAAATTTGTTCATATCCTACTAATAAAAACAATAATAAATGTTATTTTGCAGATGATTCATGTGAAATTACCGTGTTTATGGCTGCGAAACCAGAAATGACAGCTGGAAAATATTTTTTTGCAGACAGGTACATTGTTATGATTCGAAAATATGTATGTCTATACAAAATCCAAAAAAAAAATCAAATATCAATAGTTTGGCGTATTCTTTATTTAAATACATTATCATAACAAAATTTATTTTACCATTATGTTTCTGCAACTGTATTTGGAACATGAAAGTTATCATAATTTTTCTACAGAAATTACCACAGCCACTATAGCCACTATAGCCACTATTATGGCTAAATCGACATAGATCGACATAGACATAGATGGTAAAGAAAGACTTGCAAAACATCTCATCAATGAACTCTACTACGGTTCCGCAGGGCTTTCACTACGCAAAATGAGTTAGGTGATATTTTTGTATAGAAACGTCGAAATTCCCAGTCGACAAGAGTCCAGCCTGAGTTTGTCTGCAGTGTAAGATGAAACTAAACAATCCTAACCTAAAATTTGTCTTGACTGAAATCTTTAATTGCAGTGTAAAATATCTTTGTAAATCATTTCCCACATAAATTATCGCGATTAACAAGCTAAAATTAATCAGGCAACCAGGTTGCAACCTTTTACAACTGTCAGATTCGTAGTGGTTACTTATCAGCACAGAATTGCACCTTCTCGCAAAGTTCTTATTTACGTACTGACCTTGGTATATAGCAACTTTTACGCTTGCTACCGTTAACAATTTTGATACAGAATTGGGCTGATTAACTGAGGAGAACTACTTTCCTCAATAACGACAATAATCTTCTCGATACGACTTACTAACATCGCCTAAATTAACAACTTCGCCGAGTAGTTTCGACAAGATCTAGCCAATGTAATTGCGAATGGGCGATTCAATTAGATTCGTCGCTGCTACGGTTGGTTCTAAAAGGCGCCGTCGACGGTCTGGCCAATTTTTCGAGATGTATCGGGGATTAGGTGTCCGTCCAACCGTTTGAGGAATCTTGATTCGATCTCTCGCCGGAAACCGTCGCCGTCGTACGCCCCGAGGAAGGCTTTCCATGGGAGCTTAAGCCGATTAGTCCAACTTCCATGCGGCCACGGAAATTAATTGTGTTATTCCGGACGATCCGGCAGCTGGTAAAGCTCGGCCCGAGCTCTCTCACTTCATTAAAAATTCCTTTGCGCTTATGCAAAGCAGTGTTTACCCAAGAACCCCAATTACAACCAATATATGTACAGTACCGACGAAAGGATTTGGTTTTGCGGGCTAGTGCTCTCTGCGAGTGTTTTGATGCTGTGGTTGTTTCGGATTCACAGCATTATTTGCAGTAGTATTTTGAGGTAATAAACTAAGAAGGGATAGACGAGCCTGTCATATTATATTGATAAAGTTTTCCATTTAAATATCTAGATATATCGAGACTCAAATATGGAAGGAAGGTCTCTGAAAAAATTTAACGATTATTTACGATAAGTTCGATAACAAAGTAGAGAAATTTAAGTTTAGTAGTCTAGGAGGCAATAAAGTTGTTCCTCATTGTTTAGTCATATTGAGAATTATTTTGTACTTCCAAACAAGTAAATATATTGAGGTGAGAACCGGCAAACTTTGATACAAATATGTGTTGAATGCAGACTAAAATCCCGTTATTAAGTTGCTAAATTTCACACTGATCAGTAGGCCAGCTCCGAGGTGTTTTCTTTGTCATAGTTCACCGGTACAGGTTTGATTTTTGTCACAATTCATTGGAACAGGTTGTGAATTTTTGAACTTTGTTTATTTTGTATTCAGAGATCTTATAAACATTGTTCTGATGTGATGTTTAAGAATGTTCCTTTAAACATTGTTCTTATTGTTAGTCTTGTAATTTCTAACTGTTTGTTTACTTTGTAATTAGAGTATTTATAAACATTGTTCCTATGCGATGTGTAAGAGCATTTATTTAAATATCATTTGTATTGTCGGTATCATTTAAATTACTACAGAACGTTTGCTTATTTTGTATTCAGAGTTTATAATAATTGTTCTCTTATGTAATGTTTTTAATAAATTAGCCACGATTTGACAGATATTGACAGTAGGTATTGTGAAAAAATCAACCTTTGACACTACCTACTGTCATTAGAATAAAAATATCTGGCAAATCCTATATTAATGCAGACACGATCTCGAACAAATAGAATTTGCTCCTACAGCTAAACTATTAATTTCACCAAAAAATATCATAGACATAAATTATAAAAAATATCATCTACTTTAATTTATTATTTAACTGTTTTGACGAAATTACAGAAATGGAGGCTCATTTGCAAAATTCTTGAAAAATGCATAACAACCTTGCTATCCGCACTCGAAATACACATTGACTTTGTAAACACCATGGAAACACCAAGCTGTTTCAACATTGTTTCACATAGCGTACGTGCGCGCGTGTTTCTCTTTCTCATTGCATTCTCCATGAATTTGCGTGTTGTATTGACGTTTCGCAACCGCTGACGTTCTGAATACTGTCAAAAGTTTCACAATATCCTGGCTACCTACTATTAATGCAGACACGATTTCGATCAAATAGAATTTGCTCCTGCAGCTAAACTATTAATTCTACCAAAAAATGTTATAGCCATAAATTATACAAAATTTCCTCTACTTTAATTTATTATTTATCTATTTTGACGAAATTACGGAAATGACGGCTCATTTGCAAAATCGTTGAAAAGTGCTTAGAGGAAATAGCCAGTTCCTTTGGACCCTTTTTAACCAAAAACTTTTTAGCTCTAAGTTTGGTCGTAAAACTTCTAAATATGAACTTTCGTCCCGATACCTTTAGTAGTTTTTTCCGGAATCGTCGCCACAAAAATCGGGTACACAGATACACACACACACATACACACATACACACATACACACATACACACACACACACACACACACACACACACACACACACACACACACACACACACACACACACACACAGACATTTTTTGTACCTTGGTCAAAAATGATCAGGGGACACAAAAAGACCTATTTCCGCTAAATTCCCAATTTTTTGTTCGGCACGATTGCAATACTTCATCATACTGCGTATGATGACGTAAAAAATCTGATGTGGCCAAGCATTTGGCCGTATCATACAATATATGAAATTAATAGTGTAGCTGCATGAGATTCTGTTTGATCGAGATCAGTCGTGTCTGTATTAAAATAAAGCTAGTTAGCCAGGATTTGACAGATATTTGGATTCTATTGACAGTAGGTATTGTCAAAACATCAGCGTGTTTTTCACAGACTTTTTTGTACCTTTGGCAAAAATGTTTAGGGGACCCGAAAGGATATATTTCCGCTGAAATCTATTTTTTTTTCATTTTTATAGTCTATATATAGTCTATATATACACTTTATCATAATACGTATGATAATGTAAAAAATATTTAATTCAAAGAAATATCTTTTACTCGATATTCAATATGTAGTGTAGTCATATCCGTTTGATTCAATGAAAGTTTATTACAAACAAAGAATTTGCTCTCTGTGTAGCAGTGGTTTTTGATATAGTTTCAACAAAGTAAAAGAACATTCTCATTCCCTTTTAGTCTCTAAACCAAGAGAATTAGAAACTTTGAAATTTAAGTAATATTTATTTTAAGTAAAAGTTAGAAGTTTTGATATTTTTACTTTATATTGGGTTTGTACGAATTCTTGAACATTATGGTATTTTTGCTGATTACAACTAATAACATTTTAAACATAATTACATAATCACAGAAACTTTTTAATAATAAAACGATAACAGTGAAATGTATACATTGAAACACATGATGAAAGCCATTATACATTATTAACCCATTATAACTATTTCTTATTTTAAAACAGGGTGAGGATTTCTTTAGGATTCCATTTATCAGAAGAATTTAAAAAATCAGGAAGGAATAAAAATACTAGTAGACTTTGTCATAAACATAATGTTTGTAATTTACGTGGCACGTCAAGTGTTTCACGTGCTGTTCACACCAGAAAGTATCAAATTGAATTTTTAGTACTTATTTTGAGAAAGTTAAAATTATCGTTTTGTATATTTTAAAATTCGTTTTAATTTAACATCATTTGGATTTTAATTTTACTTTCTTAAACACCTTTTCTTCCATGGAAGAAAATCCATAATCGCGTGATATATTTTACTAAGTAAGTGCCAGAAAAAATACATTTTCTGTTTATATTTTTTCGACTCCTATTTTAACAAATTCGTTGATCTTGTGAGGTTACATGTGAAGTAAAAAACCTTCCAATAACGGTCTTTTTCACACATTCAGTATGTATTCAGCGGAATATGATATGTTATGATATATTATTCGACTACTTAATTAATTAATTCTAAAAAATTAGAGAATCAATTAAAAATCCTTCCACATCTAGTATTTGCGTGGCCGTCATAAAAAAATAACAAAGTTGATGATTGCAAATGAAGCACAGAAACACAAACAACTCGAGTTTTATATAATAAAAAGAGACAGAGAAAAGGTGCCATTTTTCAAATACTATTTCAAATATCAGTGCTTGAAATAAATTAAGAATGATAATAATAGAACCGTGTCGGAATGACTCGGGCCGGACAATCAACTTTTGTTTCTTCACTTGTACAACAAAAGCATAATTATACAATTCTTAAATTTTGATGTAGTAAATAAACCGCCGTCGAAGTACTAAAGGGGTTAATATTAGATAATATTTATTGATAATAGTATAAACCACCTTCCTATTGTTTTAATCCTTTTATACATTCCAAAACTTTAGCTTCGCTTGCCAATTTATTACGAGTATGATATATCGACTGCGGAGCGTTTATTTGCCAGTTTATGTTCATCGAAAAACTATTAGGAAATAATTCGTGCGGTTATCATGGCGGCGCACATAGCCTCCTAAATTATGAGGCGTTCAAATTTAGTGGCCCATAATTTTCGGCGTACGAGCCGGGACGGCATATTAAGTCACTCGCAGAGAGCGAGAGGAGTCAGTAAGGCAAAACCACCACGACTACTAGGCCGGCTGCCTCTCCGACGGTGCCCGCCGCTGCATCAAGCTCGCATCCGGTAATGATACCGAACTTTATAACGTCTATTCAAACTATACGGAGACGAATTTTAAGTGTCACAGTTTCAGTACTTAATAAGCGTTTTACGAGCAACGTAAACTTCAGTGTGAACACGGACGATACATATACTCCGGAAACTATTCTGCAAACACCAGCGTCAAACGCGCTTCTGTTATTTTAAGGATTTATTTCCTGCAGTTGTAGTTTTATGGGTTAATGCGACGAAGAAAATTATTTAGGAATACTTAGATTGCGAGGCGGAGTGAGATGTGATTTTATTAGAGGAATATACAAAATTATATTTTATGTTCAAAACGGTGTAAACTAATATGAAATGTAAATTAAATTGTTGGAATGGCTTTGTGTTGTAACAAAGGAGACAATTTTTAAGCTTCTTTATAGTTTCAGTTGAGTTTGCTTGCAATAAATTTCATGTAATACTTTACGTATTCGTATATTAGATTATGATATACAATTGTTGTTAAGCAAAGTAAAAGAAAATAAATGTGATGGAGTGCTCTAATTAGAACTAGCAGTACATTCAACATGAGGTGATGACATTCATATTCATACTTTCTATTTTTAAATCAGTTTTGATCTAACGAAGGAATAAAATACTCTTTTAATACTGAATAACCAATCAAAGGCGTGGTTTGAATAAAGAAATGATGTTTCTACTTTGACTCATTAATTTTTCTACGTTAATTCATGGTATATTTAGTCCGAAAATAATTATAATAGGAACGCTTTTTTATTTAGTTCGTAGTACTAGAGCTCGTACGTTCTACAAAACAAGCATCCTTACTGAGATCAATTTTGTATGAATTCTCTAATGTTATACAGCAAATTATAGATAAAGATGTATTACTTGTTATGGTAATGTATATGTATTAATTCTAATATCCACCGCTACGTGATAAAATATGTCTGACTCGTGTACTCTAAGAAGTAAAGTTTGAGTGAAACAACATAGGAAGATATTGATAATTTTAAGTCCGACACAAAATATCTCGTTTCGACGTATTTTTTTGCGGGGAGTGGTCAGCCTGCTCTCCACCAACGTCAATCGGTAGTCACCAGTTATAGGCGGTGTTTAAAGCTCCTTCCTTAATAAAAAATCTATTTTTGTATCATGAGTTAGGCTAGAGTTTTATATTTGAAAAATCCAAAGATGTAGAAGAAAATTAATATTATCTACGTATATATATATATATATATATATATATATATATATATATAATTACCTTTCTCCTTTTATATATATATATATATATATATAATCTGGGAATAAGATTTAGAGAGCTGATCTCTCCTCCGCACCACAGGACAGCCCTATGTGAACGGTCGTTTAAACTAAGACCCGTTTATGGTGTTTTAAGAGAAGGTTAAAGTTGATGATATGCTATTTGTTCGATGTCTAACAGCATGACTAGTTGCGGTATTCTGAAGATTGTGGTGTTAATTATTGGGACAGTATCTGCAAAATCGGAAATATTGGCCATTGTTGTATGTGTAATCTATGGGGCTGAATTGGGGCGCAATAATATTTAGTTAGTTACCACATTTTATTTTTTAGGCAAATGAATGTATTTTTGGTTTCATTTGTACAGGGTTTAGATATAGCAGTCTAACTGGATCTCACCCAGAGGTTGAGCTCAGTAGTAGTTTGTTATTTATTTTATGTTCTCTTTGTAATTTTGTACTGAGACCCAATAAAGGCATTTATTATTAATATTATTAGGTCTTATTATTATCCTTCCAAAAAAATATTTTTCATTCAGTCAAACTCGTTATTTATCTAAGAAGTTGCACATCAAAAATCTATCACTACACGGAAATGTATATACCTTTTATGGTTAAATTGGTTTTTACGATTCTATGAACTAATAGCTGACAAAATCTCTCAGAAGTTTTACGTGTTTTATGAGTAGTACGTTCCCCTTAATAGATAAAAACACAAAAATTTTAGAACATTTTTAAGAAACGACCTTGAATTGATTATTTTTGCGATATTTTTAATCAGGCCTTTATTGTAAAACATATCCATCGTCAATATTCATCGTCAACGCAACAATTTATTATTTTTTTTATTTAGATGGAAAATCTAGAAGAAATGTAAAACAGAAAACGTTAACCATATTTCATCAATTTAGAGCTGTGGTACAAAATATAAATGTGCACATTAGTAAATACGGTTGAAACGTGTTTTGTGCAATATAATTATATTTATTTAATGCACTTTTCACATAACTTTGTCCTAAAATTTGTTACAACCATCTACAATCGTTCCACAACAGAAGACAATACTGTAAATGTCCTCTATTAAATTCTATAGAATAACTGAAATTTTAGCAGATGATCAATTTCCTTGCCACCCCATATGAACTGTAACTACATCCGCGCCGAGAATGTTCTGTGTTTGAACATTTTCTTTTATTGATATAGTTACAGTATGGAACATTTTACTTATTCTTTCATCCCTTAGAAAACGCATCTAATTGTTAATTTCTTTATTTTAAATACTAACTTTATCGGTTTTGTTAAATATTGTTTTAATGTTCTTTAGTTTAAAAGTTAACCTCAAAAAACTGATAAACTAAATAACTGATATTGATATGTAAGTATTCATCTAACAGAAGTTTCTAACAGAAGACTTAGACCAGAAAGTTCACTATGGCTGTCACAAAAGAATGATTAATTTTAAGATGAATTTCGAAACCAAAAAGTGCATTACGTTGCTCCTACAGATTACTTAATACAGATTACAACCGCAAGCTCTGAAACTATCATAGAACATAATGCCACTTATCGATCCAAGTATCGTCCAACAAAGAGATTACAGTCCGGTCATATGGTCCAGAACAGAAACCTTCCGTCTTTCCTCAACCCCACAGAAAATGAAATTGCAACCGGCTCCACCATCCGTAATAATCTAGTACCGAACCATTGAATTTTTCAATTGGTATAGACACTTCAGGTCGAGTACTAGGTAGAGACACTACAGACTACAGAGATCTCTACAGCGTGGACATCCGACCGAACCTCACTCCAGTCGCGTTCGCCACTGAAATATGCAGTAGGTCTCGGCTGACGGTAGCTGCAGCGTCCGTACTACCGTAGTCCGTATCCCGCTTCGATCCATCGCAATTCACGTGCTGCCACCTAAACGGATGTGCGGTTGGCGGCAGATCGATGGCATTAGAGAGCAGCCGAACCGTCCTATTCGTTTTTACGGCTCAATTCTACTATGGGTTCGAAGCACGCGGAGACACGTGAGAATTCAGTTTCCGAAGCCAATGGATCGACCGTGCCGCCCGCAGTTACACACCGCAATTGCTTCTTCCTGCTGTACCATTTTTAGTCCGATTTTTAGTCGGCCGATAGCTTTTGTTATTTTTTTTGTGAGGCATTAAATTCAATATTCGTATTCCAAACGTAAATATTTGATCGAATAAACCGTATGTGTAATATAGCTGTGCGCAAAATGATTGGCAACTGAACTTTTTCTTCAGATTCACAAGCTGTTTACTCGAAAACCATACACTTTCGTATAGAGATAACATGAGTTAAATCGATTTAGAATTAGAAAATTAATCAAATAACAAAATTTTACTCTGGAAAATTACTCTGGATTTTAGGGAAAATACATCTCCCGGCACCTCCACCATTTTAGCGAAAATAAGTTATTACTGTTTTGGCCCATAACGCTGCACTTTAGAGAAAAATTATCGCTATACTAAGTTGTAGAGCATATAATTTCCCACAACTTTTATATGAAACTAATCATTGTCAGATTAATAGTTTATGAGTTATGCTGGATGAACTCAGTGCGCTATTTGCGGTTCCACGACATTAGAATGATCATTCAGTGGTGTTTTTTCGAGCAAACATTTTTCGTGGGAATACGATTCGAATTTAAGATTTGAAGTCTAAGATAAAGTTGTTTTCTTAGATTATTTTCGTTTGTTTTGTTTATTAATGTTAATTATAAACCAACGTAAAGAAACACGAAATCAAAAGTTGAAACTTAATTCACAAATCTTTATTAGAGTTCATGTTTAGTGACCTGTAGGTTTTCTGGTAACACAATGCAACAATACTTATGATGTCATTTACTTATTTTTTAATAATCATCCCTAATTTGTCGGGTTGCTATAAATATACTCTTTAATCGTCTTAATGGTAGTAGACAAATTGTATAGCCTTATATCAGAAAATTTGAAAATAAGGTTGTTGAAAATTAGGAAAATATTGATCATTGTGGAGAGCATTAATTCTGTGCATAGAAAGTAAATAAGCATTTAAATACGTGATTTTGTAATAGCTGCCGAACCAAATGTACAAGACCCTTCAAATTAGCTTCAAAATACCCGTAAAATTTATTCGCAAAAGAATACCACGCACGAATCGTTAGCCTCGCATATAGAGGACATCTTCCCAGCTTTTTTATAAAGTTAATATCATTCATATAGATTCATTTATTTTTTCAACTCATTAGAAAACAAAAGAATATCAAAAAATAAACGTTAAACACTGTGAAAATGAAACGAAAAAATAGACAATACATATTACAACAACAAAAAGTACATAAATTTTAATAATTAAAATCAATATACATAAACTGAATCAAATATGAAGAAACAATTAAATCCATATGTCGCGTCATGTGGTGCAAATGTTATTTTTTTCAATACCTTAAAACATTTCAAACTAAGGTAAAAGTCCCAAATTCAGACACTGTCCTAAATTTTGAATAAAATAAGAAATCTACAACAGTGAACTTTATTTTAGGGCGTCAGGTTTGTTGATTTGACCTTACACTTATCAACCCACAATCGCTTCTTATTCTACCAATGTTCTAACCTTCAGAATGTAACCTAAAAGTTTGAAAAAACTTGATAATTGAGTGTTGATTTTTTCCTTACAAGGTAACAACCAATCGACTTCTTTTTCAATCGCTACAGGATAACAGTAAATAAGAAAATTCTAATAATATCTATTTAGGCTGACGAGAAATGCTTTATATTTTCATAGACCACCAACTGTCTTTACTCCAAACTGCCTCCGCCATGTTTAAACTGTATGCTCGTGAATTATTAGTAGATTATATTAGTAAAAGTTTTAAATTAATTTAATCATGCAATGATTCCAAAGTAAGCCTTATTTCATATTGCGGATAGCATATACTTCTTCGATATACTTCTGTATCTGCTAAATATGGCATGTATGCTGCAGTAGTTTACTGCAGTTTACTTGTAGTAAAACTCCGTAATACTGAAAACTGTACTAAAAACTCTACGTAATAAAATAAATTGGATGTAAAATTTTGCTGTAAAATACCCGCAACTGTTGTTTGCATTACGTTACAAATATACAAACACAACATTTACAGTTTCAACAAACTAAGACATCCCGTCCAATTTATAAACTCGTTTCAGGTGGATAGCCTGAAGTGTTTTCTGTTGGTGGTCTACCTATAAGCGTCCACCGCAAAACGAGAGGGGGTGTGAAGGAAGAGATCGTAAAAGTAAACTTGAAAGCGCCCTAAAAGGAGTAAAATAAAACCCGACACGAAGTAATAAACGTGAACAAATCGATATTCGCTCTATCCGACTATCGTGCCTTCGTATCCAGTCAACCGAAAAAAGGACCTCATAAATATGTGATTAAGGACTGTGAAAGGAGGAGACCTGGATCCGTCCTACCGTGTCGTAATTTTCCGTGTTGTCGATAGCATAAACCGCGTCCCCTACTTCAAATTATCTAGACAGGCCGCGGTAACCCAAACATTGACCGGTTACCGAATATTACAGCCAATATTGTGATAGGATTTTGGGCAGAATCAAAAACATTTTAATAAGAATTAACGGTCTAAATAAGTTGTTTATAATGGCCTGAAATAATAATGACAGGCGGTTCCACCGTAATTCCCTTGGAAACATAACACAACGATTTCAAAGAATTGTAAGAAGTGTTAATTCTTCTAAATATTGGTAATTAAAAGATCTAGAAGCCGTTACACAGATAGAAAAGATTTCTTGTTTCAAAGAAATGTATTTGTTTGAATTTATTCTTTTGGGTCAAAACATATTTCTTTGACGCCAACAATATTTACTTAATTGAATATTCTAGTTTATTTGCTTGCAGAGATTCATTTATTTGAAATATTTATTTAAGTGGAATAAATATATATTGATACAAAAAAAAATTACTTTCCTTTAAAGTAATATTTTAGTTTTGATTTAAAAAAAAACGTTTCTTTACACAAATGAAATATAATTTTGATTCTAACATATAAATTTGTATATAAGGAGAGATTTATTTCGCTTAAAGTAATATTTTGTCTTTGGCTTAAAAATAGGTTTACTTCCGCCAAAGAAATCATACTTTGATTAAAATAAATATATTTGTACACAAGAAGAGATTTATTTCCTTTAAAGTAATCTTTTTGTTTTGGCTTTAAAATAAGTTTACTTCCACCAAAGAAATCATATTTTGATTCAAATAAATATATTTTTAATGTCATCCAACTGTATTGTTAGATGGCGCTGTAAACTGTCTCCTCGCACTTCGTACATATCGAGAGTATAAAGCCGCGTGATCGACAGTATAGAACTTATAGAGTACAGTGCCTGCAGGTTCAAGTTCGGATTCCAAATCAGAGTACACTTTACTAACTTAACCTTGACTATATGTTGGGTTGAGAAGACCAGCACTGGTCGAGGATGTGCGGCATCTCAAAAAGGAGGTGACACATGGCGAGTCTTCCGAAAAATTCTTTGTATTAATTCCTTCAACAAATTAATAATTTTAAGCATTTCAACACGACCAAAAATTTTGTTAATTTAAAAAAATTTAATTCTTTCACTCAACACAATCATAATTATTTGAAGTAAATAAATCTCATTTCTTATAATACACAAATTGCAAACTTTTTAACTGGAAACATAAGTTGTTTGGCACAAATGAACGTTCTTTCTACCAAACAAATATTTCAAATAAATGCGTTTTTATCCGCAAATAAATATTTCTTTGCCTCTATTGAAACAACAAATTTATTTGAGTCAATGCATATTTATTTGAATCAAACAAAAATTTCTCTCTGTGTAGAAGTTCGTTAGAAGGTCGGGGAAGTTTTGCCCCGAGCAAAACAAATATAAATTTGGGTCTGGTTTTGTTCGGTTTTAGTTTAATAAAAACAGGATGATTTCTTATATAACGATCATACACAACTGTCAAGATACGTATGTTATATCCCAAACCATCACATATACATCATTATAATCCGACCGAAGTCACCCTACGCATCAAAATCATCAAACAACGCAGTAAATTCTCCGCCCCACATAGAATATTTTTCTATTAACTTTACGGCCTACTCCAGAATTATACCTCTACGCAGTAACCCATACCCTCAAGCATCCCTAGGAATTCTGCATCATATCTGGCCGTTATTGCCCAGGTCGGTTGAACAAATGGGCGATAAGTTAGTTACCCCCTCTATCCGCATAAAGTGGAATCACTTGGAGGGCCAATATCTCGAACCGTGACTGATTGGGGGCGGCAGGGTCCGCCGTGGACCATTGTGCCCCCATGCTGAATCGATAGCAACTTGTCCGGGTTGCGAGAGAGCCAGCGTATGGAAAGAATCCGTCCGGTCCCCATTGTTAGCGCTCCGGTGCCGGTACTGGGGACATAATGGAATATCGCGTCCCTTTCACGTGATATATTGCGAAAATACATTAAGTGGACGGCTCACTCGGAAAACTGTCGACTCTGTCTATATTGAAAACGACGAGAAAAAATGACGGCTCTATCAGAAACGAGAAAAGGTCGCGACATCTTTTCTAGCAGTCATGAAAATCGCCCTGGAAAGATGTATTTGTATCCGATGGTCTTAGTTCGACGTGTTTCTTTTAAAAATAGTGCATTCGTAATAATACGGTTCTGGAAAATCTATAAATAGCTGGTTAGATTATTCAATTTAAAATGTAAATCTATATAATTTCTTGATTGTGAGTCTGATTGGGCAGATTAATATTGGAAACTGCTGTTATATTTTTATCGTTGATGTGATTTCATTTGTTGTTTTGCGTACGCTAATTTTGCCTTCTTTTGCAGATTAACTGTGGCACTGCTAGCGTTTAACAGATAAAAAGTGCACACAATAAGCTTTATTATAGCACAAGCTTTACGCTTCTCTTGAAGAATTTTTGTTTTACTCACACTTATATGACACACTATATGAACAGTCACGGCCTAAGCTAACATATAATTAATTCAAAGTATAACAATTTGTGAATCAAGCTTGAGAAATATAGTTTGAGTGCATTTAATAGGCAGTTATCTAATCTGCTTTTCCGACAGCAGTGGAAACTGTGGAAACGGTTCGAAATATACGAAAAGGCTCAAATAAATAGGTATTTGATGAAAATGCAACAAATGTTTGAAAAATAAAAAGATTGCTAAAAGTTTGTTTAAAGATGTGCGTATATTCATATCTAGTTACGCTGCTTGCAGTAAAACAGTACTAGCAAAATGCTTAGAATCCGTTCTCTTACAAGTTTCAGGGAGATACTAGGCTGAAATTATTGTGATTTTGTATTGTTTTGTAGATCCAAATTTTATGTGGATGTTATCAGCTTTTAATGTATCTTTGTCGGTAACTATTAGAGCTTCCAATCCCGGACAATATACTTAAATCCCGGAATATCGGGATTTAAGATTTTATAATCCCGGGATTCATCAAAAAAAAAAAAGCAGAAATTGCCGGGTCAAAACGCCTGGGATGCCAAAAGTTACCAAATCCAGTCAGTAAGAAACGCCCAAAATATACTTGATTGGACAATCACTATCATTTACTCCGAAACATGACCAACGTAATCAAATTTTACCTTACAAGTAGAAAACTTGATATCAATAATAAACAAAATTTAAACTCTATGAGATAATAACTTGCTCAAAAAGTTACGTTTTTTACGTTTTTGCAAAATCTTTCAAGGATAATCACAGCAACAGAAATTGTTTGATTGAGTCAAATTTTCAATTCTCCATGTTAGTGCCTATGATCATTTTGATGATTTTTTGTCTTCTTTAAGATAAAATTGGATAAGTTTAGACTACAGACGTGGTGTTTAAAAAAAATTGTTTAATATAACTTTCACTTTCCTAAAAAATAATTGGACTTGATAGAATTCCGCTAATTTATGCATTCCAGATTTTTAATAGGACACGTGGCAATTTTGGTCGCTCGTTTGACAGTAATGAAATAACACTTCATATAGTCAGTGATTACACTCTCCATTGCATTGAAGTTCCAAGATTCAAGATTACATTGCAGCCTACTTAAAGAATGCAGCGCCAGAAACACGAGATCGCTGGTATTTTGATACCATTTTTGAGATATTTGATTAAAATCAAAAAAAAAGCTATTGTAAGGATTATTTTTACACGAAAATGCTCGAACAATGTCGAGTATTCTCAAAACCGCATCGCAGTATACCAAACGATTTATTTTCTAATGTGACAAACAGCAGGGTTTTATGTTTTGGGGAATTCACATGATGGCAATGAAAATATTTCTCAAAACTTGCGCAAATAAGATAAAATAATAAAATAATTTTTTGGGGGTTTTATACATTATGTAAAACCCATTTTAGGGAACTGGTGGCTTTTCATACATTTGTAGACAAACGTACATTCAACAATATTCATGTGCGTACAAAGTTAACAATAAAACTGCAAAAATGTGGTTTTTGTTGAAATTGCTTTGATCAGCAAAAAATGCGTCTGCCCGAATTGAACTCTTGTACTCATCCTGTATTTAAGATTTACGTTCATTTTTTTTTAAAATCTATATGGCACGAATGAATGAAAACTGTAACATAAACTGCAAAACCCACAACACTCTAAACTTAAGGGAGACAAAAAACATGAAAATGAAAAAAAAATGCCAATCTTTTTAGTTGACGTATACTCGCTGTTGATAGTTTGACTAATGTTCTATTTCAGATTTTGGGTGCAATAAATGTTTTGATATCATCATAGTATGTAGAGGGTTTTTAGAAAATCCCTTTAGTTTTGCAAGCGCGTTGAGGTTTTGCTCCGAAAGTGTACCGAGCAAATAACTTTTTACCAGCTTAAAATAGAAAAGGAACCCTCGTTATTGCTGACTGGTGTTAGTAATAATCATAAAATTATTTCGTCATTAGGAGAGGTGGATTAAATTTTATTATCGAAAATAAAATTGAACTTCTCTGAAGCAAACCCTATTGTCTGCGGTTTTTAATAATCCTTAAAAGTGTTCTATTTATAATTTTTGTTTATCGACATTTAATTCCAAGTCCATAAAATTTGGGTAACTGCAATAAAATATGTTTTGTTATTTCTATAAATATGTGGAACAATAACTTACAGAAATAATTTTTTAGATTTGTAGGATACCATTTTTTCTTTTCATATTTAAATAATAAACATTAGCAACTTAAATTTGCGATTTCTATTTCCTTAATCATTATTTTTATTCTTTACCAGGCTTCGTTAAGGGTGTTACGAATGATGTACAAAGTCAATATACCCTACCACAGTAAATGTATAATAAATCCCTGACAAAATAGGAGTTGACAAGTTGACGAATGTGAATTTACGTCATACAATCACAGCCTTCCTTGAATACAAATTTTAAAAAATCAACCAGTTTAACGATTTGTAATAAAAAATTATACGAATATAATCATTATTTTACCACTACATAACGCAAACTGTGGGTGACATACAACTTAATCCTTCTAGATTACATAGAACATTACTAAAATTAGCTATTACGCGTCCGAACGACAAAATACAAATAAATAACACTTAAAAACAAATCAAAATCTCGTAAAAATGGGGATCGGCGCGCTGCCGCAGTTTTACCGACTCGCTCGTAAAACTTGCCCCAACAAAAAGTAATAAAGAAGTTAATGACCACTTTCAGCCACATTACCCCTATACTCATAGCCGATGCAACAAACAAACACTGTTTGTTTTTTCATGAAAATCGAACAAAAGAAAATTCAATTTGCGCGAATTCAAAAGAGGGTTACACGGATTTGTACGGATGAATATCAAAACAGAGCGAAACGTTGTTTTATTCATTAGACAGCCTACCATACATAAACGTATCATTTTGACGGTCGCTGGGATTTCACCGGAAAAAGAAATCAGGGGATTTGAATACAATAAAACGATCAATTTCGGGATTTATTGTTTTAGAGCTTGAAAGGACAGGTGGTAAACTCGTAAAATAGCCCTTGTAATATCCCTTTCTGTACAAAGTTTGTGAAAAAAATATTGAATTGAGAGTTCAACCCTACTTAAATACTAGCACACTTTACTACTCTTTACACACATTATTATACTAAGTAGGGATGTGCAAATAGTATGAATTCTTACTTTGTATTCGTTCCTTTCAAATATTGGAAGTAATGAATACTTATTTAAAAAAGGATTTGTTACATCAGGTTAGGTATCCATCACAACAACCACAACGAATGAAATATCAGTTATAGTATCATGTACTAAATAATATATGAATAGAAAGTAACGAATACAAAGTAACGAATACTCGATTAGAAAGTACCGGTATCATTTCGTTACTCAAAATTATAGGTACTGCACATACCTAATACTAAGTAATAAATTGAGAAGAAAATACAATTTCTTTAGAAAATAAAACTACGAAGGCAGTAGGATATTTTTGAGAAATTGTATTGACTTTAGTGTACCTACAGATAACTGAATTGAATCATAATATTTTGATATGCATGTATAATATTGAGCCAGGCTGGCTTTCGAGATAGCATAAATGAAATTCTAATTGCGGAAACGCGTGCATTGTTTTTTAAAAAGGTTAATTATTTGATTAAAATCTTTAAAATAGCATTTACATATGCGTTGCGATAGCACTCGTGCCGGTCGCCGGTGCTACTCAACACAATTGTAAATGAAGTTAAATGTAGATTAAAACGAGTGGGATTAATATTGCCATTTCACTGTTGAACAACATTATATGTTCGAGGGCTGTAACTGTGGCTACACCGGGGGGTCACTTGATTTTTATCATCGTTATTATTTATTGAAACTACTTAACAGTACGTTAATGTGTGGACGCACACATGTCATTTTGAAATGAGCTGCTTTCAGCGAAGAACAATGAATACATTAAAGCAAAACGGTTATATGAGGTTGGCATGTATCAGGTAGATAGTTTTATTTATGTATCTTAAAATCTCGAAATTACGTCATATTGGTATTTCAAGTTATTTTATTGTTGCAATCGAGCTACAATTAGAAACAAGAAGAATGAAGACATACTTATAAAAATTTTAACGATACAGATTTTTCATTTACAATGCAAGATACTATTTCTTTACTTTTATGGTAAATTACTTAACGAACCTTTTGTCAATTTAAGTGATTTTTTCAGGACATTGTAAATAAAGTCATCAAGTTCATCACCAGTCTTCGCAACTTTAAGAGAATAACTCCTTACAGCTAGTTTACTGGTAGAACCAACAGGATGTTTCGGTGGTCAAGCATAGCTGCATAAAGTGGTTATTAGTTTATCATACGCAGTATCGGGAGGAAACTTCATATTTAGAAGTTCCATGACCAAAAAAAAGTTCCAAGGAAACTGGATGTTTCCTCTAAGCATTTTTGAAGGGTTTTGCAAATGAGCCGCCATTTCTGTAATTTCGTCAAAATAGTTAAATAATAAATTATAGTAGAGGAAATTTTGTATAATTTATTTCTATGACATTTTTTCGTAAAATTTATAGTTTAGCTGTAGGAGCAAATTCTATTTGATCGAGATCGTGTCTGTATTAATATAAAGTTAGCCAGGATTTGCGAGATATTTTCATTCTAATGACAGTAGGTAGTGTCAAAGGCTGATTTTTTGACAATACCTACAGTCAATATCTGTCAAATCCTGGATAATTCGTTATATTTTAATGCAAACACGATCGATCTCGATCAAATTGAATCTCATGCAGCTAAACTATTAATTTTATGTAATGATAAAGTCATGTGCCTGGCTACACCAGATTTCTTTTTATTTGTCCCAATATCAGAATGTCAAATATTAGCATTAGAAGTAAAACTTTACAATTTTTGCTCTATTGTTGAATAACTTTTGCAAACGTTAACCGATTTTGATTATTTATTATTTATTTCAAGAAATTTATTAATTAAAATAAAAAGAAACTTGCAGCTTATTATACTAGGAAAGCAAAATGTTACTCTTGCGGTCCAAGTTTGACGCACTGTGGGCAAACTAAAATGCTCTCAAGTAGTCTGATGCAAAGCAATTTGTTCAAGCGCAATTTTTTTCGTTTTTTTCGAGTTCGTGAAGATGCACAGTTGCAAAAAATTACAATGTATGCCGTTTTCAGCATTTTTTACGTATTTCAGCATTTTATTGTTTTTAATGCACGATTAATGAGTATTGCCATGATTTTTTCCATGACTTGTTTAGCGGTTATCTATGATTTCAACAAATTGCACAATTTTTATAACAGAAATTTTTCAAGTTTTTTTTTAACTGACCATATGTACAAATGTTACAGATATTAGGATAGATCAAACAACAATTTAAGTAGCCTTTTACTGTTTTTGAATATGGTGTCACAGTTTCATCACCACAAGAACATAAATTTCATTTCTGCTGTATAATAAAACGTATTTTTTTCTTCAAAATTGCAAATAAAAATTGGTAAAAGTTCGCAAAGGTGATCTAAAGCAAAAATTGTAAGTTTTACTGCATCTTTTTGAAAACTTCAGATATCGAGATGTGTCAAAAACCAAAATATTAATTTAATTGATTTTATATGGATTTGCAACAGATTACTTGAGAACCTGAACAAGTTTCCTAATCACACCATAGGGTGTCTCAACCTTAGACTACCAAAACATCATGTTGATTATACCGGTATAATAAGTATTTACCAATATTGGAAAGTAGGTGATAATATTAACAAATTTGTTTAGAATGTTAAAAAATCTGATGTGGCCAGGCACATGACTTTATCGTACAATATATAAAATGAATAGTTTAACTGCGTGAGAATCCATTTTATTGAGATAAATCGTAGGTATTGTCAAAGCATCAGAATTTGACACTACCTACACTACGTCATTAGAATAATAATTTATGTCACAAGTGCCGAAAGTACGGAATAGCGCGACGAGCGGTGATGCGTCACCGAAGGCTGAGTGTCGCCGTCGCATGTGAGCGAGTCGCGCTATCTAGTTTTTTGCAGGAGTGACATCAACGTTTATTGTGCTGCTTTTTGAGAAAAGTGTATTAATAAAATAAATAAAAAATGGTAATATTTCTGTATAGGAAATGTTAGGTTGGTACCACTTTGACGAAATGTCAAGTTTAAAAAGCTAAGTCAAATTCTGGCAGATTTATATTTGTTCATGACACTGTAGATGTTACATCCGTACTAACATACTACAATAAAACTACAGTCATCGCTATACTTTATTTACAATTTTCTCAATTTTATCGTTTTTAGAATTAGATATAAAGACGGGTTGATATTTCTTATCAACAAGCAATCAAATTGGTGATCTTATTTTATTTGAAATTTGTATTTTGTAATTTGCTGCACTAGAACAGCAACGTGCCATAGCGGTTCTCCAACCTGTGATGAAATCAGCTGTTTACGAGTGTGACAGCACAAAAACATATTTGTCAAAATCCTGGCTACTATATGTAGTTTCATATCAATGCAGATGCGACCGATCTCGATCAAATAGAATTTGCTCCTGCAGCTAAACTATTAACTTTACCAAAAAATGTTATAGACATAAATTATACAAAATTTCCTCTACTTTAATTTATTATTTATTTATTTTGATGAAATTACAGAAATGGCGGCTCTTTTGCAAAATCGTTGAAAAATGCTAAGAGTAAATAGCCAGTTCCTTTGGACCATTTTGAACCAAAAGCTTTTCAGCTCTAAGTTTGGTCATAAAACCTCTAAATATGAACTTTCGTCCCGATACCTTTAGTAGTTTTTCCGGAATCGTCGCCACAAAAATCGTTTACACACACACAGACATACATACACACACACACACACACAGACATTTTTTTGTACCTTGGTCAAAAATGTTCAGGGGACCCAAAAAGACCTATTTCCGCTAAAATATAAATTTTTTTTTTCGGCATGATTACAATACTTTACCATACTGCGTATGATAAAGTAAAAAATCATCTAAATGCATCATTAATTTATTATTATCATTAATAAAATAATTTTGGGTCAAAATGTAAACAAAATAAGTAGTGTAGTATACTGTATAGTGTACACGTACAAAGTTATTAAGGAATTATTGTTTAAAAAAACAAGTTCACAATTTGGGCCGTCACATGTAAATTTAAAAAATCTGATGTGGCCAGACACATGACTTTATCATACATTATATAAAATTAATAGTTTAGCTGCATGAGAATTTATTTTATTGAGATAAATCGTAGGTATTGTCAAAGCATCAGCATTTAACGCTACCTACACTACGTCATCAGAATATTAGTTATTTATGTCACAAGTGCCGAAAGTACGGAATAGCGCGACGAGCGATTATGCGGCGCGTCACCCAAGGCGGAGTGTCGCCGTCGCATGTGACCGAGTCGCGCTATCTAGTTTTTGGCAGGAGTGACATCAACGTTTATAGTGTTGCTTTTTGAGAAATACGTATTTAAAAAATAATAAATAAAAAATGGTTATATTTCTGTATAGGAAATATTAGGTTGGTACCACTTTGACGAAATGTCAAGTTTAAAGGTGCGTTCCGATTGGCGGTAATGGTAGGTAATGGCGGTGGTAGAATACAAAATTAGTATTTCTTACATATCGTGATAGTGACACATATTAGTTTGCATGTACATAAACATGAGTCACTAGCAATTTTCTATTAGAAATACTAAAATGGCGTCTGCTACCACTGCCATTAGCACTAATGAAAACGCACCTTAAAAAGCTAATTCAAATTCTGACATTTATATTTGTTCATGACTCATCGTTATACTTTATTTACAATTTTCTCAATTGATCGTTGTTAGAATTAGATATAAAGACAGGTTGATATTTCTTATCAACAAACAATCAAATTGGTGATCTTATTTCATTTAAAATTTGTATTTTGTAATTTGCCGCACTAGAGCGGCAACGTTCCATAGCGGTTCTATAACCTCTGATGAAATCAGCTGTTTTCGAGTGTGACAACACAAAAAAATATTTGTCAAAATCCTGGCTACTATGTACTTTCATATCAATGCAGATGCGACCGATCTCGATCAAATAGAATTTGCTCTTGCAGCTAAACTATTAATTTTAGCAAAAAATGCCATAGGCATAAATTATTCAAAATTTTGTCTACTTTAATTTATTATTTATCTATTTTGACGAAATTACAGAAATAACGAAAATCGTTGAAAGATGCTAAGAGTAAATAGCCAGTTCCTTTGGACCATTTTGAACCAAAAGCTTTTCAGCTCTAAGTTTGGTCATAAAACTACTAAATACGCACTTTCGTCCCGATACCTTTAGTAGTTTCTCCGGAATCGTCGTCACAAAAATCGTTTACACACGCACACACACACACACAGACATTTTTTTGTACCTTGGTCAAAAATGTTCAGGGGACCCATAAAGACCTATTTCCGCTAAAATCTCAATTTTTTTTTTCGGCACGATTACAATACTTTACATACTGCGTATGATAAAGTAAAAAATATATATGCTGTTGGAGTATAGTTATTTCTAATTTCTGATTGCAAAGTTTTATATCTCTATAATTTTAAGTTCCTGAGATAAGTAGTGCTAGTGTCTCGCCGACTCATCCTGTATATTGATTGCATATGATCAATAAAACAATAAATTATCAGGGAGCATTCAACAATGATTCATAATGCGATTTATTTTCAATTTGACCAGCAAGGACGCAACAATTTAATTTTTGTATGTGGACCACAGTTGGCTTCAGTATATGTACATTTCTTTGCTTCTTGCCCAAAAAGGGAATATACTAAATTTTAAAATCACTGCTATTATTACGAAATATTTCACACAACTGCAGATATTGCCAGGAGGTTTCGGGGACATATATATTCAAATATTAATAGAAATAATCATTTTAATATAACTAGAATAGAACTACAGTTGTGGGAAACCTTAATAAGCTTGGCAACCGTGATACGGCCAAGAAGGAAAATAAATAAAGAATCAATTGGTGTGTCTATGGGCACCATAATTAGCACTTCATCCAAAAACCGGGAAAATCACTCTCCTCGAAAGTGTGCTCTGCGGGTTCGCTAGCAGCCCATAAAGAAATGAACTCCTTTAATTGAAGTATTGTTGTTGAGCGGAGGGCCGATCTCATTTAAAGATAACGACGCCCTTTCCGCCGCGGGACGAGAAATAAGGTTGCCGGAACTCTCTAAACTTATTACTCGAAAAGTCCCGGCATTTTTTTTTTCTCCTCTTCTCTTCACTCGCACTTAACTGTATTTCTCCGAGGATATTTCATTTTGTCCGCAGGAAACGACCGCACGGTAGCTGCTCCGGCAAACACCATGGCAAAAAATCTAATAAGGAAATGCTGGAATTATGTTTACAGAGTGTATCGACCAGGCTTGCTTCGGGCCAAGATTAGGTACCACGTGGTATTCATGTTATTCAGAGGTTAGATAATCAAGTGATGTATTTGTTTTGTAAACTAGTTGTCTATGTACATAATAAGCAGGCATGTCGCAGTCGGCAGGAGCTCAAGTTTATATTACGTATTTCGACGAGAAGAAAATAGTGTTTTGTTGTTTGTGCGGTTTGATCCTGTTTATTTGGTGTTATAGGATTTGTAACATTATAATCTTGAGGAGGTACAAAGCATGACTAGAAAGGAAATATATAATTTGGTTGTGGGTTTAGTAAACAGTCTGCATACATCGTGGAAATTACTTGAGTGATAACGATCAATATTAGTGGGTAATGAACTGTCCCTCAACGTGTGATTAGATATGCAATGCTGAGATTGCACTAATACACATATCTTCAGTCAACGGACAGATAACGGTCGATATTACTCAGCATCCTCCTCGATGAGTACAAGGCGTCTGTAGATTGATGTGTCTGTACCAAACGTCAATACAAAATACATTACAATAATCATCAAATATTAGTTGGTGACTTATATAAATAAAAAATTATGATTTTTAATTAGACACTACAATCATAAATAAATAATTAGTAACTGTCTTGTATTTTTATAGTAAGTATAGAGTATTTTATATGCAACTGTATTTGTACTTATTTACATCAATTGATATGCATAGTGGATCATTTTAGTGCTAACATGTGATTATCTTGAAAAATAGCATCCAGCAAAAAATATATACAGGGATGGCTTACTGGTATTGTTATAGATGGCGCTTGTGAGGTCAACTTTAGTATCAGGAATGGCTTATATTTTTAGCTAAAGTACAATTTAACCAGCTAAATTTGAAAAAAGAACTTGTTGCAAACATTTAGAGACAGCTCTAGAACCTTTTCTGCAAAAGTATTCAAATTTGATGAACATTACGAATCAAAATACCTGCAATGAGTGTAATCTGGAATGTCTCAAGAATCGAGCATTCTTAATAAAGTGTTTTGGTAAAAAAAAACTGAAGTCAGGGATAACAAGTTACATTAAGCAACCGAGACTTATACCTAGATAACAGCGTT
Organism: Melinopterus prodromus; assembly: GCA_964023965.1. NCBI lineage: Eukaryota > Metazoa > Arthropoda > Insecta > Coleoptera > Scarabaeidae > Melinopterus > Melinopterus prodromus. The sequence goes on from OZ030396.1 coordinate 10,904,939, forward strand.
AGCTCACTAGGAATTTTCCTGGATCTTTAACATTTTAAATATTCCCTAAATATTCCTTAAATAAGTCCCTATATGTAACCTATATAATAACCACCAAGGTTCAAAACTAAGCAAAGGTTGAAAAAACGAAAAACCAAATAAATACCTATGTAGTCTTCGATATTTTTAGTTTTTATGACAACAAAACTGATTACTTTGGGTAAATTAGTTGCTTGTATATTTTCCAAACATCATGTACCTTAAATGAACTTACTGACCATGAGAAATTGAAGTTTAGGTCTATTATGAGTACACATAGGTTCATCTGAGGATTTGAGTTCAATTGAATTTGAACATTTCGTGATAATTAAAATTTTAATTAACTCACAAATGCAAAACATGCTCCAAATAGTGTGCAATAAATCACGCAGCAGATTAAAATAACATGACTTATTCAATTTGCAAATGTTCCATTGTAGGTACTTTATATAGCACGCAGCCCTACCCAAATGTTTCATTGGCAATGTATTAAAAAATAATATAAGGTAAAAGTCTCAAATTCAGGCACTTTCTCAGACACTTTCCTAAATTCTGTTTAGTTGGATAAAATAAGAAGCCTACAACATTGAACTTTATTTTAGGACATCCGGTTTGTTGATTTGACATTACACTTATCAATTCACAATCGTTTCTTATTCTACCAATGTTCTAACGGTCAGAATATAACCTACATGTTTGACTGATTTTGACAATTGAGTATTCTGCTAAAAGTAATTTTTTTCCTTATGAGGTACCTGCAATTCGACTTCTTTTTATATCGCCACAGAATAATAGTAATTGAGAAAATTCTAATAATATCTATTTAGGCTGACTAAAAACGCTCTATATTTTCATAATAATACGGTGTACTACTTTTTAATCATTATCATTTACAAATTTAGTGGTGTCGGAATTAGGTACATGTAAATATAGCACGTCCTTAAATCAGACATGTATGTCGGAATTGTGTACATGGTTAGAAGTAATACATATGGCTCTATTGCTGTCTTTACACAAGAAAATTACAGATTTTACATCGTTTGGTATATTACAATTAATTGTACGCATTTTGTCCAAATTCCGACACGAGTGTCGGAATTACGGACATCAATAATCCCTAATTGTTACACTAGCAACAGAGATTAGTGATTTTAGCACTAATAATCCACCTTTGGAGATAACATTATATGTAGTGCTTGGAGAGAATATTTGTTAATAAGAAAGAAGAAAGCACAAAATGAATTCTAGAAAAACAAGGAATTTCTTAGTAATAAATCTTATTTAATAATATTGAAAACAGTTCATATTTACTTGAATATTTACGTGAAATATAACATAAATTACATAACTATTATCAACTTTCTTTAAAAATTAATAGCCAGAATTATTTGTGTAAAAAGAGTTGCCAGTTACATATGTAACAATAATTATTCCCCTATCGGAATTTGGGGCGTTCACCCAAAAGTACACTAAACCACTAAATATACTAGGAATAATATAGAACATTTTTCTGGAAATAAATTGTTATACTAAAAACAAACCTTCTTGTGGTCTCGGAACTTCAACCACCCCGAGATGACGGTCTGATCTGGCGGGCCAGGAACCTCCGTGACAAAATCACCCTCCCCATCCGAATCGGTCAAACTATCAGTAATATTGCTCCTGATGCTCCTAGCAGGACTACTGCAGCAGGAATCCGTGAACCTCCGCAACGGCAACGGAGAATTATACGCACTTTCCGACATCTTCTTCTTACATCAACACAATTACACCGACAAATGTACAATCCTACACCGCGTTATTCTTATTCTTTTTTTCTTCGGCGGATGATGGCGTTCCTAGAATTTCCTCGTCCTGCAATTAGCCGAGCCAAAAGAGAAAAAGTCGCCTCGGAGGACCTCGTTGATTAATTGCTCCCAAAGGACGAGACGCTAGTCGACGCAAAGGACCAATTTCATCCCAGTCGTTAGCGAGGACAGGACATACGTTAAAGATATGTCAACTGAGCGATATGAAGGACGATGATAAAAGTTAGAAAGCTTAGCTTAATTCGGTGGTTATTACGACGATATGGTTACGAGGATATGATATTATCAGGATGATTGAACACAATTCCCAAGTCGTTGCACAAGTTTGTTTTTAAAGCTAATGTTATTATTATAAAACGTTTTGTTTTTATATCTAAATATAAAAAGGATAATACGTCCTTAATTTTAGATACCTAATTTAATTATACACCCTTTTTTTAATTTGCACGAAAAAGTAACAAACCACACTCACTGTAACTTTAAAACTCGACCACTAAAACTAACGCGCTAACAAATAAAACTGTTCGTCGAAGTTCGTTTCTACGTTTCTACTACGAAATATTCGTTGTTTCGCGAGTTCTAGCGAGCGTGTCGGCGTGTGGGGTTGGAACGACGCATCGTCGTCGGCGTCGCGACGCGGAATACGCCGGCCGGTAACGTGCATAGACGGCTGGAGCAGGCGTACGCCGACCTTAACTCTCCCTAGACGCTTTGTGGAATCGAAAGTGTTGGTTGATGCGCTCGTATCCGGCAGTTTTCGAGATGGTAAGATATTTAATTAGCTGCTTGGGAGACGGTGCGGTGATGCTTTTGTGATATGGCAATGGATAAGAGATATGTCGGGTTGGGAAGTTTGTTTTCGGGGGTTTGGATGTATGGCGCGCTCCGCTGCGCTTCGTATATAACTTTGCGCCTCGAGGTATGCGGTGCGTTGCGAATTGCATCGCATGCCTGTTTACGGATGTAACGGAAAATGGTGGATGTTTGGGTGTAATTGTTTGGAAGATGTGTCAGGGGGTGTTCAGGGTTTTGAAGGGTGTGTTTTTGTAACGAGTTGCTTGGTCTTAAGATAAAAATTTGATTGATTTTAATATAAAATTATGTGAAAGCATGTGAGGAAATGAACTCTATCAAATTGACGATCCAATTTGAGCAAAATTGCAGAAGGAACGTTGAAAATAATTATTTCTCCCGATAATATAAATGTTAATCAATATGTTGTCAAGATAATGCTTTTCATTATAGGTTAATAATATGGTCAACTGAAAGACGTATCTCTAAACTTGTGTTCCCATTGTTTCAAACGTTTTATTCCATTGTTAAATTTTTAATCGTGTACCATTTTTCTGATGTGCACAAAAACTTTACACATTTTATACTTGATAGTTATCTGTGCTTCTTATTTTGATAAAACATTAGAAAAGTGGGCATCCTTTTAAAATGTTACATGTTCAGAAAACAATTGCAGTATTATAATATATGCACTTTTTTTGAGGAGGTGGACAGACACTGAGAGATGAGTACTCTCAAAAAATACTGCCAAAGAAGAAAAACTGCTTAACAACTAGAACAATTAATACAAAGTTAATTTATTTTGGTTATTTTTTAGCCAATAGCAACTCATAATTATAGTTTTTATTATATGAAAATATTGTAAATATATCTCTGATCGTATAAGATTTGCAAAGGATTGCCCTCAAAACATAGAATTTCTGATAAAATAAGAAGCACTAAACATACTATGTTCAACTTTTGGTTCTACAAATCTCAGTTTTAACTTAAAAAATATTCGAAAGGCGAAAAGACACACCCTCCATATCAATTTATATCGAAAGTCTTATTTCCAAACCAGTAAAATTATAACTTCATGTAATCATGACAAAATTAATAATTTAATTTTTCCCGAATTCATTCTAGGCGAATAAAGACCTTTCTTACGGCGCACGCACACGTAGTGCCAACGGGGGCCATCATTGGCCATCGGAGTGCCATCGGAGGCCCTACTGTGTCAATCCACATCGCCAATATGTCTGCCTTGTCCGCGTTATTTCATTCTGTTTTAGCATTGTACGTACTACCGATGAAAAGTTTAGTTATCTATCGATGTTTTATCATATATACTGCATTAATTATGTTTTTACGTACTTCAAGGGCCAATGATGATTTATTATTATTTGCCCAAATGCCTGAGTAATATTCTGTAAGTTTATTCACAACAATTACAGTTCTTATAAGCATTATTAACCTTATAATTCCAATAAATTAACAAGCAATAAAATAATATTGTGGTGACATGATTGAAGTCGTTATGCCGCGTGGCCCACGCCGTAGGTACGTTCGTCTATCCTTTTTGGTGTTTATGATGCTGGAGGAATGAAATTTGCGCTAACAGACAGAAAAATGCCGATTTATCTGATGGTCTTGAGGCTAGTATGACATTATTAAAATTCTAAAAATGAATTCGCACACAATGGGGTGTCATACGGTATAGGGGTCCAAGGACTGTGGTCAACCCTCTTCCCTAGGGAACCTGAACAGACAGACCACGTTATTCTTTATTACAGAGTATGATAAAAAGTAAGACTACAATCAAACAAAGTTGCATTTATATAATTAACTTATAACAATTTATAGATTAATTTAAGCAGGAAATTTAAATAATCTCATGTATTTAATGTATTCAACAAAGTTTATAAACTATACTGGATGCTTTTCTTTATTTTGCTTATCAGAAAAATAACAAAAAGTATATCTGTTACTAAAAATAATGGGTTTGTAATCAATATACCTACATATATATCAAAACTCCGTGTATGTAAGGGTTCTCAATTCTTCTTCGTATCTTATTATAAATAATTCCAATTTTATTATATACCTACCTAAATAATTTTATTTTAAATCAAAATTGTGAATTCATCGATATGACTTAAATGAAATATTTATATAAAGAGCCGACACAAATTAACATTGTTTTAATGTCACGTGGCAAGTATAAAAACTAAATAGTTTTGCTGTATTGCTGTATATTTGTATTTCTTAATGTATTTAATATTCTCGAACATACTGTATAAATAATGACTGGAAAACATGTTTAATAACTTAACAACCTTATTAAACAGTCTCCTCTTTCGAGTGTAACTTTTTTTATTCTTAGCAACAATTCACTTCTTAAAATGTTGGGAACTGCGGCAATAGCAATGATATCGTCTTCACTGTCCATTTTTAATTCTCTACGGTACGCTACGAGCCCACTACGATATACAGAAATACCTTGCGCTCAATGACTACACGTTGGCGAAGCGAATGGCCTCACGCGAAGTTTGGCGTAGTGAAGCGCGCACTACGCGCAACTTGTCACATGGCCATCGTTGGCGAGATGTTGGTAGTGCATGTGGGAGCGCCTTTAGACTGCAGCACAGTTGTCACTACACATTTTTGTTGGTCGAACTATATTCATCAACAATTATGTGATTTTTCTCATGTATTGCTACTTTACGTATGTGTTCATACCCATTCCTGCTTTCTTTGGCACAGGAATTCTTTTTTTTATATTCGCAATTTTAAAGTTTGTTTCAAATTTCGGATATTGGTTAGGTATATGAAACTTTTCGATTGTTCCATCACATAAAAACAACAAATAAATAAGTCAATAACTAATTTAAAATTATGTTTTTTGGTATCCTCCTTCCGTTATAATTCCGAGGGCAACCGATTTAAAATTCAACAAAATTCGTATTTATCGCGTGCAACACACGCTGAGGCTATTACAATCCAATGCTTGACACCAAATATAGCGGAAAGTATAAAGAAATATGTTGATAATCCTTACCTACATCAAACACTGCGGCGGAGATAGGCAAAAACTTGAAGGAAGGCATTGAATAATTTATGTTTTCCGGTACGGGCGCCGTCCACATTGATGATACCGTTTAGATCAAGATAAATGGCACTAGACTAGCGCCACCCTCTTGCTTTCACGCTTAATTCCTCGTTAAGACGGAATGGGAAACCGTACACTCTGTAACATTGTATACCCACCTTTGTAAGACAGTTACTTATTTCCATTAAGGACCGTGTTTTGTGGAAAAACAACTGAAATTTGATATGCAAAACACGAATTATATCTAGATGGTGTGGTGGAAATGTATCTTTCTGGGTGGCTGTTACTACGAAAAGTTGACAATTAATGCATCCATGAAGTATTCAAGTAATTGCTAAAATGGAAATCTGTAAATATAATATGTAAATATAAAAGAAAATCTGAAATATAACAAATTCTAGTTGCAATCTTTTCAAGTATGTATTCTGTGTAACTATTTCAATAAATTTGTGCCTTGATATGAAAAGGGACCAGCTAACCGAAATTGAGTTATCAGTGTTTTGAGATAGAATAAGTTATGGCAAAGGTATACCAACATTTTAAGCTGATTTATCATTAAGAAAATTTGCAAAAAAATCAGTTAAAAATCCAAATTCGCGATTTCAATCTGACAACGTATAAGATACAAATAAATCAGATAGTATGATTTCATGTATCATATGATTTCATAGGATATTTCATGTATCATTTTCATGTATTGTCACCGGAAATCTGTCCACATGCAAAATTTCAACTCGATTGGACATTGGAAATTAGAAAAATACCGATTACAAGATTTGAACGTCATAAACAGATAGGCAAACAAACAAACAACAAGTAAAGTATAAAAATATAATAAATATATATGTAAATATAAGCGTAATAATTGTCCCGGAATATTATATAACTTTGTAATTATATTCTGTACAAAAAAGTTTATAAACTGCAATCATACGGTTATTTGCTTGTGCAACTGTATGCGGCAACAGCGTAATGCGCTAGAGCGTAGCGTGATATCGACAACTGGTCACTTTTTCGTTTGCTATAAAAACGCATTTTTTCACGCGTTTCCACCCGCAGACGGGTTTCAGACGAACACTTAATTATTTACTTTATTAATTATTTGCGATTATCTGCGTAACTAGAAACGGACAACTGGTCCCTTTTCACATCCACGCACACAAATACCATCAAATCTGAGATAGAATTAGCGTCAGGTCTTTAAAGACAGTAAGCTCTTCCTCGAAATAAAGTCAAAATCGGGGTCGCCCTCAACGATTCAACAAGGTATCCAGTACACGTCTGCACTTAAAAGATGTTTGGAAAATAACCGCCCCGGAAAAAAGCGGACGTCTACGTGCCTGCCATACCGATCGTATTTTCCGGGGGGTAGGTATCACACGGTGGTGAGCACTGGCTTGTCAGTGGGGTCTTGGAAAATCTCCGTCACGGTAAAAACTTAATCCGGGGGGGGATCAAGACGCGCCGGACTCCAGGGTCAATTAATGGCAAACATTTTGGACACGTTCAGGTGTCTCCTTTGATTCCCCGGCTAATTGGCCCTACGTGACGTGAGACCAAAAAGAAATACAGCGGGCTCCAAGTAAAGAGGGTACCGCTGGCGTGCATCTCACGGTCTCAACGACGCCGACGACACGCTGGATTTGCGAAGAGTTATTACTTTGAAGTCTCTCAAGCGGATCTTGGTAACGGAGAAAAACGGCACATAAAATCTTTTAATTGTGGACCGTGTTAAATGCGCGGTGAAAAATTGTGGGTAAAAACTTTCCTATGCGCGGTACTTTAGCGTCGTCGTATTACTTGTCTTAGTATTATTTTTAGTTGCTGCGATCATGTACTTACATGAATTTGTTGCGATAACTACTTTTGAATTTTGAGCCTAATACTGTTCTCAGTTTGTTGTATAGTTGAAAGTTTGGATTTAGTTAGGATTTACTCGATTCCAACTTTTGAAATAACGATTTTGATATCACCTTTGTTTTTCTAAAGGAATCATCTTCTATTATAATACTATTATAATACTTCTATTTAAACATAAATGACTCAATTTTTGAGTTATTTTGATTTTTATGTTGATTTTTCAGGTATAATTATTGAAGATAGCAGTCATGTTTGGTGAGCACTGAGCACATAAAATAATGACAACTATATTTAAAAAATCACAAATTTAAAGATTCAGAGTTATCTTTCTGATCCAACTAAATGTCAAAAAAGAAGGATAAAAAGCTTGAGACTAATTTCAGGTCCGATTCTTTGCTTTCTGCTGTCTGTGTTCTCTTGTGATATCAGCTGCTAGGTCATCAGGTTGAAAAATATAGAAGAAGTAAAGCATCGAGAACTGTCAATTGTTCTGCATGTACTCATCATATCCTTAAAAATACATCGAGCTACTCAACTGACATAGAAATTAGAAAAAGGTCTTCATAAAACTGGTTTGTATCTTCATTTATTCCATTGTCAAGTTGAATATCATGACATTTTGAGATTTTTTATGAATACTATCTAGAATAACGATTTTGTTCAGCCACTAGATTGTAATAGATATTATTTTAACGGCATCAGTATTAAATTTTTCAAACATGAAAGATAATTCTGATTCATTCAACAACTTCAGTAAAACCAAAAGAGGTAATATCTGATCCTTGTCTAACTCTTATTCTTATCGGTTGTATTCATATAGAGAAAGAAAACACGAAACAAAAAAACATAATTTCTTGAACTTATTTACTTAATTCAAATGCATATTTACTTTGAGAAAGTTAGGGATAACAAGAAGTGCCACCTACTCAGTCTAAGTAATAGAATTCAGTTAGATATCCTTGACAAATTAATTGTTTTTTTTATAACCAATATTGAAAAATGTAATTCAATTTATCGTTCCAAAAATGTCATAATCCTAGTGAGTAGTTACTTGACCCAAGAAAATATAAGATAATATGTAACATAAGTAAGTATTGTTTATCGTATATAGTACATCTATATACTTTAACTAAGTTGATGAGGTTATAATATCTCACAAGAATATCGTGTTGTGAAAATGATATGAAGGGTGCTAATAGATGTCGCTTTAGTGATCTGATCGTAAAATGTACATCCTTTGGGTATATAAACGCTGGATAACGTATCTTTGATTGTAGTGTTAGAGGTAATAGCGGTAATTCCATGCAATATTTACCGCAAATAAAAATAAATACTTTATTGAAGACTATTGGTATACCAAGGAAACATAATCGCTCGTGTATTATACTCGTGTATATCCGTAGCTATCAAATATTTCATTCATTTGAATCTCTCTTTGTTGACGAAATCAATTTTCTGTGTGTAGATGCAAATTGTGGAGTATTTTAAAATGAAGAGGGCATAACAAAATTATGGGGAGGTTCTCATGTAGAAACCTAAAAAGTAGGTCAACCTTGAGAATGTTTTGCAAACAAATTGTAAAGGATATCAATATTTTTAGTTTTGCCATATATGTACCATACTTTAGTGTACGAAAGAACATAGCGCCATAAAAACCATATGCAAGAAGTGGGTACTGTTGTCGGAACTTTCAGGTTCTGTGCGGCGTGCTTGTCTCAACGACGTGCACGGTAGCTCCTATAAAAATAAACAGAATCGAAATTTCAATGTTGAAAATTAACAAAATGCAGCTATTTGAATTTTAATAACGATTTTTACAACCTTTTTTCGGTTTCAAATCGTTATAAATAATATAATTATTTAACAACTCCTTACATCTGATAACCAACCTTCTTGTTACGCTGACATGGTAGGTGCTTGTCTATCTTCCACTTACTTCCAGTTCCGAGGCAAGTTCTATGAACAAGTTTCGGGAGCTGCCATGGGCTCACCCTTATCCCCTGTTGTGGCCAACATTTTCATGGAGGCATTTGAACAACAAATCCTCGAATCCCACAACCTCAAGCCCAAATGTTGGTTCAGATACGTGGATGACACCTTCGTAATTTGGCCACATGGACGGCAATCCTTAAACAATTTTCTCGACTACCTCAACCAGCAACACCCAGACATACGCTTCACCATGGAAGGGGAAACAGATGGCTCTCTCCCTTTCCTCGACGTCCTAGTTACTCGCACTCCATCCGGCTCCCTTGTACATACCGTGTATAGGAAACCCACTCACACCGATAGATACCTCAATGCCAATTCCCACCATCACCCCGCTCAGAAGCAAGCTGTCATCAATACCCTTGTGAAAAGAGCCATTTCTATTACCCACCCAACATACCTCCAAAACGAACTTGACCACTTAACCAAAGTCTTATCCCAAAACAACTACCCCAAGTCCTCGATAATTAAAACCATTTCCCGACACCTAAACCCAACAGATAACACACCTCATCAGCATCCCGACGTCCCAATCGCAACCGCTTTTCTTCCTTACGTCCAGGGTACGACAGATCGTATTGGACGCATCCTTCGCAAGCACAACATAAAACCGATATTCAAACCCCTTTCCAAACTATCGGACTTACTTCCTTCTACAAAGGACAAAATCCCTCCTCTTCTTTCCTCTGGTGTGTACCGGATTCCATGCTCCTGTGGAAGTGTCTATATTGGCGAGACGAAGCGATCAGTAAGCGTCCGAGTATCTGAGCACGAACGCTGCACTAGATTGCGACAAATCGCTGGTTCAGCTCTCGCTGAACACAGATATAACACGGGACATGACATCCTGTTTGCACAAACGAAAGTCCTCGCCCGTGAATCCCATTACTACCCTAGAAGGATCCGTGAATCAATAGAAATCCTAAAACACCCCTCCAATATTAATAGAGATGATGGTTTTCACTTACATCATACCTGGAAATCAGTCCTGTCCCAACCGCTTCTACCTGCTGGCCGACCATCTGTTAACCCCACCCCTTCCACTACGTTACCCCCACCTGTTAACCCCACCCCTTCCACTACGTTACCCCCACTCCAAACACCATCTGGTCACACCAGTCCCCTCATATATAAAGACCCGCCCCAACAGACGACAGTATCTTCTTAGCGCTTGGTTTGATAACTTAGTCCTGAAGATGCCTCTTGCAACAGAGCGCGAAACGTCGACTACTTCAAAGTCCTCAACGCGGTTTCCACCCGGAAATCAATATATCATTGACTTAGACCGCGGAAGTCTACAATTTAGATAATTATTTAAAAGTTTCACTTATTATGAGGTTCGGCCTCCAATAAAAAGTATTTTCTCTAAGGAGAAAAAAAGAATACTTCGATGAGTGAAACGATTCAAAAGTAATCGCGCATGCCAGTTTGGAAGATTGTGTTTCTAGAAAAGTGCGTCGGTAGTATCGGTGTAATAAATTCTACAAGAGACGGTAGAAACCTACTTTTTAAAACTCTTTTTCTATATGAATTTATTAAAATAGAATAGTTTAATCAACATAAGCTTCACATTTAAAGCGTTACCGAAAATTATCATTTGAACAGATACATCTCTGTGCGCCGATGCAGGAAATGAGAATAGACCTGAGAATAGCATAGGTTATAAGGTGGTTGATTTTATATACTCCAAGGTTTCAGAATATTAAAGGAGAGAAATAATTTTTTCAACCGATTACATGAGAACCTCCCCTAAGCAATATGAGATTTCAAAAGATATTACTAACTTCCTATATGTTAACTGGCATAAATCCTATAAATGGTATAAAATAAAAGGGCTCAAAACATGCTAAAACCGACGAAGAACACCCACTTGCCTGTGAAAGTTTGCTAAAAAACAACGACGAGCAACACAGTACAATAACGAAACATAAACATAGTTCCAGCAAATTTATTTGTAGAAATAAATGCTGGATGGAACACATCGAAGATGGACATCAGACGGACACTTTGCTATCAGTAATCAGTGATTACTAATCACATAATCAAAAAATATGGTTGTGAAAGTATAAAATGGAGGCGACTCGATACTCTAATCGCAAAATCGTTTACCAAGCGCTGAATAAGCAGTTAACTGAACAAAAGGCCACAATCCACCACCCGCGTATCCGCACACATGCTCAGCCCGCTTAATCGAACGTAAGTGCAGCCACTCGGCGTCAGCTCGAGTACTGTAAACACTCCAGGAAGATGCCGACGTTCAATTGGAAGTCACCGACTAACACGAGAAGAAAAAAAGAGACGAGTACGTACGGCTTATTTAGCGAACGATTGACGATAGGAGGTAGTAGAGGGGTATCGATTGCGGCCCTGCTGCGGTCTTGCTCCTCCAGCCCTCCTAGGCTGCTCCTGAGTACATAGATTGATGAACTGAGCACAATAGTGCGGGGTTGGTTTAGGGTTTCGCCCGGCCACGGTAAACTCGTGTGACCAGATTAGCATACGTCGGCACTTCGAGGGTACGCAACAAGAGTCGCCAGAGTACACGCAAAGGGCATGGTGCGAAATTGCCGATGGCCGATGGGCCTATACAGAGTTCGAATGTACGCCGGCGGGGTTGTTGTTTGGCTAGGTGCGGAGCCGAGTACTGTTGGCGAATGCACTTGGTTAATTTACTAACATAGGCGCGTTGATGTAGCGGGCATGTATTGGTGACTCGCAGTGGACGGAAATGGAAATTTACAGGGAAATATATAGAAAAAATCTGGTACTTCTATTTTGTGACGGTTGGTGCTGCTTAAATCCAGAATAAGTTTAATTAAGTGTTATTAAAATCGTATAAATTTACATACGAGAGTTATTAACTAAACCAAAAGCAACAAATCAGTTTAGTTCTAAATACCAAAGCATTTCACAATTCACAACAATCAACAAAATCTTAAAAGTGAAGTAAGTGTTACTAGTATACTTTTTTGGTTGACAATGAATCTGAAAGAAGAATTTCTGATTTAAGCCTAGTTAAACAGTGGGTAAAATCTCTGAAACTGTTTGCTATTTGGGAAAATCCGTCGATTTGTAATTATCAAAACACAGATATTTAAATCAATTTTAATTTCCAACCTTCAATTTTTTTCGACTTATGACATAATTGATACTCTTTTTAAATGGCAACTTTATATTTTTGTGTCTGATATTGATAGATATACAAAATGTATATAAAATGTATACAATAGGAAGTTACGGTAATAACGATAACTTTTATTTGTTTATAGAAAGCGGATAAACGTTTTCCATTGATTTATTTGTTTTATTTGAATACGAATTTGAGCTTGAAACTTGCATATCATGCCAGGTTATTGGGTTTTTATGTTTCTTTGATGGGGCGTCCACATAACACTTAAAGACAAACTTTCAGAATTTCAGATAAAAGTTCAAAGAACTACAAAAGTACAAAAAGTACCAACATCGCGTTTTTTGACATTATGGTCTTATTTTGAAAACCTTGCGTGTTATTATTCTGAAACCCGGGTTTGTTTTAGAGTTAATATTTAACAATTTTAAAATCGTCTTTTTCTTGAAAATTATGTTTATTTCTAATACCAAACGACAATTAATTGATACACCAAATTCAGTCATAAAAAATGACGTCACAACTCTGTAAAAATTGGCGATCGAAAATGAACGTTCTAAAAAAAATGTATTTTAAAATTAAACCGAACAAGATTTTAAATAATAAACCGTCTCTAGGATTTCATCATGTGTCCATATTTTACAGTATGTTTAATTACCTAATTAAATAAATATAACAATTTGTTATTTAATAATAAGTGTCCCATTTATGTGGTTTCATTTTCAATTGTGTCGTTCTTGAATTTCCTTTTATTATTTTTTTGCAAAATAGGAAAAAATATAACTATTATACAGAAACTTTGCATTTGGCATTTCTTTGTAATCTGGAGTACCTTTTTTTTAAATAAGTACCTTTTTGCTCTATCTCATTCCCCAACATGACTTTATGAAACAGTAGTTAGCCAGATTTGTACTTTAAATGTATTTTAGTTCCACAGAAAGACACATACATCAATGGCTATCATAATAGGTACAAAAATCAAAATAATTGTTTTTTAAATAAAGGATACATCTAGACATAGGTAAATCACCTAAAAGTGTAACACAAAGTTTCTGTTCTTTTGGTATAGAATCTTATGCAAAATGAACGTGATCTTATATCTCAATATAATTTTTCTACTTTGCGTTCACAAATTGTAACATCGATTTTAGGAACTTTTTTCTAAGATTGGTACACAGTGATATCAAATGCCATAGGTAAAACGTACAACTCATAACCACACACTGCCTCTTTTTAATTGCTTGCAATCGTATAAACTGCGAAATATCAATATTCTAGACATATTTAAACATGCGTGTAGCCTGCTATAGCATGGCCAAAGGATTGGGGCTTTCTTAGTTTTCCCGTGTTCATCAAAATACCCCAGCATGACGTTTTCGGTGATGTCTTGCGACTCTGGTAAGTGATTATCATCATTGTTTTCAACTAAACATCAAATCCCCTTTTCTGATATAATTCAAGGACCTCATTTACTTTAATAAGGTATTATGCGAAGATCAAACCTACATCGTAGATACGAACAATTTTAATTACTGCTGCTGGACTGTATATGCGCTATAAATGGTTTATTGAATATCAGCATACGCGTAGGAAGCTATAGTACATTTAAAGCGTTGAGGATTTCTTAGTTTATGTAACGTGTAAGTTTTCGGTAATATTTTGGACCGAATTCTAGTCGGTTCAATACCGTATTCGTTAGTGGCCGTCGCTTTTGACTTCGTCTTAGTTCTGGTTGTGTGCAAGTATAATTTATTCTAATAAATTATTACACCGAAGTTAGAATTTTGTTTCAATTATATGTGCGTGGAAACTTGTATAAGCCACTGGTACTAGGTAGAAACTGCTATTAAACGTTAACTGTTATAACAATTCTTTAGTAAGTTCTTATTCTTTGAAATAAGTAATCAGTTACCGCCAAACACGTCTATTCTGTTTACATAATTATGGAACCACTATTTTAAAGTTTACTTTTTAGGTTATGTTTCATGTATTTATAACAGTAGGGTTAAAAGTGTTGCCCCAAGCTCCACTATGATCATAGGGGCGACCCCGGTGATTATTTATTAAAACTGTAGGCTAAAGTACAGTAAAATTATTCACAATTTGATTTTGTATTCCCACGTGGTACCCGCAAAATACCCTAGATTCTAATTTAGCGCAATATAGTAACCACAATTCCTAAATTTATATATAATTAATGCCGCAAAGTAAGAAAAATAGTATACTATACTCGCTTTATAAGACGTATTGGCGCACTCGTTCAATTTGGGCAATTGACAACTTGACAACAACTTGACGTCTTATAAAACTTGTATAATAATATACTATTTTAGTTAGTAGTAGTCCAAATTTATCAATTAAACGACGAAGAAAATGCAATTTTGTCAAAATGTTCTTACAAATGTCAATTTGACTTGCATGGGCAAATCGTTGAAGCCCCCCAGAATATTTCGAAATAGCCTTTCTCTCATTTGTGCATCCTGTATACTACTGAATGAAACAAGTCAACATCACCTTGTCGTGAAACATGAAACCAAAACAGGACGGTTAAAAACCAGCCGTCAACATCTGTAATAGCTGCCATTTTTGATTCTTTTAATATAAGTGGGGATATTTACTTAAAAACTAAAATGAAGTTACAAATTTGCTTATCACCCCACTTTAAACTGCGGCTCACGAAAGTCCACATGCAATAACAAATCTGTGTCTAACTTAATTCATCAGTAGATATGCAGTAGGTACGAGCATGTCCCCCATCGAAAATACCATCATCATTCCATTGCACAAGCAATTCAAATCAACCGCAAAATGCCGTCCACCATTCAACTATATCAATGGAACGAACAATAGCGCCGTACGTCCGAACGTCCCGACGCATCCACAAAACAATTGCGAGCGACGGCAGCGCGCCGCTGGATTCCAGGACCGGAAACGTCTCCGATTGTTTTTGCCTTCAGCCCAAACTTCCAGTCCGAGGCATTGTGTCGCGTTTCGGACCTAGGTCCGTCCTCCCATATCGGTCGGTTAACGGTCCTTCAGTTCCCCATAGCCGGCGTCCCGGTTAGTAAATCTACGGTAATGGCGCGGGACCACCCGCCCTATACAGGGTGTGCCGGTGACTGATGGGCCTCACCGACTGAATAATATATCGCGGACCACTTGGCTCCACCACTTGGTCACCCCGCTTGCCTCCTATTTTCAACAGTCAACGGCAGATAGAACGTGTGCTAGCGTCGGCGTCGCTCGTTCCCAACGTGCGTCGCCGTCGTAAATCGATCAGCGAGACGCGCGTCGACGCGCTCCTAATTGCCGCGACTATTTTAAAATTTTCAACGCCGTTGGATTTATTGAGTCTACGATGGAAGAATGTAGGAATAAAAGGCTGGTTGACAGCGGCTTGGGATAATTTAGGTGATGTGTTTGTATGCTAGTTGATATTAGTCAAATTTTTGTACTAAATAATGAGTAGTTTACATAGTTGGATCAATCGTTGAAGAGTAGTAGAAGATAATGGTATTCTTTTGTAGGATTCCTTCAGCGAAGCCAATACATCGTTGTTCCTACCTCACAGGTTTTAAGAAATGTTCTCATAGTGGATTTTTGTAGCAATCAGAATACAAAAGTTTATCCGATTTCCCATAAATCTTTCTTAGAGTAGGGTTGCCATACGTCCCTGTTTACCGGAACATGTCCTCATTTTTACTAATTTGTACCGGTATCCCGGTGGATCTGTTAAATGTCCCGGTTACTAAAGAAAAACTTACTTTGTTCTATTATTGTTCATTATATTTATTCGTACACATTCGTTGCTTTCTGTTTGATTACCTTTCCCCACTAAACTCTAATCGAACTGGAAGGGACGCGCGCTTGACTTTAGGTGGCGATAATTGAGGCAGGCGCAAGCAAGAGACAGAGCGATGATATGGGGTATGTGTCACTGTCTGACTACCGTAGGTAGATACTGGAACGCAGTAGTGCTTTTATTATTGGAAACGATATCTCAAATAATAATGTTTAACGCACACCGCATACAGCCATGATACCGTATTAGATACAAAGAGATGGGTACCCCACATCACTGCTGGTTGCATACCAAATGCATTTATCTGCCTCACTTATTGACGCGTCCTTTCAAGTTATATGTATGGATTTACATTTTGCTGCCTTTCCCACCTTGTTTACTCTCCGCAAGATGCTGCTCACCGTAAACACAACAAATTATATGGTCAAAGAGCCCAAGTAAAGTTCTTGGGCCTACAAATTGAAAGAAACTTGATAAAATAATGTTTTAATGAAGAAATTGACCAATACTATTATACGGCTATAGAATATTTACAACAGTGGACTCGTCATTTATCAAAATTTGGCATATTTTTATGGATGACCCTTACCGAAACACCACAATAGCAAAACGTTTAAAATAGAGTGGCTTACTTACGCGAAAATGGTGTAATTATTAGCCAGACTGTGGTCGAGTGGTAGCGCGCTTGGCTATCAGTCTGGGGGACGTTGGTTCGAACCCAACGCCCTGCTTTCAGAGTAAAGGTTTTTCTGTGGTTTTCCTTTACTCCACGGCGAATGCTGAAAGCCAAACAACTTAAGACGTGCCACAGACGCGGGCCATAATAATGATAATTCGGGTCTGCCGATGCCCCCGTAGTGGCGAAAGCTGTTGGGGGATGTTAAGGCGTGGATTATTATTATAGTGACAGTTGGTTAGAAGAAAAACTATAATTAGAAACCTATATTGACATGCGAAAACAAGATGATCTTTGGACAATAAAGAGCATGCACGCTAAATAAGTGGAGTTCTTGGAGAAAACGGACGTGTTTTTTCTTCTTTCCAAACAACAATTTTGCCGGAGGAAACTTACAGGAAACTTCTTACAGCAACAAACATTAAAATAAGCGTTGTTTTTGGCTACAACTGATGAATATAATTAGAGACACCACCTGATAGGTTTTTGACCGAAAAATAACCTGAACGGAGGGGGACTGCAGTATGGGGGCTCCGCTCTTACGAGATTGCCAAAATTGTTCTTTAATAGGGTTTGTCGGTTTAGTAAAAGCATGTTTTGTATTCACTTGAAGCCGATATTCGATATTAAGTCATTTTCAAACTTACATTATGCAAACTTACAACCTTAGCACCGAACTATAGGGTTGTCTGTAAAATTTACCTATTTTTGAGTGTCTTGCGTCAATATACACAGCAAATTAGCTATACAGATGAAAAAGTCTTATTATCAAAGCAATGCCCGTACAAAATCAATTTATAGGTGGTTTGAAAAACCTGCAGAAATGAAAGATGGATAAGAAAATTTCATTATTTGTCACAACCAATATTAGACCAAAGATCTATTTAGTTTTTTGTCTAGAATAAGAATAATATTAAGTAATCGTTTATAGGACATTCTATGCTTTTTATTCTCATTTAATTTTCCTGTTCATTTCAGCATTTTGTTTTCTATAGAGTAGAGTAGGTATAATAAAATTTGCTTATATCTTTGTAGGTAAATAAATATTATAATAACAAAATATGTGTTAATATTTTACACTGTTTAACTGTTTTCATTTTGTCTGAAATACTTCTAAAACTGGGTTTTGTACGCTAGGTTTAACCCCTAGATTTTACCAATACCTTCCTGGAAAGTAGGAATGATTTTTATAACACAATAGACAGGTTGAATGTGTTTTGCCCAAACACTTTATTATTTGAAACTATTGGTGTTATCTACACGATGTCAAAGCGGACCTTTTTGATTACTCGCGAGAATGCACTACAAGCTGTTTTCCATGACGTTTGAAATAAAATATTAAGATTTGGCTTACCTTTTGACTTTCGCCAGGGTCTGCCTTGGTGAAGAACCATTTTGAATTTCTCTGAACTCCTATCTGAAAATAGAAAAATTTATAAGTACCTATTGCTGGAAAATAGGTTTCTTACATCTAACGTCATCCATTTATTCAAATATTTACACATAGTCAAATGTGTCTTTAGAAACAAGAGTTCACTATTTCTTCTGTTTAATTCTGAATACTAGCATTGGAAACACTTGATATTTACCCAAATTTAAAAAAAAAACTGCAAGTAAAACTTAGATTGTTGTGTCCAGCAGATGATTGTCAATTATGTACAGAGAAAATTTTAGTGTTGATTGAGCCTGGTTGGCTGAACACCAGCCAGAAATGCGAAGGCAACAATAATTGGTCCTAGCTTATTAATAATTAATAATTATTAATAAATAATGAAAAGGAAACAATATTGGTTAAAATTCTAATCACTACTTCTACTTATTAATAGTATATTAATAAAGGATTGCGACAAAATTCGTTGAAATGAAGTAAATTGTCGTGAAAGAATGTTTAAGAAATTTTGAATACGATTTTTTAAACAAATCTTTTTATAATAATTTTAATATTTAATAGCTCATATTAAACCTTTGTCTGGTCTTGTTGTGCATACCACATTTTACAAAAATTGATCTAAAAATGCCCGAATTTTAGCAGATGTTCTCGAGCATAAATTGCAATTGTATGTGTGGCATCAGATGTGCTCGAGAAACGTCAAATTACCGGATAACTCATTTCTAATATTTACAGCATCACAAATTTCCCTGTTTTAAAAGATTGACTCCACCGTAGGGTAGTTACATCCCTAGGGTCATGGGGTAACGGTACCGTAACGTGGCGGGTGATTGTCTAGGGCAGCACGCGTTCTCGCTGCACGTTGTTCTCAGAGCACGTTGTACGCTCCCTCGACATTTGCATGCATCCGTAGGATTAGCAAGGTTCTAATCTTTCCCAGTTCGCATAGAGATGAAGTCATCGGTAAATTTGAGCCATTGTTCTTCGAATGCCACCGCGTGCTCTGGATATTACGGCCCGTTTCATCACAATGACGTGCACCTAGATCGCTAGCTACAGCCTGCTCCAACCGTTCGCATTTGTAGTACGAGAGAGAGTGGGAGAGAGAGAGAGTGAAATGTGAATGAATGGCCCTTAGGTATAACTAAGCTAATTTGCGCAAATAACATAATTTAATTGTGTCATGTGCAAAGAGAGAACATATAAACAAAGAAGTAATACTGAATTCATTTTAAAGTTGAAAAATAGACGTCAATTGGATTTTAGATAAGTCTAAAAGCTGCTACCTTTTGTTTTCTTCTTGTGCATTTTAGGGTAATATCTATCTAGAATCTTTTTTGTTTTCTTCTTTTTGTATCATTAATAAAATCAATTCAAAATCTTGCTGGTATTTATGTGTGTCTGTTGAATTGAATCATTTTATAACAACGATACCTTCAACATACTAAAACACTACAAAATGTTTATAATTATGACAATTTGAATGAAGAAAAGAAACTAATAAAGTTATAGTGAGGCCTAAAAATAATTCGGCCCGCGGGTATGGTGCCCATGGTCTTGTCAAAGTGGTACGTACCTGGTTTCGACGTTTTAAGTCCCAGAAAGAAGTTTTGAAGATTCAATAAAAGCTGAGCAAAGCTTTCAAGGCTCACTTTCCTTCACGATTATCGTGGAGTGTAAAATTATTACAGTGTGAAAAATAATATATATCCAGTGAAAAATGTAAGTCCCTAATACATCCATTTGAAAGTTCAAATGCCTGTTCTTATTTACATAAAAATAGTACACTAAATCCGACAGCGCGGGTGATAATGTCAATGTATCAGAATTTGTATGGTTTAGTATAGTTGACAGAGTTGTTAGAGGTTTTTTTATCTTAGACGGTAATCATGGTTCATGGTCAGTATAAATTTATCATTTGGTGATGCATTCTTGCTCTACCTGCCTTTCAGCATCCCATGAAATCTTATCATACAATGATTCTAGATTTTTGATCTACAGTGTATATGAAGATAAAATGCAGTAGATAAAAAATATTTAGAATCATAGGTAATACGAAAATGTATAACAATTAATAATAAACCATCGAATAATTGTGGCTGTCAGATATTAATTCTTCAATTTTCGAATTTCTCTCACTTAATCAAAAAAAACTGATGTGGCCAGGCACATGACTTTATCATACAATATATAAAATTAATAGTTTAGCTGCATGAGATTCTATTTGATCAAGATCGATCGTGTCTGCATTAAAATAAAACAAGTAGCCAGGATTTGACAGATATAATTCAACGGTGAGGTCTGTTTTCCCGTAGCGTGTACGGTTTGGCCAGAAAGTGGGAAACTATAATTTCCGCGGTTTATCACGCTTTTCTCGCGAACCGCACACCTTAGAGCAACGCGGCTGTCAGAAATGAATTCCTTGGCCAATTTCCCATCCGATACCGTTTGAACCGTCAACATCGGTCGAATAGATCGGACACAGTTTGCGTTTAAAGTTTCTAACATAGTAAAATGGGTGTTTTTACCATCATTTTTGATAATTGGGAACGTAATAACTGTCGAACCGTTCCAAATAAGTAAAATCCAATTATACCGGCGTAATCAGCGTCAAAAATTGTATCAAGAACCACAATCTTAATTTGATTGAAGGTAGTTGAGTTTTTGCCGACTGGCTAAAATTTTGTAAGAAATCACATATTTTAAACAATAATTTTGAAGTAGCACACCTATGTCAAAAACAAGGCCCCGGACCAACATGAAACCTTTGCTATCTCACTAAAATGGGTGCGCTGATTACAAATTTACATAGGAAAAGTCTCTGTCTCTACTGGTTTCCGAGTTGTGCTGAAATTACGGTTTTTCAAATAATACAAAAATAAGCGAAATGGACCACAGAACATGAAAATGGTAAATCTTAGGTATATAAAAGTATATATATATTTGATAGACTCAACGAGAGCTATCATTTGGTGGTAGGAAAACCTTTCTATCACCAACGGTTGCAATGTTAAATTTTTTTCTATCTAAAAGTGCTAAATTTAGAACGAAATAACAATTATAACTTTTTGAGAGATAGAGCGTTCTAATGTAGTCAGGCTTATGCATTGGGATGTGCTGAATTCAACGGTGAGGTCGGTATTCCCGTCGCGTGTACGGTTTGGCGAGAAAGTGGGAAACTATAATTTCCGCGGCTTATCGCGCTTTTCTCGCGAACCGCGCATCTTAGAGCAACGCGGCTTTCAGAAATGAATTCCTCGGCCAATTTCCCATCCGATACTGTTTGAACCGTCAACATCGGTCGATTAGATCGGACACAGTTTGCGTTCAAAGTTTCTAACATAGTAAAATGGGTGTTTTTAGCATCATTTTTGACAATTGGGAACGTAATAACTGTCGAACCGCTCCAAATAAGTAAAATCCAATTATACCGGCGTAATCAGCGTCAAAAATTGTATCAAGAACCACAACCTTAATTTGATTGAACGTAGTTGAGTATTTGCCGACTGGCTAAAATTTTGTAAGAAATCACATATTTAAACAATAATTTTGAAGTAGCACACCTATGTCAAAAACAAGGCCCCGGATCAACATGAAACCTTTGCTATCTCACTAAAATGGGTGCGCTGATTACAAATTTACATAGGAAAAGTCTCTGTCTCTACTGGTTTCCGAGTTGTGCTGAAATTACGGTTTTTCAAATAATACAAAAATAAGCGAAATGGACCACAGAACATGAAAATGGTAAATCTTAGGTATATAAAAGTATATATATATTTGATAGACTCAACGAGAGCTATCATTTGGTGGTAGGAAAACCTTTCTATCACCAACGGTTGCAATGTTAAATTTTTTTCTATCTAAAAGTGCTAAATTTAGAACGAAATAACAATTATAACTTTTTGAGAGATAGAGCGTTCTAATGTAGTCAGGCTTATGCATTGGGATGTGCTGAATTCAACGGTGAGGTCGGTATTCCCGTAGCGTGTACGGTTTGGCGAGAAAGTGGGAAACTATAATTTCCGCGGCTTATCGCGCTTTTCTCGCGAACCGCGCATCTTAGAGCAACGCGGCTTTCAGAAATGAATTCCTCGGCCAATTTCCCATCCGATACTGTTTGAACCGTCAACATCGGTCGATTAGATCGGACACAGTTTGCGTTCAAAGTTTCTAACATAGTAAAATGGGTGTTTTTAGCATCATTTTTGATAATTGGGAACGTAATAACTGTCGAACCGCTCCAAATAAGTAAAATCCAATTATACCGGCGTAATCAGCGTCAAAAATTGTATCAAGAACCACAACCTTAATTTGATTGAACGTAGTTGAGTATTTGCCGACTGGCTAAAATTTTGTAAGAAATCACATATTTAAACAATAATTTTGAAGTAGCACACCTATGTCAAAAACAAGGCCCCGGATCAACATGAAACCTTTGCTATCTCACTAAAATGGGTGCGCTGATTACAAATTTACATAGGAAAAGTCTCTGTCTCTACTGGTTTCCGAGTTGTGCTGAAATTACGGTTTTTCAAATAATACAAAAATAAGCGAAATGGACCACAGAACATGAAAATGGTAAATCTTAGGTATATAAAAGTATATATATATTTGATAGACTCAACGAGAGCTATCATTTGGTGGTAGGAAAACCTTTCTATCACCAACGGTTGCAATGTTAAATTTTTTTCTATCTAAAAGTGCTAAATTTAGAACGAAATAACAATTATAACTTTTTGAGAGATAGAGCGTTCTAATGTAGTCAGGCTTATGCATTGGGATGTGCTGAATTCAACGGTGAGGTCGGTATTCCCGTAGCGTGTACGGTTTGGCGAGAAAGTGGGAAACTATAATTTCCGCGGCTTATCGCGCTTTTCTCGCGAACCGCGCATCTTAGAGCAACGCGGCTTTCAGAAATGAATTCCTCGGCCAATTTCCCATCCGATACTGTTTGAACCGTCAACATCGGTCGATTAGATCGGACACAGTTTGCGTTCAAAGTCTCTAACATAGTAAAATGGGTGTTTTTAGCATCATTTTTGATAATTGGGAACGTAATAACTGTCGAACCGCTCCAAATAAGTAAAATCCAATTATACCGGCGTAATCAGCGTCAAAAATTGTATCAAGAACCACAACCTTAATTTGATTGAACGTAGTTGAGTATTTGCCGACTGGCTAAAATTTTGTAAGAAATCACATATTTAAACAATAATTTTGAAGTAGCACACCTATGTCAAAAACAAGGCCCCGGATCAACATGAAACCTTTGCTATCTCACTAAAATGGGTGCGCTGATTACAAATTTACATAGGAAAAGTCTCTGTCTCTACTGGTTTCCGAGTTGTGCTGAAATTACGGTTTTTCAAATAATACAAAAATAAGCGAAATGCACCACAGAACATGAAAATGGTAAATCTTAGGAATATAAAAGTATATATATTTTTGATAGACTCAACGAGAGCTATCATTTGGTAGTAGGTAAACCTTTCTATCACCAACGGTTGCAATGTTAAATTTTTTTCTATCTAAAAGTGCTAAATTTAGAACGAAATAACAATTATAACTTTTTGAGAGATAGAGCGTTCTAATGTAGTCAGGCGTATGCATTGGGATGTGCTGAATTCAACGGTGAGGTCGGTATTCCCGTAGCGTGTACGGTTTGGCCAGAAAGTGGGAAACTATAATTTCCGCAGTTTATCGCGTTTTTCTCGCGAACCGGGAATCTTAGAGCAACGAGGCTTTCAGAAATGAATTCCTCAGCCAATTTCCCATCCGATACCGTTTGAACCGTCAAGATCGGTCGATTAGATCGGACACAGTTTGCGTTCAAAGTTTCTAACATAGTTAAATGGGTGTTTTTAGCATCATTTTTGATAATTGGGAACGTAATAACTGTCGAACCGCTCCAAATAAGTAAAATCTAATTATACCGGCGTAATCAGCGTCAAAAATTGTATCAAGAACCACAACCTTAATTTGATTGAACGTAGTTGAGTATTTGCCGACTGGCTAAAATTTTGTAAGAAATCACATATTTAAACAATAATTTTGAAGTAGCACACCTATGTCAAAAACAAGGCCCCGGATCAACATGAAACCTTTGCTATCTCACTAAAATGGGTGCGCTGATTACAAATTTACATAGGAAAAGTCTCTGTCTCTACTGGTTTCCGAGTTGTGCTGAAATTACGGTTTTTCAAATAATACAAAAATAAGCGAAATGCACCACAGAACATGAAAATGGTAAATCTTAGGAATATAAAAGTATATATATTTTTGATAGACTCAACGAGAGCTATCATTTGGTAGTAGGTAAACCTTTCTATCACCAACGGTTGCAATGTTAAATTTTTTTCTATCTAAAAGTGCTAAATTTAGAACGAAATAACAATTATAACTTTTTGAGAGATAGAGCGTTCTAATGTAGTCAGGCGTATGCATTGGGATGTGCTGAATTCAACGGTGAGGTCGGTATTCCCGTAGCGTGTACGGTTTGGCCAGAAAGTGGGAAACTATAATTTCCGCAGTTTATCGCGTTTTTCTCGCGAACCGGGAATCTTAGAGCAACGAGGCTTTCAGAAATGAATTCCTCAGCCAATTTCCCATCCGATACCGTTTGAACCGTCAAGATCGGTCGATTAGATCGGACACAGTTTGCGTTCAAAGTTTCTAACATAGTTAAATGGGTGTTTTTAGCATCATTTTTGATAATTGGGAACGTAATAACTGTCGAACCGCTCCAAATAAGTAAAATCTAATTATACCGGCGTAATCAGCGTCAAAAATTGTATCAAGAACCACAACCTTAATTTGATTGACGGTAGTTGAGTCTTTCCCTACTGGCTAAAATTTTGTCAGAAATCACATATTTTAAACAATAATTTTGAAGTAGCACACCTATGTCAAAAACAAGGCCCCGGATCAACATGAAACCTTTGCTATCTCACTAAAATGGGTGCGCTGATTACAAATTTACATAGGAAAAGTCTCTGTCTCTACTGGTTTCCGAGTTGTGCTGAAATTACGGTTTTTCAAATAATACAAAAATAAGCGAAATGGACCACAGAACATGAAAATGGTAAATCTTAGGAATATAAAAGTATATATATTTTTGATAGACTCAACGAGAGCTATCATTTGGTAGTAGGTAAACCTTTCTATCACCAACGGTTGCAATTTTAAATTTTTTTCTATCTAAAAGTGCTAAATTTAGAACGAAATAACAATTATAACTTTTTGAGAGATAGAGCGTTCTCATGTAGTCAGGCTTATGCATTGGGATGTGCTGAATTCAACGGTGAGGTCGGTTTTCCCGTAGCGTGTACGGTTTGGCCAGGAAGTGGGAAACTATAATTTCCGCGGTTTATCGCGCTTTTCTCACGAACCGCGTACCTTAGAGCAACGCTGCTGTCAGAAATGAATTCCTTGGCCAATTTCCCATCCGATACCGTTTGAACCATCAACATCGGTCGATTAGATCGGACACAGTTTGCGTTCAAAGTTTCTAACATAGTAAAATGGGTGTTTTTAGCATCATTTTTGATAATTGGGAACGTAATAACTGTCGAACCGCTCCAAATAAGTAAAATCCAATTATACCGGCGTAATCAACGTCAAAAATTGTATCAAGAACCACAAGCTTAATTTGATTGAAGGTAGTTGAGTTTTTGCCGACTGGCTAAAATTTTGTAAGAAATCACATATTTTAAACAATAATTTTGAAGTAGCACACCTATGTCAAAAACAAGGCCCCGGATCAACATGAAACCTTTGCTATCTCACTAAAATGGGTGCGCTGATTACAAATTTACATAGGAAAAGTCTCTGTCTCTACTGGTTTCCGAGTTGTGCTGAAATTACGGTTTTTCAAATAATACAAAAATAAGCGAAATGGACCACAGAACATGAAAATGGTAAATCTTAGGTATATAAAAGTATATATATTTTTGATAGACTCAACGAGACCTATCATTTGGTAGTAGGTAAACCATTCTATCACCAACGGTTGCAATGTTAAATTATTTTCCATCTAAAAGTGCCAAATTTAGAACGAAATAACAATTATAACTTTTTGAGAGATAGAGCGTTCTAATGTAGTCAGGCTTATGCATTGGGATGTGCTGAATTCAACGGTGAGGTCGGTTTTCCCGTAGCGTGTACGGTTTGGCCAGGAAGTGGGAAACTATAATTTCCGCGGTTTATCGCGCTTTTCTCACGAACCGCGTACCTTAGAGCAACGCGGCTGTCACAAATGAATTCCTTGGCCAATTTCCCATCAGACACCGTTTGAACCATCAACATCGGTCGATTAGATCGGACACAGTTTGCGTTCAAAGTTTCTAACATAGTAAAATGGGTGTTTTTAGCATCATTTTTGATAATTGGGAACGTAATAACTGTCGAACCGTTCCAAATAAGTAAAATCTAATTATACCGGCGTAATTAGCGTCAAAAATTGTATCAAGAACCACAACCTTAATTTGATTGACGGTAGTTCAGTTTTTGCCTACTAGCTAAAATTTTGTCAGAAATCACATATTTTATACAATAATTTTGAAGTAGCACACCTATGTCAAAACCAAGGCCCCGGATCAACATGAAACTTTGCTATCTTACTAAAATGAGTGCGCTGATTACAAATTTGCATAGGAAAAGTCTCTGTCTCTACACGTTACCGAGTTGTGCTGAAATTACTGGTTTTCAAATAATACAAAAATAAGCGAAATGGACCACAGAACATGAAAATGGTAAATCTTAGGCATATAAAAGTATATATATTTTTGATAGACTCAACGAGAGCTATCATTTGGTAGTAGGTAAACCTTTCTATCACCAACGGTTGCAATGTTAAATTTTTTTCTATCTAAAAGTGCTAAATTTAGAACGAAATAACAATTATAACTTTTTGAGAGATAGAGCGTTCTAATGTAGTCAGGCGTATGCATTGGGATGTGCTGAATTCAACGGTGAGGTCGGTTTTCCCGTAGCTTGTACGGTTTGGCCAGGAAGTGGGAAACTATAATTTCCGCGGTTTATCGCGCTTTTCTCACGAACCGCGTACCTTAGAGCAACGCGGCTGTCAGAAATGAATTCCTTGGCCAATTTCCCATCCGATACCGTTTGAACCATCAACATCGGTCGATTAGATCGGACACAGTTTGCGTTCAAAATTTCTAACATAGTAAAATGGGTGTTTTTAGCATCATTTTTGATAATTGGGAACGTAATAACTGTCGAACCGCTCCAAATAAGTAAAATCCAATTATACCGGCGTAATCAACGTCAAAAATTGTATCAAGAACCACAAGCTTAAATTGATTGAAGGTAGTTGAGTTTTTGCCGACTGGCTAAAATTTTGTAAGAAATCACATATTTTAAACAATAATTTTGAAGTAGCACACCTATGTCAAAAACAAGGCCCCGGATCAACATGAAACCTTTGCTATCTCACTAAAATGGGTGCGCTGATTACAAATTTACATAGGAAAAGTCTCTGTCTCTACTGGTTTCCGAGTTGTGCTGAAATTACGGTTTTTCAAATAATACAAAAATAAGCGAAATGCACC
This sequence comes from Melinopterus prodromus, assembly GCA_964023965.1. Taxonomy (NCBI): domain Eukaryota; kingdom Metazoa; phylum Arthropoda; class Insecta; order Coleoptera; family Scarabaeidae; genus Melinopterus; species Melinopterus prodromus. The sequence continues at coordinate 10,933,058 of OZ030396.1, forward strand.
ACAGAACATGAAAATGGTAAATCTTAGGAATATAAAAGTATATATATTTTTGATAGACTCAACGAGAGCTATCATTTGGTAGTAGGTAAACCTTTCTATCACCAACGGTTGCAATGTTAAATTTTTTTCTATTTAAAAGTGGTAAATTTAGAACGAAATAACAATTATAACTTTTTGAGAGATAGAGCGTTCTAATGTAGTCAGGCGTATGCATTGGGATGTGCTGAATTCAACGGTGAGGTCGGTTTTCCCGTAGCGTGTACGGTTTGGCCAGGAAGTGGGAAACTATAATTTCCGCGGTTTATCGCGCTTTTCTCACGAACCGCGTACCTTAGAGCAACGCGGCTGTCACAAATGAATTCCTTGGCCAATTTCCCATCCGATACCGTTTGAACCATCAACATCGGTCGATTAAATCGGACACAGTTTGCGTTCAAAGTTTCTAACATAGTAAAATGGGTGTTTTTAGCATCATTTTTGATAATTGGGAACGTAATAACTGTCGAACCGTTCCAAATAAGTAAAATCTAATTATACCGGCGTAATCAGCGTCAAGAACCACAACCTTAATTTGATTGACGGTAGTTGAGTTTTTGCCTACTGGCTAAAATTTTGTAAGAAATCACATATTTTAAACAATAATTTTGAAGTAGCACACCTATGTCAAAAAGAAGGTCCCGGATCAACATGAAACCTTTGCTATCTTACTAAAATGGGTGCGTTTATTACAAATTTACATAGGAAAAGTCTCTGTCTCTACTGGTTACCGAGTTGTGCTGAAATTACGGTTTTTCAAATAATACAAAAATAAGCGAAATGGACCGCAGAACATGAAAATGGTAAACTTAGGCATATAAAAGAATATATATTTTTGATAGACTAAACGAGAGCTATCATTTGGTGGTAGGAAAACCTTTCTATCACCAACGGTTGTAATGTTAAATTTTTTTCTATCTAAAAGTGCTAAATTTAGACCGAAATAACAATTATAACTTTTTGAGAGATAGAGCGTTCTAATGTAGTCAGGCTTATGCATTGGGATGTGCTGAATTCAACGGTGAGGTCGGTATTCCCGTAGCGTGTACGGTTTGGCGAGAAAGTGGGAAACTATAATTTCCGCGGCTTATCGCGTTTTTTCTCGCGAACCGCGCACCTTAGAGCAACGCGGCTTTCAGAAATGAATTCCTCGGCCAATTTCCCATCCGATACCGTTTGAACCGTCAACATCGGTCGATTAGATCGGACACAGTTTGCGTTCAAAGTTTCTAACATAGTAAAATGGATGCTTTTAGCATCATTTTTGATACTTAATTGGGAACGTAATAACTGTCGAACCGCTCCAAATAAGTAAAATCCAATTATACCGGCGTAATGAGCGTCAAAAATTGTATCAAGAACCACAACCTTAATTTGATTGACGGTAGTTGAGTTTTTGCCTACTGGCTAAAATTTTGTCAGAAATCACATATTTTATACAATAATTTTGAAGTAGCACACCTATGTCAAAAACAAGGCCCCGGATCAACATGAAACCTTTGCTATCTTACTAAAATGAGTGCGCTGATTACAAATTTGCATAGGAAAAGTCTCTGTCTCTACTTGTTACCGAGTTGTGCTGAAATTACTGGTTTTTCAAATAATACAAAAATAAGCGAAATGGACCGCAGAACATGAAAATGGTAAACTTAGGCATATAGAGTATATATATTTTTGATAGACTCAACGAGAGCTATCATTTGGTGGTAGGAAAACCTTTCTATCACCAACGGTTGCAATGTTAAATTTTTTTCTATCTAAAAGTGCTAAATTTAGAACGAAATAACAATTATAACTTTTTGCGAGATAGAGCGTTCTAATGTAGTCAGGCTTATGCATTGGGATGTGCTGAATTCAACGGTGAGGTCGGTTTTCCCGTAGCGTGTACGGTTTGGCGAGAAAGTGGGAAACTAAAATTTCCGCGGCTTATCGCGTTTTTTCTCGCGAACCGCGCACCTTAGAGCAACGCGGCTTTCAGAAATGAATTCCTCGGCCAATTTCCCATCCGATACCGTTTGAACCGTCAACATCGGTCGATTAGATCGGACACAGTCTGCGTTCAAAGTTTCTAACATAGTAAAATGGGTGTTTTTAGCATCATTTTTGATAATTGGGAACTTAATAACTGTCGAACCGCTCCAAATAAGTAAAATCCAATTATACCGGCGTAATCAGCGTCAAAAATTGTATCAAGAACAACAAGCTTAATTTGATTGAAGGTAGTTGAGTTTTTGCCGACTGGCTAAAATTTTGTAAGAAATCACATATTTTAAACAATAATTTTGAAGTAGCACACCTATGTCAAAAAGAAGGTCCCGGATCAACATGAAACCTTTGCTATCATACTAAAATGGGTGCGCTTATTACAAATTTACATAGGAAAAGTCTCTGTCTCTACTGGTTACCGAGTTGTGCTGAAATTACGGTTTTTCAAATAATACAAAAATAAGCGAAATGGACCACAGAACATGAAAATGGTAATCTTAGGCATATAAAAGAATATATATTTTTGATAGACTAAACGAGAGCTATCATTTGGTGGTAGGATAACCTTTCTATCACCAACGGTTGTAATGTTCAATTTTTTTCTATCTAAAAGTGCTAAATTTAGACCGAAATAACAATTATAACTTTTTGAGAGGTAGAGCGTTCTAATGTAGTCAGGCTTATACATTGGGATGTGCTGAATTCAACGGTGAGGTCGGTTTTCCCGTAGCGTGTAGGGTTTGGCGAGAAAGTGGGAAACTATAATTTCCGCGGCTTATCGCGTTTTTCTCGCGAACCGCGCACCTTAGAGCAACGCGGCTTTCAGAAATGAATTTCTCGGCCAATTTCCCATCCGATACCGTTTGAACAGTCAACATCGGTCGATTAGATCGGACACAGTTTGCGTTCAAAGTTTCAAACATAGTAAAATGGGTGTTTTTAGCATCATTTTTGATAATTGGGAACGTAATAACTGTCGAACCGTTCCAAATAAGTAAAATCGAATTTTACCAACGTAATCAGCGTCAAAAATTGTATCAAGAATGATGGCGAGGCGAACTGTCAAATAACTGTCATCCACGTCGGTTTTGACAGACTTTGACACTAGCGCTGTATAATGATGACAGTTCGTTCAAATGACGAGGTCATTATTTGAACGAACTGTTATTATTATACAACACTTGTGTCATCTATAATCCTTGGCGCGTATAATTATGGGGATTAAATAGTCATAGATACGTATGCAATGAACTTATTAAAAATGAGTCGTAGATAAAGATTTTAAATTATTATTTAAATTTCCTGTTGTGTTATGAGCCAAAAATTCTTAGAGCACATTAATAAATAAACAGTACAAAAAAATAAAATAGATCGTTCTTGTAGTTGTTCATCAACCCTTTTTTAAATTTATTTAGAAAATTAGATTTTTTAATATGTACTTATGTGCATTAAGTGCAAAAGCACAATATCCAACAATCTAAGATATCGAACTATAAAAGTTATATAAAAATAAACTATAGGTAAATATAGCAGGGTTATTCATCTTATTAACCCATTTCCAAATGAATGGAATGGGTTTGTGTCGTCATTGAGAGTTGAACTCTCTTACAAAGGGTTTGATTTTCGATACAAAAGTGGCAATAAAGGAAAAATCTTGTCGATAGGAAGTAAATGGGGAAATATAAAATTAGCCATCGTCTTTTGTTTTGCAGTTATAGCAAACGTTCAATTTCTTGATAGTTGTCAGAATTGTGGTGATTTGTTTGTCATTTTCTTTCAGGATAGCCAGGTAGCTTCGATTATTGCACTTTTTTTAAATTAGTAACTGAAACTAAATTAGTATCTCAAAAGTTAAAAGAATATTTTTACTTTATCAAACGCAGTATGATGAAGTATTGTAACAGTGCCGAAAAAAAAATTGAGATTTTAGCGGAAATAGATCTTTTTGGGTCCCCTGAACATTTTTGACCAAGGTACAAAAAAATGTGTGTGCGTGCGTGCGATTCCGGAGAAACTACTAAAGGTATCGGGACGAAACTTCATATTTAGAAGTTTTATGACTAAACTTAGAACTGAAAAGCTTTTGGTTCAAAATGGTCCAAAGAAACTGGGCGTTTACTGTAAGCCTTTTTCAATGATTTTGCAAATGAGCCGCCATTTCTGTAAAATCGACAAAAAGTTAAATCATAAATTAAAGTAGAGGAAATTCTGAATAACTAATGTCTACTACATTTTTCAGTAAAATTAATAGTTTAGCTGCATGAGCGAATTGTATTTGATTGAGATCGGTCGTGTCTGCATCTTAGTAGCCAAAATTTGCCCAACTTTCATTCTAATGTCAGTAGGTATACAGTGTCAAACGCTGATGTTTTGACAATCGTAGAAATTTTTACGAAATAAATATGTTCTGCAGTCTCATATATCTTTGTTTGTGACCTTTGTATGTTGTTTTATGTTCTCCACGGACCGCGCCTGACAAAATGTATGTTTTTACAATTGAGTTTTTTGGAGTTTGATTTGATTGTCAATTGTGTAAGTTATTTCTCAATTCCTATAGCGCTTGAAGAAGTGCCCAGTAGGACACAGAACATGTTGCGATTGCTAAAATAAAAGAAAATTAAGGAATCCGACCACTTTTTATTGTATTAATATATTGTATTTATTTAATATATTGTATTAATAATACAATAGGACAGCTCTACCTGCACTCTGTACTGAAGGTCTCATATGCGGATTCTGAGTTGATAAGTACGTATTCACATTCTTATTTTACAAGGGGCGGAGATATGGGTTTGCCTTATGGAGCGAGCAAGTCGATTGTCCAGAGATCATTTCTGATTGTTGCACCAAAGATATGTAATATGTTTCTGGTTTATCTGAGGAAAGCAGAGGTTAACGTGTTGGGTGTACTTTCGTTGGACAGAGATATGTTTTGCAGCCATTCTATGGAATTTATTTGTTCGATGAGTATTGATGGGTTGGTGTAGTTTGTGCTAAGGAGGGATGGTTTTCCGATATTTTTTGTTTGTTCTGGTTTCGCAATCTGTATTCTTGGGCTTCGAGCGTATGTGTACTCATTAAATTAAAGCCACACACAATTGTTCATTCAATGCAGTGGCATGTGTATTATTATTATTATCTGTCAAATCCTGGCTAACTAGCTTTATTTTAATGCAGATACAACCGATCTCGATCAAATAGAATCTCATGTACTATTAGTTTTATAAATAGTATGATAAAGTCATGTGCCTGGCCACATCAGATTTTTACGTTCTAATGTCAAACAATTGTTTGATAATTGTCAGTTAGTTGTCTTTAGAAATGTCCCTTCCATAGACACAGTTGCTTGCGCTCACTTGCGCTGTTGCTACTCGCCTTTGGTGTCATAATAGACATCCTCATAAAGCACAATCCTGTTAAAATATCCACGGTTAACGAGACTTTTTACTACCGCTCATTCAAGATATGTCAATTAAAAGACAATAGAGAATTATATAGCTCCATTAAAGTACCACAATAACTGAAAATGGTAATATTAAGGAGCATCGTAATCTATCCAGCGGCGCGAAGAATGAGTACAGACGACGTCGTAAAACAATTTAACAAATAAAGACTTTAATTTGGGAACAACATAACCTCATCGCCTGTAATAACCGGGGGCAGCAGTTCTTACCGCGCCCGGTTTTTATCACCTCGTATATTTTGGGATTTTTGCCCGTTGGCGCAGCGTGGTTTCGGTCGTATCCAGGCGCACTTTGCCGCGTATAAACGCATAAATAAACGTTATTACTCGGCGGAGCTAGCGCCACCCAACAAATGCCACTGAATTACGGCAACCAGAAGCGTGCCTCGAATTTTTACAATGCTTGTCGTGGATGCATCGCCGCATAAACTCGGCCAACAACCAACAATAACAAGAGCTGAGAAATAATCGTATATGGAAATGAGTTGGCGCATAACAATAATCATTCTAGTTTAAGTGGAATTGGAACATTGTGACTAATAAACACTTATTAGGTTTTATGGAACAGTAACAATAACGCCACAACGTTTGACGCACAAGATCATGTCACTTTTGGCCACACAAAGATGCCTTGATCTAACTGTAGATAATATAAATCGAAACAAACATAATTCTAATTAATATGAACCAACTACATACACATCCAGGTGTTCTGGATTGCCTACTCAAAGTGACCGTGAAGATAATGTAGCAGAAATCAATCCTTATCACAGCAATAACGCGTATGATGTTGACAGTTGTCAACTGGGTTGGAATTAGGGTTACCAACATTGTGCCTATGGTGACCCGGAGAAAATTAATTATATTATGGAAAATAAGTTTAAATTAATAATAGCCGCCACAAAAATGTGCGTTTTCGACACATACTTTTTTGTAATGCGTTGGTTTGAAATTTGGATATAGGTAGAGTAGAAAATGATGAAATCTAGATGTTAATTACTAAGTAAATTAATTTATTTCAATTAATGGCTACTTGTTTTCCCTCTTTTCGTTTCTGCCCCTTATTGTCGATGTTTAACAACACAACCAACATGAGACACAACGCGAGTATTACCACCTAAACCCAGCATAATTTTGATGTACTGAGAGCATTTTTTTAAAGGGATCATGTGCTTTTGCTTAAAGTAATTATCTACACGCTCCCTAACTAATTTAAAATTTTAATTTTATTTGGACAATATTGGCGTTTTGTTTAAACCCCCATAATAAATGTGTCTCTAGTCAAAAATGAAACTACATATATCTCTCTCTTTGTAAATATATAGTCCAACTAATAATACAGTTTTCAAATAAAGATATCGCTGTTGTCATCTCCATTATTTAAAAAATACTGTGAAAAAGTAAAATTAAATTGCTGTGAAGATTGAGTATGAGGGTGCTTCTTGTTTTGAGAAAAATTCCCTTTTTTCAAGGGAAGTCGCTGCAAACTGTAGAATTTGAATAACAATTACTGTATTATTATATATTTTTTTCAAATATTTTGGGGTCGATACAGTTCTCAAAAGATCGATGATTACCTTTAGTTAACCCGGATAATTTAACTGAAAACCCGTAACCCGGAGAATAGTCGCCAAACCCGAAGTCTCCGGGTCAAAGTGACCATGTTGGCAACCCTAGTTGTAATAAAAGTACAACAGTTGCAACTATAGTTTATCGACGTTAGATGATTTTTTCAGTAGCGACATAGCGTGTAGTTGATTCGAAAAGAAAAAGTTTTATCTCGAATTTGCTGTCACATTGCAAAAATTGCTTTTCTTTCTGAAAGAACATTCGTCGTATTTAAAGGTTACCAATGATATACAAAATCATTGAGACTTGAACTCGGTTTGTAGTTGAAACTGTTTGAAAACCTAGCCTCTAGAGTTAACATATATTTATTATATGTATCTTGCGACTTGGTATTGGCTGAAAGACGACCTGTGACAACATTTTTTTTTATAGTGGAAAGACATATGCACTAAAAGATTATTTTTTAGCTCTTTAATCTCTATACTGAGTTGTAGGCGAGATGATTTAATCTATTTTTGTCATGTGGTACTGTGGTTTGGAACAATTTTCTTCTTGTTTTTCATTTCTCAGTTAACCGATTTCTTATATCTTTGTGGTTAATGTTTTCTTGTATTCTCCTTTTTGGGTTGTAATGAGTTTCTGTCTTTTGTTTCGAGAGTGCGTGACTCCCGCGCCAATGCTTTTCATTCCGACAAATTGGGTAATTAATCAAACCAACACACGTACTCACATCACAATGTTTGAGTGTTACCAAAGTTGTAAAACAGTTATTTCAAATAAATTTAAAGGAATGTTTAATGATACGTATTTGTTTGTAAAAATGCATTCAGAATGTTATGTGTCAGAATATTCATTTAGCATATCGATGGCCTAGCTGCAATACCACGTATCACCTATGCTCTAACCAAGATGATTCATGGTATGGCAGCTAGGCCATCGAAATATGATGGTGGAAAAACAAGAAATAATGTAAACCAATTTTTTACAATTACATGTAAAATGCCGTATGTAAAAATTATTAAATAAATTCATATGAATGCTCAGAGACGATATTTAAGTATTTTTATAGCAATTTTAATATTTCATCTTTCGTTTTTATGATTTATTATCATTTCTGTGATCTTAACTTAGTCAGAATAACTTGTGTTTTCAGTAATAAGAAAACGTTAGAATCGTCAAATTCTTATACGAGATTTATTTAATAATTTTTCAAAAATCTACAAAAATATGATCAATCTTTTATAAGATTAACAATTGTACATTCTTTGCCTTAAATTTGGAGCATTGCTTTTAAGATTTTGTGTATAATACCTGAGAAAACCCTCAGAACTTCTCCGTGTTTTACGACTAAATTTTCCGACTTAAAAAAACGTAACCTTCATGCAATAAACAGTACTTTAGGGTCATAGTTTACAAAATAATTTCAGTCCACTACGCTAGATGCTATTTAGATGATATTACGTACTTTTTCTTTGTTATAATAACATTAAAAAAATCATGTTAATAGTTGGTTGATATCGTGATGTCACATGCAATCGAGATACATATTCCAATTTGATATTTTAGCTAAAAATTACATATAAAACAACACCTCTCTAAGACATTTTTAATTTAAATATAAAACAATGTGCAATGGAAATTTAACAACTTATTGAATTTTGAGCACCCTCCATGTTAAACAAAAACTGTTCCTGGGGCTATAGTATTTTTAGAGAACACAAAACTTATATAACAGCATAACTAATAAACAATAAGTTTTTCTCGAGAAGTTAAAACTTAGCTCCTTTAATTTTGTCAGTTAATGATTATAATTAAAATAGAGTGTCTAGACGCTAGAGACATATAATTTTTAAGTACAGAACCCTTAAAATGAATAAAACTAAAGCTCCCCAACGTACACAATACGATTATTTAGCACCACAACAAACGCCACCGATATACGACATCCTGAAGCGTGCCTCGAATTTTTACAATGACTATAGCCGCATTTCAGCATAAGCTCAACCAACAACAAGAAAAGCTAAGTAATAATCGTATGGGGAAATGACCGTGCGTTTAAAAATAATCGTTGAAGTTAAAATAGAATTGGGACAGGGTCGCTTAATAGACTCGGTGCATTAGCGTTGAGGACGTCGCGGCACAAGGGGCAATAGACGGAGGGTGCTTTTTTAGCAATACAAAGGAGCTCGAATCACGTACAAGAATGGGACAATCATGTGAAAAATGATTGCGTATTAGGGGAACAATTCGCATATTGTTCGCGTACTGGAGTAAATGGGTTCATCATGTCTTCCTTGATGACCTTAAATGAACAAGTATATTCTTCGTGTTATTGAAGGAACCACTCAAGCGCGTACATGTTGCCGAGGGTAAACGTTGTGTGTCATAGTAGTAAGTACGTACGTAGAATTGCTATAGCCGATTGCGTACTCCTGAATTGTTTGATTATTGGCGATAAATTTGATGTTCATGTTTCTAAAAAAATTTTTTTAGGACTTGACCTACCTGTGTACTACCAATGTCCTGAAATTAGAAAGAAAATATAGTGAAACAATTCAGATCACAATTTATAGAAATTTTGGATGCCGTCGATGATGCCAAACGTTTGGATTTCGGTCTTTAGGTTGGTAACAAAATATAACCAAAATTTTCGGACGGAAGCAACTTGACTACACATGGCACTGTTTCTTCGCAGCATTGTCATTACTGGAGTGAAGTAAAACCACATCTTACCCTCTCTAGACGAAGCCAATATTTCGAAAAAGTAAACGTGTGGTGTCTACAGAAATATTTGGATATGCTACAAAGTTATTTTAACGAACAACTTGAGAAATTACCTTTAAATTTTATATGGTCAATATACTTTAAGCAAGACGGTTGTCCCAAACATTGTGACCACATGGCTAAACTTACAATTTCTTCAAAAAAAATCTGAAGAGCTGAATTCAAAATTAGAATAATTTTGATGACACTGGAGACATGGTTCTTATGAATGGATTGTAATAGTGCGGTTTTGGTTTAAGCTACCATCACCGCGTGGCTAATTTTAAAAATCCATGTGTCGAAAATTTGCAACAAAATGACTTATTTTTCCTACTATTATCTAAGATTCCGATTTCATATCACTAAACAAATAAAATTATTCCGAATGCCATCTGCTATATCAGTTTAACAAGAAGAAACGTAAATGTCAATATCTGGTCCTCAAAGTTTAGCAGAAAGTAACCAAATAAAAAGTCTTGGCAAAAACTTAAGCTAGAAACTTGAATGACTTTTGAATATACAGGGTTATGTATCTGTAAGAAGTAGACCAAAAATATATTTTTTCAAATATAGCATTTTGTTTATTTTTTCTGTTTTTTTTTATACTCTTTTAAATTACAAATTGAACTGTGAAAACCGCATGTCCCTGAGGTCAATGGTGTAAACTAAAAGGATTTCTACCGTGTTAATAGCTCGTCCTTTCGGAAAATGACTTAAGTTATAAATACGAAATACTTTTAAATAAAAAGTGTGTTTCATTTCTAAGCATTTCAAATTTGTTGAGTGGGTACGGTTCTTTTTATATACACTGTGTAATAATAAGGACTTTGAAAGATTTACAGCATTTTGCAGATCGGAAGTTTTATTTTATAGACTTTTTTGGAGCACTCATCTTTACAGAATAGAATTCCAGAACCAAAGGAAATGTGTCGACTGAAAATCTTTTCTCAGTAGTCTCGTACAGTATTAGATATAGCTTCTTTTATGGCAAAAAAATGAGGTTAACTGCTAAAACTGGCTCCACTCTCTTTGAGGCACCATAGGCAAGACTATTCTAAAGGTCAATTTGGTATTCTTACTACGGAAAATTCATTAATTACCTAATTAATTTATAGTTTAGAGAAGATAGACTTTGTTCCTCAACCGGCAGGAGCGCAAATATAAAATTCACTATTCTTAACACGGTAATAAATTAGTAAATGATTAGTAGGGGCCTCAGGGGAATCGAATGGTGTTGGTTTTATTGAGATTGAACAAATGAGTCTATTACGGAAATGAGTTTCCAGAATACTGCTTTGGGCCCCCCCTGTTATTGGGGGCTCTGGGGGCCATGGGCCGTTTTGCCCATGGGATAACGCGCCACTGAATTCCGGGGGTCAAAAAGCAGTTCAAAGTTAGATTTTGAATTCAATATGAATTGAATACCCTATAACTCTATCAATTGTCTCAAATATCCACAACATTTATGCAAATTAATTCTTGAGCACCACACATAACCATCCAGACATAAATAAGGGCCACCCCAACCCCGACGCGGACGCATCTCATCCCCGGGGTAAACTGCGAAACTCCTCGTTTACAAATGAAAATAATTACTCTAAACGGCTATCCCAATTTGGCTTATCGGCGGCATCTGATTGTTCGCGAAATTAAAATGGCACACGTAGCAATTATTTTTGATCACCTATCTCTCGCGGATAGCGGCTCGCAAACATGGAGACACGCCGTTTTACAAACGACCCTCGGGCCTGTGTGCAACGGCACGCGGTCCTCCCCCAGATTAATAAAGCGGACATCGGGACCATCGGACCCCTCGAGGGTGGCATTCGCGCGCACCCCTCGCCCCAGCACACCATACTCACTCACTGCACATCCCGACAGTTACTCCCCGCGTATTTACATAAAGATTTCGAGCGAAATAACCGTACATCAACGCGGAATGAGTGTTTGGATGTGAATTCTGGTCCAGGTCCTGGGTAGATGAGGTTATTTAAAGTGACACTGTTAGTGTGGACTGTTAAAGATGAGCAGGATTTCAGAGCAGGAGAAAAATGAGATTGCATTATTAGAATAATAAGTTTCAAGTTTCATAATAAGTCTTTTGTAAGTGTTATTCTGCATTCTGTATTCGCTATTCGATGTTCGGTATTCGCTAATCATATTCGCTATTTTGCATTATCTAACTTAAAGGTTGATAATATAGTAAAATGGCTGTTTTTGCATTATTTTTCATAACTTGGAATGTCATAGCTTCAGAACCGTTCGAAATAGGAAAAGTCCAATTAGACCGGGCTAATCGGCGTCGAAAATTGTATCAACAATTATAATTTGAGGTTGATTGAAGGCAGTTGGGTTTCCGCCGACTGGCTAAAATTTTGTAAGAAATAACTTATGTACTTTAAAATATAATTTGGAATTGCCAGACCTATCTCAAAAACTAGAACCCGGTGTACTGGGTTGGTGTACTCGTCGAGAGCTATCATTTGGTGGTGGGTAAACCTTTCTATCGCCAACGGTACAAAGTTTAATTTTTTTCTATCTTAAAGTATTAAATTTAGATCTAAAATAGTGTGATAATTTTTTGATAGATAGAGCCTTCTACTTTGATCATGCTTATGCATTGAGATATGCTGAATTGAACGGTGAGGTCGGTTTTCGCGTAACGCAAACGGTTCGGCCAGAAAGTAGGAAACTATAGTTTCCGCGGTTTCTCGCAGTTTTCTCGCGAACCGCGAATCTTAGAGCAACTCGGTTTTCAGATATAGATTCCTCAATCAATTTCCGATCCGGTACCGTTTAAAAGGTCAACATCGGTCGATTAAATCGGACACAGTTTGCGTTAAAAGTTGTTAATATAGTAAAATCGCTGTTTTTGCATTATTTTTGATAACTTGGAACGTCATAACTTCCGAACCGTTCCAAATAGGAAAAATCCAATTACACCGGCGTTATCAGTGTCAAAAATTGTATTAACAACCATAATTTGAATTTGATTGAAGGCAGTTGGGTTTTGCTCGACTGGCTAAAATTTTGTAAGAAATCACACCAATCACAAAATAGGCAACTACCTCGTTAATTGCAAACATAAATTTGACCATTTACTAAAGAGTGGCGTATACAAAATTGAATGCCAAGACTGCGAAATGATCTACATCGGCCAATCAGGCAGAAATTTAAGAACAAGGTTCAAAGAACATTTAAAAAATAAAAATTCTGCATTTGGTAGGCATTTGATGAATAATAACCACAAGGCAACAGAAGAAAATGTTTCACTATTACACAATGTAAAGAAATCAAACAGGATGAATCTGCTGGAAGAGATGCAAATACAGTACCATAAAGCTGAATCTCCCGATAACATACTTAATGAGATTACAGACACGAATCAATATAGGTTGTTTATAAAATTCTTGAAAATTCCGCCCGATGTCTAACAGCGCTGCCTCCAGAGTTCAATGTACCATCGTGTATCTAGTAATTTTAGTATGTTTGTGTCGTCCTAACCTACGACTACTATTGTAGCAGTATTTTACGTGTGTTTTATCATATTTATTGAATCTATTTATTATTTTAACAGTGTTTTAAAGTGTTTAAAGTGTGTAATACCTAATGTACGAAACAAAAATTCGATTTAATGTATGTGACGCTATGAACAATTGATGGTATGTACGAATGCGAAATCTAGGTTAAAACAAAGTATTGTAAATTAAATTTTCCATTTGCAGTTTGTGACTGAAGACGGGGTGAAACCCGAAACTAGTATCGCAAGATAGCTATTAAATAAATACTTCACCGAGAATCTATTGGATTTTAATTTATTTATACACCACTCGGTGAACATACTTTAAAATATAATTTGGACTTGGCACACCTATCTCAAAAACTAGGACCCGGATCAACATGACACCTTTGCTATCCTACTAAAATGGTTAACGGTATGGTTTACCCCTTTTGTGCCAAAGCGTTCGCGTATAAATCCAGAAACTAGAGATAGTACGCTGAAAATAATGTCGAGATGCGAAAACAGTGGCAGTTTGCTCCGTCGCTTCTGATTTGCACCAGATTATTTTATTTGATGTTATACTGACCGAGTTTGTGGTGATTTAAATACATTATCGTCATTTAGGGGTTGTAAGCCGAGGTGGAAAAATCGAGGATTTACCGGGTGGCTTGGAAGATGAATTATCTATAATTTAAGGTACAAACGAAGGTTATCCGACAATATTTGTAAAAGTTACAAGGTTTGACAGACGATAATTAGGTGATGCATTCAACCGATTCGTCAGATTTGGTGGTAGCTCCTACACAATACCATTACTAGATGCATAATTTCATGGGATTTACGAATTTGATAACAGCAAAGCTCTACGAAATCGTTACAAGAAGTTATATGCAATTTATGTCGCCACACTTCACAAAAAAATGAGAAAGTTTACTTGCTTACCCATTAAGAATTCTCAAGGCAAATTGTGTCCGATGTCGTTATCTAATCTTGACGATTCCGATGCTACAGGATGTGAAATTGGCCGAGAAGCACATTACAGGAGGTCGTGTTACTCTGGTATATGCGCTGTTTCCTGAAAAAAAGAATAAACCGTTACAATCTTAATTTTACCTAATTTTTCAGTATTTTCTTATTTTCTGGACAAGAACCGAGACAAGAAACCCGAGCCCACCATTAAATTCACCCAAATGCATAAGTATGGCCACATTAGAATGCTCTATCTCTCAAAGAAATATCCGAAATTTTTCGATCTAAATTTAGTACTTTGAGGCAGGAAAAAAAATAAAACCACTCGGTAGGTAATCATTAGATATATCCCATATATCCCATTCGCAATAAGCTCACTCATTTTAGTAAGATAGCGAAGGTTTCATGTCGATCCGGCTCCAAATTCTCGAATTTTTAAGCTAATAATGATCTTCTTTTATTTTTGGGGAGTAATTATGAGGTATTTGAACGGTACCAATTAGTGCTGTAGACTGCAGTACGTTGTGGGGTTTCCAAAAAATCAAGAGTAAAATAAAAGTTGTTTCATTTAAAGTCATATCAGGAAAATACATATAGAAAAAAATAATAAGAATAGTTGTTGAAAATCGTAAAGAATACCCCCAAATACAAACATTTTCTGAAACGTATCCTTTCTTAATATTTAAAAATAAAATAATGACATAACATTAGAATTTTTTATTTTAATAACATGCTTTTGATTTGAACTGTTGATTTAAAAACGAAACCAAATAAATGGTGCTTTTGTTGTTAGTGTAACAAACTATTATTTTCCATTTGTTATTTTTAAATAATTTATTGTTAAATTTTAACCACTAATATCTGCAACAAGGATTAGATCGTTTCTATTATTTTAGAAACCGAAGTCTAACTTTACTGGATGCGATATATTGGGTAATTAATTCTGAAAATTACAGTTAACTATAGGCTTTAAATTGCTTTTCGCAAGTTAAATTTTGTTATTATTTTACGTCCTGTACCTACGATTACGAGCAAAGCAGTTGTGTTAAACACTAGTATCATGCACTCCTTCGTCACAGCTATCAGTTTTTTATAATTATAACGCATAAAAATAAATGAATTACCTTCGCGTTCTCCCAGTACTCTCCGCCGAACTTCGGAAATTATGGACACTTTCGTTGCCGCACAGCACCCCATAATATTCTCGCATATTACGCTATCAAAATTTAATAATTGAATAATTAATTTACCTTTGATAAGGTATCGCGGGGTCATAGGTTGCTCTTTGATAACCAGCAGCTGCTAGTGACTCTTTCCCCTGTTCTGCTGACCCAACGAAAGCAAGACGGCTAGTACTAGTCTCACCCCGACCATTCGTAACCCCATGAAAGCGGAGGTTGTAAGTCCGTCTTACCTCCATGCCCTGGAAGGTGTAATCCGTAGCATATCCGTGTAGGAAGAAGTCGGCAACCCCTTTTATACCGGCGAACCGGGACCAGCCACACAAAACCCAATATTTTGAGAGCGCGAATACTGAAAAATACCATGATGATGCTGCAAACACTGCCCGTTAAAATGTCCCGGTAAATTATGACCGGTTTCACACACAATAGTCCACGTCACCGATTGCGCGAATACCGATACCGCATGTTCGTTAATAATAACAATAATTACCGGTTAATAGTGTATAAAGAACGCTGTAGCCATTTAAGATGTACACGCAAATGCAGTACGATAACAACTGCGTTCAGTTGTAGGTAGATTGGGAAAACTTCGTGTCTAACCTTGTCCGTGTTTTCTACCTGGCGGCCAGAACAGCTTTTTTGCTCGCACGACCTGCCCGGTAAGAACGTTGCTTCAAAATGTTGTTGCTACGTCATTATCAATCAATTTTTACAAAATTTGATAACCAGCGAATGTTGGCAATACGCCGCCCAAAAACAACGTAAAGTCTAAATTGCAAAAATCCTCCTGAACAAACTAAAAGAGATAACGGACTGTAATTTTCAGAATTAATTAGCAAATGTATCTGCGACCTAAACGTGTATAATACTATTTTTTATCCAAACTACTTTGCTCGTAATCACAGATGAAGCAAATTCATAACATCTAGCACCTAAAAACAATGTATAACAATGTATACCTATATTTATAGCATGAATTTATATTTAATTTACCAGAATTGACAATTAAATTCAATATTTTTAATTGAATTTTGTTAATGTTACAGTATATATACCAAGCATATGTATAATTACGTATTTAAACATAAATTACAAAAAAAGATTTAAAACACGTAAAAATTAAAGTCTGTCGTGCCGTTGTCCTCAGTTATCGTTAAGAATTTCTACCTAATTGTTTGTGCTTGAGTTCATATTTTGTCGTGCAAAAATTGGCGTTGAAAATACCTAATTCTGTCTTTGATATTGTATTTTTAACAAATTAAGTACTTTGAAATACGTGAAATGCTCTGATATCTGGACTCAATACATACTGCGTGAAGTATCTAAATTTACTATGGTAAAAAGACACCTTTTACTTTGTCTTTAATATTATTAAATTGAATTTATTCTCGACTTTGAGTCTCTTGGAGCATGGGTTAATATGCATTGGTCGAACTCCAGTTTCACAGAAATTAAGTACGGATATAAAAGAACAAATTGTTTTTATTATATAAATAAAGAGCACATACTGACTTTTAAACGAGTTAACAGAACATATTTATTATTACATTTGTATACCAACCACTTGTCAGTTGTCTTTGTGAGTTATCTTGAACTTTAATTATCTCAATAGTCAACAAAAATAATCAAAAGAAAGATGGTATATATAAAAATATAATAATTATTTCAATATGTAAAAACTCAACACACACAAAACATTTTTAAAAGAAAATATTACCCAGACAAAAAAATCATTTGTTTAATAAATAAGGAAAGAGACATTTAATTTATACGTCTTGCTGATATTTTAATTTTTAGATTTTGAATGTTTTGAAAACATAAACAACAGAATGATCTATATTAAGAGTTTCGGTTTATATAAAACAAAATGGAGGATGACGATTGCTTTATTCTAGAGGTGCAAAAATTATACTATATTCATACGTTACAGTTATGGGTAATGTAATCGATTACAGATAACTTTGATATACCTATACCAAAAGCAGCTTTGGTAAAAAGTACGCATGTTCTGTTTTCAGTTGGTTTCATAATACATGCATACTATTTTAGTTTTCTCTGCTAGGTTATTCCTGGTCCAACCAGCACTTTTAAATTACATCTCAAGAAAGTAAAGAAAGTATTTCATATTAGTTCAGTCAAGTAGTGTTTTGGTCACGAAAAAAAAATGAGGAGTTTTTCCCTTTCATTCTGTATGTTTTAGTGGTGCTGTCTCCGAATTTCAACTTTGCTACTTCCGAAATACAAAAACTAGTGTTGGTAATTAACTAATAACCGATTAGGTGACACGGAATATTTGCAAAAATCGGTATATGAAACTGTTATTCCCAAAGCCATTTCTGATTACATTTAACAATTTCTAGTTTTTTTACTACCGAATATGTTAAATCAAAATTCTGACAATTGCTATGGACTTTTTAAACCAGTCAAATCTCTTTAGAAATAATAACTTTTTTTCGAGAAATAACAACCGTTGGTGCTTTATACTACCGTGTAAAGCATATATATCGTACCTACGCATGTGAAAAGTTGTAAAATATTCTGTTTTAAAATGTGCTCTGTTTTCGCTTTGTAGATAGAAGCGCTGTAGATAAATAACCCGAAAAAATTTAAAGTGAATCATTTTGAAATTTGTTGGATGAAAAAGAAATCTAAACAACAAGCGTTCCTGTAAAACTGCAAAAATGGTAACTTATTCACCATACTTTTGTCGTGTTGAAGTCTCTGGCAGATGCAAGATTAGCAGGATTAGCAGGATTGGGGCACATTAAATTATATTTTTTGTTAAGTCGTTTCATAATTATGAGTCTTCAAACACAGGCCTCAAAACTTTTACAACCGATAGTAATATTTGAATTACCTACATAACACAGACTTGAAATTAAAATAAATCCATCACCAAACACAATGGCGACATCTCTCAATTGCACAACGCAACACCACCCAAACTTTTTAGCCATTCATTATTCACACATTAATATAAAGCCGACTCCGCCATCCCAACCCTCTATCCACAAAATCTAGCTCGCAATAAAACTCAAATTGAAAACAAAATAAAAAACGACGGCGCGATAAAGTTTTGGGGACGGCGGAATAGCCCCGGAGGGGTGTGTCCCGGACCGCTCGTAAATTTTAGAAGCTTTTAATTTTATAATTGCCGCGCAGAGTTATTTACATATATCTGTCCTGCAGCGGGACCAGAGCTTTACCAAATGCAACCCGAGACGGCTACAGTCACTACAGTTACTCCCTCTGACGGTAGCGGTCGGTATTGCAGAGCACGGGCTCGTAACCGACCAGAATCAGCCTGAATTATAGATGAGTGGAAGATGGAAACGGTAGTCGGATAGCCACCGCTGGTCCACTTGATCTATGGCTGTATGCAGTGCCTCCGCCGGTACATGCGTTGAATTGCATTAACGTGGATTCCCTATCACTGTTCGATGGTTCTTTGTTCTTGACGAGGATGCTATGTACAGAATGATATATTAGATGAAGGACGCTCACGGGAAACAAAACGCGGATGGATAGTTGGAATAGCTGGAGCAGTTTTATTTTAAACTCATTCCATAAGTGCTCCTTGCACGAAACATTTTGAATTGTTAATGCAAAACCGTGAGGAGGAACTGGGGACATTCAGCAAAACAGGTTTACCATAGACGGGAAGGTTGCAAAGTTAGATTTGTTTTCTAACTAAATGCTAAATTTTTATTGTAACAACATTGAGGACCATTAACGTCATTCGATTGGAGGTAGTTGTATTTCAGCCGAGTAGCCAAAATTTCGTAGAAAATCGTATCTTTTCAAGTATAAATTTGAATTGTTCCACCTATCTCAAAATCTAGAAGCCGGATTACCCTGAAACCTTTGCTACTCTACTAAAATGGGTGCGCTGATTACAAATTTACATAGGAAAAGTCTCTATCTCTACTGATTACCGCTTAACACAGCTTAATAAGCAATGTGGACGTCATAACGTCAAAATGGTAGGTCATCTAGTAGTCGAGAGTAACACTTGGTGGTAAATAAACCTCTCTATCACCAACGATTGCAAAGTTCAACTTTTTTCTATGTCAATGTGCCTAAATTTACGTCGAAACAACTTGATAAGTTTTCAGTACAAATTATATGCGCAATAAATCAAATAAAATGTGCATTTATTGTAAGCATTTGATTAAATATTTTACCTATACCAAAAATTATTGTCCAATACAAAAAATATTTGAGCAATGCAAAAAATTACTTATGCATTAAAAAAAATAAATGTGCAATAAATTTATATAAATGTACATCAGAATAAATAATTGTGCATCTATATATTTAAATAAATAAATGTGCAATACAATCGTTACCCCTATAAAGATATAATGAGCAGCTTAAAAAATACGTGTTCATTGAAAAAAACATTTTTCCAATGGCTTAAATCTGCATTTGAAAATATTATAAGCGTACCTATTTAATCATTTAGATTGCGACATGAGAAAATTATAATGTGCCCTAGAACGAATATAATGTGCATTAAGTTCTGCAACCTGTAGCATACATACAGTAAGCGCCTAAAGTATGGAAACATGGGACAACTCAGAGATGTTGTGTCATTTTAAAACGATCCTTGTAGACGTAGATTTTTAATTATTAAAATAAAAATTGCTTTTAACGTCGTCACCCTCTTTTTAAATGGCGACACCATTTTTTACTGTATTTGGTAGATCATTTATTTGTGTACATGGCAGCGGAACCATTTTTCATTAGAAAAGAAAATTTTTGACAAAAATACAATTGAAAATAAAACATGTATAAGTTTGGGAAAATAAATTTTGTAAATTGAATATGAAATTGCGTTTTGGGTGGAATTAATTGCCCTGAAAACCAATCCAATCAAATAATTTAACTTTTCTAAGTGTAAGGTTTTTGAAAAAAGTGGGATTTTTTCATTTACTGTCCTAGAAACCTCAAAATGGTCTCATAGTAAATCTTAATCTCTGCACTTTTACCTGAAATCCAAAAAGTTTGTTCCCAAATAAGGGTGCGAGCGGCTCCCTAAATAACATGTAAAAAGACACCATAACCTGAAGTGATATGCAAAATTCAAGCTCAGTTTCGTATTCAGCGCAAATAAATCAATCGAAAACGCCTATTCGCATTCCATAAACAAATAAGTTATCAATACTACCCTAATTTTCAACTTTCTCGAAAATTTTGTTATGCAAGGCCATACATTTCCTAATTACCTTTAAAACAAGTACAAGATCCATCAATATCAGTACAAAAAACAATTATTTTGTTTTATATTTTCAATATTTTGGTAATAAAACTCGTTAAAAATAATTTTCTAATGATATGTTATTATACTAATAATTTAGTAGAAATTAGAAAAATCTAGTGCAATTTTAGTAGATCATGCTACCGGTTTTAGTTGGTAAGCATCTACAAGAATTGGAAACACTGTAGGGATGTGCTGAATTCAGCGGTGAACTCAGTTTTCCCGTAACGCGTACGGATTGGACA
The DNA here is from genome assembly GCA_964023965.1 of Melinopterus prodromus. NCBI lineage: Eukaryota > Metazoa > Arthropoda > Insecta > Coleoptera > Scarabaeidae > Melinopterus > Melinopterus prodromus. The sequence goes on from OZ030396.1 coordinate 10,954,035, forward strand.
GAAACTGGGAAACTATAATTTCCGCGGTTCTCGCGGTTTTTGTGCATTTTCGAACAACACGGTTTTCAGAACTGCATTCCTCCGCAAATTTTCAATGCGGCAATGTTTGAAACGTCAATATCGGTGCATTGGATCAGACACAGTTTGCGTTAAAAGTGGCAAATACAGTAACACAAAAATGGCTATTTTTGCATTATTTTTGATAACCTGGGATGTCATAAGTCCAAACCGTTCCAAATAGTAAAAATCTAATTATGTATACCGAAATTCAGCGTCGGAAACTGTTTTAAGGACCATTAATTTAGTTCGATTGGAGGTAGCCGCCTAGCCAAAATTTTGTTGAATATCGTATGTATCTTTTCGACTATAAATATGTAGTGGCATACTTATCTCAATAACTAGAACCCAGACAAACATGAAACCTTTGCTATCTCACCAAACTGGGTGCGATTATTACAATTTTACATAGGAAAAGACTCCATCTCTACCGGTTCCCGAGTTGTGCTCAAATTACGATTTTCCAAATAATACAAAAATTAGCGAAATGGACCACATAACTTCATATTGGTACATCTTAGGCATTTTATACATATTTTCATGTACTCGTCGAGGGTTATCATTTGGTGGTGAATAAACTTCTCTATTGGCAATGGTTTCAATTTCAAAATTTATACTGAAAAAAAAAATGATACTTTTGAAGTCATGCTTATTGGTTGGTATGTACTCGTCGAGGATAGGATCGGAAAAATATAATATTTTTTTAAGAGGTAGAGGATTTTAACTGGTCATACCGTAACTACTGATCAGAAATTCCTTCCTCTGTCAAATTTTCATCCTGTACATCTTGATTCGTCGACTTCGGACATTAGATCGAACACAGTTCGCTTTGAAAATATGCTAACACATATGCTAATACTTAATCAATACTTTCCCACTTCAACGCCCATAAGATGTGGGAAGGAATCACGGTGCGCGTCATCCCATCTCAAGACATAAATAAGATTTAAAACTTATATGCAGCATGAAAGAGCTGCGAAATGGATTCAACTCTCGAGTGATTTCGATACGACGGGCAAAAAATCCATATTCAAGACGATGCAAAAGTCTAGGCGACAACTACAGACTTCTCTCTGATGCCGATGCCATCTCGGCACGATGTAATCGATTCCGCATCAGTGTCGCGCGCCTCACGGGACGCGGAACAAATCCCAAACAAAGCATTTATCATCATACCGACTATTTTAACTTTTCGTGGACGAGAAGTCCTGCGGGAGTTCTTTACTGGATATAAACGCAAGTAACTGTAGTATATTTACCTCAATACGTGCTTTTTGGTGTTAGTTCTTGCTATATATAGCTCTTAAGTGTACATGACGACGATATATCATTTTTGTCTACAGAAAAATATTAATTCGCACAACACCAACCACTTACAAATTCGTAACCCCTAAGTTGGGTTCAGAACCAGCTATACGTAACTACTACTGCACATATAAATACTGTTTCGTAGATGAATTATTATGAATATAATTAGAATATTGTGGATTAGAAAATAGGATTTGAGCACGTGATCAAACCACAAACTAACCGATGCAATTTACTACCACACACACGCAGACACACCCCTATTTTAATAAGCAATTGTCCCCCAGCGTTGCAACAATTTGTGCTATGCGAACGAACATCAAAGTTATACCTCGGCAGCTAGACGGGCGTCGGGACGCGGAAGGAATGCCAGAAGACAGTTCCCTCGGGAATCCACGGCCAGGGCACAAAGGCTACACCCCCTATGTACTGCACATATTTTAACTGTACGACTACATGACTAAAACGAACCCCAAAAACCATATATGGCGCTAAATAATACAGTTTGGGGGTGTTTATGGCCAGTAAACACCAGTAAAAGATGTAATATTGGCTAAAAATAGTTGGTGTCATGATAAATGCTTTGAGATTTCTTTTGTATCCCTCAGGAGTAACGGAAAAACTTCCGCTTTCTTGAAACTATTCGTTTAATATAACTATGACTTAGTATATTATAGTATGGTATGCAGGCATGTTAAATTTCGGTAATTAGTATTTGGTAATTTACCGTTGAAATTAAAATTATTAATTTCAAATATTAAATTACCACGTAATTAAAAATTCAAACTGGTAAATTACGCAGCCTTAATTTAAATTAAATCGTAAATTTGATAGTAGGTAACCGGCCTCTGATTTAAAATTTATTTTATTGGCTCCGCTGAAACGATCTCCATGGCCAAACCCCTTTCCACTCTCTCTTCAATCAATATAAAAATATTAGCTATATTTTCTCAAATAATATCATTCAGCAGCTGAATTGAGGAATCGACAGGAGTTCATATAGTTGCAGAACTGCAACATATTTATTTTTCCCTTACAATCATGGCTCTACGAACTTGAGAAGTGTTTACCACCTACTGGTACATTCCTACAAAATACTTTTGTCAAATTGTTGTGAAATCTATATAATTTATAATTTATAATCTATAAATTTTATATCTAAGATGATTTGCCTTCAGTTGTCAAAGTTAGCGGGACGCGTCATCTTAAACTCTCTTACAAACTAAAAAAACAGAATTGTTATGATTGTTATTCGTAAAAAATAATAGTGAAATGAAGTTAAAGTTAGTAGAATAGTTTCTGATATTTGATTATAGGTTAAGTTGCAATATAAAGATGTTGCGTTACAAAATTTGTTTTGATGTAGTTCTACAACATTTTGCCTTCAGTACAGAATTTGCCTTATGTATGTAACATAAGTAAAAAGGAGAAGTTGTGATATAAAGATGTGGTACGAAATTTGTTTCTTATAGTTGTACAGCATTATGCGTTCAGTACAGATTTTGCTTTATCTATGTAACATAAGTAAAAAGGTGAAGTTTTGATATAAGGATGTGGCACGAAATTTGTTTCTTATAGTTGTACAAGATTATGCGTTTAGAAGAGAATTTGGTTTAGTTGTCATTTGTAATAGGTCAAGTTGTGATACAAAGATGTTGTGGTACAAAATTTGTTTGTTGTAGTTTTGCAATATTATGCGTTCAATACAGAATTTCTTTTATGTATTTGACATTTGACAAAAGGTAAAGTTGTTATATAAAGATGTATTACGAAATTTGTTTGTAGTTCTACAACATTATGTGTTGTGCAGAATTTGCTGTATTTGACATTTGCAATAGATAAAGTTGTGATATAAAGATGTGGTAGTATGAAGTTGGTTTGTTGCAATTCCATAACATTATGCCCTTCAGTACAGAATTAGTTTTCTTTTATTTTTTCTAAAGTAGATAATCTGCTACGAAAGACAACAATAGTATTTGATATAATAATATATAGTTTTATCTAACTTTTAAGGATAAGATGTGGTATTTATCTAATCCTTACGTGAAAAACAACCAGAATATTTGCCCGATTTGAGTGAAATTAGTAATCTTAGTGATCATGAAGATTTCTATGGCACCAATAGCTTTTGTAGATTAAATGTACAGCTTCTTGACACTTTGCAGGTTGCTTTGATTGCTACAAACATGTTTCGTCTGACGCCATCATCAGTGTAAGTAAAGTAAAAAGAACCAATGTTACAAGTAACAAATATTGAAGGAAGTTTTCATACTGGAATTTTGACTGTGTTTCCTTAAATATTTATTACTTGAGACAATGGTTGTTTTTGTTTTTCTTTTGCTTAAATAGTGTAGTCAGCGTAGTTTGCCTACACTGATGATGGCGTAAACTGAAACATGTTTGTAGCAATTAAATAAATCTGCAATATTTCAAGATGGTTTTCTTTTTATCTAGTAGTTTTTCATCATGAACCCACTTAACTTGATTCTGTATATCATCCGCCATCAGTTAAAAACAAGCTCTTGCAGGCATCTTCTGCATACTGATTGTGAGGATAATTATGATAATGTAGTTTCTGCCAATACCATTCGAAACACCAACGAACAATGCAATAAGTCAAAGAGTATAGAAAATTAACTTTGAATTAACTTTTCACAGAATTTGATAACTTTATAATGAATGTATAAGTTTATAATTTGTCCACGCCCCAGAATGTTTAAAATATTTATTTACTGACACTGTTTTCAGATAAAATTGATACTGAATCAAATTTTAATGGATAGGTAACAAACTGGTGTTTCTAAACCATTACATCTTATATCAAACAAGAATTTTAATTTTTATATCTGTGTCTTCATGTCTTCTTCATATTTTCATGTCTAACTAAAACACTCGTTGTTACTGGAATAGTGACATCGGTGTAAATATTATAAGAAAAACTATGCACTAAGTGCTGGTATTTTCGTCAATCTATAAAGTTTTCAATAGTCACGTGACAGATCTGTCAGGGTTGTTGCGCTATTTTAGCGCATTAAATAAAAAGACATGCCGGCGGCAGTTAGCAGAACGTGAACATAAGAAGCACAAGACGCGACCCACCACCGCCTCCGTCTCACCTTCTCAATTAACGGGCTAAAATATGGCCGCAAATTTGACAGGTATGTCCTAACTATTGAGGGCTTTGTAGCTATGTGAAAAAAACGGGCCTTAGTTGATTTTTAGTGAATAAATCTGCTAGATTTATTGATTTGTACAATAAATTCCTTGAGAACTGAAAATACAAATAATGCGCTAGCTAATAGCTACTTATAAAAACGCATAAAACATTTTTTACTTATATTTTAAATATTCAAAAAAACTATGCATTGAAGTGTTAACACTTTTAAAGACTGTAATAGTCTTATGTAAAAAACCCCGATGGGCATACAACACGAAACTGATTTGTGCTTTTACATAGACAATACAAAATTTTACTAGATGCAATAAATGTATCATTTTTTAAAAAAAAATTAGGTTTATCATATTATGAAAATAATTTTATATTTAATCAAAGGATAATAACATTAAATTTATAAATCATAATTATAAAATAACTGGAAATGAATATCACGGTTAGAACCTGTATATGAACCTACATATACACTTTGCAGCATAAACAACCACGTGGCGCACCTTTTTTTTCCGAGTGGCCGAGGTGACTATAACAAAAACCAGTACCTACATGGATATCAACGACAAAATCTTTGAATAATCTAAAATTGTGATACAATTAATATATTCGTTTCCCGCTTTCGAATTATCTGAATGAAAATATGAAATTAAGGTGACTAATAATAATAGGATTAGCAAAAACCAACTGTTTATTGTGTTAACTAATAAACGATAGAACGGACAACAAGACACCAATATCGAAACTTCTTGCAAAATCGGCAATAAATAATGGTTTCCAATCAATCCTACTATTTATGTAAGAATTTACTTAAAAAACTAGCATTGAACCGAAACTATATATTATAAATAGCAGTTTATTTTGTGTAAAATATCTCTTGGTTTTATAAAAGCAAAGTAGGTACTGTTCAAAAGTTATAACAATGGCCTGGCTGGGATATTATCGTCATTTAATGGTTATTTGCTATCCGGCAAAACTCCGACTGTCGAAGGGCGAGAACCTCTTTTAATTACCTACAGTTTGATATATGATAGAAAGTTAGGCAATAATATTTGCAAAAGTTACCTACGTGTGAAAATTTAAGCTCTAAATTACGGTTATTAAAAATCCGTAAAGTGCCATTAATTACGGTAATTTCTTTCGTAAATCATGCTTTTACATCCCTGATGGTATGGTATGTGTTATGGTATCAAATTATTAATAGTAATTTCTTTTTCATAACGCATTACTGTCAGCTGTCACTATATTAATATCAACCAAAACCTTGGATAGGTCGAAACGCAACCCTTGTGTCGGTGTGTCATTTATGTCAACTGACCGGACATTTTGCGATTCCAATATAGTCACCCTCGAAAAAAGTGTTAAAAATTGATGGACCTGACCGCCGATGGTGTAATATTCTAGTGTCCCGTCTCACGAGGGTTGTTATCAGTGACAGACCCCAATATATGCGCTTAAGGCATATCTTATTTATTGACTTACTGACAACTTATGATTTAATTAATAGGAAGCCAGATGTAGATCCACAGAATTTGCAGAATTTATAACCCTATAGATAATAAGAATTCAGATGCGTAAAATAATTAATCTAGGTGAGAATAAGCTTTTGAAAAAATAAGCTCTAACCAATTGAGCTACCGAGGTCATTCTCGTCGAGTATCTACACTATCTTTTCACGGGTAGGTAATCGAATCAAAATCCCGAGTCTATTAAAACTACCGGTACAGAAATAAAGTTCAAATTGGCCACTAACGCTACACATTACCTTAGTAAATTACTTTTCTCAAACTTTCTCCCCATTACCTGCGATGCTCCTGCACTGCTTCGCAACCGACCGACGCCACCACTAAAATATGGAGCCCGAACTTTTTTCGCCCCTTTTTTTCCCCCTTTTTTCCCCTCGAGCGTTGATAAATTGACCAGACTGCTACTATTTGTTTCGCTCAGCGTTTAACTAGTTTTTGAGAGTGAAACATTTACTACGTCCACGTCATTACCTATTGTGTCATCAAGGAAATTGCCATTACGTGGGTAGTTTTCAAATTAACCCGGTGAAATATTAACAGCGATCGTATCACGTTTATTACGTTGTCGTGATACATAAATTAGTTGATACACTTAGGAAAAATCGTGAAAAAAAGGTTTTCTTTTGGAAATTCTCTGTAACATTAATGTTCTTAACCACGATGTCATATAAATGTTGTAAACGTGAATAGTGATTGGTGGATTTTTGTTGGTTTTTGTTGGTGGTTTTTGTCATTAAAAATCCGTCTTCTTCTTGTATTCTTTTGTTTTATTCCACACTGTACTGATTTAAACAAGTGCAATAAGATTTCTATCCTCCAATTTTCATCACTACTTTTTAGGCAAGTTTTTAGATAACTTAATATCTTGTTTAATATCAGTCATTGGTGGAATAATACAAAATAAAGGAGACGACGAATTTTTCATTACAATAAAGACGATTTCCGACAAAACTCCATAAATACATTTCACGTTTAAAATATTTATATGACAATAGTTCATTTATTCACAAAATAGTTACACCTTCAACAAAAGAAATCCCTACTTTCCAAATTAAACAAAAAAATCTAGTGTGGCCAGGCACATGACTTTATCATACTATATGTAAAATTAATAGTTTAGATGCTATTTGATCGAGATCAGTCGTGCCTGCATTAAAATAATAGTTAGCCAGGAGTTGACAGATATTTTGATACTATTGACAGTAGGTACTGTTAAAAGCTCAGCGTTTGACAGAGGATTTAGAAGAAGACACGAGAGATAGTGTAAGTTGTTGAGCTGGTAGAACTGACACTAATGGCACATACGAAATTTTCCAAACATCCCCAACATCTGGATTTAAAAAAAACTGTTTTTGGGTACTTGCAAGTGTATAAACAAGCAGAACTCCGTCATTTTCCATTCGATTTCCAAAAGAAAAAATGCAGTTGTAAGCGGGAACACTGACCATTATAAGGATGTACTGTTCGGTCAGATCCAATAAAAAGTCGAAAAGTTATGGACGTTCAAATTTAGAAGTTTTCCATTATTTTCAGATTTTCTGAACTTCAACAACAGTTTGATGACCTATTTCCATCCATTATATTTTATTTCTATTTTTTTTATTGAAAGCCTATTTAAATTTGCGTTTAATACGAGTTTATTTATTAGAATCGGCTGAAATTTGACTAAGGTATCGAAGTTTAATCACCGTCTTGACATTCACACTAAGCAGAAGGAATATACCTACGGCCCGACAGTAATAAATCCGTACCTAAACATTTTTAAATTTTGTTGTATTTTTTGTTTTTTTTTATTTTTTCATAAATCACGATAGTAAAAATATTACTGTTGGTGCAATTTATTTTGAACCCAAATATACCTGGAAATGTAATCAACGTAAACTCTAATGTACTGTATTTCGCTTTTTTTGTAACAGTGTAATTATTCTCTAAATATTTTATAAATTATTTTATGAACACAAAAGATCAGAATACCTACAACATTCACCTGAGCAGTAACATAAATTTAAAAGAATTACTCTTCCGATATATCAAAATTTTGGTCCAATAGTTAGGCCCATCTGAACACACACAATATAATTCAACAAAATTAACACTTTACTGAATGTAAAACTTGCTGTCACTGTTTGCACTCACAATACAAAAGCATGGTCATATCGCTGAGTGGCACAGCGAATATTTGGAACAAGCATACAATATGGAAATACACATTTGTTTTATCTAAAAGTATTTTAGCGTTAAAAGTTCCCTAAAAACCGCCCCGAATATTTACATTACCCCAGTGAATGAATTTATCGATTCCATAAAGTTGTCCAAAACAGTTGATATGAAAATATTTCCACCATTGACAGATACTTCACTATCAACACATATTGTTCCTTTAACAATTATTTATTATCGAATAAAAACATCCGTATGAAATTATTAATATATCCATAATGGCAGTTATATTCGACCAATATCAATAAATAATTAAAATTTATTATTTCTACACGTGACAGTATCCATTACCGGTCCCGTCCGTCCCTTGTTTTATGTTCATTAAATCTATACGTCTGGCCAGATACGCGATACTAAATCATCAAAAATGTTGCATTTCGCCCCCTACTAAGTGGAAGCTGACCATGGGGGACAATCTACCCCTAAATCGATATACAGGGAGGCAGCCATTAAGGTACAGACGTCATGGTGTTGTGATAATACGTATGCAGATCTGTTGGATTTATTAAATCCTGCGAGGGGTGGTTTAATCTGTACATATACCATGCCATGTTTGATAATGTCAATTGATGTGATTTGATTTGACATCTTATTTGGCTACATATAAAAATGTAAACATCTTATAAATATAGAACGATGTGTAACACATAGAGCCAAAAGTAAATAGTTAGGTGACTTTTTATTGAACATATGAACAATATTTTTTTGTGTCCTTTGCATATTTGTTTTTCCTAAAGTTAACTAAAAGTACTAACTTCCAGTTAGTATCTAGTTTAACCATATCCATTCATCCTGAGCTGAGAGAGAACACATAGAAAGCTTACAAAGCTCTGCCTCAACGATGATGCTGTTCTAACAGTAAGAAATATGTATACACATACATATTTCCCGTAAAGTATAGAATCATTACAAATTTCTGAGTTACAATTCAATTTCCAACCATAAATTGTTGACTGACTGACGTTTTTAAATGTATATTCTTCTCACTGAATTTGGAAGAACTTAAAAATTGTCCAATTTATTGGAAAACTGTAAACTTTCTTGAAAAATTATACAATTTCTTGCAAAGTTGTACAATTTCTTGTTAAAATGTACAGTTTCTTGAAATATTGTTTAAAACTGTTTTCTGGTTTAGTGGTTAACTTGAGTGACATAATACAAATTAGATTTCCATTTTTAAATTTTTGCAATTTTATCTTCAAATTTAGCTTGATTCAGTAATCTTTTGGCGATTATAATTTTTCTCCACTCGGCAAACACATTCTTCAAGCAACTGGAACAAACGCATGCACTGGAAATTACATTGAATTATCAGTCCTATTCGTCTTGACAACTTCACAGACGTCTTCGGTACTTCAATACCATGTTGATAAATTGATAATATTTTTTAACACCTGTTGCAACAAGATTTTAAAAAAATGCATGTCATCTATGATATTGTTGGATAAGCGAGAACCCACACAAAAAAGAGATTACTTACGTTTAATTGAGAGAAAGGAATTAACTCCTAATCACCAATTTGGTTTTAGAGAAAAGCATTCCACTATAGATCAAGTCCATGGAATAATAGAGTCCTTAGAGAAAGCATTAGAAGAAAAGCTTATATGATAGACTATCCAGAATAAAGCAGATCGATGAATACTCGGAACTAAAAGAAGTAACAGCTGCGGTACCCCAGGGTAGTGTGCTGGGACCAATTCTCTATATCTACTGTATACAAGTGACCTACCTGTAATTGGTACATGTTGGGCAATAAACATTATTATTATTATTATTATTATTACCGCAGCTGGAAAATGTAACAATCGCCACATTCGCAGATGACACGGCACTAATGGCAGTGTGATCAACTTTTGGAGAATCTACTAGACATCCTCAACCAGCTAGTAATAAAATATAAATGAACCAAAACATGGAAGACCTAGCTCAACGAACGAAAATCTGTCCACATTAACTTTACAAGCATAAGAATCGAGGACATACCTCATGTCAAGATTAATGACGTCGTAGTTCCATATGCGAACACTGCAAAGAATTTCGGTATGACTCTGGATACAAAACTAAGCTAGAAAGAACACGTTAAGAAGAAAAGAGTAGAGCTTGGCCTCAAATACAGAAGCTATACAGGATTCTGGGAAGAAACTCTCAGTTGCCAGTACAGAACTACTAGTTTACAACCAAATACTAAAACCTATTTGGTTATACGGCATCCAGCTGTGGGGTTGCGCGAAAAATTATTTTGCAACAGAAGACACTCCTTCTACAGGAATGTACTTCTTGGGACACTAAGGGTTTCCAGATATTATAACAAATAAACAGTAAGAGTTATTTTTGTGTCTTTTAAAGGCGAGTGATAATGTTAATGTGTTTGTTTACAATGCCGTGAAAAAAAAATTATCAAATCTATAAAAGATTGCAACAGCTATTGAACGGAAACGCTAAAATTGTAAAGTTTTACTTCAAACTGTTTATATTTTATAACATTCAGATATTGGCATTCATCGAAAACCAAAATGGTGGTAACCTACCTAAATGCCATAATTACTCCACGGGGTATCCCGAACTTAGACCACCAAAACATCACTCTGTATAATTAGCTATAACCGTTTCTTCTTAAAAATTTAAAAAGTTTCAATACCATTTAGCAACGACAAAAATGAAGAATTATTTTACATAGTGTTGAAATAATTATCAATGTCGGTAGAACATTGCAAAGGTTATATACGTACTATCAAAATTTGTCCAATACTGTACCAAAGTTGCTATTAGTTAACTTGGTATGTTGCTATTAACTAATTGCTAATAATTCTGTGTTCCGATGGCTAGGAAAGTGAATTGTTAAAGTTAAAAACACCTCTCACAACAACTGATTTATATTTGTCAATTCTGAAAGAAAGAATTTTTCAGCCTTTGCTAAATTTCCACATTTACGCAATTATTAGGAAAGTTGCAATAATACCGACGTCAATTCCTTACCGTAAAGAGCGCCTCTACTTTGTCAAGCCGTAATCGCAATATTTGTTTTCGTTAGTCATGTCTAAGGGGAACAGTGGTCAAGAAGTGGAGCCCTCCCTATGGGGCGGGCTATTAGCGCGGACAATAGACAATCAATGACCCCACTATCAATCACCGCCTCTTTGGCACGCACGAAATTAACGAAAGGAACCGTTAGAGGCAGAAGTCACCCCAAAATTGCGACCGCGTCCACATTTCGAATTATGGAAGCGATTTCTCTCGACATAATCGACCCTTAATTCCATTCACCGTCAACGATTTACCGGGAATATTAGGAAATATTTGCTACGGATGTCCAGAGACGTTATTGCCACAAATCTAATAAGTACGTCTGAGTAGACTGTTGATTATTGGGGATCCTTGAAAGTACATGGTGTCTATAACTATGTTCACAATTTATTGAAACACTATGTGGACAAATTTGCAATATTTGAAATTTTTCTGTAGTAAAGGCTGTAAACGAGGGTTATATGGATACGGCTGTCTCTGTAGCGAATTATAGCAGGACAACGCAGTAAAAATGCATGTAAAAATCGTTATTATTACTACTAAATACTACGACTAAATACTAAATATGTTTTCAAAAAAAATTCTTAGAATTTGTTTAATTTTGTTGGTGCAATCACACCCTTGTGCAATGGGTTACGATGGAATATTCACTATCCATTAGGTGTCATCAGAACTGCGTAAGTATTCAAGGATAATTAGTACTCTGAATCATTTGCATAAGCTACCCCTACACCCTATCGTACCCAATTTATCCATAATGTAATAGAGGGTGCCGGACATTGGTCGACCATGCTGCGACACATGTTAGCCGTCGTTTAGCAGTAATGGCGTTACGTTCACAGCCTGCTAACGATCTTTAAACTCTCTCGTAAGCGCCCCGTAAAAACCTATAATAATAATTCATGGGATATTCCTGTAAGCCGTATGTAAATGTTGACGTAAAATCATATGAATATGAGTTTTCATGAGTCTAATGAAACATTATTCACTTGACCTAAAAGACTAGCTAACTGCATCGCATATCGAAGAGTCAGGAGTTAGTACAGTGCACGCTGCTTATTGTAATCACGGTTAATGGTACCAATCGGTTATTGTTATCACTTTTGCCAAAAACGGGCCGGCCGTATGTTACCACATAGGAAAAGCACCGCTTTTTGGAATCATCACATCGGATTATGTTATCACTTTTTCTTACCTCGGTTCTTGCGTTCAGCAAACGATTAAGCAAAATAATAACGCGCTGCGAAGAAACGAGGCGGTATAATCAAATAAGCTGTGTCTGTTTTTGTGAATCGAGCGGTCATTCGTTTTGGCACGTCAGCATATGCGCCGTAACTACCGCGAAGCGTCCTACAGAAGATGAAATTTGTTAATCTGTAATGCTTTCAATCTCCAAAACCGAATTAGAACAACAGAAAGTGGACGAAGTTACTATAGAAATATTTCAAGCTCCAACAAACAAAGAAAATCGGAATGCTTTAGAAGTTTTGCGTCATGGTGTCCAGCAGAGAGCGTAAAAATTTTAGCCGCATTACAGGTACGAACTCTACATAAACGCACTACTTCGCAACCACCTGAGACAAACAACTATTGACGATTATTTCTAATTTTGTTAGTGTACTTACATACCTCAAGTAAACGATCAAAAAATTTTTATTTTATGATTAATATGTATTTAATAATATTAACTTTCTGAATAACGACGTGTTTCCACTCAAAGCAGTAATCGCATCAGGTCAAGAGTTATTAAGGGTGGATACTTTTGAAATGAACACACTGTATAATTAATTGGTTGGGCATTACATAATATCTAGAGATTTATATGGAATTGATGGTGAAAGAGAAACCATTGTAACAGAAAGAAGACTATCGTACAAACCCTGTTGCTGTGCAGAAATATCTGAACAATTTCTTTAAAACGTAAGTGAAAAGCTCTCCGCAAGCTCTCTTCCATTGTTTTGTACTGAAATTGCGACCGAGAAAAACGCGAAAAAACTCCGGCACTCGAGGCGAGGCGCACAACAATGGCCCACTTCGTTTTTATAGACCGGAAATAAAGTTCTTACGTCAAATAATCGTAAAACAACCTATAGGAATTCCGCTCGAATAAAAGTTAAGTGTGGCGGCACCCCGCCACCCGCCACACGCCCTGGGGGCACTATAAATTTATATACCGTACACGTTAGTTCCCCTCGACCTCACCTTGTTTATTTGTGACATAGGTAAGGGTGCAAACAGGAACTGAAGCTATACGTTTGTGAGGAGGGATGGTTTCAGTAGTAAATCTGGCTATTTACGATTTGTTGGGCACGAAACATGTGTCGTCGTGTTACGCAGCTTGTCGACAAGCCCTTAAGAGTTTAGATTTTATTTTACAAGGAATAACCTATAGTGAAGTCCATTTTGCCAATGGTAAGTTTTTCCTATCTTGGGCTGCGTTTTTCAATCTTGTTTTCAGGAGACACATTTTCAAATGTTTTGTGATGCATACTGTTGCAGTCCCCAATACTCATTAACTTAATAAAAATAATAATAAAAATCTTCTGAGCTTAGATGCCAAACTATCCAAGCCAAATAATGAAGGAACAATGACAGGTGATACATTATATAAATATGCGATATACAATAAATGATCTGCCATTATCAGTAGAATATGAATCTCAATTTGTTCAAAGAAAACTCAGAACAAAAAAATATGCCGTAAAATTCAAAAGTTTATTCATTATTTTTTGTTAGTAAGTTATTAATTTTGAACTGCACATTTATAAGGCATTTTAAAAAGGTCCTGCTTATTTTTTTTATTATAAAATGCTTTAACAGCCTTATAGTTAGTACAAAAATCTGATGTGGCCAGGCACATGACTTTATCATACAATATATAAAATTAATAGTTTAGCTGCATGAGAATCTATTCTATTGAGATAAATCGTACGTATTGTCAAATCATCAGCATTTGACACTACCTACACTACGTCATTAGAATAATAGTTATTTATGTCACAAATGCCGAAAGTACGGAATAGCGCGACGAGCGGTGATGCGGCGCGTCACCGAAGGCGGAGTGTCGCCGTCGCATATGAGCGAGTCGGCTATCTAGTTTTTGGCAGGAGCGACATCAACGTTTATTGTGTTGCTTTTTAAGAAATACGTATTTAAAAAAAATAAATGATTTCTGTATAGTAAATGCTAGGTTGGTACCACTTTGACGAAACGTCAAGTTTAAAGGGGCGTTCCGATTAGTAGGTAATGGTAGCTAATGGCGGTGGTAGAATACGAAATTATAGTGTTTCTTACATATCGTGATAATGACACATATTAGTTTGCATGTGCATAAACATGAGTCACTATCAATTTTCTATTGGAAATACTATAACGGCGTCTGCTACCACTGCCATTATCACTAATGAAAACGCACCTTAAAAAGGTAATTAAAATTCTGACAGATTTATATTTGTTCATGACACATCCCTACCAAAATACTAAAATAAAACTACACTCATCGCTATACTTTATTTATAATTTTCTCAATGTATCGTTTTTGGAATTAGATATAAAGACGGGTTGATATTTCTTATCAACAAATAATCAAATTGGTGATCTTACTTTATTTGAAATTTGTATTTTAAAATTTGCCGCACTACAGCGGCAACGTTCCATAGTGGTTCTCCAACCTCTGATGAGATCAGCTGTTTTCGAATGTGACAACACAAAAAAATATTTGTCAAAATCCTGGCTACTATGTAATTTCATATCAATGCAGATGCGACCGATCTCGATCAAATAGAATTTGCTCTTGAAGCTAAACTATTAATTTTACTAAAAAATTTCATAGGCATAAATTATTCGAAATTTCCTCTACTTTAATTTATTAATGAACTATTTTGTCGAAATTACAGAAATGGCGGCTCATTTCCAAAATCCTTCAAAAAGGCTTAGAATAACCTAAAAAGCTAAACTATTAATTTTACCAAAATATTACATAGGCATAAATTATTCAGAATTTCCTCTACTTTAATTTATTATTTAACTATTTTGACGAAATTAGAGAAATAGCGGCTCATTTGCAAAATCCTTGAAAAAGGCTTAGAATAAACTACCAGTTCCTTTGGACCCTTTTTAACCAAAAGCTTTTCAGCTCTAAGTTAGGTCATGAAACTTCTAATTATGAACTTTCGTCCCGATACCTTTAGTAGTTTTTCCGGAATCATCGCCACAAAAATCGTTTACACACACACGCACGCACGCACACACACACACACACACACACACACACACACACACACACACAGACATTTTTTTGTACCTTGGTCAAAAATGTTCAGGGGACCCAAAAAGACCTATTTCCGCTAAAATCTCAATTTTTTTTTTCGGCATGATTACAATACTTTAGCATACTGCGTATGATAAAGTAAAAATATGTTATGAATTTTCAGCACCATGTATCTGTCATCAAAATAATCAAAACAATTTTTAAAAACGTACTACGTTTCCCAGCACATATTACTTTCTTATTACTTTATTTTATTTATACTTTGCAATTTTAAACATTTATTGATAAATATTATTAGATATTTGTACTAAAACAGTACCACCACTAGTTAGAAGACATGAAACAGTGGATCTGGCGATCTGGCAACACTACTACCGTTTGTGTAACAACAGCTGCAGTCAAATAAAGTCAGATAATTCAGATATTAAGCAAACAAATACTGTTTTATTTTTATTTAAAATAGCGTGTGGTAAGTGGAGTTTATTTTTTAACACTATTTATATTATTTATATTATATATATTATTAGGGAGGAATTAGGGGTAGAAAGAGGATCTGAGTAGTACAATGACATAAGGTTCCAATCTATCCTTTTTTAATTTTGAAAATATCAGCTAAATCTATGTAAACCGGACATTTGGCGTCTGGTTTGCACCTTCAACTGGTTGGTTCAAAACTGGATGGTTGGCAACCTAGTTGCGAAAGTAACAGAACCTGCGTTCGTACTGTTTTTGACAAAATTGTATCTAGTTTGGCATTATTTTTACAAAAAATCAGTAGTTTTTCAATGAAATACGAACCAGTAATATACCATCCCAAAGAATAGCTGAGTATTTAGATAGTACGATAGTAACAACTTTCTGGCCAGAATTCGTATTCAGCACAAAGAATTCTGATGTTAAGCAATAGCATTTTAGTGGCACGCCTGAAGTTATCCATTGACCATTACAACTGGGACAGCCTGTATATTAACATTAAGAACTTGCAAAATTCATTCTGATAATTTTTAGTATTTCCTGCCTATTATATTACAACTATTGCAACAAAGTTAAAAACGAATAAATATAGGCACCGGATATCATCAAATAAATTGACTATGTTTATTCCGAAATGGAAAATTGGACATCAAGATTAACAGCGGTATGTTTGAGCCAAGATTCGCAATTAACGCAAAAAACGGCATTGCGAACGCCTAGTCACATCTCACACACACAATAAAAACTAAAAATATGATCTAAAATGTCTTAAACCCATCAGCGAATGACTAATTAATTTGCAATAATAAACATTTGAGTGATAAATGAATATAAGCGTTTAAGCTTAGATAAGTTTATGCTTCTAACAAGTAGAGCAGATGCTCCTTATATACGTCACATATTTTTGGACAAGATTTGAAAACTGCTATTTTTGAGGATGTAAAATATAATAAAAAGTAGAAGTAAAATTTAATACATATAAAACGTATAACTAATAATGAATTGAATTTCATAGAATCCTTGGAAATGTCTCACAGAAAAGGTTTAAATGAGCTTGAAACACGGAGTTTCTCGGTACTATTGAAGTATTGAACACTATATTTTAGAAACAAAATTAACAAAAATTTTGCTATTTTTATACCGGATTCGTATTCAGCATAGAAAATATATCGAAAACGCTTCGTCACTTTCAATTCCAATAATATCATAAGTTTCAAAGTTTAATATCTGTTCATATATCTTATCAGGGGATTAAGGCATGAATTTTAGTTTATTCATACGAAAGATGAGTAGGTATGTACTCACAAAGAATATATTTAGAAGTACTTTCTCACAGTGAGCATCTGCTTCAGAATTTTATCTTATGTTATATACTTGTCGTATTTACTTCAAAATATTGAGCATAAAGAAGATATGTTCACATTTTTATTCATATCACGCATTGGCTTGACAGTGAAATTGTGAAAAAATAAACAAAAAAAAAGGAAAAGTTACTCTATTTTGACTGAAGCTGCGAACGAGACTACGCCTCGCCTATTTATTAAAACTGCCCCCTCATTGACTTCATATTAGGAGAAAAAGGACCACACGACAATTTAAATGAAATGTGTAGATGGCAAGCCAGTTGCCCTAAAAGCATAAATATCTCGCTCAATAGTATATTATACAGTGTATGACAAAAGTCATAAATCTATTACCAAAGAATGCCCTTAGATGCATGGGCATAAAGACCATTAAAAAGTTTCACATGCGATAAGATTAGGTGTTGTCTCACTGACCAACGCGCGATAACGTTAACAGATTATAAACAGAGTAATAACAATTATCACATTCCTGCCTAGTTAAACAAAATAATTATTACAAAAATAATGCCAGTTATTACATCAGCACAAAAACGTCCTAAAAATGTTCCCCAATGTAATTAATTATGTCACTAGTAATGTCTTGTAAAGATTTGGTTCGTTTCCACGCCGAAATGGGCTATAATGCCGGACCGTTCCGGAGGATATACGGTTTTTAATCCGGGTTGGTATCCCCGGAATTGGTTCTAAGACGGCGCAGTAAAAATGCTAGGGCGGGCGTTGATTATCGATAAGGATTGCCGTCGAAGGTCGGCCCAAACGATTTCAATTTAGCGAGCGCCGCGTATATTTCGTTTAGAATGTCCTGTTCGGGACGTTATCCGGCGTTTCGATCTGATGGGCGAGGATTTACAGACCGTTGTCACCCACACACTATCCGTCACCGGCACTACTTTGAAAGTGAAATTGTATCAGACGCTACTACAAGGGCTTATCACGGTCCGGATGGGTTTGGGTGCCGTTTTCAAAAGCGACCGCCATTTCCTTGTTTGCGTATGATAAAATCTTGAAAATGAGTTTTGCTGCTAAGGTAACTTAAGCTGAACGGTAATGAATTTGCTCACCATGGGGATCTCGCTTCATAGTGGAGATAGAGCCTATATTTAAATCTGGCAGTTTCGTATTTTTGTGGTGATCAATTATCTGAAAAGAAATTTAAGTGATCATTTTTCATTTTGAAGATATGTGCAAAAAACTGAAATGTTAAGGTATCGTTTTTAATTATTTATTCAAAACCAAATGTAGCTAGACATTTGCAACAAAACCAAAGATGGTGGAGTAACGATGGTCAACTTTTGTTTTTCTTATGGGCGTCATGTTAAATTTTGACATTTTCCGATAGTCGTGGCTTTTCTTATTTCCGCAATGTATAAAATGATACCATTATTTTTTTAAATAATGGTGTATTAATCAAAAATCCTTGAGGTATCCATCTGGAGCTTGGTTACAGACCGCCGAATAAACCTTAATAGTGGTTGATTGTGGATGTAAAATGCCGTTTACCAATAACCAAATGCATGTTATGATAAGGATTTATTATTGTTCTCATAGAAATGCCCCATCGTACAATATTCCTAACGTTTGACAGAAATTTAGCGGAGCATGGATCGTTTAGTAAACCCCGCAATTCTTATAATCCTCATGGAAATGTTGAAAACGATCAAAGAGATATTTTGGAAATGGTAAACGTTAGATTACCAGAATTTGCAATGCTTCAACTACTGTTTTTTTTTTTTTTAGATAAATGACGATCCTCGAATTCCTACGCGGGAAGTAGTCTCTAATTTGGAATTGCCGAAAACACGTGTTTGCAGACCATTACAAACAAAGAACTTGAAACCATACAAACCCCACACAAGGTAAACTTTGCAATTGTACGAAATTATTTAAATCAACAATTTCCAAATCGCTGGATTGGTAATGGTGGAGTGGTGGATCCCCTGATTTAAGTCCTCTGGAGTATGTTCTTTGGGGAACTCTGAAGGACGAAATTTATCACGATACTCGCAGAAATATCGACAATCTGCGGGATCGAATTACAAATGCGGTCAGTGCTATTCCGGGAAGAACAGTTAGAAGAGCATAACAACATGTAGAAAAGCGGGCACGCTTTTATGCCATCAAGAAAATAGCGGCCAATTTGAACATTTACTTAAAAAAAAAATCTTTATGTTGTATAATCTTGCTTCTTTTACAATCTGAAGGTTAATCCAAAGCACTCTTGGTCAGCCCGGCGCCGGCGGTCTGTAACCAAGCTGCAGTTGGTTACTTGATAAGCAAGACAAACAACAAGAAAAAGAAGAAAAACTCTTAATTATCACGGTTTTCGTTATTGGTAAACGGCATTTTACATCCACAATCAACCACAATTAAGGTTTATTTGGTTGAATGCAAACCTAACGCTGAGGGCCCCGCCGCCGCTTGATCCAAGTGCATTTTGTTGGCATTGCTTGGCAACGACTACGGCGGTCTGTAATTATTACACCATGATTTTAAGAAAGAATGGTATCATGTTATACATTGCGGAAATGAGAAAAAACACGACTACCGGAAAATGCCAATATTGGCCATTGTTACGCCGCCATCTTGATGTTATTTCAAATTAAAAAACCCTGCATTCCTTCCTAAAAAGTACCTGTTAATGTTTTTGTAGAATGTTTTCGTTTCAAATGTCTAGCTACATTTGGTTTTGAATAAAAAATTAAAAACAATATCTTAACATTTCAGTTTTTGTGGATATCTTCAAAATGAAAAATCATAGCTCAAATTTCTTTTCAGATAATTGATTAGCACAAAAATACGAAACTTTGCCGAATTTAAACATAGGCTCTATCTCCACTAATATGCGAGATCCCCATAGAGAGGCTCCCGGTATATTGAAAAAGATTTCTAAAAACCATAAACTATGATGATATCATCCAAACATTGAAGCCAAAATCAGAAAAAGAACATTTTAGGTTTGTAAAATAACATTTTCATTTCATATTTTAATACAATGTAACAGACCTTAAAAAATGCGATTTTTATTCATTTATAAAATATTTTCATTTGCTGTGTTATATCATACCAACGTAGGTTGAGGGGCCTGGAATTTCATCTGTGCCTAGGGCCTGTGAAACCGTAGACGCGGCCCTGTGTCTGATTATATATTTATATTATGCTTAAACTAGTTCAAGTCGACCCGTATAAAAGATATCACATTTACTTCTCGACCAGAAATTTCCCCGTTTCTAACACAAGTACCGTATATTTTGGCAATTATTCTAAGTGAATGTGTTATCAACGTCTGTTCGGAGCATAGCGCTGAGGGGACAACTGGGGTCGAGTACGGTGTTCGTTACCGTGCTAGTGAGCCTGGTGGAGTCGGCCGTGTATAAGGGGAGCGGTAAGTGGGCGGTGATAGATGCTGCAGAACGTCAGTCTGGAGCCCACTGGCCACAGTAATGACCGCAGCACTCGTCAACTCGTAACTTGCAGCATTAACAAACGCCCGCACATCTGTATACGTACACCTAAGACCGCTGATCATCATTTACACTTCCACATTTTCCCCACCATTACATTTTTGTTAGTATAATGTGATTGAAATATTTGGAATGTGTCCATGTAGTCACATAGGTACATAAAATAATATTTTCGAAAAGAAAATGCCGATTTTCCTTTGTGTAATATGTTAATTTCTTAGTTGCCGGTTTCGTTATTTAAAACATCATCAGCCTCTAAATCTACAATTAGAAAACAGTAGTTAGAAAATAAATAAATAACCAATAATTTAAATATTGTAAGTATATGTATTGTAATATTGTAATAAAATTATTGTAAAGTAAACATGAATAATGGTTTTTGTTGTAAGTCCAATTGATCATTTAATAAAGTTATGTTGTGGTTTCTTTTATGTTTTTGTATCTCGAGTTGTTCTAATAAGTCTAACTTGTAGTTTTTATTACATTTATGAAGAAGTGTAGGTTCATTGTATTTTATACAATGACCTGTTGAAATTTTGTGCTGATAAATGTTGGAAGAAGTTTTGAATTTGTGTTCCGCTATCCGTTTTGCCAACTTCCTTCCGGTTTGACCTACATAAACAGCACCACAATTTGAGCATTTGATTGAGTAGACTCCAGACTCATCCATAACTGATTTAGGGTTTGTGACACTTGAAAGTAACTTGTAGATAGTATTATTGCTTTTAAAAGCGGGATAATTGTTAAATGTTGGTAAAATTTTGCTAAGTTTTAAATTGACGTTATTGTGAATGTAAATGGTTTATATATTTTATCTGGGGCCTTTTTAGGTACGTGATTGAAATATATTTTGTTTTTCTGAATTCAGAAAATGTTTCCGAGCTTGTTTAAGAATACAATAAACTCACTGTTTTTGTTAAAACAGAGGAGGAACTAGATGTTGCCAATTTTTTGGGGATGTCTGCTTTATGGTTTCCCACAACAGCATTTCGCGTGAAACATGCCATCAGCGGGACGCTATGCCATCACGGAGCCCTGGGCAATTTTGAATTTGGGGCCCCAGTGTATCGTGTTGAATTAAAAAAATTTCTTTATTCACATGTCATTAAAATTTTTATAAAAAATTTTGTTCGTCCGATTCAGTTTGAAGATACATGACAAAGATTCTAAATTTATTAAGGTTAGTATCAACGTTGTATCAATATTTTTTGTTGACGTTAATGAGCGAACTGATGATGCATAACACTTGCTATTTTACTATCCTTTTGCACCAAAGTCTACGAAAAAAACAAATTAATCAAAGCATATCAAGATAATTGTAATAAAAAATACCTTTAAAGAAAATTAAACCGAAAAATTAAGAAAACATTACAGTTTATCGTTATTATCTTCAATCTTGAAATTTCTTTTAGAAAATTGATCAGCATAAAAAGCCTCATAATTTCCTCATTTAACCAATATTGTAAATCATTAGGTATATAACCGCGACCCCATGTATACCTATGAAAAGCGGTCACGCTGTATAAAGTAAAGCTTGCGTAATGACTTATTTTACGAAATGTCACGTTCTATTAACAAAACTATCCTCTTTAGACTATATTCTGTAGGTATAAATGCTATAGCAGTTAGCACCAAATTATTGTTTTTTTTTATTTATTGGTCTTTGGAAGAATTAGATAAAAAATAGCACCAAAATATTATTTATTATTTGCTTAAGGGGAGGGTCTCATGTAATCGGTTGAAAAAACTATATTGTTTTCTTTCATATTTTGAAACCTTATGTTGGAATTCGGATAAAATATAGAGAACGTATGGATCTAGGTGCTTATGTTGAGTAAATTACTATATTTCAAATGAATTCGTATAGAAAAGAATAATGTTTCTACCTTCTCTTGTAAAGTTTATTACAGCGATATAACAGACGCATTTTTTCTAAAAACATGATCTTTCAAATTAACATGTTCGATTACCTTTGAATAGTTTAACAGATCGAGTTATTCTTTTCTTTTCCTCAGAATTTTTATTTTTATTAGAAGGTGAACCTAAAAAACTAAACTTTTAGATTATTACATTATTTATAACCATTTGATATAATTTTTAGTACGTAACATATATCGTAATATTAGTTTCACAGCGCTTTTGAAATGTCAAATACACTTTTTATTTGTATACTAAAATTTTATAAATATATAGCAAACGAAAAGGTATTGATATATCTTACAATTTGTTTGAAAAACTGTCCCAAACTTGAGCTACTTTGTAGGTCTCTGCATGGGAACGCCCCCTTAAATATTCACAACAAAATAGTAAAGTTTTTCTCAAGTCTTCATATGATCAAAAAAATCTCTCTTATTCCGAATTTGTTTGACATCTACAGTGTATATAAAAAGAAAGGAACCGTAACATTAGCTTGTCGTCATAAACAATTAGAAGAACAAATCAAATAAATGACTTAACCTACATACCTAAACATTAATAACATTAATAAATTAAGTAAACAAATATACAGAATGGTTTATTTCTTAAGAAGACCAAATTCTATTTTCATTTTAATAGAACACACTGTATCTTTTCCGGTTTTTGATACTCTTTTAAATTACAAACTGAATTACAACACGATTAAATGTTAAAACAAAGTTGAAAAATTTACGAGAAAACAACTCAAATAGTAGTTTTTCAAAATGACTATACTTTTGAAAGTACTTTTGAGTATACAGTATAGCAAAAGAATTTCAAATTTGTTGCCTAAACCATTACCTAAAAACTTTTTTTCTTGGCAACTTTTCAGTGCGCAAAATATTGACAGGTTTGTTTCCTTTTGTTTCTCTTCGAGGCCTACTCAGAGCAGGACCACACTAAAATGTTTTAATAAAATTTTTCAAACTCGATATTCTTACTAAAGCAATTTATTAATTAAGTAACGAGTTAATAATAGTTGTTACGGAAATGAGTTTCCAAAATACTGGCTTATTGTTCGAGGGCCAATAATTTTCCATCTTTCCCTAGGAAAACACGCGACTGCTGCCTATCCCCACAACGGTAACGTGGTAACCGCCAATACTCTATCCTTCCGCCCATTGGTATTTTTAAAGCAATATTCCAAGAGAAAGCTACAAATTACATCAAATTAAATCCGTCTAGCGCCATTCGGATCGATGGCATGCAGTTATCACGTTATGGGATCGGCCATAATTCCACTTACGAAGCGGTTATGAGTCGTTAGAGCAGCGTGTAACGCGAATGCCGCCGCTTTGCTCTCGAGTGGGGTCTCGGCGAGCAATTTCTGAATTTAATTATCGAAAAACCATTAAATAAGTAGGAAAGTTTTAATCGCCACCTGAACGTCGAGTGGCTCCGGCTCTACCACGGACGCAACGCGGGTGCTTTCCGTTAGCACCAATCGATAACCGCCAATTCCCAGTTTATTGCAGAACTTGGTCGTCTACCCGGTTTATATCGGTCGGTCTCTTGGTTGGTAGTGTGGTTCTTCCAGTGCAGGACTAGCCAGGTTACCATATGGCAAGTGGGACACTATGGACTAGTCGAAATGTGAGCCCATTGAAATCGAACAGATACGCAATATTATTAAGTATGGAAGTAAAATTTCTAAAGAACAAAGTCGGAGTACCGCAGGGTGGTGTTTCCGGGCCTGTACTTTACCTACTCTACACGATCCACCACCCATACCCATCCCCCTGATATACCTACAGTCGTATATTTATGTGGCCTAGCAAAATTTAGGACATAACTTAAGAACTAAAGATACAACAATTAATATTACAAAATAAACTTCTGCTGATCTATAAACTACATAATACACTAATAAAAACCAAGACAAAACTAAAAAAAATCAGAAGAGACACAAATATCAGACCAGAAATATACAGCACTTTCGAACGGAAAGATCAAGAACAACGCGATATGGACCTTCCATTGGATCAGAGGTGCTGAAAGCATGCAACGAATTGCCTGAAGACATCAAAAGGCTAAAGTACGATACATTCAAATTGAAAATAATATCCGTACTTAAGGAATCAAATTATAAACAAAGACAGAAAGAACATTGACGAACAACACTGCATCTTCGTCATTACAATCAGCCCGAGACAAGAGCGATAAGAGAATACTTTTAATTGAACCCATGTATATTGTGTTGTGTATATGTATGTATGTACCTAGATGTATATGAATAAGTATATTGGATTGTGTATATGGATATATAAGAATAAAATACACAACACACAGATAGAACATTCCCTTCAACTCAAATAAATAGTTGTTCGAATAGCGGAAAAAGCATGTTTATTAACTACAAAAAATGGTGAGTAAAAGAACATTTTTGACTCAAATAAACGTAAAATAAATTTGTAGCAAATAATTATAATTTTTCCCCTATTCAAACAACTATTTATTTGACTTAAGCAATATTTTTATCAGTGCAGATGAACTACCGAAGGCAATGGGAGACAATATTTCAGAGAATTTGAGGCCACACTCTTGCCTGCATGAAGCATGATTTTGAATCATTGGAATCAGACGTCACTATACAATTTAGTATATAGAGGGACGCAAAGGTATGTACTATTATACCACATTCATTATCAACATTATCAACATTTTTTTGTTCCATCCTAATACATCAAACATCGTTTCCTTTAGGGAGAGTTTTAAATCTTGTTAGGGCCTTTATACTGTTTATTGATGCATCATAAACAATCGTATCAAGTTTAATAAAAATTCTTAGGTTATTTTTAGAGTTATGGTTTGTTTACGATTTTGATTGAAAATATGGCTGGATAAATTACAAACATCAGCATTACCTTTAGAGGGAGTTTTATGTCTTGTTAGGGCCTTTATACTGTTTATTAATGTATAATGAACAATCGTAGCAAGCTTCATAAAAATTCTTAGCTTATTTTTAGAGTTATGATTTGTTTACGATTTACATCGAAAATATGGCTGCTTCGATAAATTACAAAAATTTGCAATTCCTTTAGATTGACTTGTATGTTTTGTTAGAGCCTTTATACTGTTTATTGATGCATCATAAACAAGCGTAGCAAGTTTCATAAAAAAATTTAGGTTATTTTTAGAGTTATGATTTGTTTAAGATTTATATTGAAAATATGGCTATATCAATAAATTAAAAAATCAGCATTTCTGTTAAAGGGAGTTTTATGTCTTGTTAAGGCCTTTGTACTGTTTATTGATCCATCATAAATGATCGTAGCAAGTTTCATAAAAATTCTTTGGTTATTTTTAGAGTTATGATTTGTTTACGATTTATATTGAAAATATGGCTCTTTCGATAAATTCAAAAAGTCAGCACATCCTTTAGAGAGAGTTTTACGTCTCGTTAGAGCCTTTATACTGTTTATTGACGCATCATAAACAATCGTAGCAAATTTCATAAAAATTCTTAGGTTATTTATAGAGTTATGATTTGTTTACAATTTATATTGAAAATATGGCTGTTTCAATAAATACAAAAAATCAGCGTTTCCCATAGAGGGAGTTTTATGTCTTGTTATGACCTTTATACTTTTTATTGTCGCATCATAAACAATCGTAGCAAATAACATAAAAATTCTTAGGGTATTTTTAGAGTTATGATTTGTTTATAATTTATATTGAAAATATGGCTGTTTCGATTAATTAAAAAACTCAGCATTTCCGTTAGAGGGAGTTTTATGTCTTGTTAGGGCCTTTATACTGTTTACTGATGCATCATAAACAATCGTAGCAAGTATCATAAAAATTCTTAGGTTATTTTTAGAGTTATGATTTCTTTAAGATTTATATTGAAAATATGGCTGTTTCGATAAATTCAAAAGTCAGCATTTCCTTTAGAGGGAGTTTTATGTCTCGTTAGGGCCTTTATACTTTTTATTGCTGCATCATAAACAATCGTAGCAACTGACATAAAAATGCTTAGGTTATTTTTAGAGTTATGATTTGTTTACGATTTATATTGAAAATACAAATGTTTCGATAAATTCAAAAAATCAGCATTTCCTTTTGAGGGAGCTTTATGTTTTGGTGGGGCCTTTGTACTGTTTATTGATGCAGAATAAACAATCGTAGCAAGTTTCATAGAAATTCTTATGTTATTTATAGAGTTATGATTTGTTTACAATTTCTTTTGAAAATATGGCTGCTTCGATAAATTCAAAAAATCAGCATATTCTTTAAAGGGAGTTTATGACTTGTTAGGGGTTTTATACATATTATAGAAGGTAAACAGATTTACCTAAAAATTTGTCTCTAGTACCAGAAACAGTGGTAAAACTGAGTTTTCCAAGTTTCTAAGTATTAAATCGTTCAGAATCGATTTTGGATGTTAAACATTCGATATTAACCATTATTTTTCTACTGATCGCGATAGTTTTTAATCTGGTCGATTAATCTACTATTTTTCAATAAATAATTTGAATTAAGTAAGATTTAAAATAAATAATTGCAAAGAAATCAATAAATTGTACTTATTTATCTTTCGCTACATTTAATCTTGAACATTTTATTTTTATTTTTACACCTGCCAACCTAGTCCGCCACTGGGTTCTGGTTAGGTATAAGGGTGGGGGAGACTAAGCACCAGGGACACTCGGTATTTATTAACCTGACACCCCACAATGCGCGGCGTACCCGGCGGCGGATTCATTTACCGGAAAATACGTTTTCTCTTTTTCCGTGCAGAGTTGGAGAATCGAGCGCGGCCCAAACCAGAAATTGTGTTTGTAAAACTGGGACGGATAAATTCCGAATATGGCACGGGCCGAGGGAAGATTAAAGCGCGATAGCGGCGACATAAAGTCCAATTACACCGGATTAATTCCGTAGCCCGTAGCCGTTCCGTATGGAATGACAAAAAAGAAGAAGTGCAAATTTTGTTAACAAGTCTTTGTTACTTCATAAATGTAATTGAATAAGGGCTGGCGACCAACTTTTTAATACTGTCGACATTACGGAGTTTCTCAACATTTTTATCCTTCGGGAACCCTTTGAAATTGGGTTGAAGCACAGGGAACCCCACCAATAAAATATTACACAAGGGTGTATTTTTATTCCAGATTTTATTTATTAGCGAGTAAATGTAAAATTACCGTACTTTTCCTGGAAAATTGTAAAAATATACTGTAATCCTTCTGTAATAATGCTGTAATTTTACAGAAATATCACGTATTGTAACAAATAACACCTATAAAGCTGGTATCAAATCAGCGTATTGCAGTAAAAAAGAACGCAAATAACTGCAAATTGTTCTTTTACAGAAATTTGCTAAAATTTATTGCAATTTAATTTTCCAATATTGCTCATACTTTCACAGTATTTTGGTGTAGTTTTTTTTTAATTCGACAAAATGACAATTACCTACGTACAAAAAAAAAATCGGGAAAAACACTCCTGTATTATTAAAATACCTTTCTTTCTTATTTTTGCACACTAATTTTATCTATAACAGATGATTTTTGTATTTTCTCTTAAAGTTTTTAAATCAGAGAAAGTTTACTCCTATACAGGGTGTCTCAACAGTACTATCTCGAAAGATTACGCCTCTGTTAATGAAGCTATTTTAAAACTGATTTTACTCATATATACAGAACACCGAGGCGTGTATACAGGGTGTTCCATAAGGTAGTACCAAGGTGTTTTTTAAATGGAATAACCTATATTTCGGCACAATTTTGAATTCCTCGCTATAATTTACGCCAATGAAACATAACATTACCAACACTAAACTTTATACTTTTTGATTTATTGGCATTTTTATGGAAAAACAGTAGTCAAAGTATGAAAAATTGTATATCTCAATAACTGTTTTTAATTTTATTTCGCACGTTTACATTATGATTAAGTAATAAGCGTTCTATTATCATGATTACCTACACAGATAGAAAAGATTTCTTGTTTTAAAGAAATGTATTTGTTTGAATTTATTCTTTTGGGTCAAAACATATTTCTTTGGCGCCAACAATATTTACTTCATTGAATACTCTAGTTTATTGGCTTGCAGAGATTAATTTATTTGAAATATTTATTTAAGTGGAATAAATATATATGGATACAAACAAAAATTACTTTCCTTTAAAGTAATATTTTAGTTTTGATTTTAAAAATAGGTTTACTTCCGCCAAAGAAATCATATTTTGATTAAAATAAATATATTTGCACACAAGAAGAGATTTATTTCCTTTAAAGTAATATTTTTGTTTTGGCTTTAAAATAGGTTTACTTCCGCCAAAGAAATCATATTTTGATTCAAATAAATATATTTTTAATGTCATCCAACTGTATTGTTAGATGGCGCTGTAAACTCTCTCCTCGCACTTCGTACATATCGAGAGTATAAAGCCGCATGATCGACAGTATAGAACTTATAGAGTACAGTGCCTGCAGGTTCAAGTTGCGATTCCAAATCAGAGTACACTTTACTAACTTAACTTTGACTATATGTTGGGTTGGGAAGACCAAGCACTGGTCGAGGATGTGCGACATCCCAAAAAGGAGGTGACACATGGCGAGTCTTCCGAAAAATTCTTGTCTATTAATTCCTTCAACAAATTAATAATTTTAAGCGTTTCAACTCGACAATAATTTTGTTAATTTAAAAAATGTAATTCTTTCACTCTACACAATCATAATTATTTGAAGTAAATAAATCTCATTTTTATACACAAATTGCAAACTTTAACTGGAAACATAAGTTATTTGACACAAATCCACGTTCTTTCTACCAAACAAATATTTCAAATAAATGCGTTTTTATCCGCAAATAAATATTTCTTTGCCTGTATTGAAACAACAAATTGCTTTGAGTCAATGCATATTTATTTGAATTAAACAAAAATTTCTCTCTGTGTACCATATCCAAATTGTGCACTGCGTGGTAATAATCTACAGCAAAATAAAGCAACCAGTTTTTCCTAAGAAAGTTATTTTTTAAATGGAACAGCCTGTATCTATAATAAATCAAAAAGTATAGTTTAGGGTAATATTATTTTTCATTGTGGTAAAATATTGTGAGGAATCCAAAATTGTGCTGAAATATAAGTTGTTCCATTTAAAAAACATACGTTTGGGTTGATACTTTATGGATAGCCTGTATACACGCTAATAGTTTTAAAATGAGTGCCTAGGCGTTCTGTATATATCTTCATTAACAGAGGCACAATCTTAACTAAAAACGCAAAATAAATGTTTCATTTTGCCCTTAGTCTAATCATTTTTGACTCAAAATTATTTTGATCGTCCTGAATAATTCGTCCGCCTAAGGAAATAATACCAATAGATCAGAAAAATGTCCTGAACGTCAAAATGTTTACCAAATCTTTGATGAAATTAATATTCACATTAGTTACAAACTATCAGTGATTGAAAAATCTATGCTTTAAAACCCCGTTTTTTGCCTTCTCAAAAACTTACATCTTTCAATATTTTTAAGTATGTATTTCTTTGTTTATCATGTACCCATCATTCTTTTTTAAAATGGTGAAAAATTGTGTTCTGCTAAGCTTAATACTTTCGAAGATATTGATGCACATAGGTGGACAACATTATATGACGAATTCTTTAATCATTGGTAGTATTTTAGTGTTTTCTTTGTGTTGGATCAAACCTATTATGTACCCATGAATCGGCGACAGCCAGTGAGTGCTATTTGTTATTATTTACCGCGAAACCGCTGGACGGTATCTCGCGCAACTTGTTGAGAAACGCTGTACTACAAGCTGGGACGCCGAGAATGCCCTCCGCCCCGTAAGTGCCTAATATCAATAAACTGAATTCATGCAGATGTTCTATAAGGTAACGCATGTAACATACTACCATATCATAGGATATCAAGCCCAAAACGACGTTAAAATGCAAGCATTCTTACAATATCAAAAGAGATTGCAAAGCAAACAAAAATTCTAACCTTATTTCGCCAATTTTTCTCTCCTACCTCGATGAAAACACATCATACAGTCAACGGGATATCACTACCACCAAAGTCACATATTTAGCGAATTTATAAAGCACGATACCGATCATTTTTAACGAGAAAACCGAGAAACGCGTCGAAACTTGCAAACGCTAATATGCTTCAAGCGTATGTGGTCTACACCAGGTCTACACATACGTTAGCACGGAGTAAAACAAAAGAGGGGCGCGAGATACACCTAGACACGACAGGAGTGGAAGGTACATCGATATGAAGCGAGTGCGTTATGTCGAACAAACTGAAACACTACACCAATTCATTATTATAAATTCGTGTATGTATTTGTTGTAGTATTTCCTATTTTAAACGTGTATTGCGTTATCCGTTAGTTATATATGTAAAATATAATTTCGCATTGTAACGAGTGGATCGATTGTTACTTTATCTATGGTTTTAATTGAACGTAGCCGAATCATTTCTGCTATAGTACCTAACTTACCGGGCAAACGGCTGCACCTATACATAAAGGATTATTGAACACATGTTTCTCGCATACGTACCCTACCCATGCACTGATATTGGCCGAAATTGATAATCTTAAGAATAGACAATGAGCAATAGAAGCGTTAAAATATATTCCATGATAGGCTATGGGGGTGTCTTTGGGTTCATATAGACTGGATAGACAATAATGCATATACAATAAGTCCTATAGTGACCACAGGAGTTTATTTCTTCTATGTTCTTACATGAGCTTTTGATTACAGTGATTTTTACCGACTTATATTTTTGTGCTACCTATACGTATAGTCATTCCTTATTTCAAATGCAGATTGTTG
This sequence comes from Melinopterus prodromus, assembly GCA_964023965.1. Taxonomy (NCBI): domain Eukaryota; kingdom Metazoa; phylum Arthropoda; class Insecta; order Coleoptera; family Scarabaeidae; genus Melinopterus; species Melinopterus prodromus. Next base: position 10,985,669 of record OZ030396.1, read on the forward strand.
TATAATCTTATCTGAATGGTACTTATCTAATATTACCATTATAATACCAATGTTAACGTAATTTTATTTAATAAGGACTGAATCCAATAATCGACCAAATCTACTACAACTATAAATATATGATGTACATTGAGCATTTTGTTCATTGAATGTATTGCAGTAGGTACTGTTTTGTGTTCGAAACAAGAGTTTTCCTACACTGGCTAAAAGATTTTAACTTTAAAAGGATCGATATCAACCCCTTAATAATGAAAAAAATATATAATGGTTCTTTTGAAGCATAAAGCATAACCAACCCTCTTGATTGCCTCCTCAAAATCTGTCCTGGGCGCATCCCTTTAGAGACAAGTTATACATACTAAGCAGTATTGTTTTAAATACCCACCCCGTACAAAGGAATTAAACGATTTTCTCTCTAGAGAAAAGGTATAATTCACGGGGGTAGCTACCGGAAGTCAAAGTCAGTGCAGGGGGGTGATTATTAGTTCAGGCCATGAATAAAATTCTCTCCGGGGCCGACGAAATGTACGGCGCGCTATGATTCACAGAAGCGTCAAGGTTAAGGACCACGGTAATTAAGGATCTTTATGTAAACGGGGGTGAATATGAATAGAGCCCGTAATTCATCTCTAAAGGAAACGAGCCCGCAACTGAATTTAGATTTCAAGCGTCGCTCGGCGTCGGGAAACCCCGAAAATGCTAATTCAGCGACATCTTCCGTTCATACCGGTAACTACACACACCGTACATCACAGACAACTAAAAAAATAGTTTATAAACGTTAAATTTATTTTATTAAGTAAGTGCGTTAAATTAACATATAAATATTATACGTAGAATTAAAATAGTAAAATTGTATAGGTAACTATCATTGCGACATCTAGCGGTGAATACCTCCACAATGATCTTACAAGAATACTCAAGAGATGGCGTTGTGTCTCACCATCCTTTTTAAAATTGACAACCACTTAACCCTACTTTCGTAGACAGGTTTGTATACAATACTAATCAATATTTTTAGCTGTAGTACTTAATCATGGTTTAATTTTTAGGGTTTTATGTAGTAAAAATTTAGTATGTCTGAGTCAGATGCTAAAAGGTGGCGTGGTGGTTTAAGCGGTCATGATCGTGGTGGTCACAGAGGTGGCCGTTGGGGTGGCCGTGGAAGTGGTCGTGGTCGTGGGGGTGGCCGTGGAAGAGGGCATCCCCCTCATTTAAAAGGCAAGGATATTGGGTTATTTTACGCTAAGAAGAATAAAGGAAGTCGTGAGCTAAAACCGGTAAGTCTCAAATTTAACCACGTCTCTTCCAATATTGATTCGATTTGTTTTAGTTAGGAACAGTATTGTTATCCGATCAGAAGAAACAGCAAATCTCTGACTTAATAGAAGAATGCAACAAAGGCCAGTCACAATTTATTACAATGAACAACACAAAGTTCAAACAAACATTCTTAGAACTAATTAACGGAAATATTCACGATAAATTATGCGAAGCTCCTCCGTTAAAACCTAACTTTACGTTAGACGAGAGATACCACAAGGAATTCCTTGCGAAGCAGCAAGATTTGCAGTATAAAATTATGCAGAAGAAGCGGATGAAGCTGCCGTCATTCGATATGAAAGATGAGATCTTGAAGACTGTTAATAATAATCAAGTTTCTGTTATAAGTGGGGAGACTGGCTGTGGTAAAACTACGCAGGTTGCGCAGTTTATTTTGGACGATTATTTGGAGAAGAAATCGGGGTCCTTGTGCAGGATTGTTTGTACGCAACCTAGACGTATAAGTGCCATAGCTGTGGCATCTCGTATTGCAGACGAGAGAGCGGAAAACTTGGGTGAAAGTGTCGGATATCATATTCGATTGGAAAGGTATTGTATGCTAACAATATAAAATTATTTCTTTCTTAGACGTGAGGTGCTATTTCTCAAAGAAAGAGTTTATAAATATATCATATCTGACAATCCTAGCAATAAATGATTTGAAAAGAAATGGATTTGACATTAAGAAATTTAAGTCTACTGAAACAAAGTTTATGATGATCTTAAAGATCTTTCATCTTTAATATGATGTTATAATTATGCAAAGCTTAATTTTTCTGAGAATTTTATGCAAACATTTCATGATGAGTTTTTTAATCACTGATAGTTTTTAATTAATTTCAATAATAATATCATCAGACTCAACATTTTCATATGTTGTTCAGGACATTTTTCTGAATCTATTGGTATTAGTTTCATAGGCAGGCAAATTGTTTGTCCACCCAAATCTAAAATGACTAAACTATTTGCAATGACTTTTGTTTTTTTACTACTAGAAATTTCTATGAAGTCATTTATGAATAATTTCTGTTAGGGATTGATGGTTTTATCAATTTCAAGACAATCAGTGATTTTGGAATGATAATTGTTTGAGTGATGTTGTCCAAAATTATGAACATGCTATATGCAAACTATTTGTCCTGTGTCTTGAAATTGATAAAACTTGTTCTATATAGAAGTTTGATATAAACCAGTTCAAACACATTTTTAGTAATTGAGATATAATTTGTTTCTTTAAATTATGTTATTTTTGACAAATAACACAGAAACTGTAAGAATTAGGGTAGGACTCTCTTAGTACTTTATGCACTTAAAGTTGCAAATATAAAAAATTATGAAGAACTTTTTGAACCTAAAAAGTAAATGTAATACTAATTCTAAAGAAAAAGATACAACACAATTTTTTTCTTATTTGCCTTTGTTTTTGAGACACCTTATGAAAGTTATGTGAGCTTGGCTAAATTACTAAATATAACGAAAGTAGAATGTTTTTAATATGCAACAAATTTTTAAATATTGTTTTGTGTAGTTATCTTTTGTCGTTAATTTCTTTTGCATGTCTCTGTTTATTACACTATCAACAGTTACTGTCCAAAAGTGGACAACATATGATTTTGATATATTTTTTTCATAGATCACAAATCTGTTTCATCATCAAGCATTCATTTTAACCTACTTAGAGAAATCTATCAGGTCACGTTACTATTTTTAGAGTTGTCAAAGAGCATCATTTTGTTTTTTGAATATTGTGATGTAAGAGCATTCTGAAAAGCCCAAAGAGTTTTGCACACGAAATACAAACTCGGAAAAATGGATAGAAAGGTATTAATTTTGTATTTTCGGGGTTATGTTTTTGCAATTTCCTGTATACTTTTTCCCCAATATCTAAACAAATCATTTTTATCCTCAGATATTTACCGAGAGAGAAAGCATCTATCACATTCTGCACGACTGGAATTCTCCTGAAACAGATGGAACGTGATCCAACCCTGATCGGGATATCTCACTTAATCCTAGACGAAATCCACGAACGAGATATAATGTCGGACTTCCTCATCACTCTCCTGAAGAAGGTGATCGTCAAACGCAAAGATCTGAAAGTAATCCTCATGAGTGCCACTCTAGACTCGGAAAAGTTCTCTCGATACTACGACAACTGTATTCATATAACCATTCCTGGCTTCACATACCACGTTCAAGAATATTACCTAGAAGACGTCTTGGAACGAACAAGGTTTCAATTTGAAGATGGAGGCGCTCAGGGTGGATCAAACCGGTTTAAACATGTGAGAGATAAGCGGAGGAACGATCGAGTGTACGTAGATATGATCGAGCCGCATATTAGGAAGATGGAGCACGATAAAGTATATTCGAAGTTCGTTTGTAATCAATTGAGGAATCCTGCGTCGGAATCGTTGAATCTCGAGTTGATTTTAGCGTTGTTGATCGATATTTGCGCCAAGGAAAAAGAATCGGGCGCTATTTTAGTTTTCCTACCAGGGTTTGCCGATATATCAAATTTGCATGGGCTTATCCAAAAGAATAGCAACTTCCCCCACAATAAATTCTTAATCCTTCCTTTGCACTCGCAAATGCCGACAGTCGACCAAAGGATAATATTCGAAACGCCTCCAAACAACATTCGAAAAATAATCCTATCCACAAACATTGCTGAGACCTCAATAACAATCGACGATGTCGTGTTCGTAATCGACTGTGGAAAAATCAAAAAACAAAGTTTTTTCGTCGATAGCAACTGCCAGACGCTCCTTCCAGAATGGGTGACTTTAGCAAATGCCAGTCAGAGGAAGGGTAGGGCTGGAAGGGTAAAGCCAGGGGTGTGTTTCCATCTCTACTCGAGGGTAAGGGAGATGATGCTTGATAAGCACCAGAAGCCGGAAATTTTGCGGACAAGGCTTGAGTCGGTGGTTCTAATGATTAAGATTCTGCAACTGGGTAAGGCTGATGATTTTCTGAAGGCTCTCATGGACAAACCTGACGATAGGACGATCGAACATTCCATACGGTTCTTGCAGAGGCTGAACGCGCTGGACGAGGAAGAGAATTTGACGCCGCTGGGTTTACATCTGGCCAAGTTGCCGGTCAATCCGCAAATTGGGAAGATGTTGTTATTGGGTGAGTTGATGTAGTTATAAATGATTAAAAATAGCAGGTCACAGATATGTATGATGCTACTTTTAGAATTTTTCCCAGTTTTATTGAAATATTAGAGTTGTAAGGATGCTATCATTTTCCAGGTGCCATCTTCAGTTGCTTGGACCCAATCCTTTCCGTGGCAGCGTCCTTGGATTTCAAAGATGCCTTCCAATTACCTCTCGGCATGGAGCGTCAAGTCACCGAGAAAAAACTAGACCTAGCAAACGGCCTAAAAAGTGATCATCTTCTCCTTCATGAAGCTCTTCTCCGATACGAAGAAGAAGGTACCAACTCAAAGAATTTCTGCAGGCAATACTTCCTGAGCTTCCACACCATGAAACTGCTCTTGAATATGAAGACCCAGTTCATGGAGTACTTGCACGAATTGAACTTCGTTTCTGATAAAAACCCAAAGAGTAAAGTTTGCAATCGAAACTCGGATAATGTCAGCTTAATAAAGGCGATTATCTGTGCTGGATTGTATCCGAATGTCGCGATCCAGAAAGCAAAGAAATATAGGAACGTTTTCCACACGTTAAATCGCGAGAGGTTAGAACTTCACCCGAAGTCGATTTTAGCAAAGGAGGTCTGTTTTGAATCTCCATTGGTTGTATACTATTTGAGGATAAAGTCCACTGCTGATTTTATGCATGATGCTACCATTGTTCATCCGCTGCCACTGATTTTCTTTGGGGATAGGTTTTCGAGTACCATGGATAATGGTATTAACTGTATGGTTATTTCCGACCAGTTGAAGTTTAAGTGTTCGGAAAGTACCATGGCTCTGGTGACAGAGCTTAGGAGACGATTGAATTGGTTTTTGGAGTTCAAAGTATCAAATCCTGGAGTCGTGGATTGGACATCTGGTACTCCGGACATTCACATTCTGGTGTAAGTAAATGATGTTGAGTTTTTGGATTTAATGTTTAGTTTTATTTTTGTTTTAGAGCTATTATGGAATTGATTACCAGTGAGGATATGGGTGATATTGATCTTGACGCTTATGATGATGTGGAATGATTGAACTACTTTTGTTCAGTTCCTTCACAAGTTGAGGGCTTTTCGAGATAGTTAGGAAAAATTAAAGAATAATTCATTTGTGATGTTATGATTTAGAAAATATCATATGTATAAAGATCATTTCTGACGTTCTATAATATGTATTTAAAAATAATAAATCGTTTACGAGATAGCCCGTGTTTATTATTTATTACAGAAAATATTATTACAAATCAAAATATGAAATTGTTGTTTTAGCGTTTAATTTGATACAAATGTGATACAAAATTATAAAAAGTTAATACCAAATGAGGGAGTTAATATTTACATTTAGCTACTGGACAACTAACATAATATGAAGTCTATGTTAATTTGGTTGCCTATGAAATACCAATATATTATCGTATTTAATAAAATTTTATTTGGGGTTTTTTGCATTTTACGGCAAAACTGTCACGATTTCGCAATTTTACTCCTGTATAAAAATCACGTTTTCTGTATACAGCCGTTCTCAAACTGCAACCGTTCAAACATAAGGGTCCACTTTTTGCTAATTTTAGCCAAAAACTCAAACCACAGGTCTCCAAAATTAAACTTTCAGGCAATAAAATCAAAGGGGAATAAACGTTATCCAGAAAACCAACGAGAGCCCAAATTTCCATTTTGTCTTTTTTTTAAATTCCGTTCTTTATACATTTTTGCAATTAGAATTATTTCTATTGCAAAAACAAATATCTAAAAATACAAATATTATACAACCTGCGGCGTGATCACAGAAAGGCCATGTGAAATCAATGGAAAAGTTGATTATGTCTGGACGATAGGGATGTATCTTATTGGTGAAATTGAGCCTTGTGGAATAGTGACATTTATTAAATATTTAGAAGGAGTTATATTGGTGGAATTAAAGGCTTCTCCTGCTTTTTCATTATCAAAGCTGCTCACCCTACTTTACCTGACATTTAGGATTCAGAAGTTGACCTTGACCGTTTTAGAACGGCTGGTTTTGTGGATGTAAAGTAGATCATCAACCGATGAATGTATGTACCGATGTAACAAGGGTGTAAAAAATCCTTTCACACCAAGAGGTTGTTTTGCCGTTATTGCAGACTAAATTGCGCAGGAAAAAGAGCCTTTTAAACATGTTGGAACTATTATTTATCCAGATGACCAGAGAAAATCAGACTAGATTCAGACTTTGACTTTTGTACCGATATACTGATCAAAGGAAAACATAGTGACTGGTATAGGTACATAGTTGAATATTTAGAAGAACGATTAAAATAAAGATGCCATTGCTCCGTGTTCGTCAAGTTACTTTTTCTGTGTTTAAACTGACGGAGCAAATTTGCAAAGTCTTTTAAATCCATTATGTACACATAGTCACAAATCCCCGAAAGCTTCTGCAACAAAATCAATTTTACTGCATGAAAAGTTGTTTTATAGGTCATAGATAGATATGGATTTAACGGTTTTTGCTGGCCACAAAACGTAATTGGGGCTTTCGATGATAATTTAACAGATTGTCGACTAATACCAATAAATGTAATTTATCATGATTAATCTAACATTTGATTATCTTTAAAAGTCCACCTCCTGCAAAAAATACGAAACATTTTTATGATGACTATAAATTTTATGACATAGAATTCTATAAATTTCGTGACATAGGATAATTAGTTTGCAAACAGTCCAGGGCTTTGGAGTCGGTAAAAAAACTTTCGACTCCAACTCCGACTCCGGCAAAATTTTATTTGTTTCCAGGGAATTTGTTGGCGAAAGAAAATTAAACTGACATAATCTAATTGTAAAGAAAATCATAACACCTGTTGATCGCACCACAAAGTTATGACCATATTTAAAAATGCCACCTTTTAATTTTTTCAAAATATCTCCGAAATCATTAGAAATTCAACTGTTTTCTCATTAGAGAGCACATAATTCTGAACCAGTTTGTCAATTTAACCGATTTTCTATCTTTCATAATTACAAAAGTAACGACAAACCACTGTATAGCACGAAGTCAAATTCACTCCAATGAATACAAAGTTAAGTCAAAATAAGGTGAAAATAATGTCAACTCTTACTTCTGTTAGTGGCAATGACGTCACAATTTTGGCTGCAACGAGTATGACTTGCATACATGGGTATTCCTACATTCAACCTAAAAAACGGTCCTTATTTCAGAATCTCAGTAACCATTTAAAACCTCTACATATTTTTGTTACATACAAAGGCCATTAAGAAAGTACTTTAAAACTACTGTTATATTATATTATATACGATATAATCGCTTGCTTACGTCGATTGTATCAAACGCTGGTATCTATTTTTTTGATATAACCACCCTCAGAGCTCTGAGGGTGGCTCGTCATACCTTCATAGGGCCTTGCGCAAATTTGAGTTTTGAGACCCAACAACACATGTTATACATTTTTTGGCTGGAATTTTTGAGGAAATCCGTTCTTATTGTATTCAATACTGCACAAGCAAAATAATAAATAAAATTTTAGATAAAGATTTATTTTTAATTATTAAAGTAGATATCTTTATTTAAATTCAATTCCCGATCTTTCGATGGTATGTCAAAAATGGTATCTTTTAAATTATTTTGGATAGATTTTATTGTTATTATTGTTATTGGCAACACAAAAATATGTATGCCATACACATTTTTGTGTTAAAATTTGGATGTGTATGGTATGTAAATGGAATGTCAATAGGCATTTTCACAGTTTTAATTTCTTTTATGTACCCACACATACATACAGACAAAACTAAAGTTTTGAAACATGTCCTTTTCTGAAAATATGGTACTACACTGCGGTTCAGTCTGAACCGCTTCGAAAAAATTAAAAGACATGTTTATTTTTTTCTACATTTTGACCTCACTTATTTCAAAAACATTACGCAATAGGAAGCGTTTGACTATCAATACGCCTTCAGCACAAACACTGTTTAATTTTTCGGAAATAGGTATTTTTGGGTCCCATGATCATTTTTGACCATTGTATAAAAAAATGTCTCTGTGTGTGTGTGTATGTATGTATGTGTGTGTGTGTGTAAACGATTTTTGTGGCGACGATTCCGGAGAAACTACTAAAGGTATCTAAAGTTCACATTTAGAAGACCAAACTTAGCGCTGAAAAGCTTTTGGTTCAAAAGGGTCCAAAGGAACTGGATGTTTCCTCTAAGCATTTTTCGAGGATTTTGCAAATGAGCTGCCATTTCTGTAATTTCGTCAAAATAGCTAAATAATAAATTAAAGTAGAGGAAATTTTGTATAATTTATGTCTATGATATTTTTTTGGTAAAATTAATAGTTCAGCTGTATGAACAAATTCTTTTTGATCGAGATCGTGTCTGCATTAAAACTTAGTAGCCAGGATTTCGGCAATTATTTTCATTCTGACAATAGGTAGTGCCAGACGCTGGTTTCTTGACAATACCTACTGTCAATATTATCAATCAAAATATCAGTCAAATCTTGGCTACTTGTTTTATTTCAATGCAGACACGATCGATCTCGATCAAATAGAATCTCATGCAGCTAAACTATTAATTTTATATATTGTATGATAAAGTCATGTGTCTGGCCACATCAGATTTTTACTGGTCAAAGTTAGTAGCCGTGTTTAATGTTAATATATTCATGTTAATAATTTTTTAACATTATTGCTTTGTTTACTACGAAAATATTTTAATTAATTTAATACAATAATACAATAATTTGTTTGCGGGCTTCTTTATTTGGCATATACTTTTTTTTAGCACGACTAGAAAATTAGATTGTATTTCGTTGAAAAAACAGTTTTGTTTTTCTACAATTAATGGAACTGAATGAAAACTAAGTACATAATAAGCAATACAGTAAAGTGTAGATGTCAGAATATGTACTTCATTTCTCAAAAATAAAACAACCGAAGACAATTATGTCAATGCTGCCAAAAATCATACGAAAATATGAACGTTTTGTCTTTAGAAAATTTTCAAAATAATGTGATTTAACAAAATACTTGCCTTATTTACACAAAATCCATTATCAATTTTCACAAATTACACCAATGATAATAATGATTATTCGAAATGTGCGTCTATACTTAGCTTTATTTATTTGCGTTCGACGTTATCTCCTATCAACACGCACGTCTGTTTAATAAACCCATCCCAAAAAAAAAAATAGCGAGAAAACACACCTTATCTGTGCCAAATAAAAAATCTATCGGAAAGCCAGCCAAATCGTTTTATAGCCCCTGCATTGTAGCAGGCCGTTGACCCGTCAAAATATCATTGGTAGACCCGGTGCGCAAAAATCGGCGATTATGTAAACACCAGATAATAATTTTCGCGCTGCTGGACAGACGGTGAGCCGTCGCATTTTATCTAGCAGGGACGAGAGAGGCTGGGTTTGGCGCATGGAACCCGTAATCCGCATCTGGTTACATCGCTTATTAATTACACAGTCGAATTTGCTTGGCTACAGTTCGTTGAACCCCTGTCTACACTGTGTGATAAAACTCCCGCAAACTAAATATATCACTTTTATATATAGAAGAATCGAGAGAGATGGACGGAGAACGGCAGATTCGCCAAGCCAGGCGAGCACACTCTGGCTCACTTCAACGAAAAACGTACACGCAATTCCGTTTTGATCGCTGCATGGATGAAATCCAGTCTCGTAACATGCGTTGTTATCGGAACGATGAACTTCGCAAGGAAATTAATCATATCCTTAAAGATCTTAACCATAATCCAATATATGTACATATATAATCCAATATACATATGGACATACATGGGCGTATCCAGTTCAAATCGGAAAGGGGGCAGTTTTCTAAGTTTACCTTGCTGTCAGGGTGTCCATCAGGGTGGTTCAAAAATGAATAGAAATTTTTTTATGGTGGTAGAAAGCAACGAACCCCTCCAATCGTTTCCAAATCCAAAAAAGTGGACACGTATTTTTTGTTGTTTTTGAAGTTTTTTGAATTTTAACCGTACCTGTCGGAGCCTTAAATATACTAGCTCTTGTCTAGTCGTTTTTTTCTTTATTGTCTTTATGGATTTATGTATTTATTCGCTTTCTTGTGTTTGTTTTTGTTTTTATATTATTATTTGTTGTATTGATTTTGATTTGCATTGATTTTCATTTCATTTGATTCTCGTTTCTGAGTACAATATGACTTGTATCATGCAAAGTACAGAGATCAATAATAGTTATTTAACCAACAAGTATATTAAAAAGAGCGATTAATGATCGAGACTGTTTAACGCGCGAGCGAAGCGAGCGCGTTAATTGTCGAGATCATTAATCGCTGTTTAATATTCGAGTTGGTTACAAAATTTTTCCGTCGATCGTATTCTTCTAGCGTCGTCTACATAGATTTTTCTTCGCCGATGTCTTTTTAGGTTATATGACAATTTATGTAACTTGACACTGACAGTTCTAGAGAGCGGTACCTATGCTTTGATTGGAAAGTTTCATTTCACATATGGTCGATTGGCCAATCAAAAGACGTCATTGCGTCGATTGGCTATAACAAATCATGCATTAATAGAAATCGTGCATTAATGGAGTACTTTAATAAACGATTTCCTATTCACTAAACTGACTCATAAATAAATGATCGACGGAAAAGTTTATTTTTGCATTTTCCCATGTAAAAACTTTCCTTTACATGGGATAATGCAGTGGAAGAAGAATTTTTTTGGTATTTTTCAAATAATTGTTTGGGGTTAGAGCAAACTTAAGATTATTTCAGATGGATTTGACGCCTCCCAACCCACCCCCATAGTACCTTTAAACTACCCTTAAATGAAAATATGTACGTAAATTCTTCAGATAATATAATTGATCGTTCTAACTAGTTCAGTCTAGTGGAATGTACATTATTCAGTTAATTTACGTTTGTTTAAAGAAATTCTATTTGCTTAAATAATTCGTTTTTCTCGAATATCAGTATGAATTCTGTTTTGTGAGTTCGAAATGGCAAACTACTATCTTACAGTAGCATTATTCATTAAAAAATATACTTCCTATTGTGTAAACAATCAATAATTATTCATTTACAACTTTTTTCTGAGAAAAGTCAGCTTTTTTGAGAAATAAACCCACATTTGTTAAAAAATCCATTTGTTTAAACAATTGTTGTTAGCAATTCACCTAAAATTATTTATTTTTAACTGTTATTCTCAAGTGACATCATTTATATTTTGGGACGATTTCCATTGTTTAAATAATACATTATTACTCGTTTTCAATATAATTTATTAAAAAATTTAAATAATTTATTAATACTTTTTTTCGGGAAACTGGGGAGTTACATTTCTTTTTCAAATATTAAATTTCCGAACGTCAACAAATTTTATTATTCACATTTCTTATTCTGATTTCCTACCACTATGTGTGGTAGGACACCACCAGGATAATATGGATTTGTTGCTGCTTGGAATCTGTTCCCGGTATGTACTCTATTTTGATAAAATATTAAAAAGTCATATTATTTTATTATTCAAACAATGGTAGGCAATCATCCCAAAATATAAATGATGACACTTGGCCACTCAAAAGAAAATACTTTTATGCCAATTGCAAAGAAAATTGTTTCAAGATCATTTGTTTAAACAAATGTGGGTTTATTAGATAATATAGGCCAGATATCTCAAACATGAAATTTATAAATTAGAATCACAAAAAAACGACTTTTCCACTATAATTGGAAACAAAAGTTGAAAATGAATTATGATTGATATTTAAACAATAGGATTTTTTTTATTGAATAATGTCACTATAAGGTAATAAACTGCCATTTTGAACTCAGAAAACAGAATTCGGGCGGACAGATGGATTTTTGAGAAAAGAGAATTATTTCAACAAATAGATTTGTTTAATCAAATGGAAAATAACTGTCAAATGTTTATAAACATTCCACTTGACGTATAGTAACAATTTCTATGAGAAAAAGACAATTAAATGATTAGAACTGTAAATTTTCTGAAGAATGTAATTTTTTTCATTTGGGTAGTTTTCAGGGCATTGTGAGGGTGGGTTGGGGGCGTCAAAGCCATATGATAATAGGTCCTATAACTCTAACATAAATTTGCCCAAACCCGGAATAATTATTCGAAAAATACCATAAAATGTTTTTTTCCCAAGATAATTTGAGGCGTCGATAGGCACCATTAAAAACCAAAAGTTCGAAAAAAAAACTTTCGATTTTTTTAGGCTTTGAAACGATTTGGGGAGGATCGTTGCTTTTTAAATAAAAATAACCACACTGGTGTCCTGAAGGGAAAGAGTGCTATGTAATAAAGATAATACCAAAATACGGAAGGGGGGCAGCTGCCCCTCCTTGCCCCCCCCCCCCCCCCCTGGATACGTCCATGTGTCCATATATTGAGTAGGGCTGTCGCTAAACATCATATCGTTTACTTTTTAGACCTCATCTTTCCTCCACATTGCTGAACAAAGGCTTCCCCAAATATTCTCCAGCATTCCAGGTCTTGAGCTTTGTTCTTGCATGTCATACCTGATTTCCAATCATTCTAGGTCGCCGTCACCAGGACAGGCTTTTGTATTCCATATATTGTCACTTTGTCTCATTCATATTCTGACTAGAAAAACACCTGAGCCTTTTGATTGAATCGTTGATGCCTCTTATATTCTGACCATTTTCCTTTTTTTCCAAATTTTGTTTTGTTTTATTATAGTCCGACGTCCTGATCAGTCATAACCTGTGGTACATTTAAATAATCGTTAGATAATTTTTATTCGCATTTGTAACAACCTTTGTAAAAGTCTTTCTTAAGTAGCTAAATTCTTTTGGCAATGTTCCATGCTCTTGATATGTAGGCTTTATGAAAGCATTTATTTGTGTATTTCTGGAGATCTTATGGCTATTTTTCTCCTTTGTTGAGCAGTACTGACGTCTTTTCCAGGTGCATTTTTTGTTTTTTCTCTCGAGGGGTTTTCAGGTAAATCTGCTGAAGCTATATTTGCGATTTTATGGTAAAATTCTGCAGCACGTCTACGTACAGTTTGTTCTGAAGAATCTGGATTACATGTACTGCGAAATAAAATATAGAAATCCCTGACATGTTCGACCGTGCTGTAATGTCTAATAGTAATCAACGATTTCCAAAACTGCTTTAAAATTACTTGGCAGATTTTGACATCAATTCTTAAAGTGAAAATGTTATGTCATACAGACATCTTTACCCCAAATAAACAATACAGTAAAACACAACTTAATCTAGATGCATACAATTGTTTTAAACGACTTACCGTAAAAGTTAAAATTCGCTAACCATAACCGCATATGTTTCGTTCAGAAACACACAAGACAAATGACAAGAAGAATGTAAAGTGTAAGCAAATATTGGTTTATTGATAATCAATGTTAGTTGATCGTTCAACAAAGTGACGTACGTTATTGTTCCTTTTGTTTCTCTATTTCTACTTGTTCTAATAATTCCTAAATTAATATAACAACTTGTGTTTAATTTATGTTGAGATACTGAAGTTAGATGTTGGTATGGATGTAGGTTCCGCCATTCGTTTTGCTAACTTTCTTCCGGTTTGACTTCCATATATGGAATTGCATTTTGAGCATTTGACTGAGTAAACTCCACACTATTCCATAACAGATGTAGGGATCTTGAACTTTTAGAGAAGGTGGTTATAGATAGTATTACTCTTTTGAATGCAGGGTATATGTTAAATTTAGGAACTTAGGAATTTAGGAATTTAGAACCCAGGAATTTTGTCGATCTGAAGGAATTCCAATCTCCAGTAAGAGTTTGTACACGTCGCATTATGACAGCACACGGGGCCACCTCCCCATCCGATGGAAGGCGGCATGCAAAGGTATTTGTTCCCTGCCTACAATATACCACTAAAATACCCCCCCCCCCAAGTAATGCAATGTCGGGCAAAATTGATTTAGTTAGTGTTTATTTGACAATTTTCGACTATTTGCACCAATTCCTAACCACCTAGATTAATACACAAAAAAGTTATTTTTGCGTTGCTTTGGTGATAAAAATTTACGATCGATATTCTTTTCTATTCAGAATGTCAACCTGATTGAAAATATCACACAAAGAATATACAATGCCATTTAAAAGTTCGATGATGACGTCTTTCCGGAAAAACCGGAAGTGATATTAACCTCAAGAGTATCCCAAAGAATGCATTTTTTTGTCTATTTTCTTTCTCACTAGGGTTAATGATGGGTTGCCTGCCAACGTTTATTTATTCCAGCGATGGTTAGTTTCATATGGATTCTCTTTTTCCGGGAAATAGTTCTTAACATTTTTCACTTCCTTTCACCTCCTATCGCCACCAGAAAATTTCGTTAAAAATTTCTTATGGAAATTTTGAAAGAAGCGATCTTTAGCAATAACATCAATTCGTGTCAGGAAACCATAGCAGGTATAATCATTATTCCATGGTCGCAGATGAATTTGCCGAAATGGTTAGGTTTATATTGAATAATAAATTGGCATTGAATGAATATAAATTGCTGGAATAGAACTAATGAGTGTGATATTTAAGACCATTGAATATCCGGCTTCTAAGCACCAACCGGCTTCTGAACGCCAACATCATCCGAGGAGTCACCTAAGAATCTCCGTATGGGCTCCCGACGATCGGTGGCGATGATTCATCGAATGACTTCAGCAGGAAACATTTCCATCCGAATGGGGCAAAAAACCAGTTGCCGTGGTCGAGTTTTCAATCGAGCTTTTCAAAACAGCTTTTTCACGCCAGTCCCAACGCCAGTCCTCAAGACGTTGGACGTTGTCCGATTCAACCCTCGGATACGCGCGGTGTGCCTCCGGTGCGTGCTCATATATATATCGTACATATATATGTATATACGCGCTCTAGAGCGGGCAGGTGCGGAAAAACAAGTGCGGGAGTAGCGAAGCAAGTGAGAAGCGGTTCGGCGGCTAGCAGCGCTATCCTACCGCTTTTCAGGAGCAACCTCAGTTTCAAGCAGGCCGTCGCGATAGTCAGTTGTTGCGAGTAGTAGTCGACACACCACACACATCCACACACTCACTACCATCGACATAACAGAATTTCGCACAGATTTTCGTCCCACCGGAGGCGAACACGTGCTCGCGTCGTCCCGTATGCGCTACCGCAGGGCTCAGTTCTGGGACCGTAATGATTCTTCACCTCCATCGTATTCTTCCTTGAGAGGACTTTGAGGACAGAGTGTGCCGAGTGTATGCTAGAGTGAAACAATTGTTTGCAATGATAATTTCAAAGGATCTGTTTCTGCTGGGGGACCAAGAGTACTTAAGGCTCCCAAATAACAAGGACGAGAAGCGGCCAGCGATGATACGACCTGTTGTCAAATCACAAAGGTAAGAAACAAACAAATAATTTCGGCTTTTCATAATCAAAATTTCATAACAATAATCTTAAAAACATACGCACGTTATAGTTCGTGCGTAATCCTGATAAGTAGTGAAGCACCGCAATCTCTAAATACGGATGTATTAAAAATCAAGAAGTTTCCTCGTCAAGGCTGCTACCTGCCTCTTTATTTCTTATTTATTTATGAAGCGATATCCTTAAATCAAGTAAACCAGTCCCCATCGTCCAGCGTGTATTTCGTAGTAATTTGAATGCTAAATCGCGTAGAGGCATCAAGGTTGCGCCTTGCGGTACTCCTCTTCGCGGACCATCTCGCCGAGAGAGCAAATGATATTCATATTTTCTATTAGAAAATGAGCCGGTCGTGCGTGCGTCTGTGCGTGTACGTGCAGTTTAGAAAGTAGAACTAATCAGAACGCTAAGAAGGCGAATTGATGAGAAAATGCATTTCCGGCTCGAAATTGGGTTATGGCGGCTCCGAAAAACTCTAAGTGGGACATAAATCCTCTCGTCTGGTTATTTTTCGTTCACGCGGAAACAAAACAAAACATCATCGTCGCCCTACTTGCCTTAATTGCTCTCTTTTATTTAGCGAATTAGCAAAGAGTCGATAATTGCTGAAATCTTTACTCTTTCGCTGATTTACTATCGAGTGTCTACAGATTTAGAAGCCTTGCAACATTTCCCGGTTTCTTTCCATCCGTATTTCAAATATTTACTTCTAACCAGAAAGATAGCAGTTGTGATTTGAGATTGTTTGCAGTTCCAGAAAGTAATCGTTATCTTCCTCCGAGTGATGGACAGATATAGTGAATTAATTCTAAATTATGTGTTTGCTCTACGGAAAGTGAGTTGAGGTCGCAAAATATAACCTTAATGACTTGATGCAAGCGCCACACTGACTCACGTCAATAAACAACTTTGGACAAACAACATCATTCGGTCAGTTCTATATGAAGACAACGGAAGAAGAGAGGACTATAGTGAAGAGAGGCTATCGTATCTTGGAGACCGGCTCGCTCTTGGCGATCAGCTGTCCGAAAATATTCCGTGCATTGGGGAGAATACTTAGTTACAGACGGCGACGAGATATATTCGTGTATACACATTGATAAAGTGCATTGAACTTCTGAAGTATGTCAGGATATCAAACAGTGGAGTTGTTTGTATATGAGTGCTAGCCGGTTTTTTTTTTAAGCAGTCGCCATGCCGGTCGCCCGGGAGCATTTGCGAGCCTCAACGTAGATTCTATTGTGCCTTCACGCTGTACGCAGGGCTCCCCACCTTACTCCCAGATCGATACGCAGCCTGTGTACCAAACTGATAGCAAACTGATAGAACGACAATAATAACCAGTGTCTGCGGTGACCAACACGAAAGATAATTACTCCACAACCCTTTCTCCACCCTTCGAACCGATGCGAATAACGATTTTCACAACCCTTCCGCCCATGGAAGACAATGTTAGATGACAACTCTTCTCTCTTTCTTTCTGCAGAAGTATAAAGTCTGAACATATCTTGTGTATAATGGCTTTTGTAGGTGCTGAATAAACTTCCATGGAATCAATTTAGTCTCATGGTTATTTGGTTATCCATTCTTTTGGTTTAGTAGAGGAAGTTTCGGTATTGCAACTAATGTTTGATCTTCAATACGAGAAGCTGGTTCTTGAGAAGCTTTTACATCCAAGCCTAAGCCTAACCTACGGCCTTGGGTTTTCCATTGCCTCTACTACTCTCATGCTCTGAATCATCAAATTTACTGGAACTCAAGACTTGATATCTTCCGCATCCAGCATAATCTAAAAATAAACAAAAAAATCCACACGCATATATTTCTCATGTCAACGTCCTGGTCTCGTACACCTTCATCGTCGTCATTGTCGGTTGAAAACTTTTGTACTTCCCTACCGTAACGCATAGTTAATGCCCTGTGAATGAGCGAAGGGAGTTCCCTGCATTTTGAAGTAGGGTTACTGACCTCGGCGACAATGGGGTAGAGCAGTCGAATTGGGGCCCACGGTAGGGAGCAGCCGCACACATGATCATAATTGCGGCGTTAATACATGTCGGCGCGAATTATTAGGGTCATAGTTAGTCAAATACGTCGCTTGTCACCGACCATCTCACTATTTTTGCGCTAGCTATAGGTCGTTAAATCTACTACTTAATTAGGAACAGCTCTGAGGATAAAAGCGAGAGATTGGAACCTAAGTTTGTGGTGGTTTTAGTCTCTTTTATGTGGATTTCTAAGTGGTAAGGATTTCTTTTATCTTGCATTGAGTTAACTGAATCTTTCACTGATATGAACTAGCTATATGGAGGCTCTCTCAGACCAAATGGCAGCTAGCATACTTTTTTGTTCATCTTCTCCAACTTGTTTCCAATTGGCATGGTTTCTTATTCCAATCTCCAACCCAGGGCAGGGTTGCCAGGTCTCCGGCATTTTGCCGGAGTCTACTGCATTTGAGGCTCATTACGGGTCCTCGGCAGACATGCAAGCATCTTCGGCAAAATCAAACATGAAGAATTTGTTATATTTTATTGAAGCACGAATTAATTGTGGCCAAATGCTGATAAATGCGTATCTAAACGAAAATACGATCAATAAGTGTTATTAAAATAAGTTCAATAAATTCTTAAAATCCATTAATTCTCTGGAAAAGGTCATTATATTTATTGGTATTGTATTGTAGTGAGGTTTTTGAAATTGTTTGAAATGTTAGTTAGTTACTTTTACTTTTAACCAGACGATATGCAGACAGAGACATATCTTTGTTGAATTTTTTATATTCAATGTTATTCAAATTATTTTACACTACGCAATTTATCACGCAAAATGTTCTACAACTTTTTAAGGAATAAAAAATTGCGTATAGTGCAATTAACAATAGTGTAAAACAGCTATTATACAGCGTGAACACAAAGTATTGAAACATGAGAAAATCCCTAAATCGGTCTGTTATTTTAAAAAACTCGGTTTTGAATTGCAAAATATGTACACATATTTATCGTAAACTAAATTTCCGACCTTCAATGGTTTTTGAATTCAGACGGAATCGACATATTTTTTAAATGACACCATTGGCATTGGCTTAGTAACAACATATAATAGTATGATGGCCGTACATAGGAAAATTTTCTAGAAAAAGATAGTTGACAATTAGTGTTACATTGTGTATTTTATACAGATTTTGAGGTTTCTGGGAGATTGAATTCAAATGGCATACATTTACTAATGTTGCTAAAATTACAGTTTTGACATTTGACCGCACTTTTCCGGATGCCTTATGTAATTTTGAGTTCGCATTTGTATTCAGGGCAAATAAAGTTCCAGAGTACATTTTATATTACATTTACAACCTCCATGCTACTCAAAGTTATCAATATTTGCAATTTCAATTATGGTCTTTAATCTTTAAGCCTTAAATTTTCTTGTGTATTTGTTCTGTGTATTTTTATAGTTTAAAATCGACGTGTTCAAAGACGTTTTCTCTTAACCGTATAAGAAAATTGAAAAAGAAACAATATTAAAAAGCGCAAAATATCTGCAATGTAGAACGTGGCTTTTGGAAATGGAAACTGCATAGGCGATTATGATCTATTCCTTGCCATCGCAAAGTTGAGTTTTTAGACTTGTTTGGGTTTGGCACATGCGAGGTGAAACGGCCTGACTTTTCTAATCACAGAATCAAGTTGATATTCAATCAGTTTCAATCAATTAGTTTGATATTTTCACTTTAAAAATAAATATTGTTTTTTTTTAAAACGTTTAGCTTCTCTTTTTAAACCATCTAGCGCAGACAAACTGAGAAAAGTCTTCACTCAATCGTTAGCAGACCTTGTTGCCAACACCTCGCCTAGTCTTTACCGCATCTCCTTGAAACGCGTGCTGTGGATGTAGGAAATAGAGGCTAAACTGCATTAGGTTCCGTTGGGCCCTTTGTGTAAACCTCTTCTATTCTTGTTTCGATTACCTAGGTCTTGTGCAAACGCTGAAGGAGTAGTACGGTTCCATCCATGGTAGACCAGGATTTTCCAAGAGAACTCCTTTACTTCCTTCCACCAGAATGAAAAGACATAAACAAATTACTGACGGAAATAGATGAACTGTGATTGCATCCAGTTTTGGCTACTAGTATACAGTTAAGTGGTCCAAGGTTTTTGCGCGTGCGGAAATTATGTCGTTTCCATGTTACAACGCGCGCTATTTTTCGTTGATATCTTGACCTGAATCGGTATACTAATATCACAAACTAATGCAGTCGCGACTTCACGTGTGTAAACAGCACTTTCTGTGTAAACTTATGTTACGTGTTTGCAAAAAGCTTCCTCCCCCCACCACGGCGAGTCTGCAGCGCTGGTTTATTATTGTTACCAGTTGTTTACATAATTATCAATTTATTAATAGGTGGGCAGCGAATAGCGGGCTTGGTGGGAGTTTCAGCTTACTGGAACGCAGCCAAAATGGCGCGAAGAAGAAGTTTTTTTGTCACGCGGCGTATCGACGATTTGTGGAGAAGCAAAATTTGCGTTTATAGGTGGTCTCGTAACTGCCGCTATTCATTCCACGGAATCAGCATAATTGTGGTCGTTTTCTGTAATGGTCGGACATGGATTTCCTGTAATGGAACCAATTAGTAATGCGAAGTGGTGTTTCTATGTCACGACACGTACTTATTCCAGGGTTTTGTGTATTTTTATTTCGTCTCTTCTAGGATTAGTGAAAGTTAGAAAATTGTCTGGCATGTGGTAGGTCATTGATAGCGGGAACCAGTTTGATTTGATGATGTAGCTTCGGTATTGGTTCGAGAATGTAGAGAAGCGGTCCAACAACGGTGAGTGCATTGAAACGTGTTACCGACTCCTACGTGGAGAGCCATATTTGAAAGGAGTCAGTCGGACCGAGCGGCGAGCACCAGCTGCATTTGCATGCCGCTCGCAACCGTACGTAAATTGAAACAAAACACACGGCGACGATAAATAGGAAGTTCGTGTTACATCTCTCGATTTATTACCCAATTAAAGCGCATATTATTTAACGTGGTTCTCTCCCTTCTCATTTGCAGTTTCTTTCTTCGTGGCCGGAGAGTCGGTACCCCCCTTAACGGAGGATATTTATAGTCGTTTTGTTTCACGCACGGCTGCTCGTTCCTATGCGACCTTTTTTCGCCTGTCACTGGGTTTAAAATCGTCCGGTGCATTCGCACAGTCAGACGACGTCAGATTTCGATCGGCTCTGCTCCTCCTCACATGACATTTGTTCTTCTCGTCGGATATAGGTGGATACGTGCGATTTCGCAGAGAGTAGAAAGTGGGAACTATCATCTACAAAATGGCTAGAAGGCGCGGCACGATGTTTATTGCTGGCGAAGGAACGACCGGCCACATCTGCTAGAAGATTTTGTCCTGATACAGCGCATCGACTTTCTAATAAATGTAAATGGGTGTCATTTCTTAAATATTGTATACCCAGCTAAACAACAACAACAAACCGGCGCGCGCTCGGGCGACATTAAACGTCGCGGAGAAACCTACGAGCTCTTCAGCGTTTTGTACAGTTACCACTTGCATAATTATGCAGACGATTATTGCCGTAATATATTGCTTGGGAACTCTATTTTAACGAGGCCCGCTCCTCCGCGTCGTGATCAGGAAACTGGTCCGCATTCCAACATCAAAATAAATACTCTTTCTTCTTGGTACCCTGCAGTGTCCTCTTTTACCAATTTATCTTCAAACTCCTCCAGGGAACATTTATGTATTTAGAAAGACGATAGGCAGGCTTATCATATTGAAACTAATCTAAAAGGTTAACCATCAATTTAAATCTGAATTCTTAAAACTAGGTACTTGTCTCTACTAGGCTATCCACTGATGTCCTATATTTTCTTTGTCCTAAACAAGAAGCACTAACACTTCACTTACTGTGCTCTGCTTTTTACACATGACTGGTTCACTAGTTCGAAGAGTTTAGTTCTTCTCTACTTGTAGGTATATAGTAGATGGAGAATTGGTCCCAATACACTACCCTGGGGTACACCAGCTATTACTTCTTTTCGTTCCGAGTATTCATCGATCTGTTTTGTTCTGAATAGTCTATCAGATACATAGGATGTTAGCAGCACGACGTATTGTAACGGTAGCTTACTCTTTAGTTTGTGTATCAATCCTTCGTCCCAAACCTTATCGAAAGCTTGTGTCAAATCAAGAAAGATTGTTGAGCAAATAAGCTATTCTTCTAATGCTTGCTGTATGATATTGGGCGATATGATTTGGCCTTGTTCGGTGGTTTGCGTGGTTTTGGTCCGAAACCATGATGTAGAGGTAATGTCCAGAGGAGGGTCAGACGATCTGGACGAGGCCTTCATCCTTCCCCTAGCACAGATTTTCAAGTGTTATCCTCAGTATTCGTATAATTGAATGGTCACTCAATCTGGAATAATATAACGAAATTATTTGCATATAGTCTGTATTACTCTGGTGGTGGCTCTTTATTAGACCTGAAATTGGATGAACTCTCAGGTGCGGTGGGCCTATCCCAATGACGCGGAGTGTCACTCATAAATGAATAAACAGTCTCTCCCCTCGGGTCTGCGCCAAACATCTCCCCTAGTTCTGGAGGAGGGGTCTCTGACCTAAGACAATCCTTGTTTCGTTTACTCCTGGATGTATTTTCGGTGCGGTGATTTATGATCCCAAAACTTACGAGTGATTGATTACGAATTTCGACTTTTGCGCTGGTAAACAACGCGTTTGATAAATCGCGAGAGAGTCGGTGCCAGAAATCGCCGTACCCCGATATCGACGGGTGGGTTGGGGATTAGGCTTTTCATTTCGGTGCAGAAGCGGAAATGGCGTCGCTAAACTACTGTACGTAGAACGATTGCGCGCCGGTCCCTCCTAATCACGGAGTTGGCTTCGTTTCTATCGTGCAGTCCGCTCGCACATTTCATTTCACTTTCAATGGTCAGTGACCCGGTGCCGGCTCCTCGCCGCGCATACCCGCCGTCCCTCCGTCTCGCTCCGCCGCATTCTCCGTCCCACTCCTTACTGGCACATTTCAGACCATACTCGGTCGAACGTAGAGATGCACCTATGTAACGGAGATGCAGCGCAGCGCAGCGGTTCTCCGTCCGTCCTTCATCTCGCTCGCTCACTCGGCCGAGCAGCTCGCAGCTCGGTCGTCCGCCGCTCGATTCGCTTTTGTTTCTGGTGCTGGTGCCTCGCCACCACCAGGTATGCGAATTTCGCGAGATTCTGGCGTGTTTTAACACCGCGGGACCCTGTACGCTGTCAGGTAGCTAGCGTTTCGTTTATATTTTCGTGCTAACTTATGGCCCGGTTGACATTGGGCCTAATGATTCGCTCTCCGCGGACCCCACCTCCTACCGCCACCGCTGATGATACATAATGACGGAGCTTTGATGGAGCACGTGTTAGACCATGTCGTCAACCCAAATCCCAAAGGACTGTCCGGGTTTTAGCGATAATTTATCACCCTCACGAGTACTGAATTGGCACCTGCAAAATCGACAGACCAGCAAAGTTGGATGTCCAGGAAAATTGATATGTCGTAGGTCTGATACTAAAACAGGACTTTTAGGTTAGGAATGTTTAGTTTCCTTTTTACCAGGAAAAAGTTATACTAGACTGGAAAACACAAAATTTCTGAATTCTTGTCGGCTGGACGATTGTACGCATCTATGCAGATGATGATAGCACCTAACTCCTATTTTGCATACGGAAAACATGCGAAACAAATGTACAACTCAGTGAACATATGGTGTGTTAAAAAGTTTGCATGTCTTCATAATGGTTCACCGATATGCTGCGGAGGTTACTGTGACGTTCCAAACACAGTAGCTGAACCAAGTGCCTATAATAACTTTTGCCGAGGCAAAAGCCTTTTGCCAGAAAAGACCATTTGCCTACGACAGATACACCATGTATAACAAACCAATTGATCCAACTTCTGAACCTATCTCTGCCTTATATGTCTAGATGCCTATGGATACGCTTTCATACACTCTTGCTGGAACCTCTCTTTCTCTATGATAGTCTCTGATGTGTTTTGGTATTTATCTGGTACATCAACTGCTCCATCAAACATTCTGGAGTGAAGAAGGAATAATGGTCCAATCTTCTATTGACTGAAGAAATACGCTAGAATCGATATGTACACGCATCAACTGGCTGACCCAAGTCTGAACAAAGAGCTAATTAGTAAAACGAGCCTATTCACCTGTCTCCAGCGCTAGTGGTCGTTTTAACGAACATCCGGTGCTTACCCAACAACATAATTGCGGTAAAATCTTTGTTTGTTTACTAAACATGTCGAATCCTGGAGGAGTGTTGACAGAATTAGCTCGTTATCTCTTGGTCGATTAAGCCATCGGTTGACCAAAACACGATCATGGTACTGGACTACTCTTGCGCCAATTATAATCTAATATCAGAAGTGGGATTACTTCTATCTACCGGCGCATATAGTAAAATTTCGTGTCTGTTATTATAATTATGTCTGGCATAACATTTACTCCACAATTACAAGTTATACAACGAAAACAAGCATTAAAAGAAGTAATGGTCTTTCGTCGTATCAACCTTTCGATAATGATTGTTTTGCAACGACTCCGGTGTCAAATTACCGGACATTAATGGGATTCGTGTGCATGACGATACCGTTCTCTTTGTCAAAATACGTTTCGCCAGACATATCGAAATGGTCCAGCGCGTACAGCGGCGTAATTATAGAAGACCGCACGCAGAAGACAGTGCGTAACGACGAGCGCTCGCACTTCTACTAAAAATATCCCGATTTAGTACTGCCGTAAAAAAATAAACTACAATGCGAGGAAAATGTGTCATGGATACCGCGCTGCACTATAATACAAATTAACTGCTCTGTAACGCGGCATTGTTTCTGCCACACAATGCCCCGAAGTAGGTTAGGTAGCAACCGTTTTTCTAATGACTAAATTCATGGTTCTGATTCGGCATAATTCGGTCTTTTGGGGTTAGATTACGGTGCAGCGAAATAACGAGCGAAATTACCTACCATGCAGCGGCGGATGGGATGCTCGCAAAATGTGATATTCCGAAAATTAATAGGCAGTGTCCGTAACCCATTGAGAATAATTTGTAAGGGATCCTATTGTAAATTATGGCACGAAAAGTTTATTGATTTTTAAATAGGGTCATAAAGTATGGCTGGTATCCAGTCCAGATAGGGTCGCTTCTCATCTGGAAGCATATAAAGCGAAAAATCGCTGATTCGGCGACCATCGTGGGGCACAGAATGCAGTCTTCATAAAAACTTGATTATTGGCACTTTTGCATATGTATACAAACCCCTAGAAGTTCTGCTTTAAAACTTTTTAATTTTAACCACATATCCACTGCTTGTTTGGCCAGTTCTGGTCTGGTATATGAGAAGAATGCTTGAAGGATAATACTAGCTCTTTGTGGGAAGGAGGCTTCCAGTATAAACTCACCGATTCTTCTGATGGACCATAAACAACTCGGGCCCGTCAAAACCGAATATTACAGGCTCGGCGGCGAAATAACATAAATCAGAGTTGGCTGGTTCGAGCTGAGCAATATATTGACAGATAACCGTGATGATAAAATCCTGTTCCGTGGCGTTTTGGGAAAGCAGACCGACGAGTCTCGCGCCAACCAACTGGATCCTAATCATACGTGTGTCGGACGACGGGCATCTAGCAACGCGATTTCCTGACAGCATAATGACGGCGACTGGCTCCATCTGACGGTAGCCAAACCGCAATTATGGTCGTCGGAATTAGATGTGTGTGTGGAAGACGGAGTTGCTGCAGTCCAGGACGGCTTCTAAAACTAATCGCAATTAAAAGAAGAGATTGTGGCTTTTAGACGGGAAAGACCAAGAAATTATGTTCGGTAATTGGACATGCTGTGCTATGCTAACTAAGTATTCCCGAGATGTATATAACCTATGAATAAATTCCAACGTTGCGCCTTGCAAGATGTCTGGTCGATGTTGATTCCTTTCATCATTCTTCTATTTTATCACATGGAAGCCTGGTGGTTATTTTGCAGACTTTCTGATGAGGACGTTTACTATCATGGGAAGGCTCAAAGTTTTAAAACTACCATTGTCGATTGCTATATCTATGCAATTACTAGAAATTCGCGTTTATTTATTCTCTTAAAGATATGTTTTGATATTTTTGCGTCATTGTGAAACCAGATCCGTCTGTGTTTTCCCGAACCAGCTGGATTGACACCATGCAAGAAAATATCCGGCAAAACAGCCAAATTCTTAGAAGGAAATATGAATGCTGAAGAGACATGTCCAATGTAGCTGAATCTTCAAGAGCAAGATTGCAATAATGCATACCTTAGATATCATACTTCAGGTTACCTGATCTTTTATAAGTTGCGATCGGTAGAAAGACCCATTCTGTTGTCTTGCTAGCCGTATTGTTCTCTGTACTTGACACTACACAGTACAGAAGTGAAACTGAGATTACCAGACGTGAGTGGTCAGAATCATGTGAAATGTTTTTCCTTTGTTGATGAATAACATCCAACAGAGTTAGCTCTTGCAGCTAAACTATTAATTTTACCAAAAAATGTCATAAGCATAAATTATATAGAATTTCCTCTACTTTAATTTATTATTGAACTATTTTGACGAAATGACAGTAATCGCGGTTCATTCGCAAAATCTTTGAAAAATGCTAGGAGTAAACCTCCAGTTTCTTTGAGCCCTTTGAACAAAACTTCGTTCAGCTCTAAGTTTAGTCATGGAACTTCTAAATATGAAGTTTCGTCCCGATACCTCTAGTAGTTTCTCCGGAATCGTCGCCACAAAAAAACAGTACATAGAGACACACATACACACACACACACACACAACCATTTTTTGTACCTTGGACAAAAATGTTCAGGGGACTCAAGAGGACAAATTTCCGCTAAATAATCAAATTTGTTTTGGCAAAATTACAATACTTGATCGTACTATTGTAGGTAAAGTAAAAAGCGCAATGTTTCAGGATTTTTGGAGCAACAAACTGTCTCGTTTTAGCATGTTTCCATACTGTGCACTGTATAAAAGGGGGCAACCGAGCGTTTGATTATTTCGTTCCGCTAGCAACTCCATTTATCATCCCTAAAAATGTTTTACGTAACAAAATCAGAATTTTAACACAACAATTTTAAACTTTGTATATTTTGTACATTGCAAAAATACTATTATGCCGTTAAATAATGCATTTTTGGATGATTTTCGGTTTTGAACCAATTTTTTGGGTTATTATATTTGAAGGCGATGTGAAAACAAGCCTCACTGGCATACATTCGAGTAAATTTGGCCACGAGCAGTAAAATAATGTGCGGTACTTAACCACGAAGATAATTGCGGTCGACAGACGGCGCTGTATAAAACACGGACAAATAAAAAATGTCCTTCAGATCGGCATACAAACAAAATTCTTTGGGCACTTAACAGTTTCCGCAGCTATTTTAGTCATGATTGTTACCTGGCCGGCCTGATGGCACAAAGTTTAAACTTCGCCCGGCCGAACTTACCAGACCGAGAAACTTTACCAAACGTCCTACCAGAAATAATTTTTGCCGTAGACCAACAGACGCACATAATCAGGATGTTGACCCTACTGGTACGCTTGCAGAATACTAATTCAATTACGTAACGTATGTCAAAAACCTTCTTCAAGAGACTTCAGCGGATCTGCTAAACTACAAAGCGGATCTTGATGATTCGATGGTTCAAACGTATTTCAGGAAATTTAAATTGAAAATGCAGACATTCTTGGCATTTGCCGGTCCATATTGATCTTTAGCGAGGTCGAACGTGGCTCATTTGTTTTGGAAAAACGCTTTGTGGCCACGCCCACGTCTTGCTTGTAATTCCTAATGGGAGAGTTATCGTGGATTTTAATAGCTTTTGTTCGACGAAATTTAGTAGGCGAAGGCGGTTTTAGTGCCCGCCAGTCACCAATATAGCTCTCACTTTGGTGGGGTTACTTTGGTCTTTTTGTTGTTTCACGTTGTCGTTCACGTTTTCGTAAATAACCAAAACAACAGGTGCCGTGTAAAACATCGCTAAAACTGGTATTTTTGGGGAGAATTTATTACTACATTGCTAAATATTGGTGCAAAAACGAATTTGGAAATTGTAAAAGATGTACCAAGTGGTTTAATTGGACACGGTACCCGCTGATCTAGTTTTTTGGCGTTACCTTCACTTCTGTTTTTAAGAGACAAGATGAGACATTTATTTAATTGTGCCAAGGTATAATTTTAATTAAGATTGATTATATCAGAGCTCATATCGAGAAAACTGGTCGTTAAAAATTAATGTCAATCCGAAAATGCTCATTGTCATCAGGTTGTCCTTATGTTAAAGTATTAGCTGGTATCCGCGTGAATTTTGGTATACGGTTCATATGTTTTTACAAGAATCATTTCGATTTAAACACTACGATATCTAATTTTAACATACATTTGAGTCTAAATAAAAATGTGCTTGAAGAAAAAATCTTAAGGAATCTTTAAAAAAACTTTCTCTTTGTTACAGCCATTAACTGGATTTGGATGGTAAAACATCTATGTATATATGTTACCGGCAAACCCCGTTTTTAGGTAGAACCAGTTTAACCTAGGCCAAACTAGTTTAACCAGGTTTGTAAACGCATACTTTAGGTCAAACTGGTATGGACTAGGCCAAACTGATTTCGATTAACGGTATTGAAATCTACTATTATACCGGGTGATCCACGCTGTTATTTGTGGAACCAGACGAATGAAATTTTGATAGCTATAATAGTCCAAAATTTTAATTTTTGGGATATGCGTGATGTTTGTCTTTTTTGCTGAAAGGGCAATTTTTTACTTTGTAACATAAGGGGTTAGGAAAAACAAATATAGGTGAAAACATATTATAACTTGCTTAGCATGATCCTGTATTTGTTGTTGACTTTTTACTTTATCATACGCAGTATGATGAAGTATTGCAATCGTGCCGAAAAAAAAAATTGAGATTTTAGCGGAAATAGGTCTTTATGGGTCCCCTGAACATTTTTGACCAAGGTACAAAAAAATGTCTGTGTGTGTGTATGTGTGTATGTGTGTATGTGTGTGTGTAAACGATTTTTGTGGCGACGATTCCGGAGAAACTACTAAAGGTATCGGGACGAAAGTTCATATTTAGAAGTTTCATGACCTAACTTAGAGCTGAAAAGCTTTTGGTTCACCAGGGTGCAAAGGAACTGGTAGTTAATTCTAAGCCTTTTTCAAGGATTTTGCAATTGAGCCGCCATTTCTGTAATTTCGTAAAAATAGTTAAATAATAAATTAAAGTAGAGGAAATTTTGAATAATTTATGCCTATGACATTTTTTGGTAAAATTAATAGTTTAGCTGCAAGAGCAAATTCTATTTCATCGAGATCGGTCGCATCTGCATTGATATGAAACTACATAGTCGCCAGGATTTGACAAATATTTGTTTGTACTGTCACAGTCAAAAACAGCTGATTTCATCAGAGGTCGGAGAACTGCTATGGAACGTTGCCGCTCTAGTGCAGCAAAGTACAATATACAAATTTCAAATAAAATAAGATCCTTAATTTGATTGTTTGTTGATAAGAAATATCAACCCGTTGTTATATCTAATTCTAAAAACGATAAATTGTGAAAATTATAAATAAAGTATAGCGATGACTCTAGTTTTATTTTAGTATGTTGGTACGGATGTGACATCTACAGTGACATGAACAAATATAAATCGGTCAGAATTTGAATTAGCTTATTAAACTAAACGTTTTGTAGAAGTGGTATCAACCTAACATTTCCTATACAGAAATATAACCATTTTTTAATTATTTTTTTTTAAATACACTTTTCTTAAAAGGCATCACAAAAAAACGTTGATATCACTCCTGCCGAAAACTACATAGCGCGACTCGCTCACATGTGACGGCGACCCTCCGCCTTCGGTGACGCGCCTCATCACCGCTCGTCGCTTGATTCCGTACTTTCGGCACTTGTGACATGAATAACTATTATTCTAATAACTAGTATCAAAATATCTGTCAAATCTACTAGTTTAATTTTAATGCAGACTTGATTTATTTTAATCAAATAGATTCACATGCAGCTAAACTATTAATTTTATATATTGTATGATAAAGTCATGTGCCTGGCCACATCAGATTTTTGTTACTTTATCATACGCAGTATGATGAAGTATTGTAATCGTGCCGAAAAAAAAATTGAGATTTTAGCGGCAATAGGTCTTTTTGGTCCCCTGATCATTTTTGACCAAGGTACAAAAAAAATCTGTGTGTGTGTATGTATGTGTGTATCGATTTTTGTGGAGACGATTCCGGAGAAACTACTATATGTATCGGGACGAAAGTTCTTATTTAGCAGTTTTATGGCCAAACTTAAAGCTGAAAAGCTTTTGGTTCAAGAGAGTCCAAAGGAACTGGCTGTTTCCACTAAGCATTTTTCAGGGATTTTGGAAAAGAGCCGCCATTTCTGTTATTTCGTCAAACTAGTTAAATAATAAATTAAAGTAGAGGAAATTTTGTATAATTTATGCCTATGACATTTTTTGGTAAAATTAATACTTTAGCTGCAGGAGCAAATTCTATTTGATCGAAATCGTGTCTGCATTAATAGTAGGTAGCCAGGATATTTTGAAACTTTTGACAGTATTCAGAACGTCAGCGGTTGCGAAACGTCAATTCAACACGCAAATGCATGGAGAATGCGATGAGGAGGAGAAACACGCGCGCACGTACGCTATGTGAAACAATATTGAAACATCTTTTTACAAAGTCAATGTGTATTTCGAGTGCGGATAGCAATGTTGTTATGTTTTCGCGAATAAATACAAGAAAGATTGTAAGACGGTATGTTAACATTAAAACTTATTTGGAATATTGAGCATAAC
Source organism: Melinopterus prodromus (assembly GCA_964023965.1). NCBI lineage: Eukaryota > Metazoa > Arthropoda > Insecta > Coleoptera > Scarabaeidae > Melinopterus > Melinopterus prodromus. The sequence continues at coordinate 11,016,496 of OZ030396.1, forward strand.
ATATATAGTTTGATGGTTTGATTCTTTTGACAGTACCTATTGTCAAAACATCAGCGCTTGACACAGTTTGACTCTGCTGCATATTATGATAAAGTCATGTGCGTGGGTCCATCAGATTTTTTTTGAAATAGGCATGCTCTAGTTGGTGCCTAACTAATATAATGTGTATTTCCTAACAATTTGTAGGTAAGGTATTTGTAAATGGCCGAGATACAAGCAAACGAGACTAGGGTTTGTTGGTTTTTAAAAAACGGTTTGAGAACGATAAAATTTTTCCGATAAGTTCAAAAGATGGAATGATTGGAATGATTCTTCTATATGCGCAGTAAATGGACACATTTTTAAACTCTATATTTTAACACTTTTCAGCTGATATGTAGATACGATCTGTATGCTTATTATGTGCTATACAAGTGCTAAACGTATTTTTCAAATCCTTCTCCGGTAAAATTTACGTACTTTTGACTGAGTTGTTCGAATGTATATCTTTTGCAAAAACTTTGACAGACGATTGGCCCCTTATTTTTCCTATAATAATAACAATATTACGTAATCGTTTACAGGAAATGAACAAAATGAAAACCGTTCGTTTGAAAATTTTAATTTACAAATTTGAAAACTGGAGTTCGAAATAATGACGTGCTGAAAAATTCAGTCAAAAATATAGTTTTTCTTTTTATGTTCATTGTCTTAGGTTCAGCGGTTTTGATTGGGCTCTGATGAATCAGTCGAGCCAGATATTTCTACAGATTTCGATTCTTTGAAAATTGGATTGAAAATCCTTCAGATTGCTAAGATAATAATCATCGACTCAACATGAAACCAAAGATCTGTCAAAACAATGGTTGGCGGGAACTTTACAAAAGCTCCATCTTCGGGTATCTTTCGTTTAACTTCTAAATAAAACAGAAACTGTTGTCAAAACTGGAACCACTGTAGATTAATTTGTACTTCTACACCAAGACAAGTCGTGGGCAACATGTAACTCTATACATATGTAAAATGCACAAGCTTACAAACTTGTTTTTGCAAGTACTACTGAATTTGCATATTACCGATTTAGATCTATTGCATTTGGAGGTTATTGTCTGAAGTCAAGCGTGGCGATGATTGCTCAATCTCCGATTATGAATAAGTAATTACGGAAAAATTCATGAACTCGTTCGCGGGACATACTATTTTCCGCTCAAAATGGCAGTTATTAGCGTGGACCGGTGTTGAATATGAATATCATTCGTACGCCTAAATATATGTAATCGAAACAGAAATTCTTTTTCGATAAATTATTATAATAGTGTGTCGTGTTTATCTTAATTAAGTGAAATAAACAGGTCTATTAATAATATGTTCCGACATTGGTACGATTTATTGTTATATCTTCTGTAGAACCGACACACACACACACACATACAAATGTTTGACTTTGCTATTACGTTGAATATGTATAGTAATAAAATCTACATAATTTTGTGTGTAACGCCGATCGTTATTTATTTAATACGTCAACTTAAATCATAAATGGTTATGTTAGGGTTCATGTAATAAATTGGAATAAAAAATAGCTCGTAGCGCAACTTTGCTACGATTATTATTAAGAATTTCTTTTAATTAACGCAAAATCATCAGATAAATGGTGAACAATTATTACTTAACATTATTTTAAAGATTTTAAGGATAACGTCTGAACGGCATAGGGATATTAGGTCTCTAACAATTTGAGGTATGATATAAATTTATGTAAACATTTTTGCAGAACTTATAAACATTTTTCTGTGGAAACTAATTGAAATAGGTTATGTATAGGAACGAACATTATCGCGATTTAAAGGGGGCAAAACTCTGAACGTCATAGGGGTATTAGGTCTCTCAATTACCTACAATTTAAGGTATGATAGAAATTTATGCAACCATTATTTGCAGAAGTTACAAACATTTTTCTGTGGAACTGATTTGCACTACACCGTATAATATTAGTAAAATAGTAATAAACTATTGAGAATAAGTAAAGCAAACAAATTCCAACAAAAGTCCGTCAAACTAAAATTGTACAAACAATTAGATCCAATCTAATGCTAATAACAACTTTATTGTGTCTGTGAGTTAATAATAAGTATCATATGATTTTTGTTTTTGTTGATATTTTATTTTATTTATAATTTAGAATAAAATATCTACGTTATAATACATCTACATGTACAGGCTGTCTCACTTTTTTTCACGATTTTTTTTGACATATTAACAAAATAAAGAAAAATAAATAATAAAGTACAAGACGATTTGAAAGATAAATAAAATAAATAAATAATTCTTAGACATTTGTTTCTCTACAAGCAAATATCATTCTGAGTAAAAAGTTTCATGTCGACTTATTGGGTTTCTCAATTTCTAAAGAAGTTAGAGTCGTTTAAAATACAGTTTTGTTATCACTTCAAATGACTGTAACCTTTTAAGGAAAAGAGGAAACGAATAAGTCCATATGTGACACAAATTGTGCTTTCCGATTCAGAGCAAACTGAAAAGGCACACCAGAAACAGTTTTCACTTGTCAGATTTTGTTCTTTGTTGTCCAGGATAGTCACTTAGATTGGTTTATTGTGGTTTTGATAAATTACATACATATGTACTTGGAAAGATGTGAAATGCTCTGATAGCTAGAATAAAAGCAGCGAAAGTTTCATCGAGTTTAAATTTTGACACATTTTTTGGCTGCCAAGGCGTTTTGACCCGGTAGTTTTTCCCTTTTGTTCATCGGAACCTAATTTTGATATCGAAACTAAAACTCTTTTAAACAAATATAACTGTGGTTATTATTTCTTTATGGTTAAACACAGTTATGACCACAATTCCTTCTGCTTTTCCGATACATCAGAATCTAACATGTAGATCTAACAATCTAACATGTAGAAGAACATGAACATCTACATGAACCACCAACCACATATCACATAGCAAAGTTGTGACATAAAACGGCAATCTTCGCTCGATTAGCCGACTAAATCTGTGGCAAATGCCATGAATTTGTGACATTTACCGAAAGTGACATTTCACGTATGCAATCGCACAAAGGTCGGAAGTAAGCAACCTGCTCGGTACTTTTGAAACATTAATTCCCCACAATACCTGCAAATGCCTTTAACCATAGTTATCCAGTTTATCGTAGAGAGGCAACTCGCAGCGAGCCGCTCGCACCGATCTTCGTTCGAACGAGCCAGCGCAGCAGCAGCGGAGCCGAGAGAGGAGGCAGCAAAAGTCGTTCGGGTAACTGTGTTTGTTTCCTGTGGCAGTTTTCTTCGCGTAGTGGACCTGCATCTCAAGGTCATGCACAAAGTGCAAGAGCAGGTACGGGTACAGTCGGCGCTGCAATTACCGGACCCGGTATACCGTCCAACAGACACACCGGCCATCTTGTCTCCGGCCGTTGCGGTACTTTGGCACACGAGAAATACGCATTAGCGAGCCGGCCGAGCCGAGCGCTATTATGTGTGGCCCATTTCGAAAAAGTCCGCAGAATAACTCTCTAGTCTCTGTTTAGTTCTGAATTTTACCACACACAAACACACACGAGCGTCACAAATATCAACAACCTGCTCTATATGGCCATTAGTACTAATTACTAGCGTAATTCGTATTTCTTCTTGATGTCTACTACCCTATGTCTTCTGCCCAATTAATCTCAATAGTTGTTTAATTGTGGCTATTGATTTGTGGATATTATGTCAAAAAATTGGTTTTTAACTGGCTTTAATAGCAATTTTACAGAAAAATAGTTTGAATTGGTTATTGTCAACTCTGAGCAATACGAATTTTGTGAATTGAATGTGAATATGTGTTTTCGATAGATTCCTTTATGCTGAACACTAATTTGAACTGAAAAGTATGCTATCATTAAAGGCTCTGTTCTGAATACACCGCAACTTCGAAACGAAATATTTCCTTGCGATGTTTTTTTATTTGTTGGGACTGGTCAGCCTGTCCCCCACCAACGTCAATCCGTAGTCACCAGTTAAACGCGGTGTTTAAAGCTCCTGACGTCTGCTGTCTACACCGGGCACCAATAATATAAGCAAATAAATACATTTCTGGCATTTCTGGCTTTTAGGAGATGTAGAACTGGGTCTTAAGGTTTCCGGTAAAGTGGTGCTTAAAATGAGAAAGAGACAACATAATTTTTGTTTTTTTGGCACATTTCTAGTTACTCTTCCCAATACCCTAGAATCTTCATAAGCGCCGGAAAATAAACATTAAACTTTGTTTTCTCCAAAATCCATTTTCTACAGAATTGAGTTTTCTACAGAATTGAGTTTTTCTCGAAAAGTTTAGATAATAGCATCAAATATCCCCACAGAAACTGCAGGATTCGTTCGTTCTGTATTTCTACGACTGTACTTTTAGCACGATTTTTAGATGTGTTGTACTTTTATACAAAAAAAAAAACAAAGTAAAACAACAAACATTAGATGATTTCAAACTTGGGATGTGCCAAGTCAAAAATTTTAGATTACGTTTCCGTTGTAAATAAATTTAAAAAATGCTCCAATAAAATCCAGAAACGTTAAACATATTTTTATTTAATTTTTTTAATTTTCTATATACATAGATCGCGTTTCATCAAGTTTTACTTTCTAAAACTGATAAATAATGATACAAGTTACGTTTTAATTTTTCTATTTTTCACAATGATCACCACAAGCAATACCAAAAACCAAGAAAGAACACAATGAATAAGTCTTTGTAAGTAAAACGTTTCATATGGAGTTATTGATTTTATTAATTACTTAATAAGTCAGAGCTGTTAAAAAGCGGGTTTTGTTAATATTTCAAACGGACGTTTAAAGTTTTTAAGGAAATGAAACAGTAATAGAGCCCTTTGAAACTTATTACTCAGTGCAGCATTTACTATGACACAAACAGATTAGAAGGAAACAAGTGTGACAGCTGTTGATTAGCAGCGGAAAAAATGTTAATATTTCTTTAATAATTCTTCAATAGCTTCGGTAGTTAATAGTTTCTTTACATAAATTAGTGTTGAACCCCCTGATCTAAACTTATAGTTATGTAGGTAACATATTGTTTTGCTTCGAGCAGAGCATTTTGATTGAATGAGCCCAGAAGTCAGAACTGCAGCCAATAAACACCATTCCTTATAACGTCTTTCCAAATTACTCTTCAAAAGAAAAGACAAACAAAATATAAAATAGTGATAAGCAGTGATACTGTGATAAACACCACACACATGAGTTCCCGTATTTCTACTATTAGAGGAATAATTGACAGCAGTGGCTCTCTTGTACATTTATTAACTAAACACCTTTATGAACAGAAATCGTTACAAGTTGTTTATATTATATGTTTTGTTCTCTCCGTTTGACAGTGAGTAATTGTTTGATTTATACATATATTTTACAATTTTTTAATATTTAATAACTGGTTTCATGTGCTAATTTCTTCATTTTGTCGTTTTAGATTTAAGGCTGATGAAGGCTATGATAAGCCGAAACATGTACCTTATATAAATTAAATAAAAATGTAGCAAGAATTAAGAGTTTTTTATTCACCACAGCGAAATAATTACATCAACTTGCAAGATGAATACTTACACATAAAATATAAAATTCATAGCATAATAATAACTTTTCTAAATATGTATTGGTCATTAAGATTGTATTTCCAAAATGAAAATTCTACAGTGACGAGTTGTCAATACAAGTAAGACTTGTTTCCTTCACCTCATATTTTAGGAGCAAATGTGAATATAATGTACCTTTCTTGGGACCAATTGGCGTAACGTTAATAATATTGTTCTTTTCTGTTACAGGTGGGTCCCTAATATACTTTCTCAGTCCAACCTCAACCAAGTAAGTATCAAAGCAAACCAAAGAAGATAAAAACCAACATCAGCATAAACATAAATTTCTGGAATTTCGACCATAGGCGACGTGTTATCTCCCAAAGCAATGCCCTCTCAGCGCTTTGCAAATATTCCACTAACGCTGCTGACGAGAATACTCCACACGTTCAGCCTACTCGCCAACCAGCCACCACTATATAAATAGGTGCCGTACAGGTCGCTGCTACGTTAAATATGTAAACAATCTCATAGAGATGGTGATTCCGGATTAGACGGCTCCAATAGAGATAATTTCATTGCCCTCGCAGCCCACTTCATACCTATAGCACGTCAAATAAACCCTCGAAGTTTATTATCACAGATAAAACTATACAATTTTCGAGTAGGAAATTCTTTTCGTTTGGATCGAGTTCCTTATTCGCTGGATTTTGCATGACACACACACACAGTGTTATTGTATGCGGAGGGATTAGACGTTGCGAGAGCTCGCGATCGCAAACATCAACGCAAATGTCATAAAAACCGCCTCTCGTTGCGAAAGCTCTATGTGATGGTCTTACGACATACAAGAGTTGCAATTAGGTAGGTACCGAGCTGCATTGTTGCTCATTTCATGGGGGATAATGAACATTAAGACATTTTACTCGTCAGATGTTGATTAGAAGAATTCTTAATATCGAAGTTGTTTCAAAAGAAGTAAAGTGCCCCACGTTGGGCGGCACAGAAGTCTTCAGTATTGAATAAAATATAGAATTTAGTGCTGGATCGTCGTGAAAACATGAAGATGTTCTCTCATTAGGTAAATGGCTTGTTTTGAATGAGAATTGATATTTCTGATACATTATGGAAGCGATTTCTGGACATAATCGTACTTTCTGGACTGGCTTGCATGGCCTCTGGACTAAAGTAACTGAAATAAACTAGTTCCTGAGTGATCTGAATAGTGCTGAAATGAGTAAACCTATCGGGAATGCTATTGAAAAGATGCTTGAAGGACGAAAACAAAACACAGTTAAGAACTCATCTCAAAGCATGAACGCATAGACGCATAGAAAGCAACATAAGTGAACTCTTTAACGAAAGAAAGAAATACATTTCAATAGAGATGCAAACTTGCAAAGGAAAAGGTCAAAGGGTCTTTGAAGCCAACTCAGCGTTAAAATAGATTCTGGTCCAAAAACCTAACGTAGCATTGAATATGAGATTAACCAAGAAAATAACAAATATCAAAGACCACGTCAAAAGTTGAAAGTTATACAGCGTGTCTCTGAAATAACTAAGAACACATATGCCCCGGTTGTGTATTAACATTCGTGACACTATATTTTAAAATTAAATCTCTGATATGATGCAGCAATTATACCTATACATTATTTTTTTATTGACAAGATTAAAACACCATAGTGGAAACCAAAATCATCTTTATTTCATTATGTAACAAAATAAATAAAAAAATACTAAATCAAACATTTTAGACATTTAATTTTTTAGAGCTTTGAAAGTTTTTAAAACATACAGAACAACAGAACTATCAAAAAGACCCCTTTCATTTGAGACATTGTGCCAGCAACCAAAAAATGTTCTGGTCGTCGGCTATTTATTTTGTTTACAATTTATTCGTTTTTCTTGACATAGCAACCAACTTTGATTTTCCATATGGAATAGAATATCCTTTTCCACGAAATTTTGTTTTGAAAATATAATGGCTGATCATGAGACCATTTCAGAGAAAACAACTAACGATCGTAAAATATTGATAACTGTGAGGAAAATGACAGCAGGGAAATTAACAGCTCAACTCGGTGATCTAGAATCTTTAAACGACTCTCAAAGTATATCTGAACGTTTGAAATCCTGAAAGCTTTTTCACAAGTGCCTTTGAGCATTGACAGCGTTTATTTAAGTAATAATACCTATCGTGGTTATCAGTCTCGTCCCTGGCTTTAAAACGTGATATGTCAACGATATGTCAATAAACGCCAAACATGTAAGTGGAGACTCGTAAAACCCTTTATAAGCAAGATTATAGGTTCGTTTCAAGATTTCAAGAAGATTTTTGAGAACTTTGACTACTTTCTCGTCTCCTCGCCCATAGTATTAGTCTGACTTCTCTAAGTAGGTTGAAATTAACGCTTGAACCTTGAAGGAAACAAAAGCATTGTAATGGCAGGTACTGTTTTCTGTTGAAAAAGCTGAAAAGTGAAGATTTATCAATCTTACACCATTTGTATTTATACAATGTAGTTTCCCCTTCTTTTACAATAAAATTAAGTCGCCCTAAGATATATCCTGAATGTGATAGCAAACTTTCAGACATCCTATCTCAATCCTTCACTATAAAGTTATGGAATGATTGTTGATGTACGAGGGCTTTTAACAATGGGACTGAAGGTCCGTCAAGTGCTTATGTGTGCGAGAGACGATGGTGGGGTCCGTATCCTCGTTGCTCTTCGTTGATTGCAAATCTCGCCAGGTCCTCTGTAGGCTGCCTTCGCTGTTGCTGCTGCATGCTGCTTCTATTGTCGAATACACGCACACACGACGCATTAGTTCGTTACGTATTGCATAAAAAGGACGTTGATCCCGCTAAATATGGAACCTGCGCACCGCTCAAGTCCTTGTCTCTGTCCTCCCCTCTGCGTTGTCCGTCCCCGTCGGCTTGGCGAGGAACGTGCATTCCAGCAGCAACAGTCTCTGCGTTAGAACTGCAATATTTCGCGTCGGCAACACCCGACCTACCTCCACAGCGTCAATTACCCACCCGTCCGTTGACAAACAATGACTTTAATGAAGACTTTTATTTGATTTACCGTCGGATACTGTTTGAGCTACCAGTATCCAAGCGTTGGATGACGACGCCTATTGACCCCTGCAGCCTGCAGCCTTTTCCAAATTAACGGTCGGTATATGAAAGACGTTCTTCCACTAATGAAGACCTTCAAAGCTTCATTCGCTAAAAATGCGTTAATGAATGCATGGTGCTTTCTGACGGTTTCCCCCTGTCCATTCAGTGTGTAAAGTTCAATATAGAAAGCAACCAACGACACAGGTCTATACATTCAACGAATTTTAACTATATCTATGAAGATAGTTGCGTTAGTAACATCTTGGAACAATGGAAACTGTTAGAAGACTATTATCACTATTACACTAACATCGACTGGCCATAGTCTGAAGACTACTTGGCACTACTTACCCTGTGAACCCAATAAAAGATAACTGCGATATTATGAGTTCACATGTTTACTTATTATACAAATATAACAACAAAGACAAAACACTCCAATACGTTCGAGATAACGCGATGTAAAAAAATAGTTTTTGTTTAATAATACATACAATAATTTGTACTATTCTACAATTGTAAACGATCACTAAAACAACACGTCAGTAACTTTTTCTAAACTTCCGTCACCAATGCTAAACCATTTACCTACTTGTAGTCTTTACTTTTGTAGTTTTTTTTTTCGAAGGAATAAACTTGCATGTTTCTCTTTTGAAACACAAAAAGGTAGTACATCATGTACCAATATGATCTTGAGGCAGTGAATCTCTCTACTAATGATAGAAACACGCGCATATCATATGAGCCAAGCTGCCAATTGTCACTCAAATACTTTCGAGTCAATTTTAGACTTGAGACAACTTCTAGACGACTTCAGTAGGTACTAGGACGACTTGGATGACCTTGAAAATGCACAGTTAGCTATTATGTTGGTACATATGAATGATGAAAAGATATGGACCAGTATTGACTTTGAATATTCACTATACAAGTAGAATTAATATAAATAAACTAAATAATAAATAATAAACATATACAACTTTTTGTTAGATTTTTTCGCATTTTCAGATAATTATAGCCGTTTTGACTAAGAAGTTACATAAGAAATTACTGCTTTTTTCAATTCCTTTAGAATTTACAATTACAGCTATAATTGAAGGGCTCAGAATGAAAAGTGGGTAAAAACCAATAGGAAACCATATGTTTTTATCCACTTTTCATTCTCATGCCTTCAATTTTTAAACGATTTTGACTTTTTTTAATTGAAAAATCCAATAATTATATAGTATGGAACTTTTTACTCACAATAACAGTTACGTACTCTCTGAAAAGTTGATAAAAAACCTAAAACGAAAACAAAAAGTTTTATTTCGTGTTATTGTCATAATCCCATCATCATAATTTTCTCATCATTATTGAACCTACAAACGCAAAATAAAACAATTAAATCGCGCGAAGTGATAAAATATTGGCTTAAATCATCAAGACGAAATCGATTTAATGTTTATTTGCGAAATATCGACTATTTTCACCAATTCAGAGGTAAAGTTCTATTCAAAAAAAGGCGTACAAGTAGTAAGCACAGTTTTGGGTAGATTGCCATATTGTAAACCTATCTTTTAATTGTTGTCACTGTAGTAACCTGTAACTACAAACTCGATGAGAACCGAATTATGTCGATATTTTTTTGAGGATTTTATTATTTTTTACTTCATTTCTTAGCCAATCGAAATTCTTCAGCTACTGCCCTTATAGACCACCCTTCTTCCAACTTAGTAACGATTCGCGCTCTAGTTATCGATGTTGTTTGTCGCGGCATAATTAAATTATAAAAAGCAATTTGCACACATTTGACATACAAAATGTCACAAATATGTTTCCTTGGAAACGATGAATAAATTATCCCTTTTTACAATAGCCCTAAATACGTGTACGCTTTTTTATTGAATAGAACTGTACCTAGAATTAAAAAAATCTTTGCAGTGTTTTTTAGTTGCCTTGATGAACTAAAATGCCTGATTGAAAATACCAGAAAAGCACAGGGTGCCATATACAATTTAAAATATCAATGACGTCATTTCCGGAAATACCGGAAGTCATGTAATTCGTCCGTTGTTACAAAAAGGAAGTATGTACCTTAAATAATTCAATTTTCTCTGTAAATTCTGTGATTTAAAACCAATTGAACTGCTTTAAATCTTGATTTTTTGAGACTATTATAGTTATATATTTTTTACTTTCAATATTTGGTCACAGGGTGGTTCTTATTTTATAAAAAATGGGGGTTTTAACGGCCACATCATCAATGTGTTATATGACCAGAACAAGAATTACAGTAATTGTTTATCTTTTGAGTTTACATATCGGAGTATTTTATTGACTTTTTTCTGAAATACTAGACTTAATTCATAATTTTTGCATTCCGATCTCGATTTTACGAGAAAGCACAACAGAATTAGTTACTTTGAATTACTATATTTTTGACAATATAAGCAGGTAAATGGAAATCTGTGAATTGTTCTGATATCTACACACAACAGTCTAAGAATTATTTTGAAGTAGTGGCCCTTGAAAAAAAAATTGTTGTTTGATAAAGTAATAAGCACTCTATACTAGTCGCTGTAGTATAGATTCAACTTCAGAGCGAAGATAAGCTTCCTAGTTCCGCAAAACCTACATATAATACAATACGAACTTCTGAATGGTACAGCTCCAACTTCACATCTAACATAAGGTCCCTACGTCCCACCAACCATCAAATATCGAATAGAACAAAAGCTCCTATTATCTCGCCTTGGTGTCATCCGCCTTCTAGACATAGACATTCCGCGAAGCACAAAATCGCATTCATTTACATGCATTCTCACCTATCGTTTAATTTAATCTCGAATTATTGCATCGCAAACAGCGTGTGGAGTACGTGACGTCTGCCAAACAGGAAGCAGCGCGACTCAAATAGGCGTTTCGCAAGGTACCACGGTTGCGAAGACGATTTCCTTCTTCTACACCGTCGTATAGTTATCTACGAGGATTAGAGGGTCGTAAAACGGGTCGGTAATCGTCCTTTGTACCGGGCCGCGGGGCGTCATAGGACCAAGGCGCGCCTCTTGGCGCAATCATTCTAGGTACTTGGGCAATAAAAATCACGATTATAACAACGAACTCGTTCAATGTCAACGCCAGCGGCCGTCGTTGTTATCTGTTCGGGTGTTTTATGGCGTGGAGAACATCCGAGGACGCATTGCGAACGTGTCACGTTATCTGGCCCGATCGGTTATGTCGAATGCTGGAGGATTCCTGCATCTGACAGGATATCATCGTTTCAAGGATATTCGAGTAATCAGGCATCCTCTGGCGTCCAAAAATATAACTCTCCCCCTAAATTTTACGTAAAACCGCGAGGGTGTGTGAGATGTTTCAAATGCGTCATTGGAATGAGTAATTATCTGGTGGTGAATGCTTGTAATTGATTGGTTTTCGATTACTTCTTTTCTTACTATATCAGATTGAAACTGTTCATGGATTTGGACACAATTTTCTTCATTTTGCATAAGGATGACGAGGACCTTCCTTTGATATATGCCAAGTTATCGAAAAAGGCAAAGATAATGATAAAATCTGATATATCTGACCGTCGATAGGATTGGTAACAGCAAACTTGTGTAGAGGATGTGGTAAATGAAGAACTCCTTTAAACATGATATGCCAGGGTACAGGGTATTTGTAAATGTTAGACGTAAGCATCTAGTATAACAAAGTAAAACTCGGCCCCATTTCGAAGAGTACCTGAAGAGAATCCTAGACTCTGTCAAAGTGGCATGAATGACTTCTTCGAATATCACGTGCTAAAGGACATTTTATTAAGGACATCATTGTGTTTAGGCTTTCCTAAATTCTTGTGTGTGTGTGTGTGTGTGTGTGTGTGTGTGTGTGTGTGTGTTAATTTAACTTTTTAAATTTAACCATTTGAGAAAGTAAGTTACTCCATAAGTTTTTGACGTAAACTTGAAGCTGTGATAAGCGTTTACTTATAGTTGTGTCTCTTGCAGACAATATCCACAAAAGCATCGAGGAAACGTGACCTCAACCCTGATTCTATTCAACCCAAAAATATATCAACCTTTTGGTTATTTCGTAATAATGCATCATGATAGAGTTTTATAGTAGGCTGATATATAACTTAGGAGCTTGATTCCAGTATTTAACAGTTATGAAACACCATTTTCCACAAAGAACTTTATTTTGGAATCTCTGAGTGAGGTTGATATTGGACTGCTTAGTGCATCCCCATAACTGTATTCAATACACCTATACTGGCTTTAATAATTGCTTGTATAGTAGGAGCTTATTTTGCACTGACAGGGCTGACCTCCGTCCCATTAGCCAATACATTTTTCGGAATTTTAGGTCGAGTTCGTTCCGCTTTTTCTTGACATGTACTTTCCATCTAAGCTTGGCATCCAGTATCGTGCCACGTTATTTCGCTGTACCCGCGTATGGATATCGTTCCCATTAATGGTTACTGGAATATAGTTAACTCTCTTATTGGTGTAGTTTACATGCGTGGATTGTCCTTCATTTAGTTTGATGCGCCATTTCTTTGTCTAAAGGTCGGTTTTGTTTTCAGCTATCTGTATTTTTTCAGTTGCTTCTTCGACACTGTCACTAATCGCCGTATCGTCTGCAAATGTTGCTACTGTGCTTTCTCCCGGAACAGGAATATCATAAGTATACAGTAGGTACAAAAGTGGTCCCAATACACTTCCTTGTGGTACTCCTTGTGGAGTCCATCATATCGAAAGCCTGAGCCACGTCTAAAAGTAATGCTGAGCAAATTTTATTTTCCTCAAGAGCCTTTTCTATAACATCGGTAATTGTGGAATTTTAATCAATTGGCAGAAATTTTGAAATTAGTGTGTAGTTTGTGGCGTTAATTTTCTTATAACCTGGACTCAAATCATAATTTTTGTTCCCGGATCTTAAAATTCTACAAAAAAAAACAAGCCAGGAGCAGTTGTCACTAGTTAGAATAGATATCAGACCATTTTACAGATTTCCAATTACTTAATTTGGCTAAAAGATAATGAGCTAATCTAAACGACAGTTTTGAGACTTTATCAAATCCTTTATATCTTCAATTTTTATCGTTTTTAATTTGCCTGGCCTTTTTCTAGTTTCACACCGATACCCTTGTCACCTATCTAACACAATTTCAGGTTAAACCAACTAATTTTGCCTGTCGAAAAGTATGAAAACGTATCGACGCAACACGCTCACGTGACGTGTTTAAACCTCTAATACAAACGTTACGTAGCCGTTGTGTGTGCATAGATAACGTCAAGTGTCTGCAAAAAAAAAGTCGCGTGAATGCTCGCACAAACGACCGGAAACGGCCGCTGAGCTCGCATTCCGGTCATAGATCTTCAGCGGGGACCGGCATTGGCCACTTACGCGTCCGTTTATGTACGCCGTCGTCCCCGCGGGCCCTCAAAACCTGAAAGTCGCCACGCCGGCCGCGCGGCGAAAGCTGACCAGCGCCAACGGAGCGCGGCCATTTAAAAACGCATATTAGAATATACGAACGCACGCGATCGTCGTTTGTTATCGTCGGTATCGTTATAAGTAACGCTAAAGCGCGGCGTCCGTTTCGAAAGGGTTGTGGGGACTATATGTACAGTTGTCGTATTAGTGTCATTGAAACTAGGTACACCCAAAATTCCAACCGATTTTAGCAAAAATCGGAAAAAGTTTCTCGCCTGTCAAACCACATTTTTGCATTATCATTTCTTTAATAGTTAAAAGAGCGGAAAGGAACCGACGGTAGCCGCTTGGGACTTATAAACCAAAAGTCAGATCATATTTTTAGCCGCCGTCTTATTCGGCGAAAATTGTCACTGATTACTTTCACGTTTTTAATAATAATAGACGTGGGATAAATTGGTAAAATGAATGTGGTCATATGTATGTACACTGTTAACATACGAAAAGGCTGAAACAACTTTTTATTTAATCCTGAAACCGCAAACTAAGACTTAAAACTTAAATTTACTCAACTCTATCAATTTCGATGAAAGGGAATAGAAAGTAAATCCTATTTGTTACTTATTTAGCTTATTTAAATGCCATAAAAAATGAGTTTAAGTTATAAAAAACCATTAGCAATACTTTGTTGTTCTACTGAAATGTAAGGACCAAACTTTATGGACCTCTTGTGAAAGATTTGCAATAGATTTTTCAATGAGTTTTCCATTCGATGTTTAACTTCGTCTGTATAATCTACTGTTACTGATGCTCTTTCTCTTGAAAAACTTACGTGGATACTGTAGTGTATGTTTTCGTACGGTTTCGCCTTATTTGCTTGTTGGTACTTGAAAATTATTCTACATCCAAATTCCACACAGTTCACTTGAGAATATTGTTGACATTTCAAGTATATTTGCAATTTGTTGAGTGATCAAAGCTTTTACTTTAGCTGTTTTCCATTTATTTCTCAAAAGACGCCAGAAAGAATTCATGTAATAACGCTAATCGAACTTTTAAAACAATGACCATAAATAGAAATAAAAAAAAACATTGGCCATTATTTTACTCAATACGTACTCGTCAATTTAATTTACGTGTTTTACGGCTCAACAAATCTCGTTTATTGTACTATTAGATTCTCTCTAAAATGTAACTAAATTCTTTCAAATCAATGAAATTCTAAAATATATTAATTAATTACCTAATTAATAAAGTAAAAATATTTTTTCGTCGCCGCAAAAATCGGGTACACACATACACACACACAGACATTTTTTATACCTTAAAAGGACTTATTTCCGCAAAAATCTCAATTTTGTTCCGCAGAAATCTCAATTTTTTTTTCGGCACTATTACAATACTTTATCATTCTGCGTATGATAAAGTAAAAATCTATAAAAACGGATTTTTACGAAATTTTAGAAATTAAAAAACATATTAAACAAGAATTTAACATAATAAATGAAATAACAGAATTTAACGATGAATTTTTCCATCTGGAATTGTTTATCGTAGCAAATTATTAAAAAATCCAAATCACCATGTCAAAAATAACAATAAATAAATTTATTAGGTAGGCTGAAGTAAAAGGTTGAATAGAGAACTTCAAATCTACCAACAGAAAACCAGTGAGAACTGGGTCACGTGTTATTTCATTAGTGTATGTAAACACAGTCACTTGGTTTCTTCAATCGGCCACATAGCTTTAAACTTCAGGAGTTACCCTTTCGTTTCAGCCTAGTTGTTTCTTCTAATTGTTTCTTTGAAAAATATCAAGTAATGGAGACTTTTGTTTCCAGATTCGCCAATCTACAAAAAAAACTATCTCAATAACGTGCGATGCCCAATTGAACAAGATCAATGTTGACCAGTGTTGTTGAACAACAATTTCTCTCACCAAAACTTTTTTTCTTCGGGTCAGAATCGACGCTGTTGTCTCTGGTTGATCATCTCCTGGGCAGTAACAGCATATTTCCCCTATAACATTATTTCGTCTATTCTTCGTTCAAACCAAATTCTCGTCGGTCCGTATCCCACTTCTAATGTTAGCCTCATGATTATCCGACCACTAGAGAATTATAAATGAAGAACAATAAAATACTCAACGTAATACTTGCTTTACAACGCGGTTTAAAATCACCTACTATGAGTGGTACTACTCAAACCTAGCATTCCTTGGTAAAATTTGAGTTACTTTGTAACTTTTGAAATCGCCGTCTGCGGCTGTGGAGCAAAAAAAGGGAGGTGAAATGGAGAGAAGGGTTAGGTACGGTCGGGCCAGAAACGGAGTTAGAGCGAGAGGCCTAGCCTCGACAAAAACATAATTCATTAGTGTTCTTTGTTACATTTTGCAGTAATTTTGGCTGGTCCATCAATTTCTTTCAAAACATATCCATCACCGTGGCCGGCGAGGCGAGACCGAAAATCGACCCTCGGCGGTCGATTTTCTCGTGTTGGCTCTTTCAATTTCGGATGCCGGACACCTGCCTCACCGAATGCATATGGTTGATGGAGGGGAACGAGGGCCCGCGCAGGTTCCTGCTGCACATACAATTGTTATGCCAAAATGCATAATCATTCTTCTGAGGTACATTCCGAGCGAAAAACCAATCCCTCGCCGAGCAGTGTGTGAGTCAGTTCGCGAAGCAGCGACCACGATTTACATAGCAAATGTATCATTGGGTTACCAAGATCGTCCATCAATGCTAACCAGACTCAACGATAAACCCTACACGGAATTTGCTCATTTTCCGAAATGACTCACGTAATTCGCACATAAATCTTCTTTAATTAGGAAAATGATAATTGCCTTCATTGTTACAGTATCGTTCTAATTCATGTTTTAATCAGTTTTCCCTTGAGAAACCGTTTTTTTTCTTTTCTGTGGAACGACGATAATCTGCGCTATCCTGTTTTCGCGCAGGACAAATGGTTGGTGGAGATGCGTCGATTTGTCTGCGCCCAAAAAAAGAGACTAATACAGTTGTCACGTTGCTTGGCCATTCGTTTTTATTTGTCAGGAGAGTTTGATTAATGGCTTGGTCCGCTACGTCGATGTTGGAATGTCACTGCGGCGAGATAGCGAGGACCCCTTTTCGACTGTTCCCGTGATCCATATCTGGCGAGCATCGGTCGGCACCCACTGTGCGCATTTATTAGCTCGTTCCGATGCAACATAACGCCCACGACAATTGTCTTACCATGGCATATTAATTTGCAAGCGTATGATTCCAACTGCGTTTGCTATAAACCATTTTCCATCTACAGGCTGGTTAGTAATTGTCTTCACAGTTCCACAGAGCTTTGGTTTAATGTTGCCCCACAGGAAATAATAATTTGGACTACGATCTGAACTTCTCGTAATGCCTGCCTCTTTTTCGTCAGAAGAAATTCATTTTCAGTATGGCTGGTGGACTCACCGCAGAGTGATTGAAAATGCGAATGTAGCCGTTCAAAATTATTTTAGCGCTATAGTGCAATTTAATCCAGTAACATGAACATTCAAAGTGGCTATGAATTCCTCCATTACGTTGGTGTATTAAATTGAGCAAAGATGTAGTAGAATTCCAACGTTTATTAGGTAATTTTGTTCTTTTGGCTACATGTTTCGTGCTGTTAACACGTCTTCAGGCCAAGCTGAAAGTACGAACGTCATTAAAACAAGAACAAATCAGTTGGTGAACAAAATTACCTAATAAACGTTGGAATTCTACTACGTCTTTGCTTAATTTAACATGAACATGTTCTTAGATAACCATATGACTTAGAACCAACCAGTTTACCACCCTGGAAAATTTGGATAACGTACAGTAACGGCCTAAAGCCCGATGTAGAGTTTTGTACTAATTTTTAATTTCCCTGTCAATTCTCGACTGTCATGGTGATTGTGAATATTGTTAATGTAAACTTTAATATGGCCGGATTGTCTGAGGATGAGACTTGATATTATTATAAATATTCTTTAATACAAATTTGGAAATTTAATTGAGCTTACAGTTTTTTGCAATAACTAGAAGCAACTTTTGCAATATTTTTCTGGTTACTTGACAACGTAGATATGATTGTCTTAATATGTCATATTTGAGGTTACCAAGTACGTCGACATTGACATATATATGGTTTTTTCTTGGTTATATGACGTCATAGAGGTTCAGAAAAGTAATTTACGTAACATAAAATACCTGATGTATCTAACAGTTTTCATTTTTACAGTAGGTATATCAAAAGTAGTGATAACTGCATAGGGGTGGAATTTATAACCAGAACCTAGGTCGTGTGCAGTTATGAGTGGATAGATATTTTAATAAGACACAATATTTGGTTGAAAACATTGTTTATAAATACGGTTTACAAGAGAAACCATAATAATTTTTTTTTCCATAATCCGGTATCATATGGTTTATTTCGTTAAGCATATCATTGGGAAAAATTTCTTTCCAACGAAAGATGTTTAATTTTTAAATGTCTATCCAATAATACCACACGTTTTGAAATTCTAAAACTCAGTACAGTTATGACTACTTCCGGTACATTCCGGAAATGAAAGCTATAACCTGCTGACCACTAACGAATCTAAAGCCGAATATACCATATTTGGCAACAAGAAGCAAAACACAGAACTTAACACCTAACCTTCAACAACACACAAATAAAACGAACAACGAAAATAAAATATCTAGGATTGACAATTGATGAGGATCTTACATGGAATGCACACGCACAGAATCTGATATAAACAAACGCAAACACAATTGCCGCAATACGTAAAATATCACATATAATACCCAAATTTCTGAGGAAATCCATACACCACTGCCTGGACACATCACAAATGAAATATATGATCGAAATCTGGAGCAATACAAAGAAAACAACGATAAACACGTTGCAAAGACAACAGAATAGAATGATGAAAACTCTGCATTGGCTAGCCAGCAGAACACCAACAATGGACGTATTCAATAAGACAAATGAACTAAATATGACTCAAATAACACTACAAAGGAAACTTATACTAATATACCGAATTAACAACAACCTAGTTAAAACTAAAACAAAACTTAAGAAGTCTGAAGACACCTTAGACGAGGAAAATCAAGAACTATCCGTTACGCTCCCACTATTCCATCTGATGTATTGCATATCTACAACAAACTACCAGACGATATAAAAAAACTTAAAATTGAAACTTACAAACTAAAAATAAAATTAGTGCTAAAGAGGCACAAAATTTAGAACAGCACACTGACGAACAAACACACAGCACCCTCAAAACCACCAGCCCGAGATATGACATCCATTCCCAACCCGTGGCCAAGAATGAGGGAGAAGAAGACACACCCATATATGAATCAATGCCTATTTACGGAAAATTATTATAATTAAAGTCTTCAGGATGGCTTACGTTTTGTATATTTACACATACAATTAGTTTATACGATCCCATTGGTACTTAGATTTAATTAAACTTTTTCGTATATTACAGCTGCAGTATTATTATACTTCCTGGGTTTCAGAACTTTAAAACTAAATTTGTATCTAAACTACCCCCAAAACCAACCCCATAACTGCTAGATTTATTTTACTATTATTCCTGTATTTGCAGATATAAAATTATCATACTCACAAGATTTCAGAATATTCACGTCAGATTCTTCTCAAGAAGAGGAGACGTCGAACCCCAGAACACCCAGTCTAGCGTATAGGAATTTTGTTTCATAGCCTCTGAAAATTTACCTTTTCGGATATCATATATATATATATAGGATACAATCAACCGATTTTCGGAGAAATATAAAAAAATATTGTTTTTGTGTATAATTAACTACATGCAAATTCTCTCCATTTTTATGTGTGTAGGATATCGCAGAATGTAACCTAAAATAACTTTTTTCGCTGCTCATGTTTTTGTCGAAATTACCAATAAATCGACACATTAAAGTCCCAGATTAGATTTATAGCGGGATTTATTATCTGACCTAGGATAACACGTCCAACATTGTGTCGGACCGATGTTTTTTTATCGGCTAGCGGATCGTCAATATTGTACAATAAATAAAACTGCAACGCGCCAGGTATGCACTTAATAACGAAACCAATATTGTCTTATCGAAAAATAACATGTTTATAATTCCGTAAATTAAAAATAAATCAGGCACTCTCCTATTTATATGTACCCGCCTTATAATTTGAAAATCTTATATTTATATACGAATATATGTACTGACACAGTTAGCACATGGGACAATAGCCACTTACGGTAAACTAATAGTGTAACATTTTTTATTTATCGACATTGTGTAAGAATATAGGTCGTTTTTACACTCTATTAAGGAGGGATAGTCTCTCGTTATGTTGTATTGTGTTCTGCAGGGTTTTCCATATACAACAGGAGTGAGAAGAATCTCCCAGTCGATAAAACTTCAGAAGTTTCCAGTCTATAGTTTCTATAGTTTCCAGTCTAGCACTAGTTTGTTTCCTTTATATGACGCAAGCTAAACAATCCTAACCTATAATTTTTGTTCGCTAAAATCTTCAAATGGAGTAGAAAATCTAACCTAAAACAACGTGGATTGATCAATCACCGTGAAATCTTTGGCTTACTCGAGATTCTCATCGTCTTTTTAAACCGTGTCAGCAAGTGGTCCAGGTATCTGTGCCTACCGAATTTGACATTAATATTTCAAGGCCTCCTCTCCGGGTTTTCGGGTGTATTTTCACACCTATGTGCAAATATCGCGCGGTACACTTGACCAGAACCGTTCTGGACGGCAGTAGAGTGTCCGTTGGCCATGGTGACCGGTATGGTTGGCTCCACTGATCCGCGGTGACCTGTGCAGACAAAATTAAACCGGCAAACATTACTCTCGCGCTCGAAAATATAATCGCAACGCATGTAGTTAGCATTGGATCCCACTGACCAGGCGATTATTAACATTTAAATGTCTTCTGGCGGACCGCGAGAGGAAGGTTTATGTTACGAGGTGATACCAACAAGTTCGCGGAGAATTAATCTACTGGAGGAGATATGGAAGATAAAGGTTGGTTGTTTGTATTTAAAGAAGGATAAATAAGAGATTTAGGATTGACTTTTTGGGATTAGTTTAGTAAAGTTTTCTCCATTTGGGCCATTGTGGGCAAAACTGAGCAAAATCTCACCCTTGACGATTTTCATGGGCACTAAGTTGCTTATCAACAATAAAACATCGCTTCAATTCATATTGTCTTGTTTTACAAGCAACGCAGACGCCTTGATCATGGGCGTATCCAAGGGGGCAAGGGGGTAGCTGCCCCCCCCCCCCCCCCTCCGTATTTTGGTATTATGTTTATTACATAGCACTCTTTCCCTTATGGACACTAGGGTGGTTATTTTTATGTAGGAAGCAACGATCCTCCCCAAATAGTTTCCTAGTCCAAAAAAAGTAGACACGTTTTTTCGAAATTTAGATTTTTAATGGTGCCTTTCGACGCCTCAAATTACCATGGGTAAAAGGCTTTTTTTGTATTTTTCGAATAATTGTTCGGAGTTTGACAAAATTTATGTAGAAATTTAATAGAAAGTGGAATGTTTATAAAAATTTGTCAGTTAATTTTCATTTGTTTAAACAAATTCTATTTCTTGAAATAAGTCGTTTTTCAAAATGGTAGTTTGATACCTTAGAGTGACATTATTCATTTAAAAGATATTCTATTATTGTTTAAGCATCAGTTATAATTCATTTTCAACTTTTGTTTCTAATTATAATAGAAAAGTCGTTGTTTTGTGAAATTAACTTATAAATTTCATGTTAATATATCTGGCCTATATTATCTGACAAAACCCACATTTGTTTAAACAATTGCAATTTGTTTAAACAATTTTCTTTTGCAATTGGCATAAAATAATTTTTTTAGATCGGCCTGCCAACTGTTATTCTCTATTGTTTGAATAATAAAATAATATGACTTTTCAATATTTCATCAAAATAGAGTACAGGGAAGAGATTCCAGACAGCAATAAATCAACATTATCCTGCGAACACATAGTGGTAGGAAATCAGAATAAGAACTGGAGAAAGAAATGTTAATAATAAAATTTGTTGACGTTAGGAAATTTAATATTTTAAAAAGAAATTTACCCAATTTCCCGAAAAAAAAAAGGAATACAGACCATTTAAATTTTGTCGATTAAGTTATATTGAAAACGAATAATTTTGTATTATTTAAGCAATGGAAATCATCCCAAAATATCAATGATGTCACTTGAGAATAACGGTTGGCCAGACCGATTTATAAAAATAATTTTAGGTGAATTACTAACAACAATTGTTTAAACAAATGGAATTTTTTAAACAAGTGTGGGTTTATTTGATATCTCGAACATGAAATTTATAAGTTAATTTCGCAAAATGTGACTTTTCTATGAATGTCAATAGGAAGTACTTTTTTTATGAATAATGTTACTGTAAGGTAATAATTTGCCATTTCGAACACAGAAAACAGAATTCATACTAATTGTCGAGAAAAACGAATTATCTAAACAAATAGAATATCTGTAAACAAACGTGAATTAACTGACAAATGTTTATAAACATTCCACTAGACTGAAATGATTAGAAGGACCAATTATCTGATGAATGTACATATTTTCATTTAAGGGTAGTTTAAGGGTTTTATGGGGGTGGGTTGGGGGTTGAGTCAAATCCATATTCAGTAATATTAAGTTTGCCCAAACCCCGAACAATTACTTGAAAAATACCAAAAATTGTCTTCTTCCCATGCATTTTCCCATGTAAAGTAACGTCTTTACTTTACATGGGAAAATGCAAAAGTAAACTTTATTGGTCTCTGTACATACAATGAACGAGACAAGTCATATTGTACTCAGAAACAACGAGAATCAAATGAAATGAAAATCAATGCAAATCAAAATCAAGAAAATCAATGCAAATTAAAAACTAATATAAATACGTGTCCACTTTTTTGGAATTAGAAACGATTTGAGGGCGATCGTTGCTTTCTATCATCACAAAAAATTTTGCCCCCATCCAGCGAGGTAAATTTAGAAAACTGCCCCCCATCCGATTTGAGCTGGATACGCCCATGCGTTGATGTACATATATATAATATTATTATTATTTTCTCCCAAATATAGTGTAGGTTAATGAGGTGTTAGTGCACATTCATACTCAGGTCCAAACGAGCTTGTTTTGCACATTTCTTGCGCTGTTTTGTTTGCGTTGCCTTCGTTGCAGAGGCTGAGTGACAAACATGGTAACTGCAGTAGTCGTTCACGGGGGGATCAGCGGGCCAATCCACTGCCAAGAGACGTGTAAAAATATGCCATGTCGACGACATTGTCACTCAATTACATGAAAAAGGACTGACGAGCACGCTGAGACGATTTTTTAAACCGTCGCGGCAGGACATTTACAGATACGCTTCTCGCTGACTTTGTAATAACTTTAACCGAATATAACCTTAAATTTTGAACCCTATTCTTTAAAATCTCAGAGATATTTCTCAGACATATATCTCAGACATATATCTCAGACATATATCTCAGACCATATTTGCACTTTTCGGTCATACCGGTTTCCTTTTTTAGTGGTATTTACATAATAAATTACACCGAATTGTTGTTCAGGTGGAGTAGCCTAAAATATTCCAAGATCGTCCAGATTTTTCAAACTGTGGCTGTGTGATTTCCACGTTACTGACCTCGTCCACCGCACGTCACCTTTTCAGTCCTTTTCAGGACCTTGACGCATGAAATGTACATTTAATTGTAAATTGTGTCATGTATCTGGTGTATTTTTGCAATCGAACCTTGGAAAATGATACGCATGTGAGAGACCGGCTCAACAAATAAAGACAGAGAGGTGTCCATGGTAGTTTAAGGATACACAAAGTTTTGATAATGTTTTGATACGTTTTATGTTTAGATATTTAGCTAAACTTTGGTGTTTAATAACTTTTATGATTAATGATGGATTTGGATGATATTTCAACATATTATAAACAAATTTATCAAGATCCATCTTAGATTTTTGTTTTGCTATCCGCAAGGTTTCAGTATTTTTAAACTAAATTTATCTTTCAGCTAACTCCAAACTACCCCATTAGTGCGTAGATGTCTTTAATTATTTTTCATGGTATTGGAAAGTATTACATTATCATATTCGCAAAGTTTCAGAATTTTAAAACCAAATTTATTTTTCAAACCACTGAAAAACAACCCCTTAATGCTTAGATTATTTTTCATTATTTTTTGTGGGTTATCTAACGTCTATATTTTCTTCATTTCACAGAAGTCCAATGCAGAATTTGTGGATAATTTGACTCCACTATATAAGCGATACTTCTAAAACTTTTATCATTAAAACTTTTGGCAAACACTACAACAGTTGACGAACCTAATTCATAATTCATACCCGTCTGGAATATCAAACTTACGAGCCGGCGAAATACCCCTAGAACTTTACACCATCAAAACAAACAATTAATTCGAGTTACCCGGCGCGCTACCACGACATCTAGCGTACGTCGGCGTCAAGTTTACCCTCGGGGGAATCGCCAGCTCCTCCTCGCATTTAAATTCAAAATTACTCGAAGGAAAAAGGCGAAACAATCAAAATTAGATTACCATATTCATTCTCATTGTCCATTGCTACGAACAGAACACCTAGTGGTGTAATCGCTTTTATAAATATTTATTGATAAGCCACTGACCTGTAACCCTTTTTATACTATAAATTACACTATGTACAATCATAGCCGTGATAAGATTACAACTCCATTAAATAATTAAGACTAGGAGGATGAGTAAGTTGAATGACCAATAAACACCAGTTCTGTCACTCGTTTTCTATTCGTCGATTATTCGAGAACGCTGTTATGCTACCTACTTTTAATATAAAAACAAACTAATTGGTTTCTATAGTTCTCGATGGAAATTTAGTGAAGATGAAGTTTTCTCTTAGACCTAACCAGTGTATGTAACACTGAAGTTTGTATAAACTCATTTCGGCCATTAATGGAAAGTAACCTATAGTTTTATTTTAAAGTTTCAGTAGGATGAGTAGGCTAGTATTGGTAATAACAATCTTACAAAGATGCCTTGATCTTGATAGTATATCTACCTAATAGAGGTGTGATGATTTGAGAAATGTTGACGTTGAAATTGCATCTGTAATGGTAATTATCAGATAGATCAGGGCAGGAGTAAGGCCTTTAGAACTCCTAAGCATGTATATCGAGAAGAGCAGTCAAACATGTGTAAAGCACCAGATCAGGAAAAAAAATTCTCCATCGGCCGTGCTTCGGCAGGAACGTAAAGCCGTTAGTCCCGGCAACCAGGCAATCACCTCTGATTGTTTAACCCACAGAAACTTGTCTCTATTTAATTTTATATTGTTTTTATTTATTTGTTTGTCCTCCATTAGATATTTCAGTTGTTTATTTTCTTTAGTTCTTCTTTTAATTTTCTTTTAACAATAGTCTAAGCTAAATGAAAATTCTGGAATACAAGGAGCAAAATCCAACAAGTAAAAGCTGGTGCTGGTTTGCGTTTCTCTGTAGTATCTAAATCAGAAGATAGAAATTCTGAAATGAGTCTAATTTTTCAGAAAAACGTAATCAAAACTGCCAAAAAACAAATAGGAACTTTTTTCGTAATTACTGGACACAATTCAAAATTTTAGCTTTCATATTCTACTGAAAACATAATCCAGAAACAGTTTACTTGTTGAATAAAATGAAACTTGTTGACTTTGCAACACCATGCACGTGAGTTACTGGATATCATCATCTTGACTAACAACGATTCACAGAAGTCTGAACTTATTTTCTGTTTTATGTCATCATTCTGTAGAGCTTGGCGTTCGTGTCGAGAAGACTTAGATATAAACCATCTAATTATTCACTTTTATCATGAAGATGGATTTCCATCAACATATAAACTTCTCCATAAACGCTATACGATCAAATGGTCGGCACGTCAAAGTTGATTGATGACGTGGCATACACCGTTGGTTTACTGCGTGTGGTCGCCAGTTCCTATATTTATCCTAAGTTACCAAAGAAAACAACTAAACTGTTATTAATCGATGTGGTTTTCCTCCTATATTCTTTCATGATGGTGAAACTTCTATGCTTTGTTTTGGAGTTTAAGGAGAAATATGGATGTCTATTTACCTGGAGGTAAATAGAAATCTGCTGGATGGTGGTAACATGAAGAAGAGTAGAGACAAGCTGCGCCATATGATGATAATATAAAGAAAATGCGGTCACTGACATCGTTGCATGCAATAGCATTAATACCATACTGATTTCTACAACTTATATCTCCTCAGCTGTCAGCGGAGTGAGACCACGTGAACCTGGCAAGAGATCAGACGCGCGCAAACTTCTCTCTCTCTCTCAAGAGACCACTATCAAATTCATTAAGTTAAACACCCAATTAAAATACCAGCGTTTGCAAAATTCTTAACTGGTAACGCGTTATATAAGCGACCTGGATTCGCAAAACCATACACGACGCGTTAATGACAATTCGAAAAAATCGAACCTAGATATCCTGAATTGAAGGAGAGAAGTCAAGGAAATACTCTTCTATTTTTTGTTTGTCCATTTGGAGATATGGTAATGAGGAACGGCCGGCTCTACTAATAATGGTCATAAATCACCTGCATCCAAACTGGAACGAGAAGTATTTGGTGGACGATGGCCTTCGTTCGTAACCTCACTCTTGCGGGGCACGTGGTATCACACGAACGTTACCAGAATTCAAAATACTGAGTGGCCCACCCGACTTTATGTCTCCGTCTTCGTTCCAGTGCTCATTTATTCATAAACTGTTACTGTTAATATATTTCAGAAAACCGGTTCGAGGTATATCGACTCCAAAATCCAATTGGAATGATAATTTTATTCCTTAGTCTACTCATTCATAATCGATACGCTTCCAGAAGAAGAACTGTATAACGCCTACTCTAATGCGTTTTGGTGGACATTTTCAGCTTTTGCTGTGACAACTGGGGCAACCAGAAAATTATTTTAAAATTATCTTAAGTGTCTCATAAATATGGAAATCGGTGTTCCATTTTATTGACAATATTATTTAATGGGTACACAAAGGAATTAAGGTTAGTAATGTTATTGATTTCGATATAAGCCGAATCTTGACCTCAAGATGCTTAAGATTTCTGGTGGTTCCATTTTTTTTTGTTTAATGCGAAAAACTCGGATTGCAAGTCCTGAAGTGACAAATAAAACCTATAAATTTCCATCGCCTCTGTAGCTCAACTGGGAGAGCTTTCAACCGGCAATTGGAGGGTTCCTGGTTCAAATCCAGGCGGAGGTGTTTTTTCTAAAAATTATCCTTACCTGGGTTAATTATCATTCGCTTCTTTAGTTGATTCTATATTACTGACGAGTTTACGTAATCACCATTTTCCCTTGAATTTATTCATCTATAGGAGCTGTTTAGCAATAAACATTTAGCGATTCCTAGTTACCAAACTTCCATCTAGCCCCAATAGGTGTCACGACGGGTTTGTTTAATTCGAAAAACTCGGATTGCAAGTCCTGAAGTGACAAATAAAACCTATAAATTTCCATCGCCTCTGTAGCTCAACTGGGAGAGCTTTCAATCGGCAATTGGAGGGTTCCTGGTTCAAATCCAGGCGGAGGTGTTTTTTCTAAAAATTATCCTTACCTGGGTTAATTATCATTCGCTTCTTTAGTTGATTCTATATTACTGACGAGTTTACGTAATCACCATTTTCCCTTGAATTTATTCATCTATAGGAGCTGTTTAGCAATAAACATTTAGCGATTCCTAGTTCCCAAACTTCCATCTAGCCCCAATAGGTGTCACGACGGGTTTGTTTAATTCGAAAAACTCGGATTGCAAGTCCTGAAGTGACAAATAAAACCTATAAATTTCCATCGCATCTGTAGCTTAACTGGGAGAGCTTTCAACCGGCAATTGGAGGGTTCCTGGTTCAAATCCAGGCGGAGGTGGTTTTTCCAAAAATTATCCTCACCTGGGTTAATTATTATTCGCTTCTTTAGTTGATTCTACATTACTGACGTGTTTACGTGATAACCATTTTCCCTTGAATTTATTAAACTAAATAATGTTTTAAAAAATCTCGCCATTTTCACGGAGGCATTTTTCACAGCATTCCGTATATGGTAATGGGTTCTTCTGTCAATCGAATTGAAATATGTCAATTGAAAGTTGCGATGACGGTGTCACGTAACTCCGCAACGTTTCCAAAATTATAAACACTCCACACCTTATTTTTTAAGTCACTCCATAGATAAAAATCACAAGAGGTAAGATCCGGCAATGTTGGTGGTCATTCTGAATAGGTAGAAATTACTTTCCGTTTATGTCTTATATCTAAATAGTTCCTCACAATTTGGGCATTATGTGCAGGTGCTTCGTCTTGTTGGGTTTTCACCATTTTTTTTTTTCAACAGATGGACACAGATAGGTACCCATTGTTTCACAAAACGTCTTCCATGGCACCATGCAATTTTCAGCAATTCTCGAAGTGTACAATTTTCAGTCAATTACTATTATCTTGTTGTAGTTCAAACATGGCATGTGGCATCCAAACTAGTCAGAAAGAAATTATGAATCCAATCATGTATAAAACCAATATGACGTCCATAAGAATAACAAAAGTTTCGATTGGTTTTGACGAATGCATTTTTAAGCAGACAATCAAATTGTAGGCAAAAAAGTGCCGTTATAATGTCTAAATGTTTTTTTGATGGGATCACAAACAAAGAAGTTATGATCAAAATGACATTCTATGGTTTTTCAAAATAAGTTGGGAACCATTTGGAATTCAACTGTTTTCCGAACAAATTATAAAAGATCCAATAATAACAAAAGTACTCATACACTCTGTGTACAGTTTTTTATATTAAAAAAAAATACATTCGGTGTTTGCTATCGCCTGTGACATTTAAAGTACCCTGGCTAGCGTTATCGAACAAGATCCAACATCTGAAGTATTGAATTGTGCTAGTTTTTGAGACAATCGTGTAGGTACTTGTTTGCACAAGTTATGGTTCTAGAAGATACATGTTCTACGAGAAAAAGCTTAACAAGATAAGTTGTAACTTGTTCGACTTTTTTAGTCGTTTAGATTCAAATATTTATTGTATTTTTGACAAATTAAGTAGTTGAAAATCTCTGAAATTTTCTTATATCTACACTGAAAAGTTGATGGATTATTGTTTTCATTAAGCTAATAACGCGGTACACAAATTGCTTTTTAATTTTTTGCATTTTCTTAAGCTTGACAAAGTAAAGTCATCTACGATTCTTTATTAAATAATAAACAAATACTGTAACACCTTTTGGAGAGATAATAAAAATTACATATTTAATTAATATTAGGACTTGTGAGTTTTACCAGTGTAAATATCACAGTTCTTCTTGATTATTAGTGTTCATACTTCAACAATAACAAAAATTATTCCCTTCAAAAAATCTCTTCTGCTGGCAGTGATTGAGGATCTGCATGAGCTCCTCTCGTCCATGATATTGCATCAGCACCAGATTAACCAATACCAATACTAAGTCAGAGAAAATCTCCTTGGCAGATAACTAAGGATACAGCACCCAAGGCCACTGGAACATATCTGAGCAAATATTTTTAATTTCGAGAAATACTTGCGGAAATTGCTCGCGTCTCAAGTGTTGCCATAACACGAACAACTACAAGAACTTATCCTGTTTGGAGTGTAAGTAAAGCTATAAACGTGTCTATGTTTGTACAAACATGTCAGTCAACAAATAACTCATATATGTTCAAGATAATATACGATATTTGAATTCTTGTCACAGACGGCCGACCGCGCGGCGTGTAGTTTGATAAGTCAACAGTCGTCTTCCTGCTCGAGAAGTGCTAAAAAGTCCTCTCTCCGACAATAGCTTAATGAATTAAAGAAGTTATACATCTGGTTGATGATATCCAAGTTTGCTCGTGGGTAAATGAAACCAGTGACGGATGGAGTGTGTCCTCGCTGTCAACTAATAGAAAATGCAGCACGTATGCATCAGACCTATCCCAACACTCTTTCGGATGCACCTCACATGTTACTTGTCCAAAGGTTAACAAACTACCATTGTCATGCAGTAACCCAAGATCACCTTCGCAGTGTCCTTTGCAATGCTTACCAGGACGATCATCAACGTGCCTCGCCGGCAACACGTATGTCTTGTACACATTGAAGAATACTTACTTAGTTTTAGATGGGAGCGCAAAAACGGTATTAATGACATCTTCCCTGATAAGATCGGTTTTGAAACTGGTTTTATAACATTGAAGCGGGATTCTCGAGTTTACGGCTTTCGGAATTTTATGAAAGTTTTATGAAGAAGTCCGTATGCGAGGCCGAGGAGACCTGCAGTACGCTTGGCCATTCATAACTTATGGCGCTGTGTGGTTGAGTACTAAAAGTTTATATTACGTGTATAGGAGATAGTAAATGTATAGTTATTATTATTAAATTATGGACCTGAATCGTTATGTGTTGGTCTTCTTTCACATTTCTGCAGAGTATATTTTCTGGAAAAGGAAACTCTATAAATTAGGGATTTTGAAAACACCAGTAATTCTGGAGTACCTGGTCTTACTTTTGCTGTGGTCTTAATTTACTATTATACGCTAATAATTCCTTCAATTCTTAGCCATTCGCTTTTTAACTTGTTACTGAATCCGGACTTCATGGAGGCACCTGATATAGCAAATTTGATAACACTTCAAATCTTTTTTGTCATCACTGGTGGGACTTTCTAGTTTGTTTTATTATTGACGATAAAGCCAATTAGTTATAATGTTGATTGAAGCTTACGATGAAGATTGGAATTATGAATTAACTCCTTGTAGTAAAATTCGTTTTGTACAAGTTTGGCACTGTTTTTCTCATATACTAGCTAGAATTCACATTTTCTTGCTGTATATTCTACGGAAGAAGCATACCTGAAGCATTTGCCATTTGTTCGATATTTCTTTCATTAGTCATTATTCTCTGATTCGTCGTGTCTGTTTGTCCGGAAATAAAACCTATAGATTTCCACAGCCTTTGTAGCTCAACTGGGAGAGCTGTCAACCGGAAATTGGAGGGTTCCTGGTTCAAATCCAGGCGGAGGTGTTTTTTCCAAAAATTATCCTCACCTGGGTTAATTTTCATTCGCTTCTTTAGTTGATTCTACATTACTGACGAGTTTACGTAATAACCATTTTACCTTGAATTAAATTTATCATATAATATTGTATTATCCTATATCAATTTTAATTTATCTTTTGTTCCTATCGTTTGTTCGCATTTTATCGTTTGAAATGAAGTCAACATTATTATTAACAACAAATTACAATTGCATATTGTGATGTAGGTACTAATTCTAGCAAATTCTGTTGTTAGATTTCTTTACTAATCTCTCAAAAGCCAACAAAATTATTAAAAATCCACTATAAGCCTGAAAATTATACATTATTTACCTTCAATTGAGTGTATTGCTTTTAAGATTTTGTCAAAAAATTACTTGAAAAATACCTTTGAAACTTTAAGTGTTTTGAGGCTACTTGTGTTAATTTCTTTCAATACAAAATTAGTTCTTTATTGGGGTTACTTAGAAATAATTTCAGTATTTCTGTTTTTCTATATGTAGTGTGAATAAACAAACTATTTTTAGGTTACAATGTTGAATTTTTAAATTTTCAGTTACATTTAAAACAACTGTTCCCTAAAACATTTTTATTTAAATGTAAAAAATGATGGTTTACTCTTGAGCAAATTTGAGAATTTCTTGTTTTTCGACCACCATTTTATATATGGCGTCATTTCCTGAAAACACGCATATCAAGAATTTCCGATTTGGAACTTCTGATTATTATCTAATTTTTTCTACGTCTACTTTTAAACTTTTCTACTATTATTTCCACAACACACAAAGACGATTTAAAAAAAAACATTATTTTCACACCGACAAAACGTCTTAACGACCGTTTTTAACGACCAACTACAGAAAAATTTCTTCATCGCGCAGATTATTTGTGAATCTGCGGTGTTTGAGTTTCATTAGTAATAAAAACCGCGCACTCTTTGATCAGTTGTCACGAAAGACCGCCGGCGGTATACAAGAAGCAGTACTGCTCAAAAAACGCCAGTGGATGCAAAACAAAGGTTCCTTGACTTTGCAAAATTTACAACCTACAAACGACAAACAAATTGAATTACATTAGCTTTGATGTAGTGCTCCAAAAAAAGCCGAGCAAATTGGTCGGCCACAATTGCCAAAACCGCAGATTATTCAGAAGTGTTTTATAGCTCTCTCAGTGGAACGCTTGAATTTAAAGAGCATTTAATAGAATACGTGTTTTTTTCCGAGGGAATACTCTTTTATTTGCAATTGTTTCGCTATGAGGTCATTACGGCTTACACAGTAATCAATCATTCCGCTTCTTCTTCTTCTTCTGTTGCTTTTTTTAGTAAGCGTTGCACAATGGAGTAAATTGCATCTTTAGTTCAAGCAAGTTCAAACATTATAATTACGACTGGTGTACTTACTACCTTGGTGTTATCCAATTTGAACGCTTCTCGGTTTGATTGGCCAACTAATTAGTGTGAATTAATCTAATTTTAAAAGTGTTTTACGCGCTCGCGCGTGTAACCATTGTTTTGAGGTTATGATGCGAAAAGATAATTGATTGCCCGCGAATACGTCAGTAAATATTTGTTTTTTTTTGTACTTCTAAATATAGCACCAACCGCTGAACCGAAAGTGGAGTCTCTTTGTTGCACAGGGACACACTTATTGTATAAAATGCCAACCTGATATGTAGGGTTCTTTGTTTTCGGTGCTGTATTGTTTTGATAATTTAATCCATACCATATTTGAGGGGCACGTGTGCAAAACTAGATACATACTGTCTACAACACAGTATGTATAACCATCCATTTACTTTTTATAGATCAGAATATTTATCTGTCTGTTTTATTCTGAATAGTCTATCTCTGATATTATATGTTAACTTACATAAATCTATTGTTGGTTCAAATAAACTAAACGTTAAATTTCTGAAAGAAAAAAATAAAAACGAATAAATAAGTTTTAAGTTTGTGTTTTCTTCATGTTGTCTTTTTCCTTTTTGTAGTTTGATTTTTAAGTTTCATTGGTGAGAATTATATCTTCTGTCGTGATTTCATTAAATTAATACGCTTACAAACTGAGACAAAGCTACGATATGGGCAACCACTGATCAAAATCTAAACTTCTTTTTGATGTCTTGTATCGTTGTTTGTCTACACGGCAGTAATTGAAACAAACAAACAACAAAATGGACTTCCATCTTCGCCTATTGAGTTCAGAGTAGGGCTTCCAATCCCGGACAGTATACTGCTCCCGAGATTTCGGGATTAAAGATTTTGTAATACCGGGATTCATGAAAAAAGCGAAAATTGCTGGATCAACACGCCTGGGGTGCCAAAAGTTACTAAATCCAGTCAGTAAGAAAGGCCTAAAATATACTTTATTGGACAATATCGTTTACCATGAAACTTGATCAAGGTTTTAAAATTTTACATTACCTTACTAGAAAACCAAAATTGACGGTTTAAAAGGTTTAAAAAGTGCGTATTTATATCAATAATAAACAAAATTAGATAATAACTTGCTCTTAAATTTGCTCAAAATGTTTACATTTTAGTAAAATGTTTTGATCGAGTAGTCAATAAAACATTTTGATGAATTGTTGTTTTCTTCTTTAAGATAAAATTGGATAACTCTAGAATTCATACGTCATTGATGCTTATTATGCAAGCGAGACTAACTGTTTGCATTTGAAATAAAATGATTATTGTTTACAAAAAAAGATAGGTATATTGACTTTACGAACAAGTTCTAAACTCGTTTTCAAGTGAAGACGTTATTCATTGTAACAATTGATGAAATATTCAGTGCAACTTCTTAGATTATTACATACATACTATAATTATTGTATTGTTTTATGAGGGTCAGGGACAAAAAATACTTAAGCAAGTTGATAAGGTTCATATTTGCCTCCATATTGAATTATATCTACTTCTTGTAAATTCTGTTCTTTCTATTATAGCACCAGGGTGGTTTAAACACTTTAAACGAACATTGTATGATTGATTGAATCAGAAAGGGTGCGTTTGTATACTGAAGTTCATACTTAAAAAATATCAATTGATTTATTGTAGATCTGTGCTTACTTTTGCCAAATAACAACAAAAAAATAAGAAAATAATTTAGATTTACCTTTTTCGGGATCCCGGGTTTTAGATTTTAAATCCCGGGATCCCGAAAAAGTTCATTACTTGTCGGGATCCTGTAATCCCGGGTTTGGAAGCCTTACTTCAGATACCATTTCTTTTCAATCCAGCAAGAGGAATTAATTATTCATTCCGATGGGCCATTTGATAGGCAGCAAGTTTTAATAGCTCTGTTAATGGGTGTAGATTACAGCACAAAAGGGAGAAAACACGCAAACAATCCAAGGACTTGTCCTCAGTTCCTTCCGTTGGACTGGAACTGCCACCAGCCAGGCAATGCTTAACGACCTGAAGGACAGGGGAATTTCCTTACGCATATCTGATGTGTTTCCCTCTAATGAATTCCGGGTACAGAACAGGCGATCTCTCGTAATGCCTCGACGACTGACTGGTCGTCCATTCGGTAGAATATTTGAGCAGTGCACGTAGAAGCCACGTACCGGCCGCTGTTTATAAACAGAACGCTTGGTGGCCCACATTTCAAAAATTCGGCGTCGGTCAACGAACTCCAACAACACACAGCAGACCACAATCGATACCCAGCCGTGCGAAACTCCTCACGCACTCCTATAAAAATAACTTTTGATAAATCACTGAACGTAATACGAACGAATCGAACGGGGAATCTGTTTGGACAAGCACCAATACACCACCAACGCCACACTTCGCGCAATTTTTATACACAGGCCACATGTGACCTTTATCATT
This sequence comes from Melinopterus prodromus, assembly GCA_964023965.1. Classification (NCBI taxonomy): domain Eukaryota; kingdom Metazoa; phylum Arthropoda; class Insecta; order Coleoptera; family Scarabaeidae; genus Melinopterus; species Melinopterus prodromus. The sequence goes on from OZ030396.1 coordinate 11,051,664, forward strand.
GCGCAACCAGGATGTGTTTACTCGATTTTCCACTTTTTATTCTTTAACTTCTCTCTTCTGGTCTACTTCTGGAGATATGCCTTCAAATTATCGTTTCCTTGGATGAGTTGCTGCTAGTTTCTGCCAAAATAGTGTTTGGTATCGTCCAGCCTCTATGGAATACCTCTGCTCGTCTTTTGCACCCTTTGTCTCCTTTATAAGATGCATAGTCTCCATTTCCTTTATGCCCTTCCCTCCTCGCACCATAAACCTTAGTATCTTTGATATATTCCCTCACACTCCCATTTCTCCAATATAACACCGCCGTTTAGACATAAAGCCTTATCTCTACTATTATTTGCTCTGGATTGTCGTATGGTTGACCTTACGTTTCCTTCTTTTCTGGTCACACTATCGCCGCCAACCACCCACATCGCGGCGACTTGCCTCCCTTCACACGACCTGCGCGATCAATGGAGCGGCAATTCTGCATGTAAGCCGTTTTTACGTCCTAGTTCTCCGGTCACCTTCCACACGATAAAACAAACACGACAAATTCGCACGTACGCGTACATACATATAGACTGCTGGGTTCGCGTGACGCGCGTGCACAGCGTAACCGTCCGTCAAATGCTCAACCGGGCAACATGACCTCTTCACAATACATTAGAGATGATCTGGCATCGAACGAGATGTTAAAGACATCGACATGACGTGTTAGGTGCTACTGCTTGAACGATTTCATACTTGTCGATGGTTGGTTAGGTTATGTATCATCCTGATAACTCAATTTGGGTTGAGTGGGGGAGAAATGTTAAATTCTGTGTTGGTTTATCTTGAGGTGAATTTTGTTTGGTCAAGTTTTAAATGTATAACGGTTGTCATAAGTAACCCAAAGTCGGTCGATTGCTGAAGTCAATAGATCACAGGTCAGTAAATCGCTGAAGTCAGACGTTTGCCAAAGTTTGTTGAGTGACAAAGTTTGTCTACTGCCAAATTCAGTCGCTTGCCTAAGACAGTAGATCTCAGAGGTTGGTAGATTGCAGAAGGCAGTCGATTGCCAAAGTGGGTAGTTCGCAAAAGTCAGTCGATTGCTGAAGTCGGTCGATCGCAGAGTTTAGTAGATCGCAGAAGTCAGTCGATTGCCAAAGTTTGTTGATTAACCAAGTTTGTCGACTGCCAAATTCAGTCGTTCGCCGAAGACAGTAGATCGCAGAAGTCAGTAAATCGTAGAATTCAGTCGATTGCCGATTTCTAAAGTCAGTCGATTGCCGAAGTCAATAGATCGGAGCGGTCGGTGGATCGGAGAAGTCAGTGGATCGCCAAAGTCGGTAGATCGCCGAAGTCAGTCGATCGCCAAAGTCGGTAGACGCTGAAGTCAGTCGATTGCCAAAGTTAGTCTATTACTAAAGTTACTCGATTGCCGAAGTCTTTGCAGACTTTGCAGAGGTCTTTGCAGAGGTCGGTAAATCGCAGAAGTCAGTCGATCGCCGAAGTCAGTGGATCCCAGAAGTCGGTAAATCGCAGAAGTCAGTCGATCGCAGAAGTCAGTAGATCGCAGCAGTCAGTCGATTGCCAAAGTTTGTCGATTTCCAAAGTCTATCGATTGATAGTATTTGTCGATTGCCAAATTCAGTCGATTGCCGAAGACAGTAGATCGCAGAAGTCAGTAAATCGCAGAATTCAGTCGATTGCCGAAGACAGTAGATCGCAGAAGTCAGTCGATCGCTAAAGTTGGCAGACGCAGAAGTCAGCCGATTGCCAAAGTTAATCTATTACTAAAGTTAGTCGATTGTCGAAGTCAGTAGATTGCAGAGGTCTGTAAATCGCAGAAGTCAGTCGATCGCCGAAGTCAGTAGATCGCAGAAGTCTGTAGATTACCAAAGTTTGTCGATTGCTAAAGTCAGTCGATTGCCGAAATCAGTAGATCAGTAGATCGCAGAGGTCAGTAGACCGCAGAAGTCGATTGCTGAAGTCGGTCGATCGCAAAGTTTGGTAGATCACAGAAGTCAGTTGCTCGCCAAAGTCCGTGGATGAGACCGACATAGGCCTTCAAGCACCTGGGAAAATGTAAAGGCTGTCTGTATAGGATACGTCACGCCATAGATAACAAGAAAATACTTATAATCAGCCCCGAGATCAGTAAAACGTTGTTTCTCTTCTTTCTATAACTATGTATGTATGTATGAGTTAGAGGCTGGGAAGTCCTATAGCACCTAGGCTCCATTGGGCCCTTTGTGCAAAACTCCTACGCTCACTCTGGACTCGTGAGCCAGCCCAGGCCCTGGGCAAAAACTACGACGCACTATAGAGGAGCATTGCGGATTTTGTCCATCGTAGGCCAGGGGTACCTAAAAGCTTTTACCCTATGATCTTCTAGAGCTTCCTTACTCTACAATGACCAATGAGTAGTACAGTAATGAGCCGGAGCTTCAACAATTTCTAAAACTGTGGCTTTGGTGAAAGAGAGAGAAGTGCCCATTGCCTTTCGTCTTCTGCTAGTAAAGACGGTGTTAGTGTTACTAAGTTACATCTACAAAATACTACTAGACACCTCATGAGCCGATATCTCATAAGATATTACATGGTGCAGATGTGGTGTAGGTAGGAATTGCAGTGGTAGCAATATAAGATATGAGATACGAGTATGGAATGGGAGTGGAGGCTTTGTCGAAGGAAGAACGTCCGGAACCACCATAGATCATACGACTTGAGTGGAACGGACCGTTAGCAACACCGAGTCTTGTGAGAGAGCCCAGGTAACTAGTTGACTAGAACAGTCAGCCGGCTGGCTTGGCCAGCCGGCTTACTGTAGTCGTTGTAATACAGGACAGAATCACACAAAGCGCCAGAAAGAAGTCATTCAACCTGGCCACACTGCCGGTTGAATCCGTTTCGGGGACATGGCTGCCATCATCATACCACTGACCTATTTCAAGATGAAAGAGATCGAGCGTCCGCAGAGGAGGCGAGAGGGGAGCAATTGGATTGAAAATGATATCATCTATGGTGTATCGTATTTCGTTCTATATAGGTGTTGTATAGTGACGAAGGAGCGAAGAAAAAATATGGTTGAAAATGGTATATGTATACAAACGTTTGGGTTCATCGACCTGGGCTTATGTGGTCGGCAGCATCGTTCTGTAAACGGCCTTGACATGGATTCCACGCCATTCTCTTCATTATGTACCTTTTTGCGATGAAATATGCTCCGGCAATAACACCGTAGACGATTGTAGGAAGTGGCGCCGATACGGATCGTATGCGTATTGAAGAATAGCGCCAAGGATTCGCGATAACGCGTGGATAAAGTCGAGAACGCGCGCGCGTTCCGCGGCTCTGCGCGATTTAAATGCCATTTACATCTGGTGGATATCGGTGTTAGTTTAATGTCCTGCGACGTGATCGGATTTCACGCCGAACGAAAACAATGAAATAACAATGAGGTTCCTACAGTTCATCGATCCTTTTCGAGATCTCTACGAGATCGCATTCGTATTTTTATGCTTGGGCAATCTCGCGTCAATTGTTTACTTGCGTATACGGTTGACAGCTGCGTGAAATACATTCGTATTCGCAATGTTTTTGTTGACATTGGTTGCATAAAAGATAACTCGCGATAATCTTGCCTATTGTCTATATTTATGTCGATATTAAGTGAATAAAATCATTTATAAAGTTTCTTCTTGTGGCATATGAAACCAATTTTGATCGCGATTTCCTCCCTCTTATCGTCCTGTACATTCAATTATATGCTGTTTATTATCCTTTCAAGACATTTATCATTCAAATATTTACTGTGCCTTAACTACCAGAAGCAATAATAAATTGTAATTACATCAAATGTACGCATGATAGCTAATTAGTTCTTTGTTTGTTACAGGTAAATACCAACTGATAGTGCTGTGAGCTAATACCACTCCATCAGAGTAAGTTGAACGATCGTAAATTACCCCGTTAATAGTCATTTCTGTGAGCGCACTTATGAAGCAAGGAACTCTTTTATTTGCATACCGCTGACCGTTGGTCGGCTTGCTGATCAATTAGAAAGGTTTTATAGGTTAAATTACTTCTGTTCTTATTAATAAGACGGATAATACGCGTAATCTAAAGTGAGCTATTAATTTGTCGTGTAGCTGCATGCACATTATAACGTATAATTTACTAACCGCAATCTATACGCTTCTTTAGAGCTTTGGGTTTAATTAAATAATGAAAATTTTTCATGCGATGTAGATGTAGAGGTTAATCTTAAAACCACAGGTCTGTCAAATGCACTAGCATAGTCACATTCCTATTTGTGGCTGGGCAAACTTTACTTTCTGACTTTAAGCTAAAATTATGAAACGTATAGTTGTCCTAGAGACTCACTGGTGTTTGACTTCTGCGTGATACCAACATAAAAGCACGTAGCATAAAATAAATCATTTAATTGTTCCCGTCTGGACAGAAACCATTTTTTCTCATCTATTAACAATTACCGGTCTCCGTTAGTAATTAGTAGCTTACATCGTTACAGCGATGTTCTTTTTTTGTAATCGTCCGAACCCCAAACGATTGTCGCCGAAAACAAACAAATTAGGAGTAATTGTCGTCGCGTTCATTTTTTTTTCTTCCATGGTGTGCCTGGGCGTAGTGGTAGTGGCTCTGGTTTCCTTGCCTGTGCCCTCTAGAACTCTTTGTTCCGTTTTTCGTGTGCGGAGGCTGTGAGTGTGCAAATGTCACGGGTATCTTGAAACTTTCGCGAGAGGTCGTTGCCCCGTACGGCAGCCTACTTTAATTCAGTCACTAAGTCGGCGCCTGCAGGCGACTCTTTGGATCCAGGATGCGTGGAAACATTACGCGAACGCTCGGGTCGGTCTTTCTGGGCCGGCCGGCCACACGACGGGCGCCGAAACGCACTCCGTCGTCGCCTTTGTCCTCCGCTGCTGTCGCCAGGGCCATGAGAATTTGCATTTTTATTAAGCAGGAAGGAATGTCTCTTTTTCTTCACGTTTTGCATATGGTTGCACAATGCTGTGACCGTTTGACGTCTTGTGGATCAGCGTAGGCGTGGAATTGATATATGTAGATTAATTTTCAAGACGTTTAGGATTGTTACTATACTTGAACCTTACTATTAAATATAACCTATAAAAATAGGGTTTTTACTGAAAATTAACACACTTACCTTTCATTTGTATTTTGAACTAGGTAAAACATTTAATAATAACTATAACGTTTCTTCCTGCGATTACTTTTGCTTTCTATTTGTATTTGTCAACACAGGAAATAAAATAATATTGCAGCGTCTCAAATCACGTCAAATGTCACGTACTTAAACCTATAAACTCTGATTCTACTTGTGTTAATAATGATGCTTTATCTTCTTTATAAGAAGAATACGTTTACACCACTATATCTTTAAAAACATAACATAAATTTAATCAATTTTAATCCACGCATTCTAAACTAAAAACTAACCTCAATGTTGACAAAAAATTGATGAATTCCAGCGAACTATTTTGCTGATATTTTTCTTGAACCTTGAAAAGCTATTGGAAACAACCACAGGAAAGCCTATGTTTCGTTCACAGTTACTGATCACCCTTTGCAGCAAAATCTTGATGAGGACCATACTCCGAGCCTTTGGGGGACTTTTCTTTCTAAATTCTGCAGGTCATCAATTACTTCTTTAGGTTAAATTTTGTATATGTTAAATAATAATGTAGGTTATGTAGTGACAATTTACTTCCGCTAGAGGCGCTAATAGAAAAAAAGCCTCAAGTGGCGCCATCTAACATGCCACGTCTCAAAGTGTAAAGCTGGTATATTGACGTTTCCTTCATGATGTTATTTTATCCGGTGTTGCTAACTTCATATGATTGTAAGCATTGAGGTTGGTAAATATTGCCAACAGTTGCAAGTTTTTAAGATTCTTACATCACCAGTCTATCAAAGAAGCGACTGGTTACTGTTAAAGTAAGGAAGGTGACAACCATTGTCACTGTTGTTGCTTAGCTGTGGAAATGACCATAAAATACCTAAAATGACAGGATAAGAACCTAGCAGAACGACAATTGCGCAGCTTTTCGAAGTCATCAGCTCCGAGAGGACATTGAAACTTAAACCCCAAAGGTAATAAGAACAAAGAGAGGCTGTAATAAAAACTTTACGAACTGTTTCCGTTGGAGTTATGGCGTATACCTACGTTGGTGGCAAACGCCACGGGGGCAACATACTCAATAGACGAGAGTGGAGTTCGAAAGAGCCCATTATATTTTCCAATTAAATTGAACCGGCGGAAAAATCTCTCCGGAGAAGATCCGGTGTGCAGAATTGTTCTCGGGGCACACATCCGCACAGATTGGTTTACGATATGTACGGTGAGGAGTGGTGTGACGTGGGAGGAGGGGTTCTCGAGCTAAGGGAGGTATATGTGGTATAGAGAAAGTCTGCAAGAGGGCATTGACATTACAGGGCCGGCTCAGATCTCTCACATGTCTCTCTATCTGCGTATGTGTTAGTGTGTGTGTGGGATACTACGCACTCTTGATTATATAGGACAGCGACAATAGAGGCGATTGCAAATTCGCAAGCCTTCTCTTTCCACCGTGCAGAAATGTTCCCTCTCTCTCTCTCGACAACACACCGGTTCGGTAGTAGAAATCAAACCTCGTTTTTTTGCATCGGCCAGTCGCTATAGCCGAATTTGTGTGCGATTTTATTCGGTGGTTGTTTGTTGGTCGAGAGTTTTAGAATCGCAAGGCTCGGCGTGTACAAGCGGCGGTCGTTGAACCAGTCGAGTTTATTTTGAAATCGTACGTGAAGGAGCCTTCCTCAAAGAAAGACCCGATATCTGATGTGACCCAAATAACCCGGCTTCTAAGCTAATATTGATTCAACCGAGAGACTGGAGTATTCTTTCAGTCACAGCGCTATCTTCTCGTGTATTGCCATTGTTATGCATCCTGGTAGCTGTGTGCCTCCGTGGGCCTCATGCCAACAGGACTGGGCTGGTCGGTACAAGCCCAGTGATCGATGTAACTAATCATGTAGTGCGTGTTTCTTGTTATGCGGCTACCCAAGAGATTGGCCACACAATATGTAGACCGCAAATCACCAGACGGAGAGGTTAGAGAGTTGGACGTATCTGGAACGCCAAAATGATGAAACCTCAATTACCAAATGTACTTAGCGAAATCAGTTTGGAACAAGTTTTGCGATGTTGTACATAAAGACTTTCAAAGGACCACATATCATCTGATGCTCTTGAGGTTCTGCTTTATCTAAACTTGCGCTTCGGCCAGGTTGATCTGGCTATCAGCCATGTTTACTCACACTTATCTCGAAACAACCGCTTTTTTTTCAAATTTTGCTGTGGTGCTCAACCTATGGGTTATAACACTATAGTTTACAAGTTATGGGTTATAATGTGGTCATAAAAGTGCAGGAAAAACAGAAGAAAGTTAATCATCTGTTGATGCTGTAATCACAAACAAATCATACAACTGCTTTTTGTCGTCTAATATTCTTAAGTGACTTACAGACAAGAGATATAAAAATAAATAAATAACATCTGATGTGGTCAGACACATGACTTTATCATACTATACAGCAGTGTCAAACTGTGCCAAACTTTGATGTTTTGACAATATTGTCAATAGAATCACAATATCTGTCAAACCTGGCTAACTATGTACTTTTAATGCAGGCATGGCCGATCTTGGTCAAATAGATTTTGCTCATACAGCTAAACTATTAATATTACCAAAAATGTCAGACAGAAATTAGATATACAAAATTTCCTCTACTTAAATTTGATATGTAATTATTGACGATATTACATTGCAAATTCGTAGAAAAATGCAAAGAGTATAAATACTATGTATGATAAAGTTCAAGTTTTATATAAAAAAATCCGCTGTATAATTTCAAATGTATGTTTATTAATTTATTAATCTGTAAGTTTTGGGCACTTTTCTCAAAAACTAGACACAATTCAGAATTTTTGCCTTCAGGTTTAGATTCTATGGAAAGATCCATGACTTTTTTTTTGGTTGTCCAAAAACTACTAAAAATTGTTTAATTCTTGAAAGTCCAAAGCATATGTCAGAACTTCAAAACAAAGACCTACTCACCCGACCAAAATTCTTACAAATGACAATTCAAATAATAATTTTTTATAAATCTTTAAAATTAATACTAAATCAAAAGCAAAATTGCAAAATTTTAAAGATATATAGATTCCCATTATTTTGAGTGTTTTTAATAATCCAACATCTCTCGTTTCAATAATATTGCCTCCTGTGTTTCTTCAGTTTTTGTGTAACAAAGGTTACGAACAAGATTTTCATGGAAGCGGATATCTCGGTAGTGAATATTAGCACGATAACCGATATGCACGTAAACAATCGTCATATGTTATTTATTGCTACTGTAGAGAAAAAAATGCCTTTTTAAGTAATTTTTAAAGCGATCTAATATGAATATGAATTTCGTGCAGCGCGCAATACGTCATACGTAATGGTAAAAGGAAACGTAGCTGGAACAGTGGAGGAGTTTTGCTATTAGTACGATACGACCAGAACAATTTAATTGCGGAATTTTGAATAGTAGTGCGAGTTAAATATAGATAATGAATTTAGACGTACAATTAGTTATAACCGCATCTCGTTCGACTGCCTCGCACCAAAACCTATAAGCGAAAAAAGCCAAACTGCTCAAAATGTTGTTTTTGTTTATTTCGGTCTTAAAAATTAACAAATAGTCGGAATGCTATTAAGTTCAACGGAAGTGTATCGCAGTAAATAAGAATTACTTGCATGCTAACTGCGTTGTCCTGCAAACATTCACACTGAGATATCGGTTTCCATCAAAATCATCACATATTCAGTCACATATTAGTCCGTTAACCTAGTAGACAAATAAGCATTATTTATGATTAATAAAAGTCTGGAATTAATAAAGTATCATAAATATAACCAACAGAATATATTGACTATAAAGAAAAAAAAGCGTTTCGTGTGGTGTGACACTGTGTGAAATTTAAGTCGCTTAAATCCGGGACAAATCTTAATTTAATGCGGAATAAAAATGTTTGCTCAAGAATAGTAAGCTGAGCGACTTGACTTAATTACGTGATTTATGGTCGGCATTTGTTATTTGCCTCGAGGTGGTCCAAGCCGAAACCACTACTACTACCGCACATGTCCAAAATACCTAGAAAATTCCTCGTCTCCTACTCCGTCTACGCTCAAATGGCGACGATCGCTGCTCACTTGTTTTGGCAACTGTTTACTTTTCGCGATGACATAAAACAACTAATTTAGAGTTCCTTGGCCCCGAGCAACTCGGAACAATATTACCCGCCAGGGTCGAATCACTAAAATGAAATTTAAGTTTTAAACAACACATTACGAAAATTGACGTAAAGCAATCTTTTTTTATTGGACGAAAACGTCACAATAATAATAGTATGATCTATGGGGTCGACGTACTTTCGGAGAAAGTTTCGAAAACGTAACCTTTAACAAAACCGTGGGGTCAGTGTCTTTTTGTTCCGCCCCGCCTAAACTGCGTAGCTCAATTGCGTTAGTTTCTGATTTCAGTAACGCGCCTGTTTTTCAGGAGATTTCACGCGGGTTACGACAATCTTATCCGGAAATTAAAGCGTGTTAACTTTTTCGTCTTCGGTTTATGGAATTAACAAAGATACGCGAGTGTTTTCTTCACATCGGTGGCAATTGTTCAATTACTTACGTAGGTACCTACCTGGGTTCCTTTGTTTTGCAAGTTTTGTGTCCGCGAAGGTCAGATATCGAGATAAAAAAGTAATTGCACCGCACATAAAGTGCACATGTGTAGTTATCGCAAATCATAATAAATCCTAACCTTACCTTACGTTCATGCCTGTGTGCACCTCAAAATTATCTAGACAATTTTATTGTTTTTGTCAGCTGAATAATAATTGTTTTGACAGGATATATTATGTACAACGTTCTATTATATATTATGAAATTTAGATATATTTTATTATTAAATATGATCTTTAGTATTTTGTTGTTCAAAAGGTAAAAATGACTCCTTTTGAGTTTACTGTTTTGTTTGTCAACTATTTGACGTCTCTCCCAGGTCAATTTCTCTGGAATAAAGAAAAATATGAAGCTTAAATTTGGCTATTTACAATTTGGGAGTATAATTTTTTCTATTTACGATTATATAATACCACAGAAAGAATTCAGTAATTCGCGAAAAAATTGCGTCGGTCTGAAGAAGGCTTAAGATGTCGCCATCTAGGAACCGCCTTGCAAACCACCGCAACATAACCTTAACGTGTTAAGAATCTACAATCCAGTATTTCCGTACGTCGATGGCAACAGAGGGCAACCGCTGATATCCCCACTCCGTCTCACCAAACCCTTCGCGAAGTCTCGCATTCGCTTCAAAAAGCTGACGAGAGTAGACTCCCTGGTCTTCATATTAAATCTCTCGTAGAATGTTAACTTATTAATTCTATGATATCCTATGATAAAAATGAACTTGTATCCTTGCTTGTACACTGGAAGGTCTACAGTTTCGTTCACATTGTCCTGGAAGATGCTATTGGTAAGCATCAAATTACTGAGGTTTGGCCCATAGATCTGCACTATGACAGGTCCTGACAGTCTGAAATATAGGATAGTCAGATATATAGTGCATTTTAATGTAAATTTGCAATTTTTAGTCATCTTTTGATGACTGGCTCAATGGAGAGTTTTATCAATGGTTTTAAATTATTCAACACACAATGTGTTGTTTATTGTTTATTTGTGACGTGTGCGAGTATCACCAGCTGAACCATTGTCAACAGCACCACGGAGTGCACAATTTCGTCCAATTACCTTGTATATACAGGCTACAAATTGCCGGAATCACAGCATTGCTGCCTCTGCTGTCCTTGCAGATGCAAAACACACAAAGCTGTGATGATTGAGCGCGAAAGATTGGCCTTAACCGTATACTAACCGTAAACTATTAGTAAATTCCCTGTTATTTTAATAGAAGTATGTTGTGTACACCCAAGGAAAGAAGAGGGTAATACTCCAGAGAGGTTTAGTAACGAATTTTGATCCGCTTTTTTACAATCTTGTTATCCTTTAGAGAATAGTCAAGCAAAAATCAGATTAAGATTTGTTTGAGTGCTTCTCGCGTTATATCGCTAAGAAACACTCAGGAGTGAGACTTCCCTTTTTAGCTTGAGTGTACGTATAATCACCGATTGATTTATCTCGGCCAGATTAAAACGATGATTGCTGCCCAGCGAGTCAATGATTGCACGCTGCAGCGCGCTTGTAATTTGATTTAAGGCACGTATAATCTTGTGCCAACTTCGTTCAGGTAAATTAACCACATAAATTCACGTCACAGTTTACCTTATCTATTGGAAAACTGTCGCCTCCTTTGTTACAAACCTTCAGAAGGACACTTTATATTATGATTAGTTCGGGAAGAAATTTAGTATCTAGAAAAAACTATAATATAATAGTATAGTTGGAAATGCCATGGTCGTGCAGTGGATGCATTTGTAAGCTCTGCCAACACTGCCAACGTGAGACATTTTGTATTGTTCTGCCATACCAAAATTTTGCACAAATAAACCAACATAAAGTAAACAAACAACATAACCTTAAATGCTTTTGGTTGCTAACTACAAAGAAGTATACAAAAAGACAAAAGTAGTGTAGTGTAAAATAGCCTTAACACTGCTTGGTATCAGAGTCATCATATTATTTCCTTAAGGTCTTCCTTTTTAAGGTCTTCCTTTAAAACAATTTTATCTTCCTTTAAAACTTCTAATAACCCCAGAAAACGGTTTCTGCGTAGTATAAACCGGACGCAAAATGAATTTGCGTAATCAAACAATGTTAATTTGATCAAAATAAATGAGTTTGCAGATTTAATGCTCCATTGGTTCGCTTCTATGCATTGTCCGTTGATAGAGCGACCGAATGGTGACTGTTTTTCTAGCCGTTCGTGTCGTTAGTCGACTAGATTGACCTAATTGGCTGGATGATTGCCGACCATTATCAATTTAAACCGCTAAAACTGCGCGCCATTATGAGTTAATTACGACCTCTCGAACCTGGGAGAGGTATTAAACCCACCACTGCATTATTGGATATGTCAACCGTGACAGTTTTGTCGGTTATATAGAATGTCTGCAATAATTGAAAAGTTTAAATCTATCATTTGTGATATGGCCATTAGTCGAAGCTTTAGATATTTGGAAAGATATGGAGGAAAACTGTTGCCTGACACTATTAGAAAATAGAAAACTCAACACCTTCCAGTGTTGTAGTGTTGATTAGAATGAGATGATTGATATTTTCTAAATATTCTGAACGAAGTTTAAGTTATAGTTATAGCGAACCATGTTGCTCGCTTCCTAAAACATCAATGCGAGGATGGTTCTGACATTAGTAGGGTCTGGAAATCGATCCTAACGCGTTCAGGTGGAAAAGCACATGGGAGCGGTAGCTCCAGATGTGCGCAGTGAGGTGTTAATTTAGGTATATAAGGGAGATTTTTTTGGTAGTCTTCAGTATTCAATTTGCTTTGAAGAAGCGAGCAACATGGTTCGCGAAACGTCAGCATTTACAAATCTTGACACACGGCATAACCCGGAAGTAGTTTATTTTTGAAGTTATATAATATATTATATAATTCAGATATAACTTAGATCATGAGTGAATATGGTGTGTCAATTTTCTTGAATATATGAAAATAAAACATGGGTATAGAGATAAGGATAAGGATAAGGTTATATTCGTTCCTTTGTATCATTGTTGTGCTGAAATATAGTGACATTGCAATCATAAAGGAACATGTGCTATGGTATGGAATCTGATGATATTCTAGCAAACAGTATAAGGATTTATACACCATATTGAATTTTGGCGTTAATGTTTCAATGTTGGTAAATTTATGACTTTGCGGAAGTTACAGTATAGGAGATATCAAAAATTCTGGACTCTCTCGTAATATTTTTTTTTTCAATCTGCTCAATATTGAAAATTACTATAACTTAACTGCAGTCATGGAAAACAATATTCTAGACACCTCGTATTACTATATATAAAACTACCTCTACTACCTCATACTATATATAAAATTAATAGTTTAGCTGCATGAGATTCTAGTTGAACGAGATCGATCGTGTCTGCATTAAAATAAAACGACTAAGTCAGGATTTGACAGATATCTTGATACTATTGACAGTAGGTATTGTCAAAATATCAGCGAAATTACAGAAATGACGGCTAATTTTCAAAATAATTAAAAAACGCTAAGAGTAAACATCCGTTTCCTTTGGACCCTTTTGAACAAAAAGCTTTTCAGGTCTAAGTTTGGTCATCAAACTTCTAAATATGAAGTTTCGTCCCGATACCTTTAGTAGTTTCCCCGGAATCGTACCCACAAACAAACAAACATACACACACATACATTTCATTGTACCTTGGTTAAAAATGTTCAGGGGAAACAAAAGAACATATTTCAGCTAAAATCTAAAAAAATAGTTAAGTAGGTATAGCGATTGGTTGTTAAAGTTCACAAGAAATTACTTACTTTGCATTAAAACAAAATATTTTTAAGTAGAAGAAATTTTCATGCCACAATTAATTAAGAAAACTTGAATTCGAAATCTGGAATTGCAATTTCTGTTTAATTGTTGAAAAAATCAGTGCCAAAAACGTATTTTTTAATACAATAAGAAACACGTTAATATAAATGCCATTGAAAGCGGAACCGGATAAGAATAATTTTATCATAATTTGTACTGCAAAGCTACATTTATCATCACATTTTGGTCTATTTTGTATGGAATATACAAAAAATGTCCCTTTAATTGAAAACGGCCATCGTTTTCTAACAACTAGCTTTCCATTTCGGCAATAATTTTTGTTACTTAAATCTTAAGCAACTGAAACAGCCGTGTCTACAGCTATGTCTCAAACAAGTCCCACTTAGTATAAACAGAGATATTGTAATACGTTGAAGTTTACCGGAGTTTTTCATTTTGTATGTCACGCGTACAACAGTACGCAGCATTTTAACAATTTTGAAAGCGCACACAAAGTGGCACAGAACAATTATATACAAGGAACAAACTTTACAGTTAATGCGTTTTCGTGATAACCGACGAAAGTGGCCGTCTGTTGCGTTAGATTGTGCGTGTACGTGATCTGATCTCTCGTCGTCGAGACCGCAGAGAAAAACGAGTCACTTTCTCCATTGCCGCGATGATTTGTGCGTATCGCACGACGCCGGCCGCTGCTCAAATTCCGAAATAATTGTGGAAGAAAAAATAACTCGCGCGCCACCTCTCCGAGCTTATTTTTATTAGAGGACAACTTGGCACTGAGACGTGGAACAATTCAGATTAAATTTTTGGCTCGGCCACCAATGTTCTCCGACCGTCGAACTCTTCGCACTCTCACTCAAAATATTTATTTACTTTCTGCTCCTTTCTTGATGGCAATTTTTTAATTATGCTTAACGATGATTGATGCCCAGGCTAATACTTATTTATAACCGTTAACTTGCAGCATTCGCAAATAAACGCTGTTCAAAATAAGCGACTGTGTAGGTGTAATTATTTTTAATTATCCTGATTTTGTCAGTCCAGAAAAAAGGGATGTAGTATTGCAAATAATTTTGATTTTTCATATAGAATAAGCTAAATTAAATACTCAGCACTGATTTGGCCACAAAATCCAGTAATAAAAGTATATAGGTATTATAGGATTATTATTGAACACCTATTAGTAGAAAGAAATGTACGACTGGTAGATATACTGTAACAATGGAAGCATGATTCAGTGATTTGAGATATAAACGCTATCAGGAATTTTGTGTAGTGAGCAACACTAAAGCGCTACTGAGTGTTCATCTGTCCGGAATTAACTGGCCGGACGTCAAGCTCTGGGCAGTGAAGCTGCAGAACTACTGGAGCGCACCATTTGCTGTCACATTGATTATGGCTGTAATCGCAATTTTGGCTCTAAACGTTTTCATATTATGACGATGTTCGGATTTTTTTAAACAGTAGTTCTTTGTTTCTTCCTTTAGGTCCATGAATATTTGATAAGTATTAAATTTATTGTTCTAGTGTGTTTAGTCCATAATAATTAGAAGAAAATAATAACTAAGTTAGTTAATCGCTGTATACTTACAGTGATGATTATCTGCTTAATAAGCCTTGACAATGGAGTGTTTGGAACACATGTGATGATACTTTCATTAGTTTTTCAGTGATTCAGCTTCAATGGCTTTATGAACCTAAACAAGTGAAAATATTCAGTTAGTTAAAAATATTTTCAGAGACAAACAAATAAATAGATGTAAAGAATTAGGCTTTTCGGCTTGGTATAAATAAAAACTCTAGAAGCTCACCAGAAAGTAATACCCATATATCATCTCACAGTATATAATCATATGTGTAGTCAAGGCTGTAAAATTATCTTATAAATCATTAAAGACAGTGGAAGTGGTACTCTTAACGCTGTGATTCAAACATAAAAAATCGACATGCACGAAGCAATTAGATGATTTACACTTATAAAAAGTCACCAAAATCATAAATAGTAATATATTTTTATTATTTATTATATACATAGGAACTTTGTCCTTATTGATAAACGACTTAAAATTCTTTGTTATTAGATTAATACTTCTCAGGAAGACAGTTCATAATTACATAGTTTGAATATCAATGATGAACATTTAAAAATTCAGCCATTAAAACTTAGTATATACAGCTATATAAATATATATTTTTTAAGGGGATGTATATTAAAAACTATTATAATTTTTTTTTTGTCGAACTATTTTATTATATAGTTTATACAGTCGATAATTTGAACTAATTGGGAGCCAAGGTGGTTCGGATTATCAAATTTTTCGGATTATCAAATATGATAAATAGTAGAAAATACGAATTGGATAGAAGTTCAATCTTGATAAAACTAACACCATTCGATTCCGCTCTTCATAAACTATAAGACTGCCGAAAAGTCAAAATCGAAGGAATTTATTTATAATTTAATTAGGATTTGTTGTGATTTCTTATGGTTTATTATGATTAATTTATGATTTATTTATGATTTTTTTATTATTTATTTATTTAAGTGCAAAATACGAGTATAAAAGCAACATTTGTAGGAACCGACAAAAATGGCTTTTCTCTAGGTTACTCAGTGATTTATTTTATTATTATTATTTCTTTTTATCCAAGAGTTTGATTTACATATATAGTGCATTCAAATTAGATGAAAAATGGGTCCTGAAGGGAAAAGAATCCAATACGGTTACGTTTTTGGAGTCCGGCGCGGGAAGTTTTGGTTTTTCAGCTTCAGTTCAAAGGTAATTTGTATAAAATTCTGCACAAAAAAGGTATATTCAACTATTTCTCAAATGCCAGAAAGCGTTCTTAAACCGCCCTAAAATAGGGGTCTGCAGTTTGAGAACCACAGAAGATATAATAATATAATATTTTCAATGTTTCTTTTCGTTGCTAATTCTATATTTACCGTTAGTCTCGTCAATTATAGTTTGGTATTAAATATTCAACAACATCTGTTCAACTCTTTTTCAGAACTCAAATTTGTTCTCTGGTAAGTGAATGAAAATTAGCATAATATGTCCCTATGTTGGGGTTGTTGTAGTTTGAGAAGAGCGTAAATAGGGACCTGTTTTGTGCAGAATTTTACAAATATTATGTTTGTACAAATGCTAAAATTACGAAATTTTGTACATTCAGGTGAAAAAATAAAAACCACATAAGTAGGTATACATATGTAATGTATAAACTAGTTGCGTATCAAGTAGTGTATCAAAATATTGTTATAAATTTACGTTCAGTGTTTTCACAATTGTTCTTGCAGTTAACCACAGAACACCTGCTGCAGCCCATTTTAATGTGGATGAAAAACTGAATGAACAATGGAATCATATGTATTGACAGATCGCAACCACAGCAAAATCGATCAATCAAATCGAAAATTGTTAATAAAAGAAAATATTTTTGGCCTTTATAAACCTCGCTGACCAAGGGTTGGGAAGAAAATATCTGCCCTGAGGAGTTTTCGAACCTGCAATCTTAAGGGTTAAACTCCAAATACCTATTAGTGCACCAAGAACCCATATTTCGTCCATTATCTTTCGTAAAATCTTCATAGGATCAGTTTTACTTCGTTTCACGTTTCAATCGCGAAAGTAAACGCAAGCGATTGACAACCGAAATCAATTCTTTATTATATTGGAGCTCGACTTATCGAGCAATGCACTCGCAATTATTTAAATTCGAAATGTACAACATTTGAGTCAATAAAAGTGACTCCGTGCGTCAACGAACGTAGGACGACAAATTTGATTCAGCCACCACCGAATATTCGCATGGCACGATACACAGGCACATTACTCCCGTCTACTCATATAATATAATATAAAACATAAACGCGCGTGTCTCTCTTCGTATATATAGCAATATTGTACGTTTGTATATATGTATGTACATCGTGGTCATTGATCTACCAAATAAAAACTCGTCGGGCATTGACCATTGAGTGTAAAGTTCAAGGGAGTAATCGACCTCGCAGTTAATTTCACCAATAGCCAAAAATTATGATAATGCAAGCTTATGAAACAAAAATTTATAGTGTGCCAATCGTCGCGATTGCCCAATAAAACTACAACCTTGCTCGTGCGCCCGATAACGCCGGAAGATCATGGTCAATAAAATATTGATCAACAGGCGCGATACACTCCCGATACCGTTGTTATTTTATTTCTACCAGGTAGTTTCTAGGCCGTTAAATTTTGGAAAGGCGATATTAAAATTATTTTTTGTATTAATCCACCATTATGTTTAGTGGACGGTTCCGTTACTCGTATCAGTTAGGCTCGAGGCCTGGCGACTAAACTCGTTTTTCGTTCGCGTCTAACGACTGCGTTCGCATTCTTAACGCACAGTCATTTTCATGCGTGCGCTTGTCTTCAAACACCTGTTTTTTTTTCTTATGGATTGATGATTTCGCTCCATTAGATGGTAACTGTAAATCCCGAAGACACTATATTGCCCAATGCGCGATGTGTATCGTTAAGTAGAAATTAATTTTTATTGCGATGATATATTAATTTTCATCGGTTGTACCGTTGCCATCATAAATTTAGAATTAGGTTAGAATTTCGTACAAGTCTATTTTATATGCGAATCAAATAACATCCTGATTCGTTGGGTGAATCGTTAAGAGAACCGATTATTTTATTTATATTATTTTAGGGTAAAGTTAAAGCAAAAACAAGACCATGTTATCTTCTTTCTCAAAAACATCCCTATTTTTCTTAGTAAGCTTAAACCTTAGAAACTTTTAACATCGGAAAAATTGACCCTTATAAACTTACAACCTTAGAAACCTTTAAGCCATAGAAACCCCGATATTTGGAAACCTTGAGCCTTAGAAACCTTGAACCTTAGAAACCTTGAACCTTAAACCTTGAACCTGAGAAACCTGGAACCTTAGAAACCTTGAACCTTAGAAACCTTGAACCTTAGAAACCTTGAACCTTGAAAACCTTAAACCTTAGAAACCTTGAAACATAAAACTTTAAAGAACATTATAATGAGTAATACAAGCGACAGCTCTTAGTCTATTAAATATGCGAATCAAATAACATCCCAATTCGCTTGGTAAATCGTTAAAAAACAAGACCATAATATCTTCTTTGTCAAAAAGATCTCTATTTTTCTTAGTAAGCTTAAACCTTAGAAACCTTAAACCTTAGAAACTTTTAACATTGGAAAAATTGACCCTTATAAACTTTGAACCTTAGAAACCTTTAAACCATAGAACCCCCGATCTTTGGAAACCTTGAGCCTTAGAAACCTTAAACCTTAGAAACCTTGAACCTTAGAAACCTTGAACCTTAAAACTTTTAAAAACATTGTAATGAGTAATACAAGTGACAAAATCCACGGTTTTGAATCAATCCAAGCACTCGTTTTTTGGATGGTATCGAAAAGTGTATAATAAACAGATATATTATGTGATTTTGACACCATTAAAACAAGGTAAATTGTAACTACAGGTGTCTTCGTTAATCGTATAGTTTTCCATTATTCGGGTCAATTCACACGAACGAAAACCGTAAAATAGATCTGTAAAACACACTAAAATGCCATAAATCTACAAACGAACTAAAGCACGTTTATGGGTTTCTTGTGTTCTAAGTTTACTGTTACGTTTACGTTCATTGTGAATGTGAAATTTGACCGTAACAGAAATAATAGCTATAGTAATTTTCTGCACACACAATTCTGCGCTCCATAACAAAATATTTGGCGTTGTGTGTACAGCGTTTTATTGACGTTGTCTTGTTTGCGCAGGCTGTAAACATAAACCCATGTCTCCCACATGGCAAAAATAAAACTAACGTTGCATATCATCGGTGATATACAGCCGCTCTCCGATGCTAAATGACTGGAAAATGTAAAACATGTGAAAACATAGATTAGCGGAACCTCTAAAACTGATATAGTGCCGATTTAACACCCAGTTTGCATAATTTACATGAGCGCATTAGCGACGACGTGCATAAAGGATGAATTTACGGTTTGGGCGTATGCCTTCTTGTCCACAAATACTTATAATTCAGATTTTACGTCCGACAGACCAGGTGGTTGGAATTTGCATAAATAATTCTGATGTCGTTAACAATTGCTCGGTCATCCCAATGGTCAAGTCTGCGTATAAATGTTAACGTCTTTTCAGAATAGAAGACGCGTTAGAATCACCATCAAATGAATACGAATTAAATTCAGTAAATATAGAATAAGAAAAAATACATTCAAACATAAATTTTACATTCCTGTTATAGGAATTGCTCCTTAAGTTTTTCAATGCTAGTTTAAAGAATACACTGGGATTAGATGTACAAAATCCTTGAGATTTAAACTCAGGTTAGACCATGGTGGCAAAGTGTAGTATGGTGTCTCAGTTTCTCTCATTTTTCTGACCATTCTTTGAACAAATTACTAATTTCTGCCTAAAGAGTCAGCTTCATTTATTTTTTATTAACAGTGCTAATTAGTGAAAGTATGTCCAAACATTCTCAACAAGATAATAAAACATTTTGAAATTGGTAAACTCATTTCCCGACATTTCTACTGCAGATATGATCCCATAACAGTTCTTCACAATAAGTAATATAATTTCTACCAATTAAATGTTGTATTATTAACCTAAATCGCCAACAAATTGAATTTTTTAACTAATTAATAAATCACATTCAATACGATATATCAATTTCAAAACGTTCCACTAATGAAAAAGCTTTTCAATGGCGGACACTGCACCGCATTTCCTATAAATTAAGTATTATGGTAATACGAAAGCTATAACATTTATTATTCAACCGCCTAACGCGAGCGTAATAGATTCATTACAGCGTGTTAACACCTTCAGAAAAGTCCATTTACATCATATTGACATTCAAGGAGTAGCAACACACATTTTCGATTAAGAGATGTTAATTTACCTGAACGGTATGATCGTATCTACGATATATATTGACAAGCATAATAGTAACACTTTACTCGATGTTTAATTGAATAAATTGACATGTGGGTATAACGGAAAAACGTGTGGTTTCTGATGACAAAACGAAGAAGGGGTATTCAACACTCTCTTTCCAAAACCAAGCTCGTAAAAATTAAATGGCATTCTTTACAAGAATCTAAAGATAAGATTTTACAACGATAGACCACAAGACGTATAATAAAATGTTAATTGCCAATCTTGGTATACCATAACGTGACGATAAATCAGTGTTTTTGTACTTCATACGAAAGCCTTAAAGGAGTGACGTATATTATCTGGTATTTCCTGGGCTACAGGCTTTAGAATTTTTGAAATTATTACTGTAATTTTTTGGCATTCCTTGTGGCTTGTGGCCATTAGAAGAAAAGGTACTCCACCATTACTTTATCACTTTATGAAGGAAAATTATGAAATATGTAAACTTCCAAATAGTGGAAAGTTCGTCCACTCCCTCCTGATCTCATCAAACATGACTAGAACAGTGGAAAAACAGAATTACAGAAGGAAACTAGTGAATAAAGGAAGGCAGAAGAAGAAGGACAATAAAACCACGACACTCGTGTAAGAAAAATCAAAATAAATAAAACTACAAAAATTAAATAAAGTTATGCTTGTTTTTATGGCGTAAAGGTTTCAAAAATTTAATTTGTTTATACAGTGAGCGCACAAAATATGAAAATTTCACAACATATCTGAAAAGATTTGTTATTACAAAAATTTAATTAACAAAATTAAATACTCATATAAAATTCACTTTACAATTAGTCACCTGCAATTGTTTTTTTCTTTTATATGGCAACCCCATGTTTTCCTTACTGATTATGATGGCTTAATTGTCGTCATGTTAGTACCTATACAAATTGTATGACTCTATATCACAAAATTTTAGAGGAATTTAGGGAATATTAATAACTTTTCGCTGTGAATCGAATGCAGTTTAGGAGACCCTTTTGAGGTTTCGGGTTTAGCTGCCAGGCATAAGAGAAATGTTTGAAAATTTCTAGAGTCGTGGTTTTTTTACAGTTTACTAAAGAGAATATTTTTCAGACCGGATTCATATTCAGGGCAAATAAGTTTATCCAGAACGAATTTTCATATTCCATTCAGAAAAACCATGTTCCCCAGAGCTATCAATAGTAGTTACCCATAGTTTACAATAGTATAGTTTACGTTTTTTTAAACAATAAAATGCCACAGTAACCTTTTACCATCTCAAAACTCTATTCAAAATATATATTATATATTTACGGACAACATTCTTAATTTTCTAACATTTTGTATTTAAAATGTTTGGGCATTGTATTTCTGGGAGCACTGCAGTTGAAGAGTGTGGATATGTATTTGCAATAAACTAAAAAAGTTAACTAAAAAAGAAGGACGTTTCGCTCTTATTGGAACACACAGTCCACACGGAATTTAGTGGTTCAGTGTCAATTTTTTAAAAGACAATAGAAGAGGTTATTTAGAACCTATTAACCAAAGATACTCATTGTTGTGTTACTTGGGAAAATTTGGAATAGACGGAATTTCATTGTAGAGGTGTTCCCATTCCACTGAAAGTTTCACTTTAACCATCCTCGAGTGGTCAAGATATGTTTGACGAGATTCCAGGATGATAGGAACCAGCGACGAGCTGACGTCTATTACAATTTTAAAAAACACCTTGCAGATATTGTAGTATTCAAGTGTATTAAAAAGACGCGACAAGTATCTCAACGAAGATGGAATTCCACTCGACATTCCAACCCGACAATATTGTTGCCACAGGCTAAATATAATTTCTTTCTTAGCGACTTCAGCACATTATGTACTCCTCACTTCTACTATTACTCATTCGATTATTCACTTATTTCTTTGTGGCGCCATTCCTCGAAGCGTCTATGAGATAGTTCCCGTATTGTTGTTGTTGTCGTGTGGGAAACACAACATGCGACAGAAGCGAGCAGTTGTTGTGGTTAGGTGCAATGGCCACCAGAACAGATTGTGTATCAAATGACACACATTGCAGTGGTAAGCCTCAGCGTATGTACAACGAAGGCATTAAGTCGCTTCAGAGATAAGAGAACGCAGAGCAAAAATAAAAATAAACCACAAACACATACACGCACACATACCGAGCGGGGTCGACGCACTTGGGAAAAAGAGCAGAGGCAGCATGCTCTAACAGGTCCGGGCCGCTCAAAAATAGCATCATCCGTCTCGGCGGCGTTATTAATTTGACATTTTCGAATAAAGGCGGCGTTTTTCGCGCTCCCGCGATAGAGATATGTATACACACAAGAAGCGCACTGGTGTCAACGACCACGGCAGTAGGTTAGACTTGCGCTCTTGCTAATGAGGTCACATGCTCTCAGATGTTCGACGGATATAACGTTGCAGGCGACGACGTAGCTGCAACACCATCGCGAACATACAGTCATCGCTGGATGACATATGTATAAATTAATAGCGATTACCGGTCACCTACGCCGCCGATCAGAAGAGGTTCTCTCTCTCGAAGAAAGCCAGCACGTGAAGGCAGAACCGCCTGGTGCGGCGCGCTGAAAATTGGTTTACATAATTGAAGAAGAAGCTGAGTTTGCTTTTAGTACCTACTCCTCTCTGATCGTTTAGCGAACGCTTTGGCCCGCCTATGCTCTCTGACGAAATGAATGGATGATGATTGATGGCCATCATCCTCATTGCTCGGATATTGGTAAGCGGAAATTGTCTAATTATTCCATCACGATGCCCCAATTTACTGAGATTCGTTTCTTAGAAGTACGCAACGGTCTTCTGGTAACTCATCAACTTCTCTTTGAGGCTTATGTAAACCATCCCTTGTTGTTATTTTGATATAAGAGGTCTGAGCGTTTCACTGCCTTGTATCACTAGAACCTGGAAAATCTATTGTAATGAAGCTCTCGATAAATCCATGCAAACTAATCCTATGATGAAGTTCGTTTAAGAAGTGTGTAGATGAAGTTTCCAACACAATTGTTTCCATCGTATCTGTGGCATTATAAGGAAGTTAAATCTGTGTCTTCATAAGAACGACAAAGAAATTAGAGAAAGAGTTTGAAAGGACATTTTCTCCTATTATACTGGATGAAGACTGGATCGTGACGATGTTTGCACGATGGACGTCGTTTCTGCTAAGTTTTCAATACGCAATGGTCTGTTCATAACTGCTCATCTTTACTCTACTCTCTACTCTACTACTACTCTCTCTCTCTACTACTACTCTGCTCTACTATTACTTTTCTACTCATCTTTTTGTCTTATGTAAACAGTGCCATCGCTTGTTGTTGTTTATATATAAGAGGTCTTTAGACTTCCACTACCTAGCACCACCCTCGGCCAACCCAGTATGATAACAGCAAATAAATCTAATAATGAAGTATGTTTAAGAAGAGTGAAGATGAAGTTTACAACACCATCGTTTATATCTGAGTACTAACCTGTGTATTCACAAGAACGACAAAACACAGCTAGTAGTGTGGAAGAGAATGATTTTGAAAGGACATTTCCTTATATTATGGATTACGACTGGATCATATAATGAGTTGGCCATAATGGGATTCGTCTCTGAAAAGTTTCCACTATGCCATAGTCGACTGTTAGCTGGTTAACATCTCTTTCAGTCTTATGTAATCCAAACTGTACCATCGCTGGTTGTTGTTTTGATATAGGACTTCTTCAGAATTCCATTACCTTGCATAACTGCCAACTGGAACTTCTATGCTAATGATGTCCTTAACCAACCCATGATGATAAGAGCAAAGAAATTTTATGATGAAGTGTGAAAATAAATGTTAACAACACTATCGTTTATATCGGTGATAGGTACTATAATGAAGTTAAACCTGTATCTTCATAAGAACAACAAAAAGAAACTAGCTGTTTGGAAGCCAAAGATTTTGAAAGGACATTTCCTCCTATTGTACAGGTTTAAGACTGGATCATGTAACGAGGGTACCATGATGGGTTTGGTTTCTGAGACGTTTCCATTACGCAAAGGTCTAGTGGAACTGGCCAACCTCTCTGAGTCTTCTGTAAGCAAATCAGTACCATCGCTTGTTGCTGCTTTTGTAAACGTTGTCTTCAGAAATCCTTGCATAACTGAAAACTGAAACTTCTATGTTAATGAAGCCCTTAACCAACCCATGATGATAAGAGCAAAGAAATTTTATGATGAAGTACGTTTAAGAAGTGTGAAGACGAATGTTAACAACACCATCGTTTATATCGGTAGTACTATAAGTAAGTTAAACCTGTGTCTTCATAAGAACAACAAAAACAAACTAGCAGTGTGGAAGAGAAACATTTTGAAAGGACATTTCCTCGTATTATACTGGATTAAAACTGTACCATGTAACGAGGTTGCCATGATGGGTTTCGGTTCTTCGAAGTTTCTAATACGGAATTGCGTTTTGGTAACTAATCAACATCTCTTTGAGTCTTATGTAAATCAAACAGTACCATCGTTTGTTGTCGTTTTTATATAAAAGGTCTTCAGAATTCCTTCACCTTGTAAAACTGGGAAATAGACTTTCAATATTTTGATCCTGGCTAACTAGTTTTATTTTAAACGAGCGATCTCAATCAAATGGAAGTTGCTCATGCAGCTAAACTATTAATTTTGGCAGCTCATTTGCAAAATCCTTGAAAAATGCTTTGAGCAAACATCCAGTTCCTTTGGGCCCTTTTGAGCAAAAAGCTTTTCGCCCCGATATAAAATTGTCAGGGGACCCAAAAGGACATATTTCAGCAAAAATCCTAATATTTTTTCGGCACGATTACAATACTGTATCATACGTATGATGAACTAAAAAACTAGAAGTATGGAAAGGACTGGATTAAGACTGGAAAATTGTAACGAGGGTGTCATGAGATAAATAATGGTAATCAAGAATCTAAATACAAGATTGGAAATATATTTATATCATGGTCTTTTAGACTGTTTTCAATAGCTATTCTCCAAGTGATATTATGCTAAGCACTAAATTAGAGATTTTGTAATCAACCAGAATATGGTGAAATGTAACGAAATGTTACTAACATCGAAGAGAAAACTGGAGTGGCTTTAACCGCGTCCAAGATATGATTGTTATGGTTAACTCTAATCTCTTCCAGTAAGATTGGCCGTGTAGGTGTCACATCCGCAAAGATATAGCAAATCCAATTACTTCCATTATGTCTCCCCGTATCTTCTAGGAATGCACAGGCGTCGCTGGTTCGAATTTCGCCAAGTTAATGACTTCATCTGATTAAATTTCACGCCATGGCGGTCACGATCCTGCGGAGAAAGTCGGCGTGTGGTTCTCCGTGGTCGTTCTTTGTCATCCCTATACCGTTACGTACTGGAGGAAGGACGACATCCGAGGAGCGAGGCGAGGATCTAGTCTTAAGGCGGCCACCAGGTGTCCTAGGGATCGCCTATCCCAAAAACGGCGGCCGTCGTCGGTCGGAAGAAGGTTCATTGTCCTATGACATCACCAGGTTACTAGGTCGTTGCGCGGTCCCAACCGAAAAATCGCTCTATGCCGTTGACTTCGGGTCGTGGGCAGAGGCACGCACCTCGTCGTGCGTGGCCAACATCATAACGCACTTTATTAATACAGTAAATTGCCCAATCATCGTCGAGTTTTTTCGGCAGTAGGTCATGGGTAACCGAAGGAATTCTTGAGGTTTTTTTTTGTTGGAGGACCACAGTGGTGATGTGTATAACTACTACTTTCTTTCCTAATATGATATTGGAGGTATCTATCAAGGAGGAAACAAGCAACACTTGATATTATAATTCCAGGTAATCAATTTTTCTATGACCAAGACGGTTTTTGATAATCGATTAAGCATAATCATCTCTAACCCATCTATTTTTTTCTAATGCCACAAAAACCAAAATCATAGCATCACAGTTGCTTGAATGCACTCAGACCGAAAATTTGAAGAACTTTAATATTCTAGTATTAAAGAAGAAAAAAAACTACGTTATTTTGAAAGAAACATGCTGGAGCGCCTACTCATGACTAACACAAGTGTTGAGGAAATCTACCGACTTCATTTAAGTAGGTTTGCCAGTAGATGTAGTTAAAATGCACTTTTTGGGTCAGATTAGTTTACCTAATTAGGTTTCCTATTATTTACAACAGTTATCTAGCCAGCAACAGCCAATACGATCCAAAAGTACACCTAAAACAATGTTAAAGAAAATCTTTAGGTTATATTTGTTCTGACGTTTCTAGACACAGTCTATAAGATTGCCTATACTAGTGAACCATATAACATTAAGGTTCTAACCAATTACGTAAATGTTCGATAATTTCAAAGTTTTAATAGTTTTTTAATAGTTTTAATAGTTCTACATCGTCTGGTAATGGTTTACTTAAAATATTTTATCCGTACACAAAATTAAAATCGTGTAAAAATTAGCGACTTTTTACAAAGAAAGAAGAAACTTAGCTATCTTACTTACCCCTATTGTTATAAACTTAGTATTGATTAATTTGTGAATAATAAAACCTTCAGATAAATGACTATAAAAGCACTTCATTCTGACATTTGTACATTTTTAGTTGAAGTCACATGATTTAGTTGAAAGCCATTATTTCGCACCATTTAAACATAAAAAAATAATGCCAAAGCTGTACTAATGCAATTATGAGCATCAAGAAGACTTAATGTTAAAATTCATGTAATGGTAAAACTTATCAGGTTCTATTTCTCACAAAAATCTGTTGTTTGTTCTAAAAAATTATAAATGTATAAATTTCCACACGAAAAAAAGTGACAATAATTTTTCTTAAACCGAATTTTCTTGTATTATACAAAGACGTTGAATACAAACTATTTTTTGTTATCGTCTTGGACCTTAAGATTTGTTATTACACATAATAATAAGAAGGTTTTCTACCTTCTTATTATATTTATTAATTACTAAAAACTCATTTACTTACAATATTTATTACATACAAAAATTAGAGTAAAAAAAGAACAGTGTAGAACAATAACTTTTATTTTCTACTATAAGGAAACCTGTCCAAACAGCGTACATTTTTCAACAACAAAAACTCTTTAGCGATAGTATAAATTTTGCGTTATTTAGGAGTTTCAGTATATCCGACGCTTTATTACTTGGAGATAGGTTTAAAAAAATCAGTAATAAACATTAACTTACTCTTTGTAACTTGATCCGGGGATATACTGTATAGAGAAACCTGTCATCCACTTTGTCAATGACCAGCGCTCCAAAAGTATATCCTTGTGCACTTGTGGAACTTTTAGGGGACAATGAACTTGCAATAAAACGCACAAAATCTTGAGATTCCGTTAAACGAACCAATCATTTGGAACGTAGTTAGATCCCAGTTTCTTATCCGCATAGAAAAATGACCAAAAAAGCGTTGTCGGAACCGTGCAAATTATACCGTTTGGGTCCTGTCATGTCATTGCCATGGGTTTCCAGTTTTAATAAACAACATAATGAGAGGAAGCTTTTATAAAATGGTAAACTTTCATCATATATTTTAAGAATACTATATAATATGTTAGTTTATGTAAAGTAATAAGCAAAAACCTTGGAAATAACGTTCAAGAAAATGAAATATACATAAGTCAATGTCCTCAAAATGGCGATGACGACAGTCTCGGAAATAAAACAATACGTTCCGGAAAAAATACGAAGGTATAAAATTTAAAAATATAAGAAAGAAACTTGAAGGAATTTTTGGAGCGTAGCCAATAGTTTGTTCCTCGCGTAACTGCGTCGAAACAAGCTACACCATGAGGCATTGCTGAACGCCTGAAGAATTTCTATACATGTCTGCAAAACTAACGAAGATGCATGGCGAAAGTAGCGCGATGAAACGCTAAAAGTAAACACAAACTAAAAAACAACACAGAATTACGTCTGACTAAACTTTATGATCCATTTTGAGGCTTTATTTACTTGGATATACATATATCTTCAGCTTCTGTATAATTCTGATTTTCCTGATTATAAATTTGCTTCTAGAAATTATATACACATTACTTTATGTCGTGTCTAACGAAGATGCATGGCAAAAGTAGCGCGATGAAACGCTAAAAGTAAACACGAACTAAAAAACAACACAGAATTACGTCTGGTTCAACTTTATGATCCATTATGAGGCTTTTAATCTTCAGCTTTTGTATAATTCAGTTTTTCCTAATTATAAATTTGCTTCTAAAATATATATACACATCACTTTATGTCGTGTCTAACGAAGATGGACGGCAAAAGTAGCGCGATGAAACGCTAAAAGTAAACACGAACTAAAAAACAACACAGAATTACGTCTGATTCAACTTTATGATCCATTATGAGGCTTTTAATCTTCAGCTTCTGTATAATACAGTTTTTCCTGATTATAAATTTGCTTCTAAAAATTATATACACATCACTTTATGTCGTGTCTAACGAAGGTGCATGGCAAAAGTAGCGCGATGAAGCGCTAAAAGTAAACGCGAACTAAAGAGCAACTCAGAATTACGTCTGATTCAACTTTATGATCCATTATGAGGCTTTTAATCTTCAGCTTCTGTATAATTCAGTTTTTCCTGATTATAAATTTAATTCAAAAAATTATATACACGTCACTTTATGTCTTGTCTAACGAAGATGCATGGCAAAAGTAGCGCGATGAAACGCTAAAAGTAAACACGAACTAAAAAACAACACAGAGTCACGTCTGATTCAACTTTATGATCCATTATGAGGTTTTTAATCTTCAGCTTCTCTATAATTCAGTTTTTCCTGATTATAAATTTGCTTCTAAAAATTTTATACACATCACTTTATGTCGTGTCTAACGAAGATGCATGGCAAAAGTAGCGCGATGAAACGCTAAAAGTAAACACGAACTAAAAAACAACACAGAATTACGTCTGGTTCAACTTTATGATCCATTATGAGGCTTTTAATCTTCAGCTTTTGTATAATTCAGTTTTTCCTAATTATAAATTTGCTTCTAAAATATATATACACATCACTTTATGTCGTGTCTAACGAAGATGGATGGCAAAAGTAGCGCGATGAAACGCTAAAAGTAAACACGAACTAAAAAACAACACAGAATTACGTCTGATTCAACTTTATGGTCCATTATGAGGCTTTATATCTTCAGCTTCTGTATAATTCACTTTTTCCTGATTATAAATTTGCTTCTAAAAATTATATACACATCACTTTATGTCGTGTACCTAACGAAGATGCATGGCAAAAGTAGCGCGATGAAACACTAAAAGTAAACACGGACTAAAGAGCAACACAGAATTACGTCTGATTCAACTTTATGATCCATTATGAGGCTTTTAATCTTCAGCTTCTGTATAATTCAGTTTTTCCTAATTATAAATTTGCTTCTAAAAATTATATTCACATCACTTTATGTCGTGTCTAACGAAGATGCATGGCAAAGGTAGCGCGATGAAACGCTAAAAGTAAACACGAACTAAAAAACAACACAGAATTACGTCTGGTTCAACTTTATAATCCATTATGAGGCTTTATTTACTTAGAAATATATCTTCAGTTTCTGTATGATTCAGTTTTTCCTGATTATAAATTAGCTTCTAAATACACATCACTTTATGTCGTGTCTTCATAAACTTATTAGAGCACTCCTTGAAAATTATAACGACATAAAATTTGGCCATACAACTAATAAACACCCACGACTTTGTCCGGACTTGTAGCTAGAGAAGCTAAGAGGAATCTGCGTGCTGTTATTCTTGGACGCAGTCTGCGAGATCTAAATTATACAATTCTGGTCCAGTACAATTTTATTAGTTTGCCTTATTTATTATAACCGGCTAGCTATATATGTATATGTATAAATAGTAATATACACAGCGTACCGGAGCGTAAACTGCTTCGTTAGTTCGATTTTTTGAACTACTTTCGGCTGTGTTGGTGCTCGTTGCTTTGCCGAGAAGTATGCTGTGTTAATTGAATTTCTCTAATTGTCACTTAAACGAGCGGTAAGTACTCGCTTGCCATCTCATTAGTGTCTTCCATACCAAATACGTGAAAATATGTATGTTATGTGAAGATACATAATAACAATTTTCACTAAGAATGAAGAATAGAGAAATTGAAGGGATCGGTATCAAAAGTGGCTAAAGACCATAGGAAACCATATGTTTTTATCCAGTTTTCATTCTCATGCCTTCAATTCCAATAATGCCATGGTGTTCCTTAGTCGAGAAAATAAAACCGAAAAATCATCCAAACCTTAGAACCCACTGTAGCAGTAGTTCAGTCATTCTAGATTTTTGATATACGTTGTATTAACAAGATTAAATGCAGTCTAATCGATAGCTTGTGGTTCCATTAGCAACATACTAAAATGTTCAGAATTATAGTTAATAGGAAAATATATAATGAATTAAAAACTATGCCTGTCACATTTTCATCCTTATAATAATCTTTTATTACTTTTATTTATTTATTCCTCGAATCTCACTCAAAAGTATAAATACCACGTTGTAGCGGACAAAATTTACTATCAAAATGATTCTGGAACCTATACGAGATAATCAACGGCTAATTTAGTATAATCAACTATAATTGATTCAACAAATTTTTTGCAATTCCACGTTAACCGATCGTTTGACTTTAGAACGGACATTTCTAATGTCAACCGACAATCATCAAATTATCGTTTGACATTAGAACGGGCAAATATAATGTCGTCTGACTGGTTGACATCAAATCGGAATAAAATACTTCAATTAATTACACAAAATTAACTGTTCATTTTCTCGTATAAGTTCCCTAATCCTTTTGATGGTAAATATGTCTGCTACACTATGGTATTTTTTGTTTTGTGATTAAGTTACTGATATTCCAGGAATGAAAGATGAATGTCTCACAAGCACAATTTTCCAATGGTTTTTTGTTAGTTAAAAATGTTCCTATTAACTATGATTCACATAGTAAACAACATATTAAATTGTGTTATTTCTTAGTTTTCACATTGCTTCATTTATCCATTGTATTTTGTTCTTTATTTTTTTATATAATATTTAGAACGGCTGTGACTTTTAAGTATTGAAAAAAGGAGTAATTTTGAAATGTTTTACTCAAAATAACATTAAGCGATTTGGAAATTGTTGATTCAAATAATTTCGAACAACTGCAAAGTATGACTTGTGTGAGTTTTGTTCGGTTTCAATTTCTTTTTTCGCAATTCTCTGCAAACACGTGTTTGCGGCAATTCCAAATTTAGGACTACTTCCCGCTTAGAAATCCAAGGATCGTCTAAAAACCAGTAGTTAAAGCATTGCAAATTATGGTAATCTGCATTCCTTGTTAAAAAGTAGCTGCTGAAGATCCTTGGCAGATTTCTAGGACATTGAATTCATCTAAAATCTTTTTTTTACATGTGTACCTTACTCTTTTTGAAATCCTTACGTGCTAGAAATGCTCTCAGTCTTCATCCATCCTCAACACAAAAAAATATCTAAAACACATATTCACAGTCATATTCGAAAAAATTATACTTCCAAAGAGCTATAACTATTTTACAACTAGTATTAAAATTTTTCATCTTAAGAATTACATAAGCCCATAAAATCCCGAAGACATGATTAATTTTGTGTGCCTACAGCAAAGTGGGTATAGGAATGACTTCATTTTCATTACCAAGATGTCGACGTGAGATTACAGCCACCATAAATTTCACAGTCAGCTCGCGCAAAATGGCGCCCGCCGCGCCGCTTGCAATTCTCTTTCGGTCTATTTCCAGCGAATATTTTCTCTCGGTAATGTTTTACAGGTTCATTCCCACTTAAAATTGTTTATACAGTCTGTCCAGCCGGTCGAAAAACATATTTTACGACTGCATTTCGGCGAAATTACAACTAACGGACAGAATGCCCAACACTAAGTGGAAAATAATTTGGCTGTACGGAAAATATGATGCGAAAAACTTGCTCGATGCGTTTTTTTACAATCACTTATCGACTGTTTTATTGGTATTGGAACATTGGAACACCGTGGAGTGCCGTGGACACTGTTAATTTCTAAATCGGCCATTTCTAATGGCTTGATTTATTCTGTTGTTTATTGCCGGCCGCGCTAAACTCAAATAGCCAATAACAATAATTAATAATTGACGAATAGTGTTCGTACATAGGATTGTGTCGTAAAACTTTACAGTGCCATAAACTTTTCGGGCGTTTATTACTTAGATTGGGTATGGCTATTGATATTGTTTGCTATATTTAGAAACAACGGAAGATCGATCGACACAACGAAGGCTGACGAACGACACCAAAAAACTACAAACATTATGATATACCAAATTTCTTTTTGTAATTGATATTGAGAAAATAACTCTAAAAACTATTTTATGTTCTACATGATCATAAAGTGATATTTTACATCTTAAATACTTTTTGTTGCTATGGTTATATGTCAAATATATCAAATGTTCGTCATTCAAAATATCAATTTTAAATTGTCAATGTCAATTATTGGCGATTAAGGTTATAAGTTTGACAATTAATTGTGTGTACAGTCACTCGTCAATGTCAATTATTGGCGAAGAACTAATGACAAAAATTACGTTTTTCTGGATATTCTTGAGGTTAGTATGACTTCCGGTTTTTCCGGAAATGACGTCATCTTTGAAATTTTAAATGGCTCCATACATTGTTTGTGTGATACTTTCAATCAGGATGACATTCTGAACAGAATAACATATGGATCGTCAAGTTTTATCACCAAGGCGACAAAAAATAAGTTTTTTGTTTAAAAATAACATATAAACATTGCCTAAATCAACCTACTATTTTCAGCAAAATATGTTTTCGTGTTCAGAATGTTATCCTGAGTGAAAATATCCCACAAATAGTCAAGGGTGACATTTAAATTTTTACTCATGATGTCATTTCCGAAAAAAAACCGGAAGTCATACTAACCTCAAGAGTATTCCAAAAAATGTCATTTTTTGCCCGTTAGCACACCTCAAAATTTCATTTAATAAGCATCACAAATAAAAATAAATAAACGGCAATACCCTTGGAGTGGGTCACCCGGTATATTAATTAATTTCTCATTACATAATGTTCTCATTACTATATACAAGATGCTATTTAATTTCTTGATAGTGAAGTTCGGATACTAGTTCATCATAAGTTACGGTGACACAGTAAACTGAAGGATTCTGAAT
Source organism: Melinopterus prodromus (assembly GCA_964023965.1). Taxonomy (NCBI): domain Eukaryota; kingdom Metazoa; phylum Arthropoda; class Insecta; order Coleoptera; family Scarabaeidae; genus Melinopterus; species Melinopterus prodromus. Next base: position 11,085,442 of record OZ030396.1, read on the forward strand.
AGAAAAGAAAAAAAAACACGAGCAACCCGGTTATGTTAAATTTAAAAATTAATTTAAAAGTCAACGGAACTGTAATGCGGCGATCAGTAGACGTGCTAGACAGCTTCGGGGGTCACTTGGGGTCACGCAAAGCCAACTCGGTTTTCATCGATCGATTCTTCCATGCTTACTTCGGCTGGTTATGCAATGCCAACTTTACATATTCCTCGAGCAATGCACCTATAACTAAAGTCTAAAGTTTCAGCATAACTGGCGGTGGTATGGTTGTATGCGTATGATCGGTATGAAAATATTGTTGCTTTAAACTTGTAGAATCATTTTCCTGCAAGGTAAAATATATACCTACAATTATACGTGTTATAATCTGGATTATGAGAATGATTAATTATGGTCATACAACGAGGATTAAGTGGAGCTTTGGATTATTACAGAAAAGTGGAGATTAATCATTATTTTCAGTGTTTAACTTGCACTTATGACTTTATTATTATATGAACTTAGGTCAAAACTTAACTTTTGTAATGAAAGTTTCCCTGACTCTGGTCATCTATAGGGAAATGTTTTGGTATTGTCTGGACTTTTTGTAAGCTAAGTTAAGATAATGTCACATTTTATTTGTCACTATTTTATCCAAACTTCAAAATCTTTTTTTGCAATATCTTTCTTGCGTTGTTCAGATGACAGTGAACGACACACAGGGCAAAACCTTGCGAACCCTGAAAATGTACAGGGAAATTCCATGTATCATTATTTCTGATAAAGAAAAGCAATAACCATGTAGCCCAATGTTGACCTTTTTCGACATACAGTGTGTTTCACTTTGAGAAGATTTACCTAAATATCTCCTTTGTTTACAAGCCAATCAATCTGATATTTGTACGGGTTATAAAGGTTTTGTGGAAGCAGAATATCTTTAAAGTAAAATATGTCAACTAAAAAAAAAACTGAATTAAAAGACGTGTTTCCAGTAAACTCATGCCCAAAAATTAGGTAGAGAAAAAAATTGTTTCAAAACGTGTTAACTAATTGCAAAGAAAACCTAAATGCAAAATTTTGCAAAAATGTTTTAGTTTTTATTTTTGAATATGTTACGATAAAACATTTTTAAAACTTATAATATAATGATAAACATTATTTATTTTGATAAAATCTGGGTCGTTTATTTGGTTTCTATTGTATTGTTTAACAACAATCGTACATTTGTTTTTATTATGAAAATTTGTCATAAAATGTGAAAAATAAATATAAAAATAAATTATATCTCATTCCTTTGTTTCCATGTTTTTTTTTTTTTCGAAGCAGTTTTCAAACTTTTTATTATAGCTATAGTTGAGCAGATTTTTACTTTAAATAGAAATGTACAACATAACAAGTAAAAAATCAAATTAATTATCTTTTAAATAAAGAAAAACAGTATTTTTTTATAAATACCTTATTTTTTGTGGATTTTTTACTATACTGGTAACCTTTACTAGCACACATTTTAAAACATAGTTACACTAGTTTAGCTAGCTGTATTGTCAAAAAAGTAAGACACTTCTTAACCTTCTGCAGGACGTATAATGGAAATGGTCAATATTTAATTACATATTATTATTTTTACTTTATCACGCGCAGTATGATCAAGGATTTTGCAAATTAGCCGCCATTTTTATAATTGCGCCAAAATAGTTAAATAATAAATTAAAGTAGAGGATTCTGAATAATTTATGTCTATGACATTTTTTGGTAGAATTAATAGTTTAGCTGCAAGAGCAAATTCCATTTGATCTAGATCGGTCGCATGTGCATTGATATAAATCTAGTAAGCCAGGATTTAACATATATTTTTATTCTAATGACAGTAAGTGGTATCAAATGCTGATGATTTGACAATACCTACTGTCAATAGTACCAAAATATCTGTAAAATCCTGGCTAACTAGTTTAATTTTAATGCAGACACAACTTATCTTAATCAAATAGATTCTCATGCAGCTAAACTATTAATTTTATACATATAATATATGATACTCTTACCTGATAATGATGTTTTATTATACGCTTAACTTGAAAACGCCAACTTGTCGGGAATTAAAATCATTGTAGTCAGACACGATATAGATGGAAACTTTTTGTATGTTATTTGTAATTCCCTAACGCCCGTAACCAAAGGTGTACACAAAACTCCAGTTTGGTTTTAATTTTCCTGAAGTGAAATCCTTCTGATCATGTTTAAGCATATACAAAACATAACGCTGTACAATAAAACCTGAAATTATATAGTTTTATTGCAATTCAATTACATAATAGTACATAAATAATAATGTAAAATATGATTAGATATAAATTTTTGAAATCTTTGACAAGATGTAAATTTCTTGGTCTGAAAATACTTAGTGGATTCCATCATATATCAATCATATTAATCATTATATAACAAAATTTCTCGAATAATGGATAAAGGAATTCTAAGTAAGCACTAACGACTTATGATTGGACAAATTACTTAAAACTCCAAGTCTAAAGAGCATCGTAAAGTAATCGTTTATATTACTTCAGTGTACTTTCAGAGCACTTTAACGTTTCCAGCAACCTATATTATTTTCTTGCGAAAATCTCGAAAAGTATGATGAACCGATTTGCAACGTATTGCACAATTATCAAACAATTGCAATCCACTCATCTGAGTGATCGCCGACCCACAATTAACAGAGCTTAAGCGACGTGTTAGATTAGTATAATGATAATTTCAATCTTGAGCAGTTGATTGAACTTTATGGCGGATCGGTTGCGATCAATGTCGTTTCGTAAGAGAGGATAGATTGAAAGTAGTGATTTTGACTTTCATCTCTCTTCTTGGAAGTATTTCAATAATCCACGGTGGAGAGAGAGAACCCAATAAAGCTTTCACATCGCGCGCTCCGAAGCCGAGAGCGCCATCATCGACGTAAAAAGAAGAATCGAAACGTGCGCGGCATTTGCGGCGATAATTTTTAATAAACGCTCGAAGAGGAGTGAAATTAAAGAACAAAAACGAAGTTCGAGAAGCTCATTGCCTCATATTTCCACTCTGAAATGAAGAGTTCACATCGGTTATGGTGTTAAAATTTTGGCGATTTGATAAACTGGGTCTCGTGGTTATCGTGAGTGTTTTGTTTGTTTTATTGTTTATTGTGGTGAAGAAGTGGATTCTTTTGTTATAGTGAGAACTATATAATCACCGTCTTATCGTTCGTTGATCTCTCCGGTAATAAAATGTTATTCTCGTGGTGTTATCGCGTTAGAAATGGCAAGGTTGTCTACGGCAAAATAGGCAGTAAAAAATTTGGCGGTTATTTTTTTTTTTGGTCGTCATCACCGTAATTCATAGTCAGCGTAATTGATGTATTGTTATAGAATGGCAAAGTAGAAAGCAAATATTTCCCAGCGATAGGACGCGTGTACACTAGATACGAGGTCTTTAAAGCCAGGACACTGGACCGGTTGTTACTTCTTGTTGGTCCGGCCGTCGGTGAGGATGGTGCTAATCAAAACCTTACTCGAAAAGTAAGTAATTTTTTTCCGGGCAGCGAACTCGAACTTTTTTTTTTTTGCCGCGCTTGTCAAGGCAACGTCTGTTTTCGCCGCCAAAAAATTCGGTTATTAATAAGCTCGTCAGCCAAGGTCAACTAGTCTCGATTCATCATCACTACTACAGTTTTTTTTCGGCGCTCGTGCCTCGTTACTATTACGGACCTACCTATATAATTTCGCGTACTTGGCCTATATTTGCACCCATTCATTTATTTTCGTCTTCTCATTTCAGACCTGATGCCACTACAATCCACTTCCCATGCCTAATAACGGACAGCCGACCACTACCAGTACATCTAGCCTTCAGAGGTCTAACGATAAGCGTTGGAAGTAGAAGAATCCTTCAGGATGTCGACGGGTGGGTGCGTCCTGGACAGGTCCTCGCGGTTATGGGACCCTCAGGCTGCGGGAAGACCACCCTCTTGAACTGTTTAAGCGGCCGATTACGCTTGGATAGCGGTCAGATCTTCTTGAACAGAGACCCATTATGCAAGAGGTGGAAAAGGAAGATCTGTTACGTGCTCCAACAGGATATCTTCTTCCCGGATCTTACCGTCAGACAAACGCTAGAATACACGGCTAGGTTACGCCTACCCGACACGATGAGTCACTCGCAGAAAATGCAGTACGTCGACCACATCATCGACGTCCTGGAGTTAAACCATTGCCAGGATACCATCATAGGAGATTCTCTGAAGCGAGGCCTCAGCGGGGGTGAGAAGAAACGAGCGAATATAGCTTGCGAACTACTCACGAATCCCTCGTTGATGCTCTTAGACGTCAGTATTCGTTTTTAGTGAAAATATCTACATTTTTTTATCTTGTTTCGTTATTGTAGGAACCCACGTCGGGGCTGGACTCCTACGCCGCGCATAGCCTAATACAAACCCTCAAGAAATACGCTGTTTCCGAAGGAAAAACTGTCGTTGTCACTCTTCACCAACCATCATCTCAAATCTTCCATCTCTGCGATAAACTTCTATTGCTCTGTGGTGGCCAGACTGCGTATTTCGGGGAAACTTCCAGGGTGGTCGACTTTTTCGGTAGTGCTGGTCTTCATATAATGCCTCATTACAACCCAGCTGATTTCATACGTGAGTTTTTTTGGAGACCATAATGATCAGCGATGCTTATTAGTTGTTTTAGTTGAACAGGTCAAAGGAACACCAGAACTCCAACAGAAGATCATATCCGCAGCAAAAGAAGAGAGGAGTAGAAGAGAATATTCCTCGGAGTTGATCCATGAGTGTTACATACCGGAGAAATTTGTAGAGGCAGCCACTAGAGATAGCACCCATGGAACATATCCTCATCTAGATCGTAAGTTGCTTTTTGGTGGTTGTTTGATCAATATCTAAATGGTTTCTCAATTCCTTTCAGAAGATACCTTAAATTCAGTGGATCCAGACGTAAGAAGACTATGTTTAGACACTCACTCACACGCATCGTCTTCAGTTAGTTCAGATACCACCGAGTCCGACTGTTATTTCTCCTGGCCGACGAGTTTCTGGACGCAGTTCAAAGTCCTCTCGAGTCGAAACTTCCAAGAGGCAAAACCTAGGATGTTATCGAAGCTAAACTGGATCCAAACTATCGGTTTGGGTTTGCTCGCGGGGCTGCTGTGGTTCCAGTTGAGGAGAAGCGAGGAGCACATACACGACTTCCAAGGATATATGTTCTTCTCGACGACGTATTGGATGCTGTTCGCGCACTTCGGGGCGCTTAGTTCCTTTCCGCCGGAGAGGGAGGTGATCAATAAGGAGAGACAATCAGGAGCTTATAGACTATCTGCGTATTACCTCGCAAAAATGGTGGGCGAACTGCCATTGACCATGACGTTACCAGCGGTATACCATCTGATATCGTACGCGATGTTAGGGTTCAACTCCGCGATGGTGTTTTTTACCTTGTTGGCATTCCTCTTGCTGAATACTCTTGTCGCGCAGAGTGTCGGCTTCTTCATAGGGGCTATGTGTATGGACATGCAAGTCAGTATCACCATTAGCGCTTTGTACACGTTAGCGACGCAATTGTTCGGAGGATATTTTGCCACGAATATACCACCGTGGTTGACGTGGATGAAGTTCTCGTCCATGGTGTACTACGCTTACCAAAACATGCAAACGATAGAATTTGGAGATGACTCACATCCTATATCGTAAGTACAATCCTAATTTATCATCATAGTGCCGTTCTAAGTCGTGAAAGAAAATATAGTCCATGGTTAATTCTAGAAAATCCGGATAGCTTTTTGAGCCATTTAACTGTGCTGTTACGGTTGAGTTTACGACTGCGAATGGCACTATAAATAACCCTTAATTATGATATACGAATATTAAGTAATGTAATGCCCTTGGGTGTATTCATAGACACTGCATTTCCCGGGCACAGGTCGTGGTCACAACGTTTGTAGCATTGTTCTTTAAATTAGAACATATATAAGTTGTTGAAGTGTATATGCAACCAATTGTACACTGCTTACTCTGTTTAGTCATCATTGTCGAATCGTTACCTTTTTGGAACACGATTCCAGGATAACTTTAAGACCTTAATACTTTTTTCTTAATTTTACTACGTGGTGGCTAATGGCACATAGTTATGAGTTATAAATATACAGTTGTAATGAAGAAGGTCAGTTGTTCGATAAGGTAAGGGGCGGTCTGTGCGTGATTTTAGAAAACAAGAAAAAATAGATCGCCTATTTTTAGTGGCAAGGATATCGAACGGCTCAGTTATCGAGGATATAAGCTACCATATAAAGTTCTCATGGTATTCTTTGTCGTATTCGTATTGATTTATTAAGAGCAAACACTTTCCTTTTTCTCATCAAATATCCTGTCCATCGCATCATCTGCATCATTTTTAGTTATCAGCAACGGATAAATAACAAATTCAAGAAAAAATAACAAAGTAATTAAATTAAATTTTCAAACAGTTATCCCTGAGCGGCTTGACAATGCCGCTATCAATCAACAAAATTCCGTAAACAGTTTTCTAAATGTTCGACAGTAATACTTTGAACTTCGTCCCCTCTGCTCCAACGAATCAATATTTTGCGGCCTATTGGTGTAAACCTTGGACTTTAGGTGGCAAATCCAATATTTGCAAATCCGGCGACCTAGGTGGCCATTCAATGGATCCTCTCCTTCCAATCCACCTAAAAAATTATGAAACATACAAAAATGATTCCATTAACAATGTTTAGAATTAGTCTTAGAATTATAAATGTAAAAATATACAAAGTATTCCATTTGAAAAAGAAAAATTTTCATAATAAAATGGTCATCCTGCATATTAAAAATATATTTTAATGATAACATTTAATGTCAAAAAACGTTTGTTTGAATGTTTTTTGAATTTTTTTACGGTTGGAGAGTTATGTAGGTGGTCTGGTGATTATGACCGATTTTAAATAATTGCTTAAAACGCAAAAAATGATACATTTTATAAAAAGATTATTTTAATAAAAAATGTTTAGAATTAGTCCAAAAATTACAAAATGTAAAGTATATACAGGCCGTTCCATTTGAGAAAAAAGTTTACGAAACTTCTATAGTAAAATAAAGTCAAAAAACTTTTGTTTGAATTTTTTTTTTAATTTCTTACTGTTACAGAATTATCAAGTGTTCCGGTAATTTTGGCTAACCCTGTATAAAAGACACGCTAACATCTGCCAATATAATCCTGTTTATTTCAAATACAAACATTCAGAAATTTATTCTTCCAGTTTTGTCAAATATTTTCAGATATGCTTTATCTAAACTATACCCAAATAACAGTTGCGTCACAATTAAAACGGTTGAAAATAAAATTCAAAAGTTTTTGGCGTTTTCGTTTCAGAATATATCAACATGGAAGAAAATATGAAAAAAAAATGATTTTGGAATTATGTTCACTCGAGATAAACAATCAATAATGAATAACTCAATAATAATAAATAATTAACAATAATGAATCAATAATAATACCTGCGTCTGGCTTGTCTCAACGTAGTGAGATCTGGAATTTTCTTTAAAAATCAGATTTGACAGATTTAAGTCTTGAGTTTTGGCCAACGTTTGTTCATTGAATTTTAAACATACTTCTTGGCATTTCTTGGCACTGTCATTGATTTCATTAATAGTTATTCAACCAACAAGTTTATTAAAAAGAGCGATTAATGATCGAGACTATTTAGCGCACGAGCGATTAGCGAGTGCGTCATTTCGAGGACAGCCAAAGAGAAGATGTTTCGCAAATTTTGATTTGTAGCTAAATTTACTCGTTTCTATTCGCCCAAATTTATGAATCACACTGTATTCCCAATTAAATCGTTTCGTCTTTCATACTATTGTATTAAAAATTGAATATTTTTGTTTCCATGAAATTGAATCAGAATAAAGATACATTTTTTTCCAAGCATTTTGTCTGAAGGCTTACAAAATAGGGTAAAAGTAAAAAGAGTTTCTTTTTAATAAAATTTAACACAAAACAAATAAAATGGTTTGATACAATAAATAGGACAGATGTCAAAGAATGTTATGTGTTAGTGAATCAGTAACTGATAAAATCTCTTCTCTTGCAGTTGTGCACAACCATCCAAGTTCGAAATTTGCGAAAATAGTAGTACGGTACCACTGACGGCAATTCTAGATTCGCAGGGTGTCCACCTACCGCTATGGGCGAACACGCTGATCCTGCTGGCGTTCCTGTTCGTCTTCAGACTGATGGGCTACCTGGTGCTTCGGTTCTTCCGCAGTCCGAAGTGACAAACCAGCGAAGAGAAAATGTGATAACAAAATACGTTTAGATATTAACGAAGAAATTAGCCGTATATAGGATGTTCCTTTTCGTTGCGCATCATCCGACACCCGACGTCAAACCACTCACCCCGTAGGACAGTGTCCAACGTGACCAAGTCCAACGCGACCAACAACTAAAGTAAAGAACAAGTGACTGCTTCACATAAACAGGCTGTGCTAAGTTTTATGATTACGACTATTATTATTTAAGTAAGTGTATTAATAACGTATTATAAAAGTATGATTAAAAATTATGTGATCCATTCCACCTTGTCGATTGACGAGTTCCGAGGCCCTCTGGACCTTGCCTAGTGCCTTGGTTATATGGTGCCAAGAGGATAAACCAGCTAAGTAAGCTGCCATCGAATTTCTGAGTATCATTACAATGTTAATGTTGTTTTTTTTTTTATTTTGTATTTTGATTGTCTCACAGATTCTGTCTCTTTTTTATTTTATTCGTAGGTTTAAGTGTCGTGAAATCGTTTCCTTCCCTATTTTCAAGACCGCGATCGTTGTATATAGTATATTATTATCATTTTCATGTCAATTTTTAATTGTGAACGTTGCTGAAGGGAGAAGAACCAATAAGAGAATGGATAAAACACACACACACGCCTTTTCGTGAGTACTGTCGTAACAGTGATATTACCTGATTCAATATATTACCGTCGTGTTCGTATAGTCAAAGTCATGTCAGGGAGTGAAGCTATGTACAGTTATTTATTATGATAAAAATGAAATGAGAAGGGCTAAACTTCACTGGCAATGTATTATAACCATATAAATACACGTAAAGAGTAGAGTTTACTATGTTATATTGAGTAGTCTTTGTATATATTATATTTTTTATCTTGTTCTCTTTTTTTTGGACCAAATATCGTTTTCCTCCTGTTTCTCTTTTCGTTCTCTTTTTACATTTATAAATGCACCCTTGTGGCAGAAGTACGCGTGGCCAAATTTTTGTAATAAATATACATCTAGGACAGTAATAATAAAGAAATTTAGATAAATTGTGCATAGCTTTGATATTATTGTTATTACAAATACTATTATATTATTAAAGATAAGACCAATAATGTACTGCCATTTTTTTCTATACATATATATTATATATGATATATAAATCTAAAGAAGAAGAAATACTAGCGAATAAAAGCCAATTTGACGAGGATGAAAATTTTAATAGCTGAAATTTGTATATGAATCTTTTATTGTTGCTGTTTTTTACAATAAAAAATAATACGATATCAAGTTGTCATATCACATAATCTACTTCCATTATAATGTGTATGTTCTGTACAAACAAATTTGTATGTATGATATAATACCTAAGTCCTGGACGCGATCTGGGATATATTTATATAAAAACCAATAAAGAGTTTATAATACTGACTCAATTTTTGTTTTATTTAATAATAATAATAAAATGCTTTATTGTATGTAAATAACTACAAAAGGTACCAATAACACCAAGGTGATTTAAAATGGCATTTAGGGCACTTAGGGCATTTAGCACGTTATAAAAAGGCGACCAGGGTAGGTATCAACCTATATTCCAAACCGAGAGTTACTAACAATAATAATCATTAGAAATTCCTCATTCAGTGTCAATAACAATAACACCTCTTATACAACCGAAGGTAAGTCACGCTTTATAAGAATACATCGACTTCATGCGCACAAAAGCTCCATAATCGACTTATCACACCTTGAGAAAACTGGAAAACACTGAGAAGTGTTCAGAGTTTCTATAGTTTTACTAAAGCTTTTTGAAAGTTTTAAAAATAGTCCGGTTTTTGGAAAAATCTTTAGAAAATTGGTAAAAATAGTCAGAAATGCTCCTTTTTTATTTTGCAGAAAAAACTATATCCGATTGAGTTGTCATTCTACTGCATTTCTTTGATAGTGGTCATTTTAATTATTTTAATTTTTATTCTATCATCAATTGTCAATCTTGAAATTCAATCACAATTTATTGCAGTGATAATGTATAGCTTGTTTTTACTTTTAAGAGAAATATTAGTTACTTTAGTTTGTTTTTTAAAAATCTGTAACAATATCTGACAAATGAATCATAATCATCAATTTTTTATCAGAACTAGCTAGGACATAGCTCCGAATTTCGTATATTTTGTTGTATTACTCAGAGCCAGTGAATTCGTTAACTATCTTTTTGGACCTTGAGGTGTTGCTATCTTACACAGGGGCAAAATTTTGTTCAATCCAAATAAACAAATTGTTTAATTAGAGATAACAAGTAGGGTTGCCAGGTGTCCTGGATTTCCCAGAACATCCTGGATTCAGCCCTACATTTTTTGCGTTCTGCATAAGACCTCCATAGGACACTTAATGTCCTGGAATTTTTAGGGAAGAGTGTATTAGAAATAAAGAACTTGTCAGTCGGGATGCGACTTGACTGTTTCCAACTGTATGTACTCAATCGACCAACTACAACAGTCTATACTAGGTAAGCCGAGAATCAAAGTGAGCCTATGTAACGAATATATATATCCCGTGACTGGTCGGTTTAAATTTTTGCTGCTGCTGAGATCGTCCCACTTCCTTCTATTACTTGAGACACGCCCACCGTGCAGGTTATAATTCGGTCTCGGTGCGGAAGCGTGTTAAGGTACAGCACAACCTCTTCTAAAGTAGTATAGTTTGATTGTTTCAATATTATGTTATTGGTTACCACAAGCTCAATAAACAAGGTGAAGGTAAATTTCCGCCCACCAAAGGTGTTAAATTACGTTTTCTTGATAATGCTAATAAGACGGCCAGCGCAAACTTCTCAAATAAATATAAAAAAAACTGACTTCGAAACGTTGGAAGTTCGTTGAAGATTGTTGCTTGCTACTCAGCAGGCTATGCGACTGGTTAATGTTGACTTACCACACTACGAATCAATTGTTAAGAAAATAATGTACCAATATTATCGCCCTGTGTAAAGAATGCATTGACAAAATTTATATAGTCACTCTTTATTATTATTATTTTAAGGCACGTGTTAACAAGGTGTCTACCGCCATAAGAGAATTTTCTCCAGTGGTACTTCAGACATTCTTTGCCTAAGATGCAGATAAAACTGAAGATATAACTGCAGATAAAACTGACTGTTATATACTTACGTTTATATATTTTTTTCAAATAGAAACTTGAAAAAGCAGACCTTCTTGGCTAAGTAGTACATATTTCAAATCTTAAAATCTCCAAGGAAAAAATTAACCAAAAGATTAAGGATATTTTTTTGTTCTTACGAAACAAACATTATAAACAAATTTTGCCCAATGGATCTAACAGAATCAAACAATCATTTTATTAAGATGTTGCTAATTATTTGGATTTCTAATTCGAATTGATTGATTGCAAGTGGTACATGTCTAAACTTCATAGGTATACATAGGTATACTCTGTAATTTTATTTTATTTTTTGCATATATGATTCAAATCCCGACTGTGAAACGAGTACTTTTGTTATGCACAGAATCCTGGTCGAAGTAAACTGCTTGTTGAGCATATTAAAGCAGGAGTTCAAACAAAGAGATCTACCAGTATATACACTTTATAATGTTGCAATAAAAAGTTGCTACACGCTTCTGTTTTTGCATGCGTCCTGGATTTTTGTAACATTTGTCCTGCACACGGCAACACTCTTGGATCTGGCAACCCTAACAACAAGTTGTATTTATTCCTGCATAAGATGGCATTTACGCATTTACAATATCTATTTGTTACAACAAACGTATTTTTGACTTGTTGAAAACGTTTGTTGTATTAATAAATGTTTATTTAAAAGATTCAATCAACCGTTCTCAACAGAGACGCAGGTATTTGGTTCTAAATTTAATTACCATAACCATGACAACCGATCCATCTTTTGGGATAATTTTAGTCAAAATAGTCTAGCACTCTAGCCGGGAAATGGTTTTAGTGATTGCTTCGCCACGTGGAGCGCTTAGTCCCGGCAACAAGTCGATCACTTTTCATTGCCGATATGGTACTGTGGAGTTTAAAGGTGCGAATAAAATATACGATGAATACCAGCCATAACAAAGACAAATTTGAATGGAATGATTCGTTTATTGTATGCATGAATAGATGATGTTACTGTACTATTACATAGTACCCATTTGGTCGAGATTTTATGACAATATAACAATAATCATTATCTGCTAAAGTTTCCCATATGTTTCTTGCCTTTGCCTAACTCATCCATGCAATAGCAGCATCCAGGCTTCCTGGCATCCTTATGCATTATGCCATGTCTTCCTTAAATTGTATTTGTTGAGTTGCTTTTTATTTCCTCTCCATTTACCATCTCAGCTACTGCAGGTGATACTATTAGAAGTTATTCAAAGAACGCTTCAGGTTTTATTCTGATGAATCCTATAGGCTTATTGAATCTACAATGACCTCCAAGTTCTCCTAAATAAATCATAAATTATTTGTTTTTTTTGTTACAATAACTTAATAAATAAATTAACAAAAATGACTAGAATTACCTAAGATATTAATATTAATATCGAAACCACATGCTTTGAAGAATACTAAACCAAACCATAACTAAGAGTGGCCCATTTAGAAGTAATATTTACGAATTATGCCCCTCATTAATCCTGGTATATTTCGAGCGCACCTAACCTCACTAGTTAAAGGCCATCCCATTAATCCGAATCATCTCTGCCCGAAGGAGGCTGAAACCTTACAACGTGGGAACCATAAATATGGTAATGAGGACGTCACGGTTGCTAAATAGACGACTGACACACTAAAATCGAAAACATGTGCTCCCGGTGGAAGTGGTGGTCATCTCGACGCCGCCGGGTTCACGGTCACCAGGCAACAGCTACCAGACACACGACCAACCTGTTGTTGTTAACCATTACATGTTTTGGTCACCACGCGGTCGTTCGTTTGCAAATTAACAGTGATGTAGTGCCCTGGACCACAAGTGAACAGTCTCTGCAACTCTGGTACGTAATCACGTTATCTTCACTACTTGCTCTATACAGTTATACCAGATCGCATAATTTCAACTTTTCTTCAACATGGAACTTTGGTGTTTTACATGAAGAGTTGGATTCGAGAGCAGTAGCGACATCTAGCCACCGATAGCGGAGGCTTCGACTATTCGGTCGACTCATGGTCGACTATTTAGTACTTCAGATACTATTCGGTAGATGTCGGGTGGTGGTAGTCAGTGGCGACTCGTGAGAATTGCGATAGTGACAAAAAATAAAACTACAAATTATATGCGTAATCTATAAAATAGAACGTGCATTTATTGTAAGCATTTGATAAAAATACGACCAATACAAAAAATATTTGTCTAATACAAAAAATGTTTGAGCAATGCAATAAATTACTTGTGCATTAAAAAGAATAAAAGTGCAATAAATTTATATGTACAACAGAATAAATAATTGTGCATTTATACATTTGAATGTTCCTTTCATAATATATTTGCACACTTAAATAAATAAATGTAAATCTAATTTGGTAGATCATTTAATGTGGAAATAGCATCAGAAACATTATATGACAATAGAGAAGAAATTTTTTTAGAAAAGGGTAATTGAAAATTCAAAAATATTGGGGACTAAACTCCCCAATATTTTTCAATTTTCTTTTCAAAATGGATTTTGATTTTTATGACCAAACACAGAGCTGAAAAGCTTTTGGTTCAAAAGGGTCCAAAGGAACTGTCTATTTGCTCTTAGCATTTTTCAACGATTTTGCAAGTGAGCCGTCATTTCTGTAATTTTGTATAATTTATGTCTATAACATTTTTTGGTCAAATTAATAGTTTAGCTGCAGGAGCAAATTCCATTTGATCGAAATCGTGTCTGCATTAATAGTAGGTAGCCAGGATATTTTGAAACTTTTGACAGTATTCAGAGCGTCAGCGGTTGCGAAACGTCAATTCAACACGCAAATGCATGGATAATGCGATGTGGAGGAGAAACACGCGCGCACGTACGCTATGTGACACAATGTTGAAACAGCTTGGTGTTTCCATGGTATTTACAAAGTCAATGTGTATTTCGAGTGCGGATAGCAATGTTGTTACGGAAATCGATTTTGTAAATTCAATATGAAATGCCCTTTAGGTTTGAATTAATTGCTGTGAAAACTAATTTAATAAAATAATCTACTATCGCACAAGCTTTTCGAAAAAAGTGGGGCAAAAATGTAAAAACGCGTTTTTGGTAATGTTTACAAATTTTCACCACCTGAACCCATCGTCCTAGAAACATCAAAATAGTCGCAGGGTAATCCTTAATCTGAATCCTCAATCCTTAAGCTCATATTTATATCCAGCTCAAATAAATCAATCGAAAACGCGTATTCGTATTTCATAAACAATTAAGTTATCAATACAATCATAATTTTCAACTGTCTTTTTCACTCTATATATTAATATTTTAAGGCACAATATGAATAAAATATTGATCATTATAACATTTGTTATGTAACATATTTATATTTATTGAATGCTTATTAGGTATTATTTTAATGCACAAGTTATCCATTCTAGGGCACAATATCTATTTTTGCATGAAACATATTCATATTTATTTAATGCACAATATTTATTATTTTAATGCACAAATTATTTATTTTAATGCACATATCTATTTAAAGGATGCACGATTAAATCGCACCCAAAACAAAATATTTTTGTTGTTTTTGTTTTAATCTTAATTTGGAATCATATATCCAGAGATGATCCAATGTTGTTGTAGATTTACTCGATTTGAATAAATCCTACTGCTTGGATTTACTTGCATCAGAGTAAAACGTTTTTATTTAATTGTTTGATAAAAAGCAGCAAAATTCAATGTATAAAGAAGTTTTTAATTCCAATTGAATTGAATGGAATTGAAGGATCGATATAACTTGATTTCAAACAGAAAGCTTTCAAATAACTCCAACCTTAATCACAGATGAGTATTTTATGGCATTGCAGATGATTTGTTATTTCAACACCTCATGCTGCTACGTTTTCTCTTTATTCTTCTTGCTGTTGAATAAGAAGACTCTAAATAATTAAATGCCATTAGGAATCTCTGGTAACTTTTTATGTCTTAGTGTTTTGATCGTAGATTACGAATTTGGGAAATAAATTATATTTTTTACAAAAAGTGCACAAAATCTCAAGTAGTCTCACCCAAGAGTTGTTTTATTCGTTTTATAGCTTAAAGGTTCATGTACTGCAGTCCTTGTAGACGAGTCGCCACTGACATTTATCTAGTTATTATGAATTTTGATAGCACTTTTTCGCATTTACACAATTGTATACTTTGTTGATTTTCTTATCAAACGCAAAAGGTCACTGATTACCATTATAAATATGATATGCATAACTCCAGTTGTCTTTTGCAGTAGTTATTAGCTGTCCAGGGGATATGTTAGGTGGACCATTCAGGCGATGTAGAAAAGTTTGGCCGGGCATTCTATTCCTAATTTCATTATTCGCCATCGCAATATGGAGAAGAAACTATATCATCGCAAGTACCGCATCAAACATAAACCCAAAACACGGGTATGTATACTTTTTTAAAACGTTTTAAACTCTTTCATGTCATGTTTGTAATTTTAGCGCAAATACAAAAGATTATATTGATAATAAAGGCATGAAAGTGATAGTTGGCTACTACGTGGGCCACGCAAGCGTTGCCAACGCAACAAACGAAATTGTTAACTCGAATAATTTCGACCCTAAACCGGACGCTGGTAAAGATGGGAAGCCCGTCTCAATCCATCCCAAAGATTTGCTCAAGATGCAACAACTATTCCAAATCAACAGGTTTAACTTAATGGCAAGTGATATGATACCTTTGAATAGGTCATTACCAGATGTAAGAAGGAAAAAGTAAGCCTTACTTCATCTTTTACCATAGAAAATTTACTTTTAATGTAATTCCAGGTGTAAGATGTTATACCAGGACTTAACTGGCTACCCAACGAGCAGTATTATCATTGTGTTCCACAATGAGGCATGGTCGACGCTTTTGAGGACAGTCTGGAGTGTCATCAATCGCTCCCCTAAAGAGCTACTCGAGGAAATTATCCTGGTTGATGATGCAAGCGAAAGAAACTTTTTGAAAGCTTCTTTAGAAGAGTACATTTCAACTTTACCCATTCCAACTAAACTTATTAGAAGCCAGGCAAGAATCGGTTTAGTTTCTGCTCGTTTGAAAGGCGCAGAAATAGCCAAGGGTCAAGTTCTGACATTCCTAGATGCTCACTGCGAATGCACAGCAGGCTGGCTAGAAGCCCTATTGGCTAGAATAGCCGAAGATAGATCGGTGGTGGTTTGCCCAGTCATAGACATCATTCACGACAACACATTCGCGTACATCAAAAGTTTCGAACTCCACTGGGGTGCCTTCAATTGGAATCTCCAATTCCGCTGGTTCACCCTTGGTGGTAGGGAGTTACAAATACGTAAGAAAGACAACACTGTTCCATTCCTGACACCAGCAATGGCTGGTGGGTTATTCGCAATCGACAAAGACTACTTCTATGAGATTGGCTCCTATGATAATAACACCAAGATATGGGGTGGGGAGAATTTGGAGATGTCGTTTCGCGTCTGGCAGTGTGGTGGTCGTATTGAGATCGCCCCATGCTCGCATGTTGGCCACCTCTTCAGGAAATCGTCACCATATTCGTTTCCAGGAGGTATCTCTAATACGTTATACTCAAATTTAGCAAGGGTTGCTTTGGTGTGGATGGATGAGTATGCTGATTTGTACTTCAAGTTTAATAAAGAGGCTAAGAAGGTTAAGGATAGTGTTGATGTATCTGAGAGGTTGGCTTTGAGGAAGCGGCTAAACTGCAAGAGTTTCGAGTGGTATTTGGATAACATATGGCCACAGCATTTCTTTCCTAAGAAGGACAGGTTTTTCGGGAGGGTTAAGAATGTTTATGAGGATAAATGTTTGACGAAGCCACTGGGAAAGGTGACGAGCAACCAGCCTATGGGTATAGCCCAACTCCATGATTGCTCTGATGGTGATACAGCAGCGCAGATGTTTGTTATGACGGAAGATGGCTTTTTGATGACTGATGATTCAGTGTGTATGGATGCACCAGAGAAAGAGGTTAATGGTATTGCCAAGGTTAGGATTATGGCTTGTAGTTTGATGCCTCGTCAGAAATGGACGTACGATGAAAAGGTAATTGGATATTTTAAGAAAAATGAGTTGTTTATTGTGTTTTTTTGTTATTATAGACAAAGGAATTCGTTCACTTAACCAACCAGAAGTGTTTAGATGTACCTTTGAAAGAGATTCACGATGGGCTTGTGATTTCGAAATGCGATGGGTCTAAGAGGCAGCGATGGTTAATGGAGAAGATCCCATGGACTAACACGTGATAACTAACTAATACCCGAACAACGAAATATGTATTTTCATAGAGACTGAAATATAATTAATTTTTCTACCGGACATATTTATTTTATTTGCTTGCATTCTCCCGTGTGGGTTTTATGCTGTTTAACAGCTCAATTTGGTTCCGTTCAGCTCAGTAGAAAGCGGTGCATTGTTACACCCACGTTGTAAGTGTCTGTTAAGAGCATCATTAATATACCATTCAATTAGCTGATGTAGTCATTACTCGCGGCGGTCGGCGCATCATGTATGGCGAGTTCACACAGGGCCACATCTCTACTTTGTTTCATATTTATGGTAAAGTAAAATGTTCGCGCCAAAAATTGCTATTGTTTACATGGATATTTTTGCTGACGTTAGTTTAAGGAAGAAATTGCCTTGTAGAGAATTCTTAGTACGTCTCTATTAGTAGAGTTAGTAGACACTATTGTTATTTTTTTTAAGGATGGTGAAGTGGTTGTTATTTTAGTGAACTGTTCATGGCGATTTGCCATCGTAGGATATCTATTCAGAGCGTGGATAGTGAGCGTCATAATAATTAAAATCCTTGAGAACGTGTTTTTCGACAAATTCTTTACTGTCGGGCGACCTCGCGCAGTGGGGCAACTAGATTGGATTCCTCATTTTAATTTAAATGTGCGACGCCCACCTTTTGATTCGTTTAGAGATAACTATTGTTCAAGCGGGAATACGCTTATAATTACTTTGCTCTAACAAAAACATTGTTTAAAGATTGCTTTTGAAGTTTAGGATTTTTCTTTTGAATGTCCGATGCTCTGATGGAGCAAAAACAGTGCTGTTAAATACTGGTAAATAACTAACGAAATATTTAACAATTTATTTTTGTAATTTTTGTTGTTTTATGAAATTGTTTAAAAAATCTTATTTTTTTGTGCTGAAAGAAATAGCTATTTATATAAATTATTCCGATGATTTTGACTCTTTTCTGATTTATTACTTTTATTTTTACTACCTTTTATTTTTAAATAAACACATTTATTCTCAAAACACTTAGAAGTTCTGAGTAGGTTTCTCTGGTATTTATCCACAGAAACTGCAGACCAGCACTCCAAGGTATAGAATGTATATTTTTCTATGTCTAATAGTGAGCTTTTTGAAATTTATGTCGGTATTTGAAGAAGATATTTAAGGAATTTGACTAAAGATCTTGCTCAGCTTTTAATTTTATTCTTTTTACTTAAATCACATTTTTATACCCCCACATTTAAGTTGGTGTGGATACTTATATTGAGTTTGATAGAACGTTTGTAACACCTTCAAGGAGGCGTGGCAGATATAGACTTATATATCGGGTGATTCAATTTCGTGACTCACCATGGGGATCTCGCTTATTACTGGAGCTATAGAGCCTATGTTTAAATTTAGGAAAGTTTCGTATTTTTGTGTTGATCAATGATCTGAAAAGAAATTTAAGCTATCAATTTTCATTTTTTTGCGAAAATTTGGTATACAAGCATATCACTTAAAAAGTAAAAAAGTTAAAAATTCGTGAATGGGTAAAATCGGTTCACTTGTTTTTTTAAATAGTCTACGGTGGATACCCCCCAGCACAGCAGAAGATAATTTTCTTTATAATTTGTGTTAGTTTTTTCACTGAGTTAACTAACACTGGCAATAGAATTTTGTCAAATGCAGTTGTCATAACTTATTGTTAACAATAGTGATAAAAGCGAAATGTTAATATGAAAATTGATATAAAATAATCAAATTTCATATCCAAGCATTCAATTTTATTTAAAATGTTTTTTTTTTCACCACATTTTACATTTCATGGTCAGAAATATTTTACTCCTGAGCCAATGACTTTTTTGCAATCACCCTGTATATTGATAATAATAATATTCCGACTAATGGTGTGGTGTGCTTAAGTATTCTCATGAATGGCCATATAAAAATTGATTTGATTGATTTTTTTTTTCGAAATTTTACTCCATAATAATGCAAATACAAAACATATCTTTAAAAAAAAGTTGTAAAATGGGTATACAAGAATAACAGAATTATTTTTAATAATAAGCGCCATATTTTAATATTTAGTTATTTTTTAGATTCCCACCGTGGAGTTTTTGTTCTAAGAGTTGTTTGGTGTCTCATTATACCATGTCAGTGATAAAATTGAACACAAACTTATTAAAATCTTTAGCTTAAAACAATTTGACGAGATGCAATGCAAACAAGTGCTTGATTGAATAGAGGCAAGAATGTTGTTAAGCATAACAGCATAACAAACGTTTATTATAGGTTTCCACATTCAAACAACAACGTTATTTTTAATGCCACACAAACCAACAATTAACTGGCAAGAACATTATTGTTGAAACAGACTGAATTATCTTAAACGAATGATTAAAAAAAAACACACAATCAAAATGGTTCGAATTGTGTTTAGAGAATCCGAAATAAAAGAGTCATAGTTTGAACATAAAATAAAACAACCATTGAAGGGCAACGTAAAGGGTACAATGATAGTGATTAATAGTTAATTTTTGTTTCAATTTCTTAAGTATATTTAAGTATTTTACATTTTACATTTTTGGTTTAATTTATAGTTTTTATTTTGGAACATGTTCACGAATTTTCAGCAACCGGAATACTAAAAGTGGATGAATTTAATGTTTGGTAGTTTATGATTAGAAATGATTAAGATATTAATTAATATCAAATATTTTCCATATCTGATGCTTGAATATTAAATTATAATTTATCATTTCTCCAGAACTTTTCGTTAAGATTTATTTTGGTTGAGAAATTAATAATAAAACTGGTTTCCATTTGTAATTTCTTTGAACACGTTGTACCCATACATGTAGTTTTCATGTAGAATAATAACGAATTACTGTTTTGATATTTTCTCGTAACATAAATACTACAACAATAACTACATAATAGGGATTCTAGCTATTCAAAGATCGTTATAGTCCCGTTTATCAACACCTTTATTGACAGGAGATAAGTTTCTGATCTGTGCTGTTACAGTGGCAATTCATAGAATAGTCAGTGTTAAGGATGTAGATGTCCACTTACCCACAATTATTTTCAGGATGTCTGCAATCATAGCGGCGTTCATGTCTCTCCTATCGCGTAATTTGCAACTTTCCAACAATTTGACATTCCCGTTTTGCGTCGCGTTCGTTCGTTTGGTACAGTTTCTTGAATGAAACACAAAACACTTTCTTGGCATAATTACCGTCATGTTTGTTGGGGCAACCGAGGATGTTGTTTGTTACGTCTTTATGTCGGAAAACATAATCCGCTCTGCTCCGCGAAAGAAAACCGTACATAATTCATGCGAAGATTGCTGGGAATTACTATAATGCCACTGGCTGCCTACGGGAATCATGATACGTAAAAACTGGGTGATCTGCAAATTTCTCAACCGAGTAACGTACAGCCATTAAATATTAATACAGAATGCCAGGTTTTTATCTACATTTGATTTATCGGTTTTATAGCTCTTCCTGTCAGGATAAATTAGTTATTTTTCTTTTATTTGAGAGAAAATTCATCTGAATGGTATTAAAAAAGTTATCTACAATCTGCAAAATCTGCAATTAGTTTTCATGAGAAAATTTGGATAACATACCGCGATAAAAAATATTGAAAAAAAACTCTTCTTTGTTAAAACCACATAAAAATCTTCTAAATTTCAAATTATACCGTTCGCCAGGTTCATGTGTGATCAGCTGTTGTATGTGTTCGTTTATCTACAATAAGAATCTTTAGGATTGTGTAATCTTAATGTGGGTGTGTTTGAGTAGTGATTAGTGTTGCACCAGAGACGGAGGGATGTCATTTGTATCCGACGATAGGCTAGAATGCAACATAACACTGAACGGTCGCGGAGAGCAGTTGCTGTGTTAAGTCGGTTTGTTTTGTTCGACAGATATCGCGTAGGTGATTAGTTACGTACTAATCTCTCTAATTTTCAATGAATAAATGTTTAAACGTACGTTTGCAACCATACTTCGGTCATGCGCGATCGGTTATTCACCAGTGCCGGCCTTAGACCATTTCTTCAATACTATTTTGAGAGTACTTAAAACTTTGAAATAGACTATAGGTTATTTGACCAAAATTGCGTCTCTGTCCTTGGTGGATATGCTCCTTCAAGGTTAGCCGTTATTTCTGAAACACCATGTATATCATGGCACCATTACGACAATTAATGAAATAGAGGGTTGCCAACTAAGGAATTATAGTATTAATTATGCAAAACAAAACTGAATTCTTTAGACCTCCACTATATGCATGAATGTATGCGTGTATCTGAAAGAATTCTTTTTTTTAATATTTTTCATAGCCAATACATAAGTTTATTCAGTAAAAAGTACTATGCACATTTTGACAAAATAAATATTCTACGGTATTTCAGAGTTTATTCAGAAATTTTTTTCGTACTTTTTCGAATACCATCAAAAAATTAATTTGTTAGATCATAACATTCGGCAATCTTTTTTGTAATTATTATTTTAACAGAATCCCAGAATTGTTAGACATACTATATTTTTTTAGTACATACATCTACATTTTCTGGGTATTACAAAATACCGAGTTGGATTTAGCACCGATTCAACACTGCCATGTATTTACCTGGAGTCCATTTGCACATGAATTAATTAAATCAGAGTTGAATTTTTGTCGAATATAATCACTCCTTCTCCAGTTATTATTATTGGGTGTTAAAATAATCAGATACTGAGTTAAATGTATATCAAACCGTAAACATATGATTAGTATAGGGGACAGTAAAAAAGAAAATATATTATGTTAATTAATAAGTTTTCTGTGTTATGGTCACTAGTCAATAAGAAAAAAAATAATTAGTTGTTTTTTACTGACTAATGACATAACACTGAAAACTAATTTACATAAAAGATCTCAATATATATTTTCATGACACCAAAAATCAGAAAAGAATACATATATCAAAAATATGGTTAATCATTTTATTTGTTCAGTATCATAACATCCACCAAAAATCAGAAAAGAATACATATATCAAAAATATGGTTAATCTTTTTATTTGTTCAGTATCATAACATCCCTTACATAATATATTTATATAAATATGCAATAAGTAAAAATGTAGTAATTAGAAATAACAGTCTCTTGTCTGTCCACTACAAGGTTGCACAAGGTTGCTTTTTTTCTTGATTCGTGATGGCAAGGAAACGTAAAATTAAATTAATACATATCAGCTATATACGTAATAAATAAAACTAACGTGACGAAATAGATCTAAGTTTTAATATCACTCTATCATGCACTTGCAGTAGGGTGGTCCACGACGTAATGAGAATTTTTTTTCGTGTTCTTTTCTGTTCTCCACAAGCTTGTTTGTATTCCTTACATCAAAAGAAGTGTCTATTTCAAAATCTGGCTTGTATGAACCACATTTAGAGGTCGCTATGATATTCAACTTCTTATTACCCGATATTATTAGTGGAGTACAAAAAGTAGATAGGATTGTGGTTCTAGTCAGTGGAGGTGAACTAGAAAAACTATTAGCAGTTCCAAAAATCGATAAAGGTACGGGCGAAGAACAATACAGTGCATGCTTGCAAGTTCTTGATGATTGGTCTTTAAAAAGTATATCCGCGGTCAATGCTTTTACACTACGGCTTCTAACACAGGCTTAAACTTGGGTGCATGCATTTTAATTAAACAAGCCCTTGACAAAGAGCTCATATAGATTGCTTCCCGCCATCATATTTTTGAGGTCATGCCGTCTAATTTTTTAAGGAAGTTTTTGGATCAAGTGGTGGCCCAGATATTCAACTATTTAGACGCTTTCAGTAACATTGGCCGAAAATAGACTTAAAAACTTTTGTGGTTGGAGACGATTCATTATTTAAACCTAGAATTTGCTTGAACTTCGCCAAGAAATGCATGGTTACTATGCTGATGCTATAAAAAGTTAACAGCCTAGAGACTATTACATCGAACTCTTAACCTTGTGTCAAAACTTTCTTGGCTGTCCAAATAAAACTGAGGCTAAGTTTCGTGCGCCTGGTGCTTTACATGAAGCTCGTTGGATGATACGGGCAATTTATTGTCCGTGTTATCCAGTGGTTAAAAACCTTTTGTTAAGACCAAAAGCAAAGGCGTTAAGACGGAAAAAGATTTAATCATCAGAATCCTCTTGAATCCTTTGTAACCAAACATACAACAAGTCTCTTTGATTTGCTAATACATGAGGGAAGAGAAAAGGCCATATCATTTCTTAGAAAAGATCCTACAGAGTGGAAGGAGGATCAAGTTTACATTGAAATAGAAGCAAAAGTTCTCCAATTAAAAGTCGTAAACGACTGTGCATAGCGAGGGATAACGTTGAACAGAAACAATATTTGCTTCGCGTAGTCGATCTGCATAACACATATTCTAAGACCAATATTATGAAGACGACTATGAACCAATAAAATCTGCAATCTATTAACCGTGAAACATTTATTAAAATGAATATTTTAGTTTTTACTATATATTAGTATTTCTAATACATTTTAAAGTGTAAAAACGGGATTGTTTCTAAATTTAACCTTTCCCTCAAAAACCATTAATCCTAGCGACCTCTAAATATTACCTAATTGGGCTCAAATTTTACACAGATGTTAGTTAGCACATATGGAATGAAAACAAGTTTGTGGAGAGCCAAAATTTTAAACTTGAAAAAAATGGACCACCCTAACTTGCAGGGATAGAAAGATCATCTTTTAGAAACTAAACGTTGTTATACCGCAAGTGAATTATATAAAATATACAGGTCTCAATTATTGTAGGAAAAACTTTTTTCAAGATAGGTTAGTCACACTGAGCAAAAAGTTTCATATAGATTATTTGTTTTCCTTATTCCTTTAAAAGTTACAGGTGTTTGAAATAATAGCAGCACTGTATTTCAAACGGCTCTAACTTCTTTAGAAATTGAAGAACCCAAATCGACATGAAACTTTTTACTCAGAATGGCATGTATTTGTCGACAAACATATATTTCTTTTCTTCTCTCATATTTTGTTTCTTCCTCCATTTGTCTAACTAGTTTATTTTTAAGAGATTAATTTTTTTAGTTTATTTATATACTTATTGTTATGGGTATTGTTTGTGTTGTTTCGTCGCTTTCGTATTGTTTCATATGTTAGTTATTGTTTACTTTTCTTTATTTTATTGTTATTTCAAGCCGAAAATTTTTCAAGGATATGAAAAAGCAATTAGATCTATATGAACAGTTTGATTGAGAACATTTTGTTTCAAAAAATAATTTTTGTGGGGAAAAAGTGGGACATCCTGTATATACATAACTAATGAATGAGTATGCATAACTAACAGGTGAGAGATTCTTCAGTTATTGCCAATCAGATAATTCTCCACTAACTGGCTGTTGTCATATTGTTAAGTTTAGTCAACTTCAACTGATTTTTAGAGAAAAATTTACTCCCTTTTGTGCGTGATTAACCCCGTCCAATAAAATGTTCATGTGTGTACAGTGTACACTTGATACCTGCTTAACCCCGTTCTTCATCAAACTTAATCATTTTGTACATACCTACTCTAACTGAAAATTTATATCACACAATATTGCATTAGGGTAGGTGGTTTCTGGAATATTTGGTTACTCATCGAAGGCGCAACAGGTGCAAGCACAGATTTGCTCTAGATGCCAATAGGAAGCCCTGTTCTCACAACGTGGGAGGTTCGTGCATTTAATATCAATTTCACAGCTTTTGCCCCTGGTAATTTCGATTAGAAGCCGTATCTGCGCAACGAAACTTGGTGGCTATGCGATTATTTTCTCTCCGGCTAAACGTTTTTCTCTTATTATGTTTCTCACGATTTTTTTATCTTTATTTAAAGCGTTGAGTGCTGAATAAATGAATAAAACACAAAATTTATTGTATCAGTATCTACTGAATAACAATCATTGGCGACATTAACTGTAATTTTTTAAATACTGGTGGGAAATCTCTGTTAAAGTTTAAAGTGAAAAATTAGATAGATTCTTTACAGATTTTCTGTCGACACCTTTTTTTGAATTCTATTTTGCAAAAATTGAATGCAACTAACAACAATCTGTTAGGTACTTATAACTGTAGCTACAGAAGAAATGGCTACAAATAAATTAGTTATCCATACGATTAGTGAAGCGTCCCGCTGCCTGTGTCCTAGTTTACATTAACAAATACCGAGTAACATACAGAAACTCTATTAATTTGATACAATATCTAATAATAATAATATCTAATACCTACCATTTTATCCAACATAGTACCTGTGAACCGCACAAAAAGTGGCCGGCCGGGCCTGCAAGCGTGTTTTTGCAAAAACACATCACACGGAGTCATTTAGCAACGCGCGTGACAACGCAGATAGATTTTAGTTTGGCGTTGTCTCTATTGTGAATCCTTATGTTGTAAAATGCGTCGGCATTTGCCAAGTGTTTAAACAATTGTGACGTGATACGGTTTAGTGTTTATTAGCAACCACAGTCATGGTATTTTTACTGGTGGCGAGGTGAATAAATAATCAGTTTTCTATACTTATTAATGGCCTAACCTAACCTACAATAATATTTTGCCTTGCTATGTGCTGTGTACATATCGGAAGGACCGTACAGTACTGAGAGAAGGAGAGTCGAGTGATGACACGAGTGAAAGGAGGATGATACGTACTGGCAAATGCTAAGGTAATTTATGACTTAATTTCTAAATTTATTATTGGTAGGATCAAATTCGAGGGATGATTTAATAATTAATTGTATTCCTAGTTTTCAAAATAGGTGTACCTACCACTTCAAAAGTACAGTTATAAAAATGCTTTCTATACAAATTTTGGATAGTAAGCAAAATCACAAAATACTTTCGACCGAATTAAGGTTATGGTGGTATAATTGGATTTATTATTTGTCTTTGGAGATTAGGGGACCAGAAGTGGGAAAATTGTCACCTAATATGATTATCCAAGATTTAATTATTGAATTATCCGGCCTGTGACCTTGCGATGACTTCTAAAGGTGAATAAATTATCAGTTATCAATACTACACATTTTAATAGCTTGTTAATAGCTAATTCATTAATTTATATGTGTATGTCGGATACGCTACCTTCTTTTATTTCGTCCGCTATGAGTTCTCCAAATCTGACTGAATCCGGCGTAAACAAACTTAGTAAGTCAGATTCAGTGAAGGACCGGAAAAGTATGTCGCCCTTGATGATGAGTAGCAGTCGTCAGCCTACTTGTTGAAACAATAGTATCATATCTAGCTAAAAATTCGTGTTGGTGTACCTGTAAATGTGAGTCACTGATTAATCTGTTGGTGAACTCAAAATAAATAACAAACTCATGAGAATAACAAATGGGGCGTCAACAATATTATTTTCAATACATAGGGTATTTCAAACAAAAATACTGACTTCAGTTACTCATCGTCAAAGACGACCAACTATTCCGCTCCTCCACAGCAATTACGAAGAAATTATAAAAGAATAAATTTCACTTACATTTTTGCCAATTTTAATGATGCCTATCTGAAGAGAGTTACTATAAATCTAAATTAAATTTTATACAAGAACCAACCAGGGAAGTTTATATAATATTTTAATAACTAACAAATAATTTTCCATTTCTGAAAACTCGATTTTTTCAGATAAGCAAGTATCCGCAATATACTGTGCTTATAAACAAATTTGCATTAAATTGGTACGTCGAAAACGTATAAGACATCAATATACGCGTGCTTCTCGTAAAAACCAAAATGAACGGTTAAATAGGAGTTTAATGAATTGTAGTTTTTTTTAACAAACCAAACATGCAAATATGTTTTAAATTTTCAAAATAAAAGCAAATGGTTCCTTAAGCCCGGGTGTTCGAAGAAATAGTTTTGTATGGTTTCCGATTTTTCAGTTTCATTTTAAACACTGTACATTTTTCTTTTTCTGTTTATTTAAAATTAGCTATCCAGCCAGATATTTAGTTGCAGTTGTAAATGCTTGATTTATAGCAACAGTTTGAAATCTTATTGCAAATGATATTTTCGTACAAATGTCACAAAAAACACTACGCTATTTCGATATATTCTATATATTTCTATATTCTCACTATGGTACTAGACTGTCAACAAGCAAATAATTAGGCTTTCTGATACATAAAAATGTGAGATTTGAATGAAAACAACTGGTGAAAATTTACCCAACCCTTTATTATGTATGAAGCTAATCAAGAAAAACTAATTATTATATTTTGGTAATGTGAAAACTGTACTTTTATACAAGCTAAACTAATTATTCTAATAGAATGTTTTTTTAAAAACACATTTTATTTTTATCTATTATAATTTTCAAATTTTAAAAATATAACGCGCCCCTGATAACAATATTAATATGCTATGATAGCAATTTTGCGCTTTCTATATATTAGTCCAGTCAAATGGTGTTTTGGTCAGGAATGAAATATTGAAGTTCTTTTTCTTTTATTCTATATATGTTTCTTAGGGGTGCTGAATCCGAATTTTAACGTTGCTACTTCTCACGGATATGGGTTCACAACGAAAATCGCAAAAAAACTGAACATGTTCGACTTTTCTTCATTTCTTTGCCAAAAAGTCATAAAACTATGCACTTTTCGACATAGTAATACATATGTAATGTACTTGTAATTACAAAACAGAACTCTTCACCAAACATTCAGTAGAGACCTATATTATTACTATTTATTTATTAAAAACTATATAAATGCTCTTTTTAACTGATACTTGACGTATTAAGAATTTTTTTATAAACAAAACATAAATATAAACATTCGGACTCTTGACTTAGCGGCTTTGCTTAGTTTAATATGACATAAAATATCAACCAGTTCTAGCGGCTATACGGTTTGGCCAAAATAAGTGACTAAGATGTGCAATGTGTAGGGAACTTAATGTAGTTCTAGCACAATCCTAGCCTTTTTTACTAACTCAAAAAATGTATTTCAGTGGTGCTCTTATAGGAAATTTAATGTACTTTTTCGCAAAAGACTGAAAAAAAGTCGTAAATTTTTAGTTTTTTTTGCGATTTTTGTTGTGTAGGCACATCTGTGGGAAGTAGCAAAGTTGAAATTCGGATTCAACACCCCAAAAACATAGGAAATTGAGACAAAAACAAAAACTTCTATATTTATTTCCTGGAACAGGCACCATCGGAAACGACTCGACTGGCAAATAAAATGACAACATAGATAAATCTTCCCAATCTAGTCCACATCATCAAATCGATCATTATAGATACAAATACTTAATATTTTTTCTTGGAGACATTAACGATATATCAAGCACCGAACCCGATTGACCAACAAAAACACCACTCCAGATTAATTGGTCGGTATATGTGTATCAGTTCGAAAGGTTGCCGGTAGGAGACGATCACGAAATATCTCCACGCAACAATAACCGTAACGGCATGAGGGAAAGAAGAAAGGTCCGGCCAGATCAGAACTCTTCGTAATTGAGTTCAACAATAATTATTACCTGACGTGTACACGCCGTAAACGGTCTACTGCGATGTCCGTCCGCAGACGGTGAGCCTCTGATGTACATAAACAATTTATTATATCATATCGTCCGAGTCGTAGAGTAGTTGAGGCGCAGCCGGATCGTACCACCCATGGTAAAGTTAATAAGGAAAACTCTGTTAAAACCGTTACGGTACTGATTGGTGATCCAGAGCCGTCCGTCGAATAGGTTCGTGCTCGAAAAATGACTATGAGGATGCTGCGCTGAATGCGCAATCGTCGGATTAAACAGGAAAACTAATTAAGATGTTGATTGCGGATTCCACTTTCCTAACAAGTTTTCGTCGAGACGATTTGCATACTGACGTTATCTTCATTAAGTGATTTTAACGACGTGCGCTCATATAAATTAAACATGCAAAAAATCAACACGGAGTCGTTGGGTTTGTTTAATTTCTACGTTTCACTTTGATACCAATTAAAACTGATGGGTTTATGTAATTGGATGGTAAAATGTGTCAAATAAGTTAAACTGTATACTAAACTTGACTACATACTAACAGCAGGAGTCTTCTGGTGTGTTCAGTGATTAGTTTACGAACATAACCTAAAATGA
Source organism: Melinopterus prodromus (assembly GCA_964023965.1). Lineage (NCBI taxonomy): Eukaryota > Metazoa > Arthropoda > Insecta > Coleoptera > Scarabaeidae > Melinopterus > Melinopterus prodromus. The sequence continues at coordinate 11,115,291 of OZ030396.1, forward strand.
GTACAATCTTTGTTATCAGTGTTTGAAAATTGTCGACAAAAATTAGCATACAATGACATATCTACATCGTTGGTGCGCATAAGAATTTCCTCACGTCTCAAAATTCGTCCTTTGGTAAGAGAACAGTTTTACTATTGTTGTATATTTGAAAAACCAAAACGTATACGAATTTCTTTTATGTTTAAAAATAAAAATATTATCTTTATGAAGTTCAACGAACTGCTCCTAATATTGAACTCTTATTTGACTTGTAATAGTTTTCTTGTATAGTATTGTTGAAAAACCAACAAACAAAACAATGTTTTTAATCTATATTGATTAATATCTAGAAACTATAACAGGTTTTCTAGATTTATCTATTAGTTTATCATACACAGTATGACATTTTTCAAGGATTTTGCATTAAATTATAAATTAAAGTAGAGGAGATTTTGTACACTTTTATGTCAATAACATATTTTGGTAAAATTAATAGTTTAGCTGTAGGAGCAAATTCTATTTGCTCGAGATCGTGTCTGCATTAAAACTTGTTATCCAGGATTTGACAGATGTTCTTATTCTAATGACAGTAGGTAGTATCAAACGCTGATATTTTGACAATACCTACTATCAATATCTGTCAAATCCTGGCAAACTAGTTTTATTTTAATTCAGACACGATCGATCGCGATCAAATAGAATCTCATGCAGCAAATAATAAGGCTGTATTTAAAACAGAAAAGAGCCATAAACGTGAAAATAAAAAAAAGTGTGGCGTCGTTCTTTACCTGTATTCAGTGATGTACTACATAATATAAAGTAAAGAGGTAATACAATACAGCGAAAAAGTGTCTTCCAGTTTACGGACTTTATCTTAAACTAAAAAAAAGAAACGATATGTTTTTTTTTTAGGTTCGAAGCATCCCGAGTTTGTGATGAGCTGTGACAGTGGTAATATGGCCATTTTTGACGTTTCTTCAACGCACAATTATCGCTTTTTTCTCATTTTTAGCGGAGCAGTTTTGTCAATAAGTCACCTAGATAACAAATATATTTTTATAATGTGGAATGTGCTATTTAAACTATATTTGAGAAAACCGAAAGATGTACAAGTAATATTAATTTTTTTCATGGCATAAAATTGAATAATTAATATTCTAACAAGTTGCACTGAATATTTCATCAATTTTGAACAATAAATAACGTTTTCACTTGAAAATGCGTTTAGAACTATTTTTCACTATTTTGCAGCGACTTTGCGAAAGTTTGTTAATTATTGATGTAAATACCTTGCACACCTTGACATCTTTTACCTTTTAAACCGTCAATTTTGGTTTTCTACAAATGTAAGATAAAATTTTAAAACGTTGATCAAGTTTCGGGGTAAAAAATATTGACCAATAAAGTATATTTCAGGCGTTTCTTACTGACTGGATTTAATAACTTTTGGAACCCCAGGCGTTCTGACCCGGCAATTTTCGAGTTTTCTCATGAATTCCGGGATGAATCCCGGAATCCCGGGATTACCAATTCTTTAATCCCGGAATCCCGGGATCACAATACTATCCGGGATTGGTAGCCCTAGTACCTATTCCCTTCATCTTAAGGCACATCATTTTCATCGATTATTTGTCTCGACAATGTCGGCAGTTATTTAGTCCGTTTCATTCATGATGCTAATTGCTTATTCTCCATTATGGCTATTCAGAAAGAAAGCTGGTTTTAATCAAATTTTAGATATCAGTAACTAAAACACACAATTTCATTGGTAAAAGCACACAATTCTAAATATTGCGCCATTGTGTTGACCAGCCACTTTTTAAGTATCCAACGAGTGACAATAAGCCAAAACAATACGTCTTTGACACGTGTTTTTGTCCGAATTGTTGTTAAAAATTCATGAATAGTCTCAGAAACTAAAATAATTCATAAACTGTATAATTGTATTGAAATTAATTTTTTTATACTGTATTTTCAAAACTTGAATAACCAACTCTGATTAACATTAATAAATTAAATATATTTACGAAACGTACAAGAATTATTGAGGTTTTGTATTTTTTGGGGAATCGATATTGTTCTTTTCATCAACGAAATATAAACTGCAATATTGTTTTATAAAATATAATATTGCATTATTGTGCAATATTGTTTGTTCTATGTTTATTTAATATATTAGTTAATGCTACAAGTCTTGTCTGGGACATCAACAACTCTATTGAGTTAACAGAATACAATTAGCTACATATGTACCAGTGAAGTTGAAAAAAAGACATGGGTTCCCAAGACCATTTTGTTTTAACTAATACGTGTAAAGCTACGTCTTTGAATGCATTTTAATTCTTTGTTTATAATATTTGTGATAATTTTGCCGTACAGATATCCTATCTTAAGTTAGAATTGGAATGACGTTGCACGTAAAAATAGGCAATCGAACAACATAGCGAAAAGCCAGATAAGGTAGAGGCTCTGTTTTATTCTTACTCAGTTTTATTCAAGAAAATGCTAACAAAGATAAGACACAAGGATACACAACGATAAGATCAACTGAATCTTGCTTATCAATTTGATGGGTATAGAACAAAACTGAAATAAATACGATGGATAGAGTATTTTCACAGTTGCATAGTTGTGCATTATTTTTGATTCATCAGTTTTGTCTCTTGACGCATCGTTGATATCTCCAAGCAAACATTCAAATTAGCAGTTTTTATCTTGGATGATAAGTGCTGTGTCTTCTGTATATTTTCTTGTCTAATGTAGGTTTACGACTTTGGGGTTGACACACTTGAAAATAATGTTAGGAAAAGAAGGTAACAATTATCCTGAACAAGGATACAGTTTCTTTTATACTGTCATTTAAAAATATCGTACTCTGAAGAACTGTAGTTGTGAAGCCGTCGTCGTAATGTCAAAAAATTAAAATCAGTTAAATTATGTTAATTTAGTTTTTGAGAGGAACAATGAATGGCAGAACTCTAAAGCTAGCGCTTTTAGTTCTACTAGAGTCATCTTTGTCTTTTTTGTCGTCTTTATTTCTTCCTCGTCTTGTTTCAAATAGACATTTCTTCAACCAAGCTTTCTTTGATTGAAGTAAAATTATCTTCTTCAACATCCACGGCTTCTTCTTCCAGCATGACGTTTTTACTTTCTTCCATTTCAGCCATTCCTCCTTCTCCAAAATGCTGCGTTGCAGCTTCTTCCCTGCTAGTTCTATAACCAATTTCTTCCTGCTACCGTTCAAACTTAATACTGTAGGTATATTCCATTCTATTCACCTGCTTTTAGCACATGAAGGAAAATAGTCATAAAAGTTACATAACTCAACAACTGGTTTAAATCTGGCCGTTCCTAAGCATATACACTAACTTCTTATACCTACTTATACTAATCTTTCAGTTTCCACCCAAGTGAAATATGCAGCGTAGGCGTTCAGTTTTTCATTCCAAATGACCTGTTAATGAACAAGCTCGCGAACCAGCCTGGAATCTTCCAAGAAAATGAAGCAATAACCGCCGGTTTCCGCCGAAGCAATTTCATTGTTTCTTCGCCTGGATTTATCAATAACCATAAAGTGTAGCGAGAGTGGTTAGGATCGCGTATACTCGAGTCGATAGCATGAGCGTGTATGCCATTGCGCTCTCCATCTAACTATCTAAGGCGGCTGCCGATGTATTGCACTAATAAACCATATGTAAAAGGTTGGCAGCAATGAGTGGGCGGCCACCACACCCCATTCGAATAGAATAGCCGGCCTCAGACGTCCGATATATGTATGGACTTATTTGTTGCCCGGAATAACTCACCGGAGTGCGCTCCGGTCGTCGTAATTGAAATCTCTTTGGTGAGAGACGTAAGGCGCTTTCTATTCTCCTCTACGTATCGGTATCGTAACGTTCGATGGCTTTAGAGGCACTCGGGTATCTACGGTAAAGTGCTTTTGATGCTAATTTTTGTGCTCGGATTAAGTTGTTTGGATCGAGGAAGTGCAGTTATTTGACCATAGCCATTGCTGAGTCGTGGTCTTTCGCAAGCGATCGGTTAATGGCATTTTTAAGCTAAACCGATTACATAAAGGACTTATCATTTTTCAGAGAAGGTTCGTCGCGTAATGGATCATTGATGTCTCCAAGAAAACATGCAAAATATGTCGGGTTTTCTTTTCAATATTGTACTATAATTAATTAGACTTTAAGTCAGCAATATTAAGCATAATTATCTAAATTCTCTCAAATTATGGTTATTTTTTTCGATTTTGATATTATTTTCATAGAATCTTAAGATGAAAATTGTGTTCAATTGTATCTACGTCAACCAAAAGAAAAGGTGATTTTGATTTTGATTCTGAATGCTATCAAACAACTAGGCAGTGGACTAGGATGTACTATCGTGGCCATATATTATGGCCCCTGTTTTGAAGTCAATTTTCTCGTAAATCTGGGCATAAAATTTGAAAAAAATCTGATGCTGTGCTTGCTGTGCTACAACTCATAAAAATTAGAAAGCTGTATGTTGGCGTTTTCCCGATTTTTCCAAATTAAGACGAATTGGCGCTGTTTTTGCCCCGTAAATTTTATTCGTTTAACTTTAGCAATTAATTACTCCGGAAATAATCTATAGATTTCAACGAATTAAAAAGTAAAATGGCCTGCGGAATGCTAGCATTCAATGTGAATTTTTGCAAAATCTTTGGATTAGTTCTTGACCCGCAAAATGCTATATTATGCAATGGCAGCAATTCCTGTATTAGAAGAGCTAGAATAATGAAATATAGACTATAGGCTACCCACTAATTCATACGTTTAAAGCTTATTACATAATTATTGTTTATCTTGCATTTTGCCTACAAAAGATCGAATTGAAGCATTTCATGATTGCTGCAATTGACGCGGCGCTCTTCGGTCTTTCGGGCGAGCGGGGGAAGGGATCGACAGCGACGCTGCAAGTAGTGGCGGATCGCACGTGCATTCGTTACTAGGAGAACAGTGTTTACGGACACAATACATTTAACGACACGGCGATTATGCCGCGCCAAAGAAATTTTGATATCCGGCGACAGATTACCGAATTAAAAAATAATGGCAAAATGAGTCCAGAAGATAACAGAACCACGAACAGACATTTGGAAGACCCATGGAAATTCTTGGCAATTTAAATCGGGTTTCGGGATTAGCATTTAAAATTAATGAACGATCTGCAAAATAATCTATGTGTCTACAAATTTACGATGCTACATTTGGAAAAGTTTTTTTGATATTTCTAAGTTTTATACGCGCAGAGCTGACGTTTGTAATATACCTATGTAATATTATCAAGAGTTGTATTTATTTTATATTGTTTGTGCATGTATTTAAATATTATTAAAAAATAAACTGTTGAAACTGTTATAATAGTTTGAATATTTATATAACAAAATCGGGCATACTTTTTAAATATTTTTTGGGTTTATCAAGCAAACTTAATTTGGTTTCACCACTAATCGAAAAATCTGCTAACTCCATATTATTAGATCTATCCACTTCCATCAAAATCTTGTTTACAACCTAGCCTATAGTCTATATTTCATTATTTTAGCTCTTCTAATAACGGAATGGCTGGCATTGCATAATATAGCTTTTTGTGGGTCAACCACTAATCCAATGATTTTACAAAAATGCACATTGAAAACTAGCATTCCGCAGGTGATTTTAGTTTTTAATTCGTTGAAATCTATAGATTATTACTGGAGTAATTAATTGCTAAACTTAAACGAATAAAATTTACGGGGCAAAAACAACGCAAATTCTTCTTAATTTGGAAAAATCGGGAAAACGCCCACATATAAAGCTTTCTAATTTTTATGAGTTGTAGCATATTAATCAAGGACAGCACCAGATTTTTTTCAAATTTTTTCGCCCCTAGTCCTGCGAGAAAATTGACGTCAAAAGAAGGGACATAATATATGGCCACGATAGTACATAAAACGCATCATAACATAATTTTATTGTGGCCTGGGCACCCGTCACTTGAAACAACTCGGTTTTGTTATGTTATATCAACTACTTTAGTAAAATAGTGAAACAATAACGGTTTAACTACATTCTGGCTCTTTTTTGCAATTAAAAGTCATACACGTACTCTGGTATCATCAGAAAGGTTGTGGATTTCAAAAATATGGTACGATACGGGGTATAGTGTAGCTACGTGTTCATAATTAGGTTTTGGAATTCGGAATAATCCACTACTTGAAGGTACTTTTGTCGTATTGTATAGATATGATAAATGGGAACCAAATGCTGCCCTAATCTCTAAATTCGATTTTTTTGAAAATTGTTGGTTCTGGAAACAACTCTTCAATTACACTAATAGCAGTTCGTTTTTTAAATTATTTTAGTTCACCAAATGTCATTGAAAATGCGAGCATAATTGAAAATGCGAGCACCTAATTGAAAATTATTAGTATATTTTTGACACAGAGTATATAAAATAAGCTACTAAGTTTACATTTTCGCTTACATCCCTGTGTTGTTATTGTATAAGTTATTCATTGTTATTCAAATCACGTCTGAAATGTCACTTAAGAACAGACAGTAAAATATACTAGTACAGAACACAATAGAAACTAATATAAATGAATCAAATATAGTATTTATTCCTTTATATATTAGTATTTCAATAATTAAATTGAATGAAAGTTTTCTTGATCTATCAGGTTTGTATCTTAACGCATCGTTGGCGTCTCCAAGAAAAAAATATATTTTGTAGTAATTTGTAGTCCTTATTTTGAATGACTCATTTGATGATCCAGAGTAGATTGCGTATGAGATGTGAATGAGATGTGTCCACGTACGAGATGGAATCAAGAACCGAGATTTTTTACAATAAAAACTAGATTTGCTAGGAATGTTTCAATTTTTCGCAGAAGTTGATGAATACAATAATAAAACAACTTTGGTTCCTTCAGTGAGTTTCTTGAAATCTTGGAATCTTTAAAAAGTAGAATTAATTTAAATCCAATTACAGCCAATTACGAAAATGATGGAAAGAAAATCTCTTAGTTTTTGGTCGTTAATATACTTTCTTCCTTCCACCTCACAATTATTTGATGAAATATTGTTTGTTAAATTAGTTATTTTGATGTAAAATAGAGGAACAATAAGGAACAAATAGAGGATTGTAGAGTACAATTTGTAAGAAGATTCCGAGAACAAGAACTAGCAAGCTGACTGCTGAAAAGTATTGACTTTCCATCCAACTGCTTTTTTACTGTCGATGCCTTCAGGGTCTACTAATAACTCAATCGTAAACCAAAATAAATAGGAGGCAATAACTGAAATATACTACTAAATAATTTCTATTATTAGTCTATATTATTAGGTTTATACGACTGTCTTAACACACGTGAATAATTTTATTGCTTGTGTTTTATTACACGAGGAAGCCTTCATAATTATGGTTCACAAACAAATATGAGTGTGGTCGATGATGTTCTTCGCGCGCTCAGCTGTAAGATGATCACGAGTCGGACTTAATACCGACGCGGAAAAGTGAGTTATTATCTGGAATTAGTGGATAAATAAAGTGATCAAGTGAGGTAAAACTGTAAAGACATTTACAAGCGATTCTATAGCCGTCGTAACGCCGCGTTACATCTAGCCGGGTACGCACGGTAGCCGTTATGTTTAATGCATTTATTTAATAGTACTAGTTCTCAACGACATAATAAAATTTGAATTACTGATCCATCCGCGCAAGTTATTATGCCTCGCTCATAACGCAGGTGTGCTACGCAAATATACTTTTTCATTGCTGCTGCTGCTGCCCGAAGTCACCATTACCTGCGTTGGCAAATTTATGCAGTTAATTGGAGAAAAGTAGGTTAGAAATACCCTGAAAATATTTCCTGAAAACTATTGCGTATTCTCGCAATATTATTCATACAAGCCATCGGAAGAATTGCGACGTCGTATACTCGTATTTGTTAGATGGTAATCCTTTATTTTCTATGATTTTGGTAGATCTGTTTATTATCTCTCTGATATAAGATAAGAAATATAAGACAATATAAATACATATAAGACAAATTTTGATAACACTAAAAATTGTAAAATTTTGTTAGTTTAGTTTGGGGAGTACATATTTCTTTAATGGAATGTAAATAACTGGTTGCGGATAGGTTTCTTTGGAAAAGAGTCAAATCCAGATAAAAAAATATTGTCAATTATCTTCAAATCACTATAGTTTTAGACTTTATTAGACAGTGTCCCACCTTCATTGCAAAAATCCCAATTTAAGGTTGCCGTTAATGTGGAAAACTTAGTAAACCGCGTAACAATGTATTACGGGTTACAAGTACATACCTACTTGCTATGTGGCCCTTGGAAATTGAAATAATTGTATAATTTCAACCCTTTTGCTGCGCTAGTCCACGGGCTTGGTTACTAGTGAACCTTACTTACATTTAACGAAAATTTTCCTCCAAAATTATGACCATGCGACCAGTAGTTTGTTCTACAACTGTTCTACTTCTACATGTAGGACATACACATTATTAGTGTAATTATGATAATTATTCCAAAACTCCATTCACATACCAATGTTGGGATTAATATTTAACGTTTTAAAAAAGCATGATTGTAATGAAATAAAATTTGAAGATATAGAATATGTTTCACATCTTTGGCATATATTGATATTTTGTTGCAACTATCCTTGAGATATTTTGCTGCTTTTACCTCAAATCAGTAATTTTCTTTGCCATGAAAAATTTAATGGAAACGACGTGCTTATATCTTCCTATTCTTTTATATAAGATCATATTTTTTAACAAATTTCCAAAGTCTATTCGTTACGATATTGCAGCTATACACGCAAGGGAGGCCCACTAAGAAAAATTACTGTTACTTATTATACGTATTAATACTGTGTAGTCACAGGATTGTTTATATTAAGCAATTTATTGACGCCGTAATATTCTCTTCTACAGTTAAAATATTTGCTTTAATTAAGGTATTCAGGGTTAGTCACAATTAAAGGAATCCGTAAATAGTTCACCAGCCATAAAAAAATTCAAAAAATCTTTTAAATAAAGTTTTTTTTTTTGCTTTAGACCAAGCTATTGTTTAAATATATAATTAATATACTTCATGTTAATCTGAAAATTTCGGAACCTTATAATCTTCTTTTGTACGAAATCATTTTTTAGTTATAAGCAACTAATCAAAATTAGTCCAAATTACCGGAACACCTAAATAATTCTCTAACCGTAAAAGATGTTCAAACAATAGATTAGTTTAAGGAAGCACTTGTTTAAATATATTTTTAATATACAGCGTGATTTATAAAATGCATCATTATTAAGCACTTAATAAAAATTGGCCAAAACTACCGGAACATCTAAATGATTTTTAGATTTTTAAACAAAAGCTTTTAGGTTTAATTAAGCTGTCGTTTTAATATATATTCAATATACAGTGCAATTAATAAAAAGCTCCTGAACTGAACAAGTTAAAAATATTTTCCCACATACATACACATTTGTTGTAATTCGCAGTTTGAACATTTAAAATTAATTGTTTGGTAATTTTTTCTTGATTATTTTTAAATTTATTTGTTGAGTTAAATTCAAAGAGTTTTGATTAATTGCTTAGACCTAAAAATAATGCATTTCATACAAAACATTATTACTACAAAAGAGTTAATATTGGAATTAAAAATACCAAAGAGGAAGAAAGAGAAAAAGGAAACGTTACCACGTTTCCATAATAAAATAAACATTTGTAATAAATAATATGTAATAAAATGTAATAAAATAAATTTGTATTAAAAATATATTTAGACTATAGATCTTTAAATACAAAAAACTAGTATGAATTTTTTGTTTACCGTTGGAGAAATATTTAGGTGAATTTGACTAACATTGTCTTCCCGGTAATAAGTAAAAATGATCCTACAAAAAATTCTACGAATAAATCTAAGAATTAAAAAAATTGTTCTATTAGAAAAAGGAAAGGTTATCAAATTTCCAGAATAAACAGCCTGTATATTAAAAATATATTTCAGCGATAGCCTATTTAAATCCAAAAAAGTTTTGTTTGCAAAATTCTTCACGGTTGTAGAACTATTTAGGTATTCAGGTAATTTTAACGAAGCCTGTATTTAGGCTGGTCGATTTTGGCATTTTTTATTCGAACAGTACACTTAAGAAAACGTAACTGTGGTGGCGCTAGGTAAATATAAAATATTATTTTCCATGTTTTGTTACAACAAACGATAGGGCTGTATTGTTATTTGAATGTTTTGAGTAATTCCATACATTACCTATAGACGATACTTTATGTCATAACAATAATTTTACATCGATTGTGGTACCTTTCGCGTTGTCCAGTTTTCCTTTTGCAGGACTTATTTTTTTAAGTCTAGAACAAATATATGAGTCGTAGGAGTCGTTACTCGTATCGTTTTGTCTGGTTATTCTGATTTATCTGTACGTGAAGTAACGGAAACCACGGCTGGACCAGGTTGCCATCTGCAAAAACCTTTTTTATTGCATTTTTCAATTCTATTTGAAATTTTTGGTTTGCAAAGTTTTATCGGTTTCCCATTTAGTTAAAATCTTTTGAGTCTAAAAAGATCTAAAATTCACAGTACCCACCTGAATAAGTACCTACCATAAAGCAACATGCTAGCTAACTCACATCTAGTAAAACGTAAACTTTACCTAGCTTTTTCTCGCACAAAACCTCACCTGCCTTGTACTCGGATGACCCGAAGTGTCGCCGATGTATTCACATGACCCAAACTACCTTAAAGGTAACTGTATCACGAGGCGCGATCTAATCAACTCCGCGAGCCCGAGACCCAACCTAGCCGCTCAGCGCACGTCCGGAGCCGCCGCCGATAATCATAAAGTCGCGGGACCGTAAAATCCCGGACAACCTCATCGAGCGACGTTGACATACTCTTGCCGATATTCCCTCGGATATTAATTATCAGGAATCTAGCCGGCCGTTATACATAAATTCGACGGCCGTCGCCGATCGGGTCGGCCGTTCTAGCCCACGCGAACCGAGGCCGTGCTCTCGTCGTCGCATCGTTAAGATAGCCCGCGATCTTCCACGTTCGATCCAATACATCACCGATCGTTTTACCTCATACGCCTCATGTCGGCCGTTGTTTGTTTGTTATTTTTGCGCGTCGTCGTCGTCCGCTACGATGTGGCTTCGATTTCTTGGAAACTACTCCAGTTACAACGCCGTTCCCCGGTCTCTAGTTACGCCTTCTTTGCGACGTGTTCTCAACATTATATAATCATTAGTGCTGTGTATGTTTTTTTGTTGCTGTTTGCTGTTTGTAGTAATGTGATTTCCGCAAAATTTTAACGATGCTGGAATGTTATCGTTTCACAAAGGAAAAGAAGGAGTCTTAATTCTTTATAGACAGTTTTGATATTTTGTGTGAACTAACATAATTTAGAAATTCATGGTCTGTGCTGGCAGCAAATGACATAAAAAAATAAAAATCATACTTAATTTTTCAACAAGTTTAGTACATAGCCAAATTATCTCAAGACATATACATAAATCCCACAGGTTTAGGTTCCCAGGCGAAGATGGTTGACCACAGTCCGCCTACACCGTATGACATCCCATCGTGTGCGGATTCATACCCCGCTCACCCCTCCTATCATGATTTTCAACAAAATAAAAAAATAAATAAAATAGACACATCAGATTTTTTTTACAAAACGTCTCATTAATAAAGTTGATCATTTGACTTAGTTACTATATTCAGTGTCCGTTTCTTTCGTGAGACTACATGTGAGTTTCATTTATGGAATGCCTTGAAAGTATGTTTGTACTATACCAACTGCATATTTTAAATACCTTAGTGTGAAAACCCTGCCTTATTTTCTGACAAATTGAAAATAAGTACCTACTCTAAGAAGTACCTACTCTATGTAAGTACTCTATGAAATGCAGCTCATGAACTGATGCACCAAAACTCAAACCCCTGCCCTGAAAAATACATTTGATAGACGAATTATTTTATGTATATAATAATATTTTCATCTATTCATAGCTACCTATATAGATAAACAAAGTTATTTTTCTTGGTGATTTTTTGGTGATAAAGATTGACGATCGATGATATGTTTTGTACTCAGAATGTTCTCCTGATGAAAATACCACAAAAATAATATGGGATGTCTGTTATTTCAGTAATTACGTCATTTCCGTAAATCCCGGAAGCCATACTAAAATCGATCTATTACCACTCCTGGGGCATAGCTGTGGTGTGGCCCACCCGGTATAGAAAAAATCTGATGTGGCCAGGCACATGACTTTATCATACAATATATAAAATTAATAGTTTAGCTGCATGAGAATCTATTCTATTGAGATAAATCGTAGGTATTGTCAAAGCATCAGCATTTGACACTACCTACACTACGTCATCAGAATAATAGTTATTTATGTCACAAATGCCGAAAGTACGGAATAGCGCGACGAGCGGTTATGCGGCGCGTCACCGAAGGCGGAGTGTCGCCGTCGCATATGAGCGAGTCGGCTATCTAGTTTTTAGCAGGAGCGACATCAACGTCTATAGTGTTGCTTTTTAAGAAATACGTATTTAAAAAAAAATAAATGATGTCTGTATAGTAAATGCTAGGTTGGTACCACTTAGACGAAACGTCAAGTTTAAAGGTGCGTTCCGATTGGTAGGTAATGGTAGCTAATGGCGGTGGTAGAATACGAAATTATAGTATTTCTTACATATCGTGATAATGACACATATTAGTTTGCATGTACATAAACATGAGTCACTATCAATTTTCTATTGGAAATACTATAACGGCGTCGGCTACCACTGCCATCGTCACTAATGAAAACGCACCTTAAAAAGGTAATTCAAATTGTGACAGATTTATATTTGTTCATGACACATCCCTACCAACATACTAAAATAAAACTACACTCATCGCTATACTTTATTTATAATTTTCTCAATGTATCGTTTTTAGAATTAGATATAAAGACGGGTTGATATTTCTTATCAACAAACAGTCAAATTGGTGATCTTACTTTATTTGAAATTTGTATTTTATAATTTGCCGCACTACAGCGGCAACGTTCCATAGTGGTTTTCCAACCTCTGATGAGATCAGCTGTTTTCGAATGTGACAACACAAAAAAATATTTGTCAAAATCCTGGCTACTATGTAATTTCATATCAATGCAGATGCGACCGATCTCGATCAAATAGAATTTGCTCTTGAAACTAAACTATTAATTTTACCAAAAAATTTCATAGGCATAAAATATTCTAAATTTCGGCGGCTCATTTCCAAAATCCTTCAAAAAGGCTTAGAATAAACTGAAAGGCTAAACTATTAATTTTACCAAAAAATGTGATAGGCATAAATTATTCAAAATTTACTCTACTTTAATTTATTTATTAACTATTTTCTCGAAATTACAGAAATGGCGGCTCATTTGCAAAATCCTTCAAAAAGGCTTAGAATAAACTACCAGTTCCTTTGGACCCTTTTCAACCAAAAGCTTTTCAGCTCTAAGTTAGGTCATGAAACTTCTAAATATGAACTTTCGTCCGGATACCTTTAGTAGTTTCTCCGGAATCGTCGCCACAAAAATCGTTTACACAGACATACACACACACACACAGACATTTTTTTGTACCTTGGTCAAAAATGTTCAGGGGACCCAAAAAGACCTATTTCCGCTAAAATCTCAATTTTTTTTTTCGGCACGATTACAATAGTTTACATACTGCGTATGATAAAGTAAAAATGCAAAATACACCAAATCTAATGTTCTTTTGGCTCTTGGTTTCCTGTAATAAATTTAAGAAAATGTATTTTTTATATATAGGGCATCAACTGGCTACCCGGAAATTATATACGCAACAAAAAAGTGCCCTTTCCTGGAAGCCCGTTAATTTTTTAAAAGATCTTATTATAATAGGTTATTGGTAAATATATAACGAACGCCAAAAATTGGAATTTTGCTTGCCGTTTGCTAAGGAATCCATATACAGTAGAGCGTCGATAATCCGAACTAATTGGGACCGAAGGTGATTCGGATTATCATATTGTTCGGATTATCAAATACGACCGAAATAGTAGAAAATACGAGTATTGGATAGAAGTTCAATCTTAATAAAACCAACACGATTCAATTCCGCTCTTTATAAACTATAAGAATGCAAAAAGTCAAAATCGAAGGGATATCGAAAGGATATCAAACGGATATCGAAGCGATATCGAAGCGATGTCGTAGGATCTTGAAGGGATTTATTTATAATTTAATTTGGTTTATTGTGATTTATGATTTATTTATGATTTATTTATGATTTATTTATGATTTATTTATGATTTATTTATGATTTAGTTATTATTTATTTATATAATAGTGGAAAATACGAGTACAAAAGCAATGTTCGTTCCAGTAGCTAACGTATTTCAATCAGTTTCCACAGAAAAGTGTTTATGACTTCTGCAAAAATGTTTGCATAAATTTCAATCATACCTCAAATTGTAGGCACAGGAGCGTCGATAATCCGAACTAATTGGTGATTCGATTAAAAGGTGATTCGGATTATCAAATTCTTTGATTATCGACGCTCTACTGCACCTAATATTATAGAGATAATCACATTGTTATTTTGAATTATGACAGGCTGGAATGTTTAAGGTGATTTTTTTCCTGGATGGTTAAAAACACGGCGCAAATTTAGTGGACATTTTGTTCTCATTTATTATATTTAAAAGTTTGTTGTCATCATACTCAAATATGGAAAATTACTGTACAAAATGATGGCTTATACAACAGGACATATCCGTAACAGGCTATTAGTGAATTATTCACAACCCAAATTGAATGACATCGAGGAATAATCAAAGCACTGAATGAATACAGTAACTTGAAATTCCCAACTTAATAATAACAAGATTGCGTAAGTAACTCAATACGGATTACGGAATAACTAATCGATATCAATATCCAAGGTTCCTGGGCAATTCTCGATCATTAATGATATTGTTAAAGCGGTACAAGCGACAACCTCCGACATCCTCTAGGTAAATCCGTATCGCGCTAATCGATATTTATAAAATCTTACACAAACTCTGCCAACTTCAAGTGCATGCAGCGAGCCTAGATTCACCGCCGATTACCATATTAGTACAGGCCGTATCCCACTCGAGCCTGTCCTGAATGCCCCAACTAACAAGTCACGCCAATCAATTGGAAACAAATCGCAGTTTGATTTTGTTTAGAGATCCTGCACTGGCCGAGGCTCATTGTCTGGAGACTCTAGAGACATTCGACTCACTCGAAACATTTGCCGATCGAAATAAAGATTAATTAGCCGAGTGGAGTTACTCAATTGGCAAGCACGAATTAGGTCTTATTGCTACTTTTATGTGCGATTTCTTTGAGTGTTAGAAACAAACGGTGTATAGGTACCTGTGCTTCTAACTGATTTTATGGAATGATGAAAGCGATGGGAAAAGGTAAAATGTATCAAGAAGAAGTTATATAACTGTATACTTTTCATATAATTGGTCGAAAAATGGGGCAATTTCTTAACAACCAAAAGATCGTTACTCGGTGTGTCTCAATTACATCAGTTGCGAATAGTTGAATTTATGAATCCTGAAAATTTGTAGTGAGATCTGAACAAGGTGATTTGAGATTCTTCCTGCATTTAGTTAACAGGTTGGTAACAAATATGTAACTTAACAGTGAACTAATAAATAATTTATTTTTATTATTATTATTTAGTGTCTGGATCTGAATGAAACCTACTTTGGGAACCGAGTTTGGGAATTTAGAAATTCGTTAACGGATGTTCCTACTAGAGAAAAGTCCAATACAACGTCGCATATTTTATTATAATACGTGAGATAACAAAACTAAGCAATGCGTGTTTTAATTCAAAAGCCAGTGCTGCTGATATATATCGTATAGATTGGGCATTAGATCATCTGAAATTAGCGGCGAAACTTCAAAAGAAGTCGCAAAAGTAGCCATACATCTGTTAAAGAGGACTGAACTCTTGTTCTTGTTACTTGACCATGACAGACTAAAAAAATCTGAAGTGGCCAGGCACATGTTTTTCTCATACTATTTCTAAAATTAATAGTAAATGAGATTCTATTTGATCGAATCGGTCGTATCTGCATTAAAATAAAGCTAGTTAGCCAGGATTTGACAGATATATTAATACAATGAAAAGTCGTCGCATTCCGTATTTTTGTTTTATTTTAGCAATCGCTACATGTTTTGTATCCTACTGAGCACTTCTTGAAGCGCTATAGGAAATGAGATATAAATTATACAATTGACAATCAAATCAAACTACAAAAACTCAATTGTAATAACTTACAGATATGAGACTGTAGAACAGATTTTTTTAAGAGATATTTTTACAATTGACACTACTTATTGTCAAAGCATCAGCGTTTGACACTACCTACTGACATTAGAATGAAACTATTTGTGAAATCTTGGCTAACTAAGATGCAGATACGACCTCAATTAAATACAATTTGCTCATGCAGCTAAACTATTAATTTTACCAAAAAATGTAGACATAATATTTATTCAGAATTTCCTCTACTTTAATTTATTATTTAACTTCCTTGACGAAATTACAGAAATGGCGGCTCATTTGCAAAATCCTTGAAAAAGGCTTAGAGTAAACAACCAGTTCCTTTGGACCCTTTTGAACCAAAAGCTTTTCAGCTCTAAGTTTGGTGATGAAAGTTCTAAATATGAACTTTCGTCCCGATACCTTTAGTAGGACCCAAAAGCGAATATATCCGCTAAAATTTTTTTCGGCACGATTACAATACTTTATCATACTGCGTATAATAAAGTAAAACTATTTTAATTCTAATATGGAGTATAGATGTTTTGAATATCAGAAATATTTTAAATAACCTCGTGTTGTTTTCTTGTTAAAGACTAAGCGATACTTGTAGCTGATGCTCATGCTACTTTACAGGATAGATATCCACTGAAAAATAGCCTGACTGTGGCGCAGCGGTAAAGCATCAGTCTGGGGGGCGTGATTTCGATCCTCGCGCCCTGCTTTCAGAGTGAAGGTTTTTCTGTGGTTTTCCTCTACTCCTCGGCGAATGCTGAAAGCCAAACAACTTAAGACGTGCCATAGACGCGGGCCATAATAATGATAATTCGGGCCTGCCGATGCCCCCGTAGTGGCGAAAGCTGTTGGGGGATGTTAAGGCGTGGATTATTATTATTATAAAACGTATTTAAACGTATTTCATGTTAATACAGGTAAAAGCCCTACATAACGTCACAATTATAAATTATATGGGTTTATTTGTTTTTGAGTCAGTGCCAAAAGCAGACATGCATTATAATTAAGAAAAAAATGTACAATCAGTTCTTGCTAGATTTAGAATTACATCATTTAAAAAAAACAAAATATGCACCGGAAACGCTTGAAAGTATTTGATAATAGATTTTATTATTTTTTAGCAATCAATTTAAAAAACTGTTTTTTATTTTGTCACACTGTATGTTAAAAACATTTTTAGAGTGTGTGAGGTAGCACTCCACACACCAGAAAGCTTTAGAATCAGAAGTACAAGATACAGGCAAAAATATAGATGTATAAATTTGCTACAAAGAATATTTATTTCTGCCACACAAAGTAATGTTTTTCAACTCACACAACAAAGTTTCTACCAGTGTATTATATACTGAGGAGCCAGCTATTATTTGAGTATAGAGTGTACAGCGCCATCTAACAATACTGTTTGATGAGGTACTCATAGTAACAATACAATTATTTCAAGGGAAATTTCTCTGACGAAAATGCTTTGCTTACCCACATTAACAAGAGACATTTTACCGCACGAGCAGTAGCCACTGCCAGCTAATGTTAGCTCCAAAATTTTCATCTAGATAGCAAATACAAAAATAACTCAAGGAAATAATTTTGTAACCTACGCGGACAAATTCAATTTTGCAATTGCGCGTGGCGGTATAGAATTAGTAACTGACCATATATAAAGCCGCGCGCAAGTACATAAATTTCGTTGTGGTACGGTGTGCATACAATTTAAGAAAACGTGCAACATAGTGAAGAAAGTGCAACTACATTTCATAAACATGGTAACAAATGCCAACTTAAATTATAAACGCTAAATAGATATCATAGCCGCTTTCATCTAGTCCGCCTGGTTTAATTTTATGGGCGGATTCGACGCATATTGTATCCTATTTTATACCGTTGGCGATCATAGGCAGACTTCGAGTGTAGGTTCTGAGCATTGCCTATTAGATTATGGGGAAGAAAATATTAATTATATCATTTATGGGAGCTAGTCTGAAACCCATCTGCTATATGAATTAATTAAGGAAACGATTGCACCAGCATGACATTACTAAGTAATTTTTTTTCCCATTACATACTTATGTCTATAAGATTGCCAGTTTTAAATTAACATAAAAATTAAATTTACTTTTATTACATATTTATTGGAAAATATTGCTACAAAGTTATTTTATAGCAGATATTTTAGAGCAATAAGAATACACTATGTACAAGTCTTTATAATAATGAAGTGAGTTCTTCATCACTGTGAAAACACATTGAAAATCAGAGATACTTCAAATGTTATATTAGGTAATACACTACAGTATTAATATACCTACATTAAATGCCGATAAAAATGCAAGGAAAAAATTAAAAATGGACAAATGATTTGAAAAACAAATATGTATATAAATGTTTCTGTAACATAATTTATGGAAAATCTTTACCGAAAGAGCAAGCTTACTCAGGAACTAAACAAAACAATTTGTATTTTTGCACAAATAAACTCTTTGTAATATAAGATTTATGTATTAAGTTATACGGCACATTATTTATACCATTGGTGTACCGTTTGCTTGCAAAGAGCAGATTTGTCGTTAACCAAACTATAGAAAGTTATCAAGGATACAAATTTCCTTTTAATAATGTGCCCTTTGCTTAGTATCAAATAAAATCAATATGTTAATATTTTTAGCTGGACTAGCAAAGTGACATGGAACGTTGAAATGCAGTTCCTTCGACCAATATTTTTTTACATATTTCATTCTAGGTCGTATATTTATTCTGAGTAGACTTTTAGTTTCTTAAAACTTATTTTAATTAGATAGCTAATTTCTCTTACTTCTCTCTCTCTAATTTCGGGGAAAAACTTCTAATTTTTCAGTGGAAAAACAAGGCACCATTGTTATAAAAAATGTATCGTATTCTAGTCTACTTATTTAGAAATAC
Organism: Melinopterus prodromus; assembly: GCA_964023965.1. Lineage (NCBI taxonomy): Eukaryota > Metazoa > Arthropoda > Insecta > Coleoptera > Scarabaeidae > Melinopterus > Melinopterus prodromus. The sequence goes on from OZ030396.1 coordinate 11,134,572, forward strand.
TTTCTCAGAAATATTTCTTTACATCATGTTAAAAATCAATGGAAAAATAAAATATCTTTTTTTATAATAGGCTCTTGACAATGCCCAACTAATAAAGCATATTCCCTGAAATAAATCTATCTAGACCCCTCATCTTTTCCAACATATTTTCCAAATGGCGGTGATTTGAACTAAAAAAGAGCTTTCTTTACCTGAAAATCAATTGACTTATCGAGAAAATCCTATGGTAAGTCTCTCAAAAATCAGCAAGATTGTTTTAGAAGTCTGTGATTTTTCTGGCGCCTGTGTTACATGGATCCAAGAAAACTGAAACTGTAACAAAATAAAACAAAATTAATTGGGAGATAAATGTTGAAATTAAGAATGTCCAATTGATGAAGTAAATTTCCTCAAAAGAATTAAATAAATTACAATAACGAATGGCGGTGATACACGCAATCTGCTGAGACCCATTTGTTTTATGTACGTCATACGCCCAAAACTTCACACGCACATATCTTCGGCTGTTTAATGATTTTTTTATATGTATAACACTTTCAGGGAAGCTTCAACACCGCACCTGCTGTAGTATAAATGATAATTTTAAAAAATGACTATATTTCAGAACGGACTACATGCTGCCACTTAATTCAGTATTATTCTTTTGTGGTTTATTGTGTTTATTAATTTAAACTCATTCAACCCAACCCCACTCTACAAATAATTAATTAAAACTTCGAAAATGTTTTTCTTACAACATTTTTTGGACTGAATATGATTTCTTTTAAACCACGGATTTATCTCAAGAAAATATTGTATGTAGATGAACTTGTGACCGCAATTGGTTTTTATTCCGATTATTTGTTTAAAACCCCTAGCGATGTCATATACGTTTTATATACAGTGTGTCCAGGAAAGTTAGCATCATATAGAAAATTTTCTTGTTATCCATTTCTCAGAAAATTGTATTCTTTATAAAAGTTGGCAGCTTGTATAACACCAATACGGCAACAGTTAACAATGTAAATTTCGGTACCTGTACCAAGCGATTCAGAATATTTGATTTTGACATACCTTAAAGTAAAGTACCTTTATTTACATTATTATCCATAAAGTTTATTTGGAAATGATGTTTAGAAATAAACATTTTATTCAAATATAAAGTCACAGCCACCTATCTTGAAATTTTCCTTTTTTTGATCCTTACTTTTATGACAAATATTTGACAATGTCACGCTCACGTATGTTATTGTATGATCTATTATTGAAATGAAATATCAACTTTGCATCAAGAAAATCAGCAATTTTGCGCTAGTCCTATGACTGGCTAGTATGACTGGCTACTAGACTGGCTAGTATGACTGGCCCGGACTAAAATTAGTCATAAAAGTAAGAATTAAAAGAAAAACAAAAAAAGAAAATTTGCAAGATAGGTGGCTGTCATTTCATATTTGAATACAATTTTTACTTCTAAAGAACATTTCCAAATAAACTTTATCGATAATAATGAAAATGAAGGTACTTTACTCTTATCACAAATTCATATATTCTGAATCACTTGGTATATGGTATCGAAATTTACATATTTGACTATTGCCGTATTGGTTTCATACAAGGCGCCAACTTTTATAAAGAATAACATTTTCTGAGAAATGGATAATAACAAAATTTTCCATATGATGCAAACTTTATTGGACAAGAAAACCGTTGTTTTGAACGGGTGTCATATTTTAAGATTGCACAGTTTTAAATGGATACTATTCTTAATAGTTATTTGATTTAAGAATTTATTTTTTAAATCAGGTAGTTAGACTAATCAGCACACATTCTTGGAATAAACAAACTATAAACTTACTTCCTTTGAATTTTCTTGTCAATAGTACTGATAACAGCGACAACATTAGCGATCCCTATTGACCAAACTTCCACTCATCCCTACGGGCTTGTTTATGTTCGAATTTAGGTACCTATTAATTCCCGGAAGAGAAAAAAATCGCCAAATTTCTAAAAGAGACTTCAAAAGCTCAAAGAATTCTTGAATCCTGTTTTTGTTCTTTTAGCAGTTAATACGTGTAAGTGCTTTCGGAATTACGATACAAGCGCAAGTCCTACCCTGTTCAGATCGCAATTTTGCCAACATATTACTTCGCCGCCTATTGGCTTGTTTCTTCTTTAATTACATTCTAACGGATTATTATCATAGCTGACCGTAGCAGCAATCCCGCCTTGCTGCTGCGGCCTTTTTGCTGCTGGTGCCCCGTCCATATTCCGCGGAATTAATATGCACTATCGAATACCGTGCTGATTATACAGGAAACTGGGAAAATCGTGAGAAATAAGAAAGTTTACACTTAATGGTGGGCGTGACCTTCGCTCGAATCCCATACTTACTTATTAACCAGACGCTTATTAACGATATCGCCATTAGTATGGCAGTAGTGTCACAGGTAGCCCATGTTAAAACTGGCAGCACTTCGCGAGCGCCCATTACGTAAGCGAAGAAGATTCATCTCGGCGCAGGGGCCGCCCAGATACCACCGTAATGACGGTTTAGCATGCGATATGCAGATAAGCCGGAGATTCTAGCCACTTCCTACTTTGAAGCCTAACACGAGGATTAATGCGTATGTGGTTTTGATATTAATGCGCTGTCGTTAAAGGTTCATAAATCTTTGGCTGTATCCTTTTTAATATTTGTTATTGTTCTGAAGTTGTGAATTTTCAGACAAAGCTTATAGGAATATATGGAAACATAATTTCTTGGAAAGTTTGTTATTCTAAAACATCTTTCAAATTAAAAAAAAAATATTTCTTTCAAATTAAACCTTAATGCTGGCATGCAATTTGATGGCGTTACAGAACATTTACGTGCAAAAGACAGTACAAAATTGTGACATTGACATTGTTGATAACACTCGGTATTTTGTGAGTAGGATGTCAACCGTATTATGTTTTGGATAGTTTTTTTACGAAAGGTTCTTGAAGAAAATGAGATAAAAATGTCAAAAAGCGCAATGTTGGTAATGCGTGCTAATTTATGAAAGGAAAAAAGTAGATTCTTCACAATGGTATCATGCTAAACCTCAATGGTGTCATAGGAAAACCTTAAACTTTGGACTTTTACCTGAAATCTGGTTTATAACTGTTTTTGATTGTTTAAGTTGTGTTGGTGTCTCATAAATCATAAATTCGTATTCACAAGCAATTTATCGATACTTCCAAAATATACTCCAAATATTCAACTGCCCTTTTATATGTGAGGATGTAAAATTTCTCAAAATCAATATGAAACACAGGTGATGTCCATATAAAAATAAATAACGATTATAAAGTTTACCACTCAATTATAACAAATAACCATATCAAATAAAAAAGCTATCGAAGCAGAGAATTAATTAGTTTTTATTGGTTGGGGGGCTCAATTACTGAAACTTTTCATTCAGTGCCTTCAAGCTATTATTTCTCCAGATTGTTGAAATACCGTACGAATTGGGTTTTCCATTACTTTTGATCTTCTCATGAGAATTTCCTTGATATTTATAGCTTATCTCTATCATATAAAAATAATTGGTTTTCTGATACAAAAATATTGGTTTTCTGATACGATTTAATGGAAGTACAAATATTGTACTATTTTAGATGTTACCAAATAAGTAAAAAAAAACAGCAAACAGTGTCAAAATGACATTGGTAAAGTACTCTACTAAGAGATCGTAGGCTGCACAATTTCTTTTCGGAAAATTTATTTGAATAGCTTTGTATAATTTTTTTCTCAGAATTAAGGTCACATCTAAAAACAAGCAGTACCAAATTTGATATAGATTAGTTTGTTTTTTTTTCATTTGTTTATACCTTTTATTTATATTATTTGTTAATTAAATAAATAAATAAATAATTTATTCGAAAAGCACAAAGGCATAGAACATGTCAAACAAAGAAAAAAAATAGTAAAACTACAATTCACAGCTACTTAAAAAAATATTCAGCAATGTTGTACGGTGATTTCCCAATTAAAAAAGTTCTCTTCTAAACGGCATCTGCGGTAATTCTGCGATTGTCTTGGGTACTTTGTTGATAATTTCTAGTAATTGAACCACTACGCCACGATGAATTTTGCAATACTTAGTTTGAGGAATTCTCATCAGTCCATCGGAATTTTCTCTTGTTTGTAGATGGTGTTGACCCTCAAACATTCGAAACATTCGAAGAGAAGGTGTCATAGTGGTTTTTGACAAAGCAGCAGCTTTCGCTGACATACATCGCAGTAACAGTTAATATTCTTTTGCATTTCAACCACTCCCTACAGGATCCCCTATTTTTGAGATGGCAAATGATTCTTACACTGATTTTTTTAACTTTAAATATTCATTCCATGTCCGAAGAAATTCCTCTGAATATTATCCCATAAGAAATTCTTGACGCCACCATCGCATGGTACGTTAACAGTGCCTCAGGTTCACTAACCAAGCAAGTCACAACACGGATGGCTCAACGCAACTGGTCAGCTATTTCGCCAAACCATCGATATGTGGTCGACAAGTCAGACAGGAGTCAATTTGAGGCCCAAGAAAATTGCAGACAACCTGAGAAGTTATTGAACAATTTTTGTAATTAATTGTGTTAGTTAATATCGGATGCAACCCTCTTAACTATTGTAATTGGATTTCTTCTAGTGATACTAAACTGTAGTAACAGTTTTGTTTGATCAACATTCAGTTTAAGATTGTGCCCCAAGCACTAGCGTGGTATAAATATTTTCTTGAAGTTCACGTTTTGAAACGCTTTTGCATAGTTTTATATTTTATTTTTCGTTGTTTTGTGTACATCTCAGAGGGCTGTAAAATTTTTGAAAATTTGCAAAGTTTTTTGCGAAAAAAGTGGAACAACTGTAGTATCCCACTTTTTGCATCAGTTTCCATACAATAAGTGAATAATATGTGTAATATTCTACGTGCTTAAAGACAAAATTGCAATTTTTTATTAAGTACCGTATTAATTGAAGACATTATTTCCTTTGAAGACTCCATTCCTTTGAATGTTGGCTTTGATGAAGACATAATAACCTCAATTCTTTAATTAATTGAAACAACGTAATATAGAGATGTAAAAGATCAAGCCGTTCCTGGACAAGGAAGAAAAAAGCACCAACAAGCAACTGCAGAAAGAATAAAAGACGTTGTTACACGTAAAAAATAAGCCAGGATTCGAAAGACGCAATACTTGGTACAAGTCCAGCGATGCAATAAAGACATCAAGAGCAATTTATAATACACAACAAGAACATGAAGACTCGAAACTGCTCGAGTCTTTTCACCCACACGCCCGGTGGAAACGCATCATTCGTGACTCCGTAAAAATTGAACGCAACTCTAATAACACGGTAATGTCCGCCATAAAAACTCCTCCCGTGCACTTTCCACATATAATTGCCTTCATTTCGGCCAAATTGCCCGAGATCCGTCACGATACGGACCTCCTACGTCCAGGCAGGACCCATCACCTCAAGGAGCCGGATCTTTATGGTCTTCCACGGCCTGCTCACTGAGTGCTCACTCGTTTCATCGCCGACTACCGTCCGTCGCGTCGGCCTGCTGGATTTCCATACCGAAATAGTAAAAGAGATTTATTTGTTTATTATGCGACACGTTGTGTGTGTGTGTGTGTGTGTTGCCCAGCGTCGGGTACAAATTATCATATCGTCGGGGCAGAATTGACGACTCTATCGGCAATGGGATGCCACTACCTATACTTGGAAGTGGAAATAAATTACTTTTCAGATTGCCGGCGCAAGGCTAGGTCGGTGGCTGGTCGGCTGCTGCCGTATAGGCGAGGCAAATTCGTAATAAAAGGCGAGATTTACGGACGTGACTCATCCAGAGCTCCAGTTGAAGATTTGCGAGAATCAATCCAGGAAGTTATTTTTTAGAGTGCTTTGATTAAATAGTTTTTTTTTGTTCAGTAATAGCATTACAATCTAGTCATAATTGACTAATGAGAAACTTAATTCTAACTTATTTTACTAGTGTAACTTAACCTAACAGGCACCCATCGATGTCTCTCAGTTAGTCCTGGTATACTGGGCACGTTTTTCTTGCGCACTACGTAGCACTGACTCTGCTTTTGAAACTAACACCTACAACCATCTGCTTTTATCACTATCTCACATTCACAGTAGCTGAAAATGCTTCTTTCTCTTGAATCTTCTGCCTAATGCGGTGTTGTCGAGGAGCTGGATGGCCTCAACGTTTAGGTGATGGTGAAGACTTTCCTCGTGTCTTCTTGGTACCTTTTGGATTTCTTTGCAAACAAACTCCATTTTGAGGTCCATGTGGAGATCATCATTATTTTGGAAGGTCTGGACAATTTTAATGTTGTTTTTTTGGTGCAACCCCAGAGTTGAGCACCATACGTCCACACGGGTTTTAGAATTTGCTGGTACAAGAGAAGCTTATTATGTACAGACAGCGTAGTGTTTCTTCCTAGCAGCCAGTACATCTCTCTATAACGGATTCCTAGTTCCTCTCTTTTCTTTTTGACATGGGCTTTCCAGCTGCGTCTGGCGTCTAATGTCATGCCGAGAAATTTGACTCTGTTTGCGTACGGTACTATTTGGTTATTAATAGTAACCGGGATGTGTTGTATCTTCTTGTTGGTGAAGTAAACATGTACTGACTTGAGTTCGTTCAGTTTGGTTCTTTTTTTCTTTGTCCAGACCTAAAAATGACCAAGAGCTGTTTGGAGTTTTCTCGTCGTTTCTTCATTGCTGTTCCCAACAGCAAGGATAGCCGTCTCGGCTGCAAAAGTTGCGACAGTATTAGTTTCTAATGCTGGGAGGTTACTGGTGTAGAGTAGGTAAAGGACCGGCCCTAAAACACTACCTTGCGGCACTCCTGCTTTTATTTCCTTAAGGACAGAGCATGCATCACCTTGCTTGACTCTAAAGTATCTCTCAGTCAGGTAAGATTTTAATAGTTGTGCAAACTGTTTCGGGAAGATACTTCCTAATTTATTGTTCAGTCCTTCATGCCAGACTTTATCAAAAGCCTGTGCCACATCTAGGAAGACTGCAGACAAACCTTTTTCTCCTCTAATGAGTTTTCGATTACGTTGGTTATTTGGTGTATCTGGTCAATAGTAGAGTGCTTGTTGCGAAATCCGAACTGATGGTCTGGAACAAGCATTTTGCTCTCAATTATTGGCTTCAATCTATTGAGTAGCAATTTTTCGAAGATTTTTGACATGACGGGCAGCAAAGAGATAGGTCTATAAGACGTTGTTTCGTGTGGAGGTTTCCCAGTCTTTAGTATCATGGTCACCTCTGCTACCTTCTAAAGTTTGGGAACAGCTGACGTCCTTTTAATCTCTTTATCTGTATAATGCAGAGCAATTAAAAAAAAAACACAATAAAAAATAATTCATGGTGTCGGTTCAAAAGTATCGTGATAATTTTAAGGGATTCTTAATTTTCGTGAATTAAAACTTATTATACCTATTTCGACTTATCACTGATAAATATTCTTCTCTTAGTTGTAGAGATTAAACCACCATTTGATGGATATTAATTTTTTATCGAATTTAAGAAAGAAAATTGGTTTTCTTTGAAGTAAACTGGCTGTTCTGCGACATGTCGACACAATAAAAAAAAAACACATTTCTATCTTTTCATTTTTGAGCATCTGATTCTGAGTTTGCGACCTCGATTTGGTTGTTTTGGTGGTATTTATCATGCTTTTTTTGTTCCAATGTTTAAAAAATTTGCATTGCGTATCCCTAAACGAAACACACTTGAACAAAGAAAAACTAAAATCATGTAGAGCAATTTTCTATATGTACGAAAAAAATCGGACAAATTTGTTACATAATGTTGTCCACGTGCTTGCATCGAAATTTTAGGGGAATATTATGTACTTTCATAATAATTCGGTTTGCTAAATTATCCATTTGGCTAGAGGTGAACTGCGCTTTGAAGGGGTGAAATGCATCAAATATTACATTATCTTCATCAAACAGAACGGTAATTCTAAAATGAAGTGTCAAATGACCAATCTTTTTATCGATTTGAACAACCATTCTTGAAGATGTGTTCATCAACACATACTTTCGACAATTCTTAATATATAACTATATTTGATCACCAACATTTTTTTGTTGGTGCCACTGAATACTAATACACGACTGTGTATGGTGCTCAAGTTTGCTGAGGCGATCATGTAGCTCCTCTTTTTCCATGCTTAACTTTGTCTTACAACATTTATGTAATTTTTAGGCAGTTTAAGCAGTAGCATCATTAAATCGCTCAACAAGCTAAAAAGAAACAGAAGATTTTAAGTAAAATTAGCTAGCATAGGCTTAACAATAATTGCATTAAAATTAAACGAAACAATCAACGACTTAACGACCTCCTTTCAGTCATTCATCATGAGTTTATCCACTTGTCGTACGTCTGGCTGCGTTGTCACTGAGCTGAGACTGCTTCAAAAGTTGAGTAGCGGTCTAAATGTCTCACTCTACTATAGTTCATAACTTTCGTGGATTTGGCAAATGTAAAGAACAAACATGAAACATTGGAGATTCTAAATCATACTAATTTCAATCATCTCCCCACAAATTCTTGGTAAGATTTCAACATAATTACATAACGTCGTCGATATTCCCAATCTATACTAAACCTATAATCGGTTGCCGACATAACCTTTCAAAGGAAACACTAAAAACTGTTACATTTCAAACATGGATCGGCCGTCATCTTCCTCGCTTCAAGAATGGAACTCCTCAGCTTTTCATTCAATTGAATTTCTCCGCGGCAATAAGAGAGCATACACACTGGTATCCCACACGCCGTACCTATGCCGGCTGGCATACCGACAACGATCGGTCATGAATAGAATTACATGTCGTAAAATTTCGAAATGACAATTATGCTCCGACAAAATCCCAACAATCCGGCCGGCCGGGAGCCGTTCCGATCTCGATGATCCATTGTCCATCCCGCTGATGATTTACAAGCGCTGCCTTGATAATCCGAGCACGTTTGCCTCTACTGCACATACACGCGGCAACCGAGAACCAGAAGAATTCGACGTCCGTTCACCCTAGGTCTCTTGCCTACTCTGTACGCTCGTGCTCCTGTTATCAGCGAACAGTAGCTTATGGTAAAGTGGAGTATCTTGTTGGCGTGGACCTCGGAGATGATCTCGAAGATTACCGGGGGCAACTAAACAGCGGTAGTTTGAATACATTACATGCATTCGTCTAGTCTTATCGCTTCGGATAAGTCGGGACGATACCGTGGACTCGTGGTACACAGTTGGTCTAATGGTCTTCTAATATACGGCGACCATCTTTGGATTGTCGCACTCGCCGCTACCAGGAGATAGGCGCTTGTGCGCATAACCGTATAGGTAAGTGAAGGTTTTTATTCGGCGAGCTTTTTTGTCACCTCGTGTGTCCGAAGGTTCAAACAGTTTCAGATTTTCGATTTATACCAGCTAAGGAAAGGAAGAATGTTTGTAATATATGAATTATTTATACAAATTCATGATAATGAGAACGATTTAAAAATTATAAATGTATGTAAAATTCAAAACTACCAGCGAACAGCACCTGTTGTTTTTGTCGTCCAAATGCATATTTCTTTTCAGTCTTCCGATCAATCATGTGTAGTGAGGTGCATGGTCACAGACACGTGATGGTAGACACATGCAATTTTCAGTATTTAGCGATTATATCTCCATTATCATGCCCTTATACAAGGACATAAAGCAATTTCTACACTTGTAAGCGAGTTCTGTAATACAAACTTTTACACTTGTTGGTTTTCCTAGTCATTTCTTACAATTGTACACAGTTTTCTACATTTTCTACACATTTTAGACGTGGCTCAGGCTTTCGATAAGGTGTGGCATGATGGACTCTTTGAGAAACTGGAACAGCAGCTTCCTACTGAATATAAAGAACTGCTAAAATCATATCTGAAAGACCGTCACTTCAGGGCGAGACAGGATGATGAATACTCCTCGCTATGAAATATCGATGCCGGAGTACCACAAGGAAGCGTATTTGGGCCACTTTTGTACCTACTACATTCTTATGATATTCCTGTTCCGGGAGAAAGCACAGTGGCAACATTTGAAGACGTCACGGCTATTTTGGCGATTAGTGACTGTGTCGAAGAAGCAACTGAAAAATTACAGATAGATGCGGAACAAAATCCACGCATGTGAACTACACCAATAAGAGAGTTGACAATATTCCAGTAACCATTAATGGGAACGATATTCCATACGTGGATTCAGCGAATAACCTTGGCATGACACTGAATGCCAAGCTTAGATGGAAAGTACAAAAAAGTGGAACGAACTCGAACTAAAATTCAGCAAAATGTATTGGCTAATGGAACAGAGGTCAGCGATGTCAGTGCAAAACAAGCTTCTACTATACAAGCAATTATTAAAACCAGTATGGGTGTATTGAATACAGTTATGGGGATGCACTAAGCAGTCCAATATCAACGTCATTCAGAAGTTCCGAAATAAACTTCTAAGGGCCATTATTGGTGCACCATGGTATATCAAAAACACAAATCTTCATCGGGACCTTCGCATTGAGATGGTAACTAGCGAAATATCAAAGTTTGTTAAGAAGCATGAGGATCTCCACCACGACAACATTGAAGCCATCCAGCTGATAGACAACAGTGCGCTAGTGCGTCGGCTGAAAAAAAAAAACTAAACTATTTGAACTAGTGCTGAAAGCAGTACCTAGTGATTAAAAGCAGAGCACTACTTGAGTGGTAAAAACTGTCAGAAAAAACTCATTATTTTATCAGTTTAGGTTAAGTGAAAATAACTTGTTAGTCATTGACTAGGTGCTATGACACAAACACAAATTAACAAATTGAACAAATTAAAAAAAAAATAAAAAAGTTTGAACATCTATTTACAACAATTTTAAAAGATGAATCGTTTTTTGTTATAATGTTGCATCAAAATAATAATAAAATCCCCCCATTGTTTATGTATAGTGGTTAAACGAGCGTGACGGGTGTGACACGGTACTGCGGAATAACCCAGGAAGCTAGGAGTTTGGTCAGTCCATGGGGGTATACTGTATATTTATTTGTAAGGAATCCAGCATTCATCTTGAAAATTACTGTGGTAATTGGCTAACATCCAAATTTGACACTCAATCTATTCAGTTGTCTGATAACTAAATGCTGGCTGCTCTGTAATCCGGTATCTGATCTGATTATTTGTATTTATTTGTGTTGAAAGTATATCATATAAACTTCTCGTCCTTGAATATGAAAATTGTTGAAGATAGGGCGATAGAATGGAGCCTACATCTAAGACAGTCCAGGTTGTGAGATTCAAATCATAGAAAGAAGAAGAAGGGTGAAACTTGGAAGAGCTAACATGTGGAGAGGGATATACCTACAGATATGTTACTGTTAATCAAACATAAATCCACTATTTTAGGAAAATATGATAATTTACTTTTCTTTTCATAGTGTAAGAAGTGAAGCTTAAACACACCAAAGAAATTGTGATTATTATTACCAACTTTATGACCTACTTATACCAGCAGTTCAGTAGGTAAATCTAAATATAGTCAATCCCAATTTCACCTTGACACGCGCATTGGCTATTTTGCACGTCATATTTAAGACAAACTCACAACAAACAATAATTTACAACCTACCGGCCAGATGGCCAAACAACAGAAAAAAGCACTTGACAATACAACACGCCCTTATTGGTTTTCGCACCACTGGCATGTCGTAGCGAGCATAGATACGATCAACGCCTTCACATCTGCTATACGAGCACGCTTATTGTTCCGCATTTCGTTTACCAAATCCAGCGAATCCGTACCGGTGGAAAAAAAATCATCTAATGGACAGCGGTGACCTTCTTCCGCCGAACAAAACACTGTCGAAAGAGCGAAGAAACAATGGGTGCGGCCTTCGCCATCCGCGGCCCAGCACGCGTCTCTACTATATTGCATCAGTGGCAGGCAGCGCAGCGTTAGTTTCGTTACAATATTTCTTGGGCGAAAAATGCAACTCTGAAACTCAACCAGTGGCCACTTGATCACGATCCCGAGGAAAATGGATCGTATCGCGGCCTACTCTGACGCAACACGCCACCATTGTTGTTGCCCTGCATGTATAGGACACGAAATACCGCCGATAAGATCGCTCACTCTGGAATTGAAATAGTTTTATGTAGGAAGAAGGAGTTAAATGTAGGTGCTCGATGCGAAGTACATGTCGTGTCATATGCCGTATCGTGGTTAATCATCGAACGCACATAATTTGAATGGTATCGTCTGAAAGTCGTGTAGTCTGAAAGACTGAAACGGTGACAAATTTGACTAGAAGACATACTTTTAGATTGGAAGCGTGTATTTAATTTACTCCATTTCGCTTTTACACACTGTCTGCTGTTCATCAGTGGTGCGTTATCCGATGGGCAAATATGGCATTTGCCAAGGGCCCCCAATAACAGGGTGGTGGGGGTGGTAAAGCATTATTTTGGAAACTCATTTCCGTAATAGACTACCACACCACGCCAGTCCTCATTGACGTTGCAAGCTAATTAGCTAAATTTATTATTATTATTAATTTATTATTATAAATTTATTACCGTCCAAGAATAGTGAATTTTATATTTGCGGTCCTGCCGTCAATCTTTTATTAACTATAAATACATTAGGTAATTAATAAATTACCGTAGTAAGAATATCAAATTGAACTTTAGAGTTGTCTTGCCTATGGGGCCCAAAGAGAGTGGAGGCAGTTTTAGCAGTTAAAGACTCATACTTTTTTGCAATAACAGAAACTATATCTAATACTGTAAGAGACTAATGAGAAACCCTTAACTAAGTTAAAGAAAACTTGTACAAATTTTTCGAAGATTTTCAATCGACACTTTCCCTTTTGTTCTGGACTTCTGATGAATGCTCTAAAAGAGTCTGTAAAATAAAAATTCCGATCTGCAAAATGCTGTAAATACTTCAAAATTCTTATTATTATATAGTGTGTATAAAAAGGAGCGTAACCACTCAACATATTTCTTACTAAAATGTCGACAAGAAAAAGATTCCAATAAAAGTTTCAGGAAATTGCTTAAGGATCGGCAACCGGCTGACCACATAGAAATCACGTGAAATAAAGAAGTACAATGCGTTCGTAAGACACAATTAAATTAATATCTGAATTGGAAAAATTGTTAGGTAATGTATATCTCATTTCAATTATCTCTACTTATTGAAGATTTTTAAGTATCAAATAACCGCACAAAATAGATACAATAGACATAAAATAGAGATTTTAACACCCATGCTCTCCTAAACCGAATGGTAGATATATACCACCATACTAAAATAAATTGTAATGGACGCGTCTTGTACATTAATCACATAAATAACGTACTGTTATCGTGCTTATTGACACGTGGCGCTATCTCGTCATGCAAATTGTCACTACAAATTAGTTCAGTATTTGCAGTTTAGATAGGTTCTATCTGTTGAGATCTTTGTTTGTTTTCGTTTCATTACGTGAATGCAAACGATTTTGGAATAAGCAATTACAATGAACGGTAAAAAGTGGTGATAATCATTCCAAGATCACCGTGGATAGTGCAGTTGGATATTGAGAATGAACTATCGCTGTTCTTGAAATATTTACCATATTAAAAACATATTTATTTGTTAAGATTACTATTTATTTAAGTTATTTTGTAATTATTAATAATAATCGGTTGTTACTTTAAATAATTATGTAGATACTTATATTAAATGTTGTTGCAAAATAAGTACCAAAATAGGTACCCTAGGTACCTATTGATTATCATTTTGGTTAATTGTTCCGAAATGTTAAATCAGTATGATTAGTATATGTTATTTTTCTATGAAAACGTAATTCATCTTAATTCAACATAGTATTAGAGGAGCCCCCAAATTCAAAATTGCCCAGGACCCCATGATGGATGGCATAACATGGCTGCTGTACATTCTCGCAAGACTCTAAGAGAAGGGAAGGAAGGAACTTTGTGGGTTGCCATCTGATTCATGTAGAAGTTTACGAACAGACAAATTCTATATTTCTGTTACAAGGAAATTTCTAAATAAATAATTTAATTTAAAAAAATGTCACTTTAAATACTAATTTAAAAATTTGTATTGCAATGCTGTGAGTAAAACTCAAATTTTGTATTCTTTATTAATTTGGTACGGAATTTCAATTTTTGCTTTGAGTTATAGTTCACGGAGTATCTATGCAGTTTAAAATCCCTTTTATGGGAATGAGCAACCTTTTAATAAACAGATGTTAATACTATTAAGTCAAATTACAAAAAATCGAGTACTTTCAAGTAATAAAAACAATAATTCAGGGAAATATCTTGACTTATTATTTATTTAAGTTCTTCATCGAATTTAGTAGGGATTTTAGCAAAACCACTGAGTTTAAGATAAGTGTTGTAAATGAAAATATCTACTTCTTTATTTAGTTTTATTTATTTTTATTATAGTACTTGCTCCTTTTTTTAAAATTACCATTTGTGTAGTTGTCGTTATTAAAGGAGTAGATTCTCGTGTAACCGCACTAAAAATGAGGAAACATATTTTTTTACACCTTTATTAATACACATCAGAATATGAAAATAAATATTATATAATAAATATTATAAGCAGCGTGGAGGTTTTTGGTGAAATCGGTTTATTCTGGCGTCATAGCGAGGCGAACTACGAATACAATAATTTCTAAAATCTATTGGCTAGTTTTTCTGAAATCTTGTCAACCGCCAAACACAGCAACGTTTCGAGAAAATCACGTTTAAGTTGTGTAACTTTTCCGACTTTTCCGGTTTTGTAGTTTTGTCCATTCGTGTTTTTATCGATACCTCCAAAACTATTAAGCTTAAGAAATCATTTTAAAGAGACTTTAGGGATATTACAAAAATATATTATTACTCAAATATCGGGAAACTAATTGCAATGGGACAAGGTTTAAAAAAATTTAAATTGTGCACTAGAACCTACCCTGTGTAAACTATAAAATGCAATATTTTTCTTACAAAATTGATAAAAAAATCGACGTTTAGTCCGTCAGCGAGAGTTCAAAACTTGTGTCAAAACATGAGAGACGCTGGTCTAGACTGTAGAAGTTATTTTTACGAGCACACTTAAGGAAAGTCTAAAGATGAAAAAATCTAGAAATAAACCCAAAGTATGGAAGAACAAAAATAAGAATAGCACACGAAATGATGAAAATAAGGCAAATCTTTCTAACTTGTTATATTTAACGATTCCAGAGACGCTATTATATTTTACATATTTTCTCCGTTTTTGCATATTTTGTTACTCCTAAGTAATCCAAATTATATTGCTTACCATATTGTTCATCTATTCCTTAGCTTTCTTTTCAGCTTTTGATTATACCTTATTTATATTTTTGTTTGTTTATTTGTAACGTCCATGATTTCCTCCACTCAGTTCTCTAATAATGCATCCCATCACAGAAAGTAATTTTGAAGAAATTCCTTACCAAAACAACAAACAGAACAAAACAAAACAAAACATTAAACCTCAGCATTCAAAATTATGCAAAGTATGACGTTTTGCACCAAACACAACTGCTAATACTTTACCATAAACGCTTATTAATTATGACCAAAGAAATACGATGTATATGGTACAACCAAGATATTCGTATGGTGTAAACTTACATCCACTTTCTACCAATTGTTACCGCGAGCATCTACAGACGACATCCAGCATGATGTGCAAAATCAGCATTCAGTGCACGTTCCCTTTGAACATATAAGTCGTCTCCATAAGAAGTCGGCGAGCTTGCACTTCATCTTGGTCACACATCTCAAAAGGAGTAACTCGATGTAGTTAAGGAGCAATTAATTCAGTAGAAACCAAATCGGAGCGCAACGCGCTGTCCTACTCATAACTCTAAATTAGAAATTAACTAGAATACGGACGCGCAGCCAGTGCGCGCAACAATTCTTCCAATTCTTCCATTCAATCATTACCAAAAGCATCGACTTTGTCACGTATTTGCCCGCTGTAATGTGCGAACACGTGCTTTATCTACTTCGACAAATTGTATTAATTAAAAATGTGCCATATAATGACTGTAATGAGATAGAAAGGTGGTACCTACTTTCCTCGACAAGTTCACTATAACTTCACCGATTGAGTTTTTAGAAACATTTCTGTAAATTAAAACCTTCTTCTTGTGAGGGAATTTTATCATATGTTAACACTAAATTGTTCATTTATTAAGCCTTATTTTTCATTTTGCCGTATCACCATACAGCACTGCTTTTAAATCTTTGAATAATAGCAGCTTACATCCCAGGTCTACAGATGGAATGTTGGTTAAATATCGAATAGCCTATTTAACAAATCTGCTGATGAAATATATAAAAAAAGATTGTCCCTCTTTGCACAACATTTTGATAATGTTCACAAATGGCAGAAGAGCTGAAGCTATCATTTTCATAGAGGGTAGGCCAGTGTCATCTAGGCCTCGGCCAGACTATAGGAAACAATAGGAACAGGACCGAACTTTTCATAACTATTCTATAGGTAGCTGTTTTCTCTGTTATTTGTAGTGTTGAAGAGTACCATGGCACCACCGCAAGACCATTTCGGTATGGGGCGTACTTTTTTGCGGTCGTGGAGAAGACCGGTGCCAGTTTTTCCAAAATGTATTTTCTCGAAAATGAATTAAGTTAAACTATATTTGCTATGTATGTTCAAACCAAGCCATCCTCCTTAGAATTTTTGCAAATTTCTGCATTTTAGGTGTAACTAAGTCAGTTTGTTCCTGGAAAAGGAACATAATGGTAGATTAGACACAGTAGAACAAAACAATTAATTAAAATGTATGTACATTATTTTATTATTATTGTATACGGTATTGTACTTGTCTTAACCTGTTAATAAAGCCTACATATAATTTTTGTGAATTAATCTTTAGTTGTTTTTGAGATATTGTCGGTATAAAAGAATGCAAACTAAATACAAAACGATTTATACTTCATTTATAGGATTCATGTTCAACTTTGGAACAGCAGGAAAACATGAAAAATATTGAAAAAGTTTGTTAAAACTAAAACAATATATTTAAAATACCTAACTTAAACTAAAACATCATTATGTTGTTCGAAATGCTGCCCGTTCTGCTCCAAACATTTAAAACACTTCGCTGTACTTCTGTCATCGTCGCTCTTCGGATTTCTTGTTCATTAATGGCAGCTACTACTCTGTTAGTCAATTCTTCTCGAGTATTAACTGGTGTGGAATAGTCCAGACTTTTCGAACGACCCTAGAAATAAAAGTCTAATGGCGTTAAATCTGGTGAGCTTGGTGGCCACCGCCAGGGTCCCCTATTTCCAAACCAATTATCCGCAAACATCTGATTAAGCTGAATGGATACCACATGCGAAGAATGTGCCGGTGCACATTCTCGCAAAATTTCCACGCAAAATTTCTAAATATCACTCTTTAAATTTTCGTTGTAAACTTCGTATCTAATTTCGTCCCCTATTATTAAGTAAGTATTCAAAATGGATTTAAAGAAAAAGTGACCATATCTCAAAAACTATTAAAGATCGATATATGGAACCCTAATATTGATTGATAGGGAGTAAGGGCAGTTTCCAGAAATAGGAAAACATTCAAAAACTTCTAATGTACCAGTTCCGTGAGACACCCTATATATTTAAAAAAAAACAATCAAAATGATCTATGTTTTAAGTTTTTTTTGGCATGTGTCCATGTCGACAAAGGTACATAAAACAATATTCTCTAAAAAGATTCCTCTTTTCCTTTGTATAATATATTAATTTCTTAGGTACTGGTTTCGTTATTTAAAACATCATCAGTCTAAATCTACAATTAGAAAACAGTGCTAAGAAAATAAAACAATAATTTAGCAGATAACTCACGATCAGGTAATTAAAAACATAATCGAAGTACGTGTGCCATGTGCGAACGACGACGAAACATTGACATGCTGCTGGAAGTTAGCAAAAGAGGGACTCGAAAAATTTTTGTTCAATGTAGGCAACTTAAAATGCGTAGTTTTTTAAATTATTGTAAACATGAACAATGGTTTTAGTTGGAAGTCCAATTTATCATTTAATAAAGTTATGTTGTGGTTTCTTTTATGTTTTTCTATCTCGAGTTGTTCCAATAAGTCTAACTTGTAGTTTTTATTACATTTGTGTAGAAGTGTAGGTTTATTGTATTTTATACAATGACCTGTTGAAATTTTGTGCTGATAAATGTTGGATGAAGTTTTCGATTTGTGTTCCGCTATTCGTTTTGCCAACTTCCTTCGCGTTTGACCTACAGCATTACAATTAGAGCATTTGATTGAGTAGACTCCAGACTCATCCATACCTGATTTAGGGTTTTTGACATTTGAAAGTAATTTGTAGATAGTATTATTGCTTTTAAAAGCGGGATAAATGTAAAATTTTGGTAAAATTTTGTTCAGTTTTACATTGACGTTATTGTAAGTGAATGGTTTATATATTTTGTCTGGGGAAATTTTTAGGAGAAGCTCACACTAATGTGGTGGTCGTAAAAATATTCTTATAATTATAATTAATCGGTTAAAATTCTTCCAATTGTTGACATCAAAAATGGAAATCTGATTTTAACAGACCATTTTTTAAGAATAGTATCTATTCTATTCACTGATCCACGCGTTGTTGTTTACAAGTTTGACAATAATCGTGCCTTGGTGGCCCCATCAATCGATCTTTTTAGATCAGTATTGTGATTATTACACAAACCGCACTCATCTCAACATGAACCGTTTAAAAAGGTTTAAGTTTCTAAAGTTCTTCAACTAAAATATGCAAGTACTTGGAAACAAAACTCATGCCAGCATCACGGACAATCAGCCACTAGGACAATTCCTTTAATTAATCAATATGCATCATATCTCGGCGATACGCGATCGTAAATAACAGACGCCGCTGTGTGTATATAGCCATAAATTACCGTACGATGCACATGCTGGCAACATTGTGGCTCATTTCAGCGAGCCCGGAGCTCACTTCTTAACGAAGCCGCTCGCGGGTTTCAGAAAACGCCTTACGCCCGGCATAACTAGTAGAAAAAGCGCGCCGAGTGCGGTCCAGGGCCTCGTATGCTCCTTCAGATCGCGGAACCGTTCGCGAAAGGCGCCCGTTTGTCACTGCACCTCAGCGTGGCACGTTTGATTTGCTATCACTGCGCGCGTGTCCCGCTCATTATAATAAAACCATAAGTCGGCTCTGGATTGCGGAACAGAGCAGATTCTCGGGCGTGGCCCACAAGGAAGAAGAAGAAGAAGAGGACGACGAAGAAGCGGCCTGTAACCGTAATGGGAGACCACTCGACCGTCCCGACAGTGAATTGTTCCACTGAAACGCGCTCTCCGTGCGGAGATGTAAAAGCTTGAAATTTATGGCGGCAGTCGTAATAATACTCAGTTCAGTGGTTCCCTCTTGCTTCAAGCAATGTTATGAACGTAAACGTTTTGTGTTGTATATCTGCAATATTGAGAAGCTATCCGTTTACGTACAAAGTATGGTGTTTGTACGTAAATGTTGGGTTTACTATGAAATATGTTCAAGGAAAGCTCTTCTGGCCAGTGTAACTTTGACCAGTGTTTTCCAGGGGATATCAGAGAGTAATTTTATTGATAATTTCACATAAACAAGAATAGAATTATGAAACGAATCGATCCAAGCTTGTTTTATTAGATAGAATACTCTTAAGTTGTACTCTTAGTACTTCTACTGCTGTTCTACCGGAAGTTTATATCATCTTTATTATTTTAAATGGAAATATATCATTTTTATTTACTTTTTTGCCACAATTTTTGACCCGATATGACTTTCCGAATCTTTTGTTGAATTTTGTGGTATAAATTCAAACTGTTTCATGTGTCGTGTGATCATACCATAAAAATGGTCAAGCTCAATAATGTTTAGTACATCATTATATTTTACATCGGGTGTTTTGCCATTTCATTTCCTGTACCTATGCTTGCCAACATTGTGCCCTATGTTGACCCGGAGAAAAATAATTATATTGTGGATAATTAAATTAATAACAACCACCATGTCTACTAGTTTCCCTCTTTTTGTTTCTGCCTCTTATTGTCGATCTTTTACGACACAATCAACATGAGATAAAATGCCAATATTACTACCTAAACCAAGCATAATGTTGATGTACTGAGAGCATTTTTTAAGGACTCATGTGTCTTTGCTTGAAGTAATTATCTACATGTTCCCTAACTAATTTTAAATATTCATTTTATTCCTACAATATAGGCGTTTTGTATAAACCCCCATAATAATTGTGTCTCTAGTCAAAAATGATAATATCTCTAAGTCAAATAATGGGTATCGCTGTTGTCTTCTCATTATTTAAAAAATACTGTTTTATGGCAGACTAGTATGATACTATATGTATTCTGCGAACTGCCTTCGACAAACTCAAATATATTGATGGGACATTTCTTATCATCTGAACAATATACATATTAAAATAATCAACGCAAGTTCAAAACATATTTTGTTAATTAATTTATCATTATACAGTGTGCGCCAAAAACTTGGAACCATATGGGAAACTTTTTTATTATTTTTTTCTCTTTTTCCTCTTATTGATGTACTTTGGTGACTTTAGTGCGATTTCTAATGAATTTTGAGAATTATCATAATTGATGCAATGTTGTGTTAGTTATTATGTCATTATGTACATAATACATAAATCACAACAGATTTGTTATTAAAAGTTATAAATAATTACCTGCAATATGCTTCGAAAACAACTTTATGAACAGTTCACATGTTCAACAGAATGACGTAGGTAGCATGTGAGATGACTATGGATTGTTCTACTGTGTGGGGAAACAAATAGGAGAAAATAGAAATTGGTGAAAATTATAAGACACGTAAGAAGTGGTAACAACGACCGACATCCCAACAAAAATATTCAACAGTCAGTAAGATTTTAAAAAAAAATTTAAATTTAAAAATAATTTTAAAATTTATGGATTTTATCCAAATCACAATGTTACAGTAGAATTCATAACGTCCGACAATAATTCTCAATCGTTTCAACAACACCAGTAAAATAAATAACTTTATTCTCAAAAAATCTGATGTGGCCAGGCACATAACTTTATCATACAATATATAAAATTAATAGTTTAGCTGCATGAGAATCTATTATATTGAGATAAATCGTAGGTATTGTCAAAGCATCAGCATTTGACACTACCTACACTACGTCATTAGAATAATAGTTATTTATGTCCCAAATGCCGAAAGTACGGAATAGCGCGACGAGCGGTGATGCGGCGCGTCACCGAAGGCGGAGTGTCGCCGTCGCATGTGAACGAGTAGCGTTATCTAGTTTTTTGGCAGGAGCGACATCAACGTTTATTGTGTTGCTTTTTAAGAAATACGTATTTTAAAAAAAAATAAATAAAAAATTTCTGTATAGTAAATGCTAGGTTGGTACCACTTTGACGAAACGTCAAATTTAAAGGTGCGTTCCGATTGGTAGGTAATGGTAGCTAATGGCGGTGGTAGAATACGAAATTATAGTATTTCTTACATGTCGTGATAATGACACATATTAGTTTGCATGTACATAAACATGAGTCACTATCAATTTTCTATTGGAAATACTATAACGGCGTCTGCTACCACTGCCATTATCACTAATGAAAACGCACCTTAAAAATGTAATTCAAATTCTGACAGATTTATATTTGTTCATGACGCATCCCTATTAACATACTAAAATAAAACTACACTCATCGCTATACTTTATTTATAATTTTCTCAATGTATCGTTTTTAGAATTAGATATAAAGACGGGTTGATATTTCTTATCAACAAACAATCAAATTGGTGATCTTACTTTATTTGAAATTTGTATTTTATAATTTGCCGCACTACAGCGGCAACGTTCCATAGTGGTTCTCCAACCTCTGATGAGATCAGCTGTTTTCGAATGTGACAACACAAAAAAATATTTGTCAAGATCCTGGCTACTATGTAATTTCATATCAATGCAGATGCGACCGATCTCGATCAAATAGAGTTTGCTCTTGAAGCTAAACTATTAATTATACCAAAAAATTTCATAGGAATAAATTATTCAAAATTTCCTCTACTTTAATTTATTAATTAACTATTTTGTCGAAATTACAGAAATGGCGGCCCATTTCCAAAATCCTTCAAAAAGGCTTAGAATAAACTAAAAAGCTAAACTATTAATTTTACCAAAAAATGTCATAGGCATAAATTATTCAAAATTTCCTCTACTTTAATTTATTATTTAACTATTTTGTCGAAATTACAGAAATGGCGGCTCATTTGCAAAATCATTGAAAAAGGCTTAGAATAAACTACCAGTTCCTTTCGACCCTTTTGAACCAAAAGCTTTTCAGCTCTAAGTTTGGTCATAAAACTTCTAAATATAAACTTTCGTCCCGATACCTTTAGTAGTTTCTCCGGAATCGTCGCCACAAAAATCGTTTACACACGCACACACACACACACACACAGACATTTTTTTGTACCTTGGTCAAAAATGTTCAGGGGACCCAAAAAGACCTATTTCCGCTAAAATCTCAATTTTTTTTTTCGGCATGATTACAATACTTTATAATACTGCGTATGATAAAGTAAAAATACATCAATAAGAAGAGTTTAATAGAATCAATATCAGCCATAATACATTAGATTACAAGAGCCAAATTAAAAAAAAACAAGATAGGTGATTTCCTAATTTTAATACAATTTTTACTTCTAACCAACTTTTCCAATTTACATTTGACGGTAATAATGAAAATAAAGGCACTTTACTCTCATCATTAATTCATATTTTCTGAACCAGCCTGTGTATGGCTAATAAAACTTAAAGTTTGACAACTGCATTTTTGGTTTTAATCCTAGCAGAGACTTTTATGATGAATAAAATGTATAATAAAAATGAATAATAAAAAAGTTTCCCATGTGGTTCCAACTTTTTGGCCCACACTGTATATATTAATATTAATATTAATGTTGATTTCTGACAAGCAAAACTCCTACTTTTGAATAATACCCGTCTTTTTGGAAGCCATTTTTGATATTAGATTTGCCTCAGTCTATGATCATCGAGGCAGGATACAATCTTCTGCGTTCGTCGTACCGGTACAGAATTCCTACTGTATTCACTAGATATGTGACAAAATCTAAAAATGCCACAATTTCTACTTTCAAAGTTTCTCACATGTTCTCAAAAAGTAAAATTAAATTGTTATGAAGATTGAGTAATAGAGTGCTCCCTATTTTGAGGAAATTTCCCTTTTTCTAGGCAAATCGCTGCAATCTGTATGATTAGAATAACAATTATTGTATTGTCATAATTACAAAAATATATATATAGGAGTCGCTACAGTTTCTCAAAAGATCGATGATTACCTTTAGTTAACCCGGAGAATTTAACAGAAAACCCGTACCTGGAGAATGGTCGCCAAACCAAAAGTGTCCGACCAAAAATGACCATGTTGGCAACCCTACCTGTACCTACAAAGCTCTTTATTTATTGAAATTAATATATTGCAAAACCATATCTGAAATAAATGTTAACCCCTAAAGAAATGTCGATTTTCAGGTAACTTAGAATTATTGCTGTTCAAATCTATTATCACTTCATAAGGGTTATTATGAGATATACAGGGTGTCGCACTTTGTCCCTGCAAAAATTATTTTTGGAAAGTAATTGTAGTTCTGACTAAAATCTTTCATATGGGCCTAATAAAAGTATGAATCCATATGGACATCAAAAATCTAAATTCAACAAAAATTTAAATTTTAAAAGTTACAGCCGTGTGAAATATTAACAAAACAAAGAAAAATAGAATGTAAAAGGTAAATGTCTAACAGAAGAAAAAGTTTTATGTTGCCTTATTGGGTTAGAAGTTAGACCAATTCAAAATTCAGTTTACTATTAATTCAAACGGCAAATTTTTTTAAGGGATGCAGAAAGCAAATAGGTCACCCACTGAAAAAAAAAAATTGCGGGAAAAAGAAGTGGGACAGCCTGTACTCGTCTAGTATTACTACAGTGGTTAATATACTTTCTAGTAGAAAGTCATTAATGAATCTAATTTACAAAATCGACAATCTTTTAATTACTATCCTATTCTAATAAATTCCAATTTCCTCTAATGTCTCCATATCCTCTTTCCATACATTCAGTACAATACTGAAACACAGGCTCAATTCGACCAGGTTCGTCTACCAGACTCATTGGCTTTCTTGTTGCTGGTAACTGCTCATTGACTTTCTATCTCTATGTTATCGTTATCATTTGTGTCCTTATTAGCTAAAATCGAGACACATACCTACCACGACTTGCACTTTTATATACTTCTCAAAGCTTGTTCATCATGGTGATGTGACTTTTGTGTGACATGCACAATAATTGACACAATTAATTTGCATCTGCCTCGGGTTGAAGCATTGTATTCTGGGACTCAAAGTAGAACAGCCATAAAAACTGGTTTAATATCCATTGTCGTGCCCATTAGGAGTTTTGTCAAAAGTGCAACATATAAAAAGTGCACGAAAGAGAAAGAGTGCTACGCCTATACAACAATAGACCTAGCCAAGTTGAGGCTGTAATAGAGAGACGGGGCACTGAAAGTGTACCAATTAATAGCAAATAAGTGAACGATTTATTAAATGTTAAGGCCAAGCTGCCTTCCTCGGATCAGATAACTGCGTGTACGACGGAGCGGCGACTATCTCAGCCCAGAGAGAAAAAAATACGCCTCACACACACACACACACACACGTACACACACACACAGAGAAACACATACACACGCAGACGCGGCGAGGGAATCATAAACTAAGAAAACTGTATCACCTTGATTGAAGTATTTGCGTTCTACAATTGTGGCCTGTGACCACGCCTAGGTGATCGGAGACGGCCACGGTGACGACAGACGAAACCGCGAAAAGAGTTCAATTTGTCGGTGATGGTGTCTCGTGTGACAAGAGCTGTGTGTGTGACGGTCGAAATGAACTTGAGGCCGGATCGAGCGGGAAGGTTTTTTGCCGGCAAATGCGGAAATTGGCCGGTCGTGATATTTTCGAGAAATGGCAAATTCAATCCGCTGATGGATTGATTGTTCGTGAAAATGTCAAGTCACGATACTGCGATCGAATCAAAATATTTCGTTTGACCTTTGCGGTCGTGTAGACTTTTGGTGTAGTTTTGACACGAGGTAGACGCGAGGAATTACCTAAATATATTTATTGTTATCGAAAATATATATTATATCGGTATATTTCAAGACTATATAAAAATAATTTAATTTATTTCATTTAATTTATAAATTTTGTATACGTTTAGTTTTTCTTTTTTTGTTTTCACTTGGTAGACCAAGTGGTTGGAAAAAGGAAATGCGACAGTATACTTGAAGAGTATAGAATATAAAGGATATACATACGCTGATCAAAGAATATTTGAATAAAAAGTGTCGGGCCTAAGTAACCTGATATTTTAATAATGGTTATAAATTATTATAATGATGCTCATCCTTAGCGTTATCAAATTTAAGATCTAGTATTTGTTGTACGATAAATGACGACTCAAATGAGCAAACGAGCAAGAATTAGTCGGTGGCGTTAGCAACATTAGACACCAAAATATTTCAGTGCTGGATACCAGCACCAAATTTTGCATACAGCTTGTATATATATTCGGGTTTAAGAAAACGCCTGGAGACACTCTCCTGGGGGCCAAGATCATCCCTTTATGACGTCTTCAAAATGGCGGATTTAAGTCAGACTAGCGAATTATGTTATCGCACGTATTATTGTTAATTTTTAACCAATTTTGAGTTTTAGTATGTCATCTTAAAGCTCAGGTAACGTTCTTTAAAAAGGGTTTATTTAACCTCCTTCTAACAACAATATTTTATCCCGACCAACTTTACCTTCTCTTAGGCCTGGAATGAGTGCTAGAATAGCTGCTCTTTCATACGGGTCCTATTTACAGAAAAATCTTCAAATCCCATTTCTCGCATCTATTTCGCATGTATTATAAGATATGACAATCGGTAGACGGGAGTTGTACAAATAACTCTCCTGCATGTCTGAAACGAGTTCACTTAGTGCAGATCCATAACCAACCTTAAATGAATTCGTCGGAATCTACCTTACATGTTTTTCTTTTTGTACTGCAAACCTTGTTTAGGAAACCGACATAACAAATTTTGAGTTATTTTGCTTCTAATGCTACCAAATCGGTGTTACCTGTTAACTTTATTAGAAGTTTATCATCCTGAATAGAGAGCATTTTCGTAAATTGTTGGACCTATACCAAGTGTGGATGCTAACACCAGTTTTTGGTCAGTTGATTCACCTTCTTCCTTTTCACAAAAAACGCAAGTTTGACTTATATCTGCTTTAGGTAAATGTGATCTAGTAACTATTATTTGCTCTTCATTGTGATTTTCTAAAACAATATTTTTTCGGGAAAGTCTTTCAATTTTCTGGTTATTAAATTTTGTTCGACATACTTTGTGATATTTTGCATTTTTTTCTGTTAGGATATGAGCATGATTAGAAATATCCATATGCCGGGGATGAGTTGGTAATCTTCTAAATATTTTTCTAAAAAAGTATATCCGCGTTCTATAGGCGTAGAAAGTGGTTCATTGGATATTACTTGATAAGTTGTGCACAAATCCCAGTTAATTTCTTGCTTCGAGGCGAAGCTTCCTTCGCAAATTTCAAGTTGCCGCACTGAGAAACCTGTATAGGAATTATAAAAATGCTCATAATACTTATGATAAAGTATATCACCATTTATGAGAAGAAGATTGAGTTATAACTTCCAATACGCATATGTTAAGTACAGTATATGAAATGTTATAATACTGTCTTATAGTAGATTTTATAATATGAAGTTATAGAAGGTATAATTATATGTAAATAATAAAATATGATTATTCCAAATTTCAAAATACTTAATTTTAAATAACTTTAACTCGATTTATAAAAATTAAAATATCCATTTTAAATATTAAGAAACTGAATTGTAATGTAAATGCTATGTTATGTTACTCAGAAAAGATGCTGGTATAGAATAATATTTTACTGACTACAATAAATTTCGTTGTTGCTATATTCTAAAGAGTTTTATTGTAAAGTGTATATTAATTTTTAAAATGTAACCCTGTAAAATGTAAATACTCGTTTTTTTAGTTTCAGTAATTTAAAGTAGCTATTGAATGCTATAATAATGTTTCATAAACATTAAGATACAGAATTATAATATTTCAAATTGAAATTCAACTGATACTTACAATACGTGTATTTTACCATTTATTAAATGGAAGATGTGTTTCTAACATACACTATCATAAAATAGTATTCGCTATAATACAATTTCTACAATACAGTTTGTTCAGTGCTTTTGCTAGCCAAACTACTTTCTCCTTAAACACCTACAAAAGTACAGTTTTCTAGTGACCAAAAATGAAAGAAGAAAAGTTTTTGGAAAATCGTGAACAACAGATGAATATTGTTTGTTACAACTACTGCCATACTAGGCACCTGAGGTAAAAAATAGTTCCGTACGGAAATATTTTTTATCTCAGTTGCTTAGTATAGTAGTAATTTTATATATAGTGAAATTTAGAGGATTGTGCGAAAACCACCCTTCATGCACAAAAATTGAATAACATTTTTTAAAGAGCGTTACTTCAGCTTTAAAATGACATATTAAAATTCCAAATTGGTTAAAAATGTACGACGATACGTACGGTAACATAATACGCTAGTCTGACTTAAATCCGCCATATTGATGACGTCATCATGGGATGATCTTGACCACCACGAGAGTGTCTCCAGGTGATTTTTTAAACCTTAATATGTGTACGAGATGTGTGCAAAATTTGATGCTGGTATCCGGCACTGAAATATTTTAACACTAACACCACCGACTAAATGTCTTCCTGACGTTCTCGAATTATTCTAACCTATCATTTCTTTATAGTCAATTGCATGATGCAACCACCGTTTAGACTACACATTCGATGAAAGAACTTCAAATATTATCGAACAAAATCGGCGAAGGCATAGAAATATTAAATCTAATCAAGACCAATTTACCATGGTATCTCTAACGACGCACGTACGTGAAATCGCGATCGGAAATAACAATATTTAGGGACGATAGAGAAGCAAAAGAAGCTCAAAAACGGCGGGCAGAAAATGAGCACGTCGTCGACGGGCATAGCCCCAAGAGCATCGTCTAACAGTGCAGAAATGACCGGGTACACTCCTTAATAGAGTCTAGAGCCCGAAGACGGAAGTCCTTTCCGTCCGCATTCATTACGACCAGTTTGGTCGTCAGTGCGCAGGGCGTGGCCTACCCTTTTCGCATTATCTTTACGTTTATTGCGCTCTCGGTACGTCGTCGGCGGCAGGAGCCATCGAGAGAGCTCTTGGGCTCGCGCTAGATCTCCCGATTATTTAGATTAAAACGCGTATCTGGTCTCGGTCATCTTAATAGCGAAAACGCGACCACGTATCATTATGCAATTTAACCGTTGAACGCTGGTGGAGAGCGACCTGAGTGTAGGTACAGCGCTACCGAACCTGCACACAGAGGTCGTTAGCAAGTGGTTAAATTGATCATGAAGGGAGAAGCGGGCAAAAGTTGCGGTAATAGCGCGGCCGATAACGAAGAGTTCGCCGGCCGTTCTGATGTTATCCGATCGCGTTTTCGTGTCGTCGATGATGTTTCATAACTTGGGGTTTGTTAACAAGTGAAAAAGCATTGGAAATGTCGCCTCGCATACTGGGCCATATGTCGGAAGAGTTGCAATCAAATCATGATAATTGGTGAGGAAATGTTCCTGAATGGACTTATGAAATGGACTTATGGGTGTCACTATTTAACTGCAATTTGGAAAATTTGAGTATGTCCGGTATTTCGTTAATTCTAAACTCCCAAGACGACTTCAAACCAAGCATTTACATCAATGTTAGCGTTCATGAATAAGGTAGAGGGTGCTATAGGTAATTTTTACGTTAAAGCAATATCTTATATATTTTTTTAAATAAATTATTACTACTTTGGTTTGTATAAATTATGCTAAGGTCTTTAAGTTTACAAAAGAAAGGTTTGCCTATATTTTATGTGGTTAAATAAACCGCTTTCGAAAATAAGAAAACACAATATTATACATTTCAGTGAAGTGCTAAAAGATTTATCATATAAGTAAATATAAATTTAAGTTTCAATTAACCCCAAAATCATCTTAATTTTTTTCACACCTTTTCGACATTGTTTTCTCACTTCTCACGTTCTCACGTCAAACTGTTGAAAACCACTGGCAAAAATGTTTCAATGAAAACCAAAAGAAGTCATGAAAACTACAACAGCAAAACTGAAGACACGAATGCATAAGTCTACCATTACAAGTACGATTGCTTGTTGTTTTATCAAAATCTCCTTTCGCAGGGTTCACCGCCTCAAAATATACTATCAGCTAAGAAATTACTGTATGTTTTCATAAATCAAAAGTAATTTTTGGGGATGCCTCCGGCTGCCAAAGGAAGATAATGTACGTTTATTGTAGTAAAAACAAATAAAAAAACTGTATTTACACAAGCTTGGCCACTTCTAAATATGAAGTTTCGATACCTCTAGTAGTTTCTCTAGTTTCTCTAGTAGTTTCTCCGAAATCGTCGCCACAAAAAAACGGTTATACACACACGCACTGACTTTTTTTGAACTTTGGTCAAATATGTTCAGGGGAACCCAATAGGACATATTTCTTTTAAAATCGTTAACGAAATCGAACGAAGTGACAGCTGATTCTGGGGTGCAATTTAGTAGAATCAGAATTTGAAAAAAAAATGGTGAATTGTGTCTAGTTTTTGGGAAAGTCAGTATCAAAACACGTGAAAAAAGCATTCCTTTCTATTTTTTGTTAAAGCCTATTTGTTTCTATATGTGATAAGATCACATATAATCAACAGTGTTTGTAACCAATCAACAAATACATGTTATTGTTATTGGTAAACGGCATTTTGACATCCACAATCAACCACAGTTAAGGTTTATTTGGTTAAATTGCAAACCTAACGTTGAGGGCGCCGCTTGATTCAAGTGCTCTAATGTTGGCGTTGCTTGGCAACTACTCCGGCGGTCTGTAACCAAGCTTCAGTTGGGTACCTGAAGGTTTCTTAATTATTACACCATTATTTTCAAAAAGTATGGCAACATGTTATACATTGCGGAAATGAGAAAAAACACGACTATCGAAAAATGCCAAAATTCAAAATGGCTCCCATAAGAAAAACAAAAGGGGCCGTGGGTACGCGGCCATCTTTGATGTTATTTCAAATTAAAAAATTACACTGCAGTCCTTGTTAAAAAGTACCTAGAATGTTTTTGTTTCAAATGTCTAGCTACATTAGCTTTTGAATAAAAAATTAAAAACGACATCTTAACATTTCAGTTTTCTGTGGATATATTCAAAATGAACAATGATAGCTTTAATTTCATTTCAGATAATTGATTAGCACGAAAATACGAAACTTTGCCAAATTTAAACATAGGCTCTATGTCCACTAATAAGCAAGATACCCATGGTGAGGCTCGAAATTGAATCACCCGGTGTGCCGGAAGCAGTTATGATTAAATTTATTGGGAAAGCTTATGTTCTGCTGTTTCTATTTTCTGGAGCTCTATGACGTCATATAACAAAAAACCAGGCACGTATGGCGAACGGTCTGCTTTACCCTATAGATATTAGTCTCATCGTTGCATTTTTTGTGACATTAATGAACACTACGCAGTGGCACTTAACACATTAGATGCTTTTGAAAAATTACGAAATAATCACACATTATTGACAATTAATAAAGGTTGTTATGTACGTCTATATGTATACTCTATAGAATGTAAAACTCGATCAAGTTGATCAGATCGGGTCCTGATAATAATTATAAATGAATTTACTTATAAAATCGAATAACTAAAATTTCAAATTGCAGTTATCATTAACACCGTCCGTAATCATTCACCTCATGAATGCCCACAGAAAACGGACACCCTGTATAAATTCTTCCCTGTATTATTTCACATGTTACTTCAACTTTTCAATTAAATCGGCTCTAAAGGTGAATTATTATAAGAAAATTTTAAGGTCACATGAAACTATGTGTTCTGGAATGGAGCAACTGTCGTAATGACTATACACCTCGATGTTGAAAATTTTACGGAATCCGATAGTTTTCCTATATTCCGTCAAAACCGTCAAAATCTCAATATCAATCTTCTTTTGTCGCTAGCGCGGTAATCAAATAACGCTAAAATCGGTTTTTGTCAGCATTTATTTACTCAATTTAGTAGCCTCAATAAAAAAGTTCGCTACAAATGAAAAATTTTTTATTACTACTTTCTCAAAAATCTGATGTGGCCAGGCACATGACTTTATCATACAATATATAAAATTAATAGTTTAACTGCATGAGAATCACTACGTCATTAGAATAATAGTTATTTATGTCATAAATGCCGAAAGTACGGCATAGCGCGACGAGCGGTGATGCCGCTCGTCACCGAAGGCGGAGTGTCGCCGTCGCATATGAGCGAGTCGGCTATCTAGCTTTTGGCAGGAGCGACATCAACGTTTATTGTGTTGCTTTTTAAGAAATACGTAATTAAAAAAAAATGATTTCTGTATAGTAAATGCTGGGTTGGTACCACTTTGACGAAACGTCAAGTTTAAAGGTGCGTTCCGATTGGTAGGTAATGGTAGCTAATGGCGGTGGTACAATACGAAATTATAGTATTTCTTACATATCGTGATAATGACACATATTAGTTTGCATGTACATAAACATGAGTCACTATCAATTTTCTATTGGAAATACTATAACGGCGTCTGCTACCACTGCCATTATCACTAATGAAAACGCACCTTAAAAAGGTAATTCAAATTCTGACAGATTTATATTTGTTCATGACACATCCCTACCAACATACTAAAATTAAACTACACTCATCGCCATACCTTATTTATAATTTTCTCAATGTATCGTTTTTAGAATTAGATATAAAGACGGCTTGATATTTCTTATCAACAAACATCAAATTGGTAATCTTACTTTATTTGAAATTTGTATTTTATAATTTGCCGCACTACAGCGGCAACGTTCCATAGTGGTTCTCCAACCTCTGATGAGATTAGCTGTTTTCGAATGTGACAACACAAAAAAATATTTGTCAAAATCCTGGCTACTATGTAATTTCATATCAATGCAGATGCGACCGATCTCGATCAAATAGAATTTGCTCTTGAAGCTAAACTATTAATTTGACCAAAAAATTTCATAGGCATAAATTATTCAAAATTTCCTCTACTGTAATTTATTAATTAACTATTTTGTCGAAATTACAGAAATGGCGGCTCATTTCCAAAATCTTTCAAAAAGGCTTAGAATAAACTAAAAAGCTAAACTATTAATTTTACCAAAAAATGTCATAGGCATAAATTATTCAGAATTTCCTCTACTTTAATTTATTATTTAACTATTTTGACGAAATTAGAGAAATGGCGGCTCATTTGCAAAATCCTTGAAAAAGGCTTAGAATAAACTACCAGTTCCTTTGGACCCTTTTTAACCAAAAGCTTTTCAGCTCTAAGTTAGGTCATGACACTTCTAATTATGAACTTTCGTCCCGATACCTTTAGTAGTTTTTCCGGAATCATCGCCACAAAAATCGTTTACACACACACGCACACACACACACACAGACATTTTTTTGTACCTTGGTCAAAAATGTTCAGGGGACCCAAAAAGACCTATTTCCGCTAAAATCTCAATTTTTTTTTCGGCATGATTACAATACTTTATCTTACTGCGTATGATAAAGTAAAAAATCTGATGTGGCCAGGCACATGACTTTATCATACAAAATATAAAATTAACAGTTTAGCTGCACGAGAATCTATTTGACTGAGATAAATCGTGTCTGCATTAAAATTAAACTAGTTAGCCAGGATTTGACAGATATTTTGATAGTCAATAGTATCAATAGAAGGTATTGTCAAAGCATCAGCATTTGACACTACCTACTGTCATCAGAATAATAGTTGTTCATCTCACAAGTGCCGAAAGTACGGAATAGCGCGACGAGCGGTGATGCGGCGCGTCACCGATGGCGGAGCGTCGCCGTCGCATGTGAGCGGGTCATGTAGTTTTTGGCAGGAGTGACATCAACGTTTTTTGTGTTGCTTATTGAGAAATAGGTATTTAAAAATATCAAAAATGGTTATTTTTCTGATAGGAAATGTTAGGTTTATACCACTTCTACGAAACGTCAAGTTTAAAAAGTTAATTAAAATTCTGACAGATTGATATTCATTCATGACACTGTAGATGTCACATCCGTACCAACATACTAAAATATAACTACACTCATCGCTATACATTATTTACTTTCTCAATTTATCGCTTTTACAATTAGATATAACAACGGGTTGATATATCTTATCAACAAACAATCAAATTGGTGATCTTATTTTATTTGAATTTTGTATTTTGTGCTTTGCCGCACTAGAGCGACAACGTTCCATAGCGGTTCTCCAACCTCTGATGAAATCAGCTGTTTTCGAGTGTGACAGCCATAGACATTTCTGTGGTGACAGCACAAAAAAATATTTGTCAAAATTCTGGCTACTATGTATTTTCATATCAGTGCAGATGCGACCTATCTCGATCGAATAGAATTTGCTCTTGCAGCTAAACTATTAATTTTACCAAAAAATGTCATAGGCATAAATTATTCAAAATTTCCTCTACTTTAATTTATTATTTAACTATTTTGACGAAATTACAGAAATAGCGGCTCATTTTCAAAATCCTTGAAAAAGGCTTAGAATAAACTACCAGTTCCTTTGGACCCTTTTGAACCAAAAGCTTTTCAGCTCTAAGTTAGGTCATGAAACTTCTAAATATGAACTTTCGTCCCGATACCTTTAGTAGTTTCTCCGGAATCGTCGTCACAAAAATCGTTTACACACACACACACACACGCACACACACACAGACACACACACACACAGACATTTTTTTGTACCTTGGTCAAAAATGTTCAGGGGACCCAAAAAGACCTATTTCCGCTAAAAACTCAATTTTTTTTTTTGGCATGATTACAATACTTTATTATACTGCGTATGATAAAGTAAAAAGAGATCCAAAATCCAAAACAAAAAGTTCTGGTGGTTCTAGTGTTCTACAATATATTTTATTGGGAATTATTTACAATAGATATATAAACGGTTTTCCAATAAGAGGTTTCATTTTGATATACAAAAAACGTGTATTTTTTAATAGAAATCAATAAATGTTTATTTCATTGTAAAGAGGAAGGTATGCCATTAACATTTAAAAACGATATCAGCCAAATGGCCGCCACGTTTGCACGTTTGCGGCTGATGTATGTCCTCGATAACTTCACGAATTCCATCTTTAAGGTCTTGAATCGATTGTGGAGCATTGGCATAGACCTTATCTTTCACGTCGCCTCAAAGAAAAAAGTCTAAAGGTGTTAAATCACAAGATCTCAATGGCCAATTGTGATCACCTCTTCCAGAAATAACACGGTCCGGAAACTTTTCTTGCAAAATTGCGGTTGTTTCGTTGCTTGTGTACCACGTAGCGCCGTCTTGCTGAAAATAAACGTCGTCCGCATCAATATCTTCCAATTCCAGCCATAAAAAATCATTGATCATAGCTCGGTAGCGCAATCCATTCACCGTAACCGTTGCACTAGCTTCATTTTCGAAAAAGTAAGGTCCAATCACACCGCCAGCCCAAAAACCGCACCAAACAGTGACACGTTGAGAATGGAGAGGCTTTTTCAACAATCATTCTTGAAATTTCTGAGCCCCAAATGCGAGAATTTTGCTTATCAACGTAGCCTCCGAGGTGAAAATGGGCCTCATCAACGAAGATGTTTTTTCGATGAAAATCCGGATCATTTTGATGCATTTCATGGACCCAATCAGCGAAGATACGACGCTTATGGTGATCGCCAGCTTGAGTGCTTGTCTTAACTAAACTTTAAAAGCCTGAAGACCTAAGTCTTTATGCAAAATACGGTGTAATTTCGTTTGTGGAATGTCTAATTCCAAAGATTTTCAATGCGTTTTGAAGCGTGTATCGTACCATTTTTAGTAATGGCGTACTTTTTACTTGTCAAAAAATGACAATTTTAAAATTGTTAGATGCCCTAAAAGCAGGCTATTCAAAATGAAACCGCTTCTTGGAAAACCGTATGTAATATTACCGACCAGTTTGATATTAAAACTTTAAATGCACGCAAGTCCATAATACCATTCAATCGTCCCAGTTCCCCAACTTTGGCGTCCGTAGATCGCACGTTCGTGTCCTCGTCGTGTCGTTACTTATACATCTCAACCGCTGTGTCAACAATCATTAAGTAAACACCAAATCGCCAATAAAAACCATTGAAGCGGTCATAAAAATAACCAATTATGCAAATAAATCGTTCGAGACGGTCTAGCACCGCTACCGGTGATATAGAGTGATGTCTCCCGTGAGACGAGCGTGCTCAATCGTCTCCGCGTTTATTGCAAACACCTGCGTTTGATTTCCACGTGTTAAACGGCTATTTTGTCACCGTCTTACACGCATCAAACCACAATTAATTATGCAGATTGCATTATCGTTCGCGTTCGTTTGCGGATTTTACGATCTGTTGTGCATAGTTGATGTTCTGCTCTCCGTCTGTCAACCGATATATTTACGAATGCAAGGCCGATTGATATTGGTCACTCGGTAGTTCTGTATGTCGTATTTGTCGTATTGAGAATACATTCTTTGTGGTAAGTAGTGAAAATTCTGTCGAGTGAAACGGGAAGGTCATCCGCGTATATTTTTTGTTATTAGATGATTGGTAAGATAATTGGTTGTTCCTGCTAATGCTGGCTGCAGAGAATTGTGATGATAAAACCGATAATTGCAATGCTAGTGTTGATGGTCTGTAGAATAAATCACTAATTAAGTTAAGATTTCATAGTATTTTGTGTAAACTCAAAATCATCTTAATAATTGTACTTATTTACCAAAAACGTACTTGCGCAAAGCACAAACATTTACTGAGATATCCGCTTCCATCCACCCTTTATTACATAAAAACTGAAGAAAGAAATTTTCAATTTAGAAAGACGCAAAAATTTTTTGTTAGTCATGCAGCTTCTGTAAAAGTGATTCAGGAGTATAAATTATTATTTCTTCTTTATCATACGCAGTATGATGGAGAAACTACTAAAGGTATCGCGACGAAAGTTCATATTTAGAAGTTTCATGACCAAACAATGACACGTACTTGTCATTTCGACGGTGTACCCGGTGTCAACGGAGTACTTACAATATCCGAACGCAGCACTAATCGACATATCTGTCTAGTTCTACTAGTTTTATTTTAATGTAGACATAGGCGATCTCGATCAAATAGAATTTCATGCAGATAAACTATTAATTTTATATATAGTATGATAAAGTCATGAGCCTGGCCACATCAGATTTTTTTCAGAAGGTTTGCAGTTCAGAGATAATCAGACTGACAGACGGATAAGTGAGGTTTTCATACGGTTTCGCTTTTATACCCCCCCCCCCCCCCCACATTTAATGTGGTGAGGGTATATTGAGATTGATACAACATTTGTAACACCCTGAAGGAGGCGTGGCAGATATAGACTTATATATAAAGATTTGATCAGAATTGATTGTCTGTCCGTCTGTGTACACGATAACAGCCGTAATTTAGAAGTAATTGATCTGAAATGTGGTATACGCTTACCTCTTAAAAAGTAAGGACAAGTTCGTGAATGGGCAAAATCGGTTCACTTGTTTTCTTTTTTATATTTTACTGTGGGGTATTTTAACTTCAACACGGCTGAAGATAATTTTCTTACTAGTTTACTTTTAAATTACTTAACACTACCAACACATTTTTGTTCTTTTACCAACAATAAATTTGTATACCACAATGATTAAGTTCAAAAAAACAATCACTGAACTTTTGAGTGCTGTGTGAACTTTTTACAAATATCTAATAATTAGAATTATTACATAATTCTTTAAAAAAATAGAAGTAATATATAATATAATTTATAATTTATCGATAAACTCTGAATCTGAAGGTGGACATTATATTTTGAGTCTTGGTCTAGAGTCTAGATAATCAGTCCAATAAACGAATGAAAAGGCGTGTTTTTGGAATTGATTTCCTCAATAGCTTGACTTAATTCACAGATTGTGTTTTCTGATTCGAATTCCTACACAATCAGTTGTCAGATACCAGAGTCAGTTATCATATCTCAACTATGTTTTATTAAAAAATTTAAAAAACAAAAAATGAACAGTTGTTTTAAAAGCAGCATATGTCTCAAAAGTTATTACTTTTGACAGCCGATAGATAGATATGTTTAGATTATAAAAAGAGTTTAGACGATTTTTTTTGTTGTGATAAAATACATTTGTAATTTCAGAAAATAACCATTCCTAAAATAACTTTTAATAGTGTTAACATTCTTTAGATAGTGTAGAAGAATTGCAAAAAAACTCTTAGGAGGATTTAGACACAGAGGACAAAAAATCATATTTGTATAATTTTTAGATACTAGCTACTTACTACTTATTATTTCGAAGATACTAACTAAAAAAACGTGGTGTTCTATTAATGTTTGTCACTAGGAATCCAATTGTATTACAATAACTTTATAAAGTAATAATTACTAAACATTTCATATTCTGCAATAATGTCAATTATGAATATATTCTGATGAAACTACGTTACCAATATTAGCTCAAGCGGTAGGTATAAATGTTCAGTACGGTAATGTACAATTCATCGTAAACATCGAGTTTACATCGTCTTCAACTTCATCAACCAGTGTATTAATCAAAAAGTGACTAACCAAGTGACCACAATGGGCAAGTTCAGTCAGTTGATCAGCATCAAGGAGCTGAAGGCCACCCCAATCTGGAAGGCACTCCTAGCTGAATTCCATGGAAACTTCTTGCTCAACTTTTTTGGCTGCGCCTCTACAGCCACTGGCAACCACGTCTTAATAGCTTTAACATTTGGATTTACCATCGCCGCAGTAATTCAATCTCTGGGACATGTCAGCGGTGGCCTTATCAACCCAGCTGTTACAGTCGGAATGGTGGCAGCAGGCAAGATGGGTCTCCTTAAAGCGCTATTATACATAGTCACCCAAACCTTGGGAGCCGTTGCAGGATCAGCCATGGTCAAAATATTGATTAACTCACAAACACCTTTGGGCGTCACTTTATGCGCCCCTTCAATCTCAGAAATTCAAGGATTTGGAATTGAGTTCTTCCTTGGGTTCATCTTAGTTTTGACCGTCATGGGCATTTGTGATGGTAACAAACCAGTAGTGAAATCAACTGCTGGTCTCTCTATTGGATTTGCTGTTGTTCTTGGTCATCTTTCTGCTCTTCAGTATACTGGTGCTAGCATGAACCCAGCTAGGAGTTTTGGAGCTGCTCTTATGGCCGGAAACTGGGAAAACCAATGGATTTATTGGGCTGGACCAATTCTTGGTGGTATTGCAGCATCTTTGTTGTATAAGTATGTCTTTACCGCACGAGCTGAGAGCCCATCCGAGAACAACGAACATGATTGCGATTGTGAAGAGAAAGAGGTGAAGCCGTTGGAGGATGTTACCACTAAATTGTAAGGCGATGTCTGTTTAGGTTGATTATGAGTATAAAATCTGAGAAGATGTAATATATCTATACATATTTTATTGTGTGTGTAACTGTATATTGTATGTTTTAAGATTTAATAAAGTATCTCGATAATATTTCAACAACATTGTTATTATATTTTTATTCTTTAATTTTACAGTTAGCAATAAAAATATATAAAATATATCCTCATTTACAACAAAGCCCGACATCAGGAAATAAACATCAGATTTATAAAATTACCAAATTTGCTATTTTATACTTAAGAAAATTGGATAAATTATATTAATGGGTGTAACAGCTTGAAATTAATCGCCTGAAATAAAGTTACGGGTTCTCAACGAAAGCAATTTTAGTTTTCTTCAAACCGTTTGGTTATTCCTTGTTTGGGGAAATTATTTTAATTCTTAATGACAGATTAATGAGTACTGATTGAAAGGCGACGACATAAGTTTACCAGATATTAATTCACTAAAAATTGACTAAAACCAAAAGTTCTCTAGTATTTAATTTTGTATATAAAAATCAATAATTAGAAATCGATAGAAAAAGACTGTTAATTTGTATCATTATTTCCATACTTTCCAATCTTGCCTCGATCACACAGGTTTTGTCGCAGGAGCTTGATGCGGGTGGACAGATAGATGTTATCTACACAGACTTCAAAAAACCATTCGATACTATTGATCATGGGACTGTCTAGACTGCGCACGTTTGGCATGTCTACCTCTTTCGTGGGGCTGATGAGGACCTATCTTGACGGGCGGACATGTTCTGTTTTCTACAATGTATACTCTTCGCGATACTTGTCGCCAACATCTCGTGTCCCACAGGGTTCCAATCTGGGTCCATTGTTGTTTAATATCTACATCGACGACCTGATCAGCACACTACATGCAGTACACTAGCCTATGCAGATGACCTGAATAGTGAACATTCTAGATTCTACATTCCCGATCTACGTCTCTCAGCAGCTATCCTAGAGGGTGTGCAGCGTCGGTTCCTCAAGCTGTTGTCGTTTAGACCGGACGGTCATTATCCTGTTAGCGGATGTGGTGGCGAGGAGTTGCTGAGGAGACACAACATGACATCTTTCTGCGATCGTAGGGTCCAGCACTGTGTAGCTTTCTTGAGAGGCCTGTTATGTAGCAAAGTGGACTGTTCTTAATGCCAGTGAAGTTTGCGACAAATCAACATATATTAACCAATGCTCCAAGAGGTTCAAAATTGACAAAAAGTGTATTTTATCATATTAAAAAAAGACATTTGTCTTTTGGATTACCAGAATAAGTTTACATACCATAATTATTAACTTAATAAAAAATATTCATTTAACTTTTGAGTCTAGTTTTCAGAGCTATTCAAATATTTCCAGGTACTTTAGTCAAAAATAAAATAATTTTTGCTGTGAATATCCTGGCCAATGAATACTGGGCCTTATTTCGTATAATCTAAATTTGAAGGCAAAAACTCTTCTACCAGTCTTGCTTTGGGGAAAGTTAGTAATAAAAAAAACTGGTAAAAGGCCAAGAATGCATTTTTTTCTTGTAGACTGAAAAAAATTAAATGGGCCTGCATAAATAGAAATTCAAATTAATTAGTGCATACATGGTGTCTCAAAACACAACGTCATAGATTGAAGGGCTGGTAGGCAAACTCTAGGCAGGTGGCCAAACTATCGTAAATAATTGGTAATTTACCTACATTTATATGTTTGAATTTATTAATTTCTTTTTTTTGTCGTTTGTTTTCAATACTAAAAGAAATTAAGTAAAAATAAACACAAAGTACCAATATATCGAAAACGAACGACCTTTTACAAAAGTAATATTTGGATGTTTTGGTCAGTCAAAAGCAGACCAACTGCAACTCAAAATAAGTAAAAAAATAAACAAAATAAGTTACTTTTTCACGTTTACTAAAACTTTTTTTAGTATGGGCTTATTACCTGTGTTTGTAAACTGACGCTTTCCCTTCTTGCTACGGTTCTGATTATACAAATTTGAATTCATTCAATTATCAAGCGAGATGTTTAAAACAGAAAGTATAAAGTCTAAATTGACCTCATGAGACACCGATGATAAAAATCTCTATTTTGACCCACATTGAGACCCAAATAGTCTCATAGCAGTTATTCTTACTGTTAATTCGTCTTATAGTCTATCCTGATTTTAAACAATTTAACTTTTTTGTAATAAAAAATACGTTTTTAATTTTGGGAATTTACCAGTCCTAAAACTTCTTCTTCTACAACTTCTTCAAAAATGTTAACATTCTTCAATAAAATTACAATAAAACTCTGGGGATGACATATACACAGAGGACAAGAAAAAATTAACTCATCATTCTTAATAATTTTGAAGATACCAACAAAAAGCCACACACAGAGAAATAATAATAATTTGTTTGTTTTAAAACAACACATTCTTGTAATAAGAATATTTCTTTAATATAAAACAACCTAAGTATTTGCTTTAAGAAAACGATTGTTTTGATTTAAGACAGTCGTTGTTTGGAA
Source organism: Melinopterus prodromus (assembly GCA_964023965.1). Classification (NCBI taxonomy): domain Eukaryota; kingdom Metazoa; phylum Arthropoda; class Insecta; order Coleoptera; family Scarabaeidae; genus Melinopterus; species Melinopterus prodromus. The sequence goes on from OZ030396.1 coordinate 11,175,942, forward strand.
AATAATGTGAACGGGGCCGATAGATGGAGCTTTTGCTTCTCCTCGTTTCTCCTGGTGGGTATACAGGGTGAGTTATTAGTATCCCGGCGGCCGATAGCTACTAAATCGTTAGACAAAAAAAAGAGAATGTTTAAGACAAAAGTTGTTTGGCTAACTAGTTTCTATGACGTAAAATTATTTTCATTTATACAGGGTGCTGAATTTAGGTGTGATGTAAAGTATGTAAATTTTTTTAAATGGAACGCTCTGTATATTTTATTATTGTATGAATACTAATAAATTTGGCTAACCAACGGTATAGGTTGCTAACCTCAGCGTTAATAGCACCTGAGATATTCAATTATTTATCCAAAATATGCCCGTTGCACGATCTTCTTTAAAACTATGTAAACATGACATTTTTGCAGATTTTGGTTTTAAATTATGTCAGAAAATAGTCAAAGCTACTAGATAGATGATATTAGATATTAGATTCACTATACAGGTTCATAACACATTTTTTAAATTTTGATGTTTTTCAAATCGCTTTTCCTTGAGTTTTTTAAATGGAACATCCTGTATTTTATGTGCTGGTTGAATTGCCCATCAAGTTACCTTTAATTTATGTCAAATATATCATATGTCGAATTTTAGTAGTTTTCGTGATATTTACAATTTAAAGAAAAATGTGTAAAATTATCTAAATTGGCATTATTTTCTTGTTCTTTCTTTTTTGTTTGTCTCTTAGTTGTAAATTAGTAATAGTATATTCACATATAATTTAAGAAAAAAAATCTTAATGCTATTAGCGTTTATTAGAAAATAAATCCCTTTTTACTTAGTAACCTATTTGAAGCAAATTCAGAAACAAACTATAAACACTTAATAAACATTGCACGACAAGTAACTATTATTTTAATTAATATTTGGAAGTTGTTCAAAATGACGCCCCTTTTCTCTTCTGCAAGTATTAACGTGCTGTTAAAATATCTTGAGATATTTCTTAACCTCTTACCCCTTATTTACTCTAAGGTTGTCAAAAACATTGATTATACGAAGTTTCATGTCTCCTGGTGTAGTAGGTGCCGATTGGTATACCAGCTCCTTCCCATATCCCCATAAATCAGCCCTTAAACTATGTCAGACAATAGCCAAAGCCATTAGATAGATGATAAGTATCAAAAGATATTAGATTCATTATACAGGATGTTTCCTAAAACTTAGTAAATTTTGATGTTTTTCAAATGGCTTTTCCTTGAGTTTCTTAAATGGAACCTGTATTTTATGTGCAACATGATGCATTTTATGCGCTAAGAAGGGACACTGAGTACCTTCTCCAGTTTGCAAATAACAATGTTCTACTTTGGATGTCTTAATGGCATTCCAAGTAAAATATTATTCTTTTCATAACAAGATGGTTCATATTTAAAAGAAGTAGGTAAATGTTTAATCCCAAAAGCTGAGCTGATTAATCTAAGTACCCAACCTGTTAATTTAAAAGAACAAATTCTTAAATCAAAAAAGTATTGTATCCATTTAAAATTGTACAATATTAAAGTATAATAACCAGTCAAAACAACGGTTTTCTTCAATGAACGATCAACTTTCTTGCGTATATATAAACCAACCGTTGTTTTGAATTAGCAAAGGTTGCTTTGAATTGAGACAACGTTTCTTTGTGTGCATATTTTAAATTCTGGTTGTTAATTGTTTACTAAAAAAGAAGCACTAACAGAACACAATGTCACAAGGAATGCAAATACATTACAATAAGTTTATAAAGTAATAATTACAAAACATTTCATATTCTGCAATAATGTCAATTTATTACGAATATGTCCTGATGAAACTACGTTACCAATATCTGCTCAAGCAGTAGGTATAAATGTTCAGTACGATAATGTACAGCTCATCGTAAACATCGAGTTTACATCGTCTTCAACTTCATCAACCAGTGTATTAATCAAAAAGTGTTACATTCCAACCAACTGACCACAATGGGCAAGTTCAGTCAGATGATCAGCATCAAGGAGCTGAAGGCAACCCCAATCTGGAAGGCACTCCTAGCTGAATTCCATGGAAACTTCTTGCTCAACTTTTTTGGCTGCGCCTCTACAGCCACTGGCAACCACGTCTTAATAGCTTTAACATTTGGATTTACCATCGCCGCAGTAATTCAATCTCTGGGACATGTCAGCGGTGGCCTTATCAACCCAGCTGTTACAGTCGGAATGGTGGCAGCAGGCAAGATGGGTATCCTTAAAGCGGTATTATACATAGTCACCCAAACCTTGGGAGCCGTTGCAGGATCAGCCATGGTCAAAGTATTGATTAACTCACAAACACCTTTGGGCGTCACATTATGCGCACCTGGAATCACAGAAATTCAAGGATTTGGAATTGAGTTCTTCCTTGGTTTCATCTTAGTGTTGACCGTCATGGGCATTTGTGATGGTAACAACCCAGTAGTGAAATCAACTGCTGGTCTCTCGATCGGATTTGCTGTTGTTCTTGGTCATCTTTCGGCTCTTCAGTATACTGGTGCTAGCATGAACCCAGCTAGGAGTTTTGGAGCTGCTCTTATGGCCGGCAACTGGGAAAACCAATGGATTTATTGGGCTGGACCAATTCTTGGTGGCATTGCAGCGTCTTTGTTGTATGATTATGTTTTTGCCTCACCGGTTTTGGTCACAGTAGATAACAAGGAGCATAAGGGCGTTTGTGAAGATAGAGAGATGAAGCCGTTGGATACTGTTAGCATCGAGTTGAAGGGTGATGTCTAACAGAGATTTTAATTTGTGTGGATTTTAAAATCTGTGAGGATATTATATATCTATACATATTTTATTGTGTGTATAACTGTATATTGAACTTTTTAAGATTTAATAAATTTTCTCGATAATTTTTCAACATAATTGATAATATATTTTTTTTGTTCTTTAATTCTACAGGTAGCAGTACAACTGTCTAAAAAAACTTCGTTCAGAACAAAGGCCGACATCTGAAACTAAATATGAGTAAATATCAGATTTATAAAATTAAGAAATTTAGATTATTGATCAAAATAATAACAATTTGAATTATTATTTTATGCTTAAGTAAGTTAAATCGTAAAATTATATTGGGTAAACTATTTGATGAGTGTTACATCCCGAAATTAATCGCCTGAAATAAACTTACGAGTTTGCAACGAAAGCTTTTTTAGTTTTCTTCACACCATGTTCTTAATGACAGATTAATAAGTACTTGACTGAAAGGCGACGACATAAGTTCACATCGACATTAATTCACTAAAAAATGGCAGAATATCTAAAACCGAAAGTTCTAAGTTCCTGCATAATTGCTTTTCATCACCATTTGTAAAGGTTTCTCTAATTGTTAATATTTGTACAAAGAAATCGATAATTAGAAATCGATATCGCTAAATTAGTAGGATGATTCTTATCTTGAAAATAATTTTTTTTTACTTTATCATACGCAGTATGCTAAAGTATTGTAATCATGCCGAAAAAAAAAATTGAGATTTTAGCGGAAATAGGTCTTTTTGGGTCCCCTGAACATTTTTGACCAAGGTACAAAAAAATGTCTGTGTGTGTGTGTGTGTGTGTGTGTGTGTGTGCGTGCGTGCGTGTGTGTGTAAACGATTTTTGTGGCGATGATTCCGGAAAAACTACTAAAGGTATCGGGACGAAAGTTCATAATTAGAAGTTTCATGACCTAACTTAGAGCTGAAAAGCTTTTGGTTAAAAAGGGTCCAAAGGAACTGGTAGTTTATTCTAAGCCTTTTTCAAGGATTTTGCAAATGAGCCGCTATTTCTCTAATTTCGTCAAAATAGTTAAATAATAAATTAAAGTAGAGGAAATTCTGAATAATTTATGCCTATGTAATATTTTGGTAAAATTAATGGTTTAGCTTTTTAGGTTATTCTAAGCCTTTTTGAAGGATTTTGGAAATGAGCCGCCATTTCTGTAATTTCGACAAAATAGTTCATTAATAAATTAAAGTAGAGGAAATTTCGAATAATTTATGCCTATGAAATTTTTTGGTAAAATTAATAGTTTAGTTTCAAAAGCAAATTCTATTTGATCGAGATCGGTCGCATCTGCATTGATATGAAATTACATAGTAGCCAGGATTTTGACAAATATTTTTTTGTGTTGTCACATTCGAAAACAGCTGATCTCATCAGAGGTTGGAGCAAGAACCACTATGGAACGTTGCCGCTGTAGTGCGGCAAATTTTAAAATACAAATTTCAAATAAAGTAAGATCACCAATTTGATTATTTGTTGATAATAAATATCAACCCGTCTTTATATCTAATTCCAAAAACGATGCATTGAGAAAATTATAAATAAAGTATAGCGATGAGTGTAGTTTTATTTTAGTATTTTGGTAGGGATGTGAACAAATATAAATCTGTCAGAATTTTAATTACCTTTTTAAGGTGCGTTTTCATTAGTGATAATGGCAGTGGTAGCAGACGCCGTTATAGTATTTCCAATAGAAAATTGATAGTGACTCATGTTTATGCACATGCAAACTAATATGTGTCATTATCACGATATGTAAGAAACACTATAATTTCGTATTCTACCACCGCCATTAGCTACCATTACCTACTAATCGAAACGCACCTTTAATCTTGACGTCAAAGTAGTACCAACCTAGCATTTACTATACAGAAATCATTTTTTTTTTGTAAATACGTATTTCTTAAAAAGCAACACAATAAACGTTGATGTCGCTCCTGCCAAAAACTAGATAGCCGACTCGCTCATATGCGACGGCGACACTCCGCCTTCGGTGACGCGCCGCATCACCGCTCGTCGCGCTATTCCGTACTTTCGGCATTTGTGACATAAATAACTATTATTCTAATGACGTAGTGTAGGTAGTGTCAAATGCTGATGATTTGACAATACGTACGATTTATCTCAATAGAATAGATTCTCATGCAGCTAAACTATTAATTTTATATATTGTATGATAAAGTCATGTGCCTGGCCACATCAGATTTTTTATAAAAGACTTAATTTTTACTTTATCATACGCAGTATGTAAAGTATTGTAATCGTGCCGAAAAAAAAATTGGGATTTTAGCGGAAATAGGTCTTTTTGGGTCCCCTGAACATTTTTGACCAAGGTACAAAAAAATGTCTGTGTGTGTGTGTGTGTATGTGTGTAAATGATTTTTGTGGCGACGATTCCGGAGAAACTACTGAAGGTATCGGGACGAAACTTCATATTTAGAAGTTTCATGACCTAACTTAGAGCTGAAAAGCTTTTGGTTCACAAGGGTCCAAAGGAACTGGTAGTTTATTCTAAGCCTTTTTCAAGGATTTTGCAAATGAGCCGCCATTTCTCTAATTTCGTCAAAATAGTTAAATAATAAATTAAAGTAGCGGAAATTCTGAATAATTTATGCCAATGACATTTTTTGGTAAAATTAATAGTTTAGCTTTTTAGTTTATTCTAAGCCTTTTTGAAGGATTTTGGAAATGAGCCGCCATTTCTGTAATTTCGACAAAATAGTTAATTAATAAATTAAAGTAGAGGAAATTTTGACTAATTTATGCCCATGAAAATTTTTGGTAAAATTAATAGTTTAGCTTCAAGAGCAAATTCTATTTGATCGAGATCGGTCGCATCTGCATTGATATGAAATTACATAGTAGCCAGGATTTTGACAAATATTTTTTTGTGTTGTCACATTCAAAAACAGGATTTTGACAAATATTTTTTGTGCTGTCACACTCGAAAACAGCTGATTTCATCAGAGGTTGGAGAACCGCTATGGAACGTTGCCGCTCTAGTGCGGCAAATTACAAAATGCAAATTTCAAATAAAATAAGATCACCAATTTGATTGTTTGTTGATAAGAAATATCAACCCGTCTTTATATCTAATTCTAAAAACGATAAATTGAGAAAATTGTAAATAAAGTATAGCGATGAGTTTAGTTTTATTTTAGTATGTTGGTACGGATGTGACATCTACAGTATCATGAACAAATATAAATCTGTCAGAATTTGAATTAGCTTTTTAAACTTGCCGTTTCGTCAAAGTGGTACCAACCTAACATTTCCTGTACAGAAATACAACCATTTTTTTATACATATTTCTCAAAAAGCAACACAATAAACGTTGATGTCACTGCTGCCAAAAACTAGATAGCGCGACTCGCTCACATGCGACGGCGACACTCCGCCTTCGGTGACGCGCCGCATCACCGATCAGCGCGCTATTCCGTACTTTCTGCACTTGTGACATAAATAACTATTATTCTAATGACGTAGTGTAGGTAGTGTCAAATGCTGATGCTTTGACAATACCTACGATTTATCTCAATAAAATAGATTATCATGCAGCTAACCTATTAATTTAATATATTGTATGATAAAGTCATGTGCCTGGCCACATCAGATTTTTTTCTGTGTTTCCATTCTTAATACCTGCGAAATTTCTGATAGATCAACACATTAACCAAAGCTCCACGAGGTTCCAAATTGATAATAAGTTGAAAATTATCATACAAAAAAAATCTGATGTGGCCAGGCACATGACTTTATCATACAATATATAAAACTAATAGTTTAGCTGCGTGAGAATATATTTTATTGAGATAAATCGTAGGTATTGTCAAAGCATCAGCATTTGACACTACCTACACTACGTCATTAGAATAATAGTTATTTATGTCAACGTTCCATAGCGGTTCTCCAACCTCTGATGAAATCAGCTGTTTTCGAGTGTGACAGCCATAGACATTTCTATGGTGACAGCTCAAAAAATATTTGTCAAATCCAGGCTACTATGTAGTTTCATATCAATGCAGATGAGACCGATCTCGATCAAATAGAATTTGCTCTTGAAGCTAAACTATTAATTTTACCAAAAAATATCATAGGCATAAATTACTCAAAATTTCTTCTACTTTAATTTATTATTTAACTATTTTGACGAAATTACAGAAATGGCAGCTCATTTGCAAAATACTTGAAAAATGCTTAGAGGAAACAGCCAGTTTCTTTGGACCTTTTTGAGCCAAAAGCTTTTTGTTACAATAATTCATACTGCGTATAATAAAGTAATTAAAAACGATATCTTAACATTTCCGTTTTTTCGGATATCTCTACAATGAAAAATGATAGCTTAAATTTCTTTTCAGATAATTGATCAACACAAAAGTACGAAACTTTGCAGAATTTAAACATAGGCTCTGTCTCCACTAATAAGCGAGACCCCATGCTGAGCCTCGAAATTGAATCACCCGGTATGTAGGTCTGAAAAAACAACCATTGGCGAGGGTCTGCAACATCCCAAAGGGCAGTGGGTGACACGCGGAGATTTAGCTCTCCTGTACCCTCCGAAAAGTTCTAGTCAATAATGGGTCCACATTAATTCCTTCAACAAACTAATTTAATATTAATTTATTAATAATTTCTTTAATCAAAGGATCGTTTATCGTAACCTTAAACAGACGCGATTTCACACAACCTAATTTTAATTAATTTTTTTAATGCTTCGTGTTATAGAACTTATTATTAGTGTTAATTCGTTTTATAGTCTATCTGTAGGCGTTGTTCTTTACGTGCCCCGTAAGAAGGACTCTATCACTTTAGAAATTACATCGAACAAAACTCAAAATTCCAGAATCGTGTTAGTAATACATTCCCCAAATTTCAAGACTGAAACTTTAATAGATTGCAATGTTATATTTCGATAACGACACTCTAAATTATTAAATACGCAAACGATCAATGCAAAATATATTCGAGGGCATTACTAAACGCTTACCAAACAGTTCGTTCGCGATCGCTTTACGAAACGATTACATTCCATTGTCATGTCCGTCAGATACACGAATCGCACGAGGATCGTAAAACGAACGCGATACTATTTAATTTCTTCGAATATTTCATCTAGAATGTCGGCAGCGGCGGCGGCAAGCGCACCGGCAACCAAAAAAATTACTTAATTCTCTCTAATAAGCGATTCGTAAGCCCGAATCACGAAACACACTCCTAATCAGGTCAAAGTTATTGTAACATAGCCCCGAGTGCACGATTGTTCCAATCCACGCGCTAAAAACATCTCCTCGGCTCCTCCACGTCCTCGAACGGTCTCCTTCTGGCCGCCGCAAAAGGACGAAGACGGAGTTTGTATTACGTATTTTTTTCTTCGGTCGTTTATTGTGAGCAGGAGATGCCGCCGCCTTTTGTAAACGAACGGGTGCAGACCGGCAACGATTATTATTAATCTGTCCGAAACGGATTCTGGCGTAAAGTGTGCCAATATTGTTATTAGAACGGGCAAGGTCGCGATCTACACGAAAAACATTAATGAGATAATGATACTTTTACTGTCCGCGGCGGTTTTCGTGGATTAACATAATAGATTGCGGCAGGGGTGCCCAAACTGTTTTAAATGAGGTCTATATCACTGATAGGTATAATAAAATGCGGTTGGATTCCTTATTCTTGTTTAATTTTATCTATCGCTACATGTTTCGTGTCCCACTGGGTACTTCTTCAGGCGCTACAGAAAACAAGATCATATTACACAATTGACAAAACAAATCATACTCCGCAAACATAAGAACCTGTAAAAACTTACATTTCGTCAAGTGTGGATCTTGGAGAACATAAAAAGTGACATACGAAGGTCACAAACAAACATATAAAGATGCACAATAAATTATCTTTTATAAATTGAAAACGAGTGCATTCAAAAATATGCCACACGTCAAGCAGTTAGGGTCGAATGGACCTCGTGAGTGTGAATGAGAATTTCTTACGAATGAGAATTTCTTAAGACATGCAAACCGTATAAGTAATACAATCAAACAATATAAATTCATTATTATTATTAATGTGATTAGAGGCTTATAACATAAGTCGTTTTGCTTGTTGAGAGATTGTATGGTTGAGCCCTTTTTGGATTTTGAAATTTCGTAAGCTTCGAATAATTTTATCTATGAATTTCTATTGCATCTATAAAGCAGTTGTCCGTTGTGAAAAAGGTGTCTAACAAATTCCGATATTGCCACATCTCGAAGATGTTCTTTTATCCTAGTATTAACATTTCTCCCGGTTTCACCCACATATACTGCATTACAATCACTGCAACCGAGTTTATCAACTCAGCTATTTTTGAGAGGATCCGATCTGTCTCTAGCGTTAGCAAATATAGATTTTATAGTATTATTGGTCTTAAATAATATATTGATGTTGCTGGCCTTGAATATGTTTTTTTACTGGATTATACCTGTAGTGTGAGTTGAAATTGATGGATTTGTCTCTGTCTCTGTCTCTGTCTTTTCCGTGTTATCATTTTGTCTACAAAGCTTGTGTTATAACCATTGATTTTAGCTATAGTCTTTATTATATTCGTTTCTTTATCGAAGTTTTGTTCGAAAATAGGAATGCTGAAGACCCGGTGTATTAGACTGTTAAAAGCCGCCAATTTATGAGTGTAGTGATGGTTGTAATTATAGGGTAATAATTACGTCAGTGGTAGTAGGTTTACGAAAGATGTCAAAGTCCAATGTTTCGGCAGTCAAACTTCTTGTAATGGAATATCTACAAAATTAAGTGTCCTATGCTTCTCCACCTCTAGAGTAAATTGGATTTTGGTGCTAAAATTGTTTATGAAATTATGAAATACCGAAAGTAGGTCCCTACCACCGTTCCAAACACAGATCACATCATCAACATAGCGCCTCCTATTATACTCCTGAGTATACTTAGATAGGTACCTATGATTGATTTACACAGAGAAAACTGTATTATAAAAAATATATTAAATCCAAAAGTATTTTAATATCTATGAAAGAGTATGTTAGTAACACATATTCCATTTCATATATGGTAAAATACGAGTATTATCCGTATCATTTGAGTTTAAATTTGCAATATTATAATTCTGTAGCTTAAATTTTATGATACATTATTATATCATTTAATTGAAAAACGATATTACTGAAACTAAAATACGAGAATTAAAATTTTACAGGTTTACATTTTAAACATAAAGGTACTCTTTTATTACCTGTACAATAAAATTCTTTAGAATACTGCAAATACGGAATTAATTGTAGTCGGCAAAATCCGATATTTTAATTTGAATCTATATATTGCCTATAAAACCATTCCTTATACTATATGGTATTGTATGTTACCTTTTATAAGTGTATATGTAGTGTATTGGAAAAGGTAAGTATAGACGTCGTTTGTTCACTCTCCTCGCTTAAAGCCACCATCTTTGGCTACCTATATAAGGCTAGAAAGAAAACGGATTAAGCACTTTATCAGATCATTCAGTATGTTAATATTTAAAAATAGATATTTTAATTTTTATAAATCGATGTACCTTCTTGAACATCATATAAAATCTACTATAAGGCAGTACCTATTATAAGAATTCATATACTGTACTCATCATATGCGTATTGAATATTCTTGTCACAAATGGTAATTAAATTTTATCATAAGCATTATGAGAATTATTCAAATCACTGTATGCGTAATACACAATAACACATTTTGTGTTACAACATTATTGCAGTTTATTGTACGGTCATTACAGAAAATAAAAAAAAATTGTCAAAATTTATCGTGTAGGTATCTACACTTTACAGAATAATTCAGTTGTTCATATTTCCCGGTTTAATTATTAACATTCAAGACGTTGACGTTGACGTTGACGTTGACGTTGACGTTGACGTTGACGTTGACGTTGACGTTGACGTTGACGTTGACGTTGACGTTGACGTCGACGTTGACGTTGACATTGACGTTGACGTTGACGTTGACGTTGACGTTGACGTTGACGTTGATCCTAAGCTAAAAAGCTCTGGATTGGAGTTCGTTCAATATGTCAAACAATTGAAAGCTAGCTTCCATAATTTAGCTTCAAACAGTAAAAATTTATTTCAGTTTCAAAACAGTAGGTACTCCTTGCTACTAAACATCAAACGTGATTCGTTCATTATTGAAATCAGAAAAAAACTACATTCGGAAATGTCAAAATACAATTCTGCATCCATAACAAAAACATAAATTGCCCGTGATATTTCGGCATATTTAAGACTATCTAAGATTCTAGTAAGCTACCAGATTTTCATTGAAAAGTCCAACCACAAGGTTAGCTTATAATCATCTATAGTTCTACTGGGTTCGAAATAAAAATAAACGGATGTTGTGGATATCTTCAACATAATAAACCCAAACTACCTAAACCCAAATTTTGCCATGTTTTCCTTGTGTTTCCTAGTCAACTATACAAGAAGAATAGGAACTGTATTATACGAATACACTATTTACCTACCTGGCTTCGTCGCGTAGCGCAGCGTTCGGACCTCCAGGAAAGATAAATCTAATGTGAAATCATTAATTAGATTTATCTCGTGCGACTATGGTTCGATTTTGAGTTCCACAATCTGACTACGAATCGAATGAATCTTGTGGGTTTGTTGTATTCAGGAAGCAAAATGCTTTACCTATTTATTTACAAACTTTCCCAAGTTTAGTTTTATTTGTTTTTGATTTAATTTAATTTTTTCAGTTACCTACTATCATCAATCATTGATCTTTTGCATACATCAAAATAATTAAATTTTAGTTTAATTTTTTCCAACATTAGTAAAAATTTGTAAAACGTTGAGTTTAAACTGTTTATGTTTTTACTTTCTAAGAAGTGTTGTTCTAATTAGCTTTTTCTAATCTAGAATCATGTTCTTCACATTGATATCTAATAGATCTACAACATATCATTCTATATAGGTACTATTATGATTTTATTGGAAAGAAGTAAAATGTTAACAAATTTGCAGATTCTACGATTAATAAATAGCCGACAGTATAAGTCTTATGGTTCTTCTGATGCAGTTGCGCTGATTCATGTGTTTTATTCTTGTTTTATGGGTTTATCTCCTGTAAAATCTGTATAATATTGCCGTTAACAGAAACAAATGATGTCATTCCTGCAGAACTATTTTTTTGGTCGCCTGGGTCATCATTATTTATATATTTTTCTTAAACCATACAATTTTATTAAATTCATCGCATGACGTTACGTTGATGTCTCCAGAAATACAATTCCGCAATTCATATCAATACAATTCTATTATATATTTTGACTTTTTATGAATATATTTTCTTATTAGGTATGTTATCGATTTAAAAACACTTATTCGGAATCTTGACATAATTTTCAAAAACTAATTATATTGGTTTAGCTAAGCCAACTGTTTTCACTATAACCACAAATCGTTGCCAAAGAACGCTTTACATTCCGAACACTTAAATAGTTTGAGAGTCTCTGGATTTGGCGATCGGTGGTCCAGCTTGACAAACGTCTCCACTATTCAACTAGGACCTTGACTGTACGTGAACTACAAATACAAATTACCCAGTGCTGGCTGCCTGTTTCTGGTATATTTTTAGCTGAGATTGCGACACATCAGAGCCGCCAATGCCATCAATCCTTGGTGTTATTACTTGGAAGCCAGGTGTGAGTTCGTGTTTTTCCGCCGTATACCATCATACACCAGTTGACATTTGTCATAAGGTCCGCGAGCAATTGCACTGGGAGACGATCTGGTTTAGGCATCGACAAGGACGGTTGCTTTTTTCGTCATCGACAAGAGTCGCCAATGGATGGATACCTTCACGTATTTACCGTAATTGATGGAAGAGGCTCTTTTATTTATTGCACTGTTTCGATGCCACTGATTGAATTAAATTCGCCAGTCTTCTGGATGTGTTGCTACCTGGGGCTCATTTTTATTGGCTACGTGGGTATTCACAATATTTCCTTTTCAGGATAATAAATATCTAAGGATTAGCTAGATTGATTAGCTAGTTTTCATAATAAACTTAGTAATTGTTTCATTAGCCTGGGTTCGTCGTCTAATCGCGCATTGATGTCGCCCACCAAATCTATTTTTCTAAAACAATTGTTTTCCCCAGAACTGCGATTCTATAAGCCGCAAACGACTTACCGTACACAGATAGAAAAGATTTCTTGTTTTAAAGAAAGGTATTTGTTTGAATTTATTCTTTTGGGTCAAAACATATTTCTTTGACGCCAACAATATTTACTTCATTGAATACTCTAGTTTATTTGCTTGCAGAGATTAATTTATTTGAAATATTTATTTAAGTGGAATAAATACATATGGATACAAACAAAAATTTCTTTCCTTTAAAGTAATATTTTAGTTTTGATTTTAAAAAAACCTTTCTTTACACCAATGAAATATAATTTTGATTCTAACATATAAATTTGTATATAAGGAGAGATTTATTTCGCTTAAAGTAATATTTTGTCTTTGGCTTAAAAATAGGTTTACTTCCACAAAAGAAATCATATTTTGATTCAAATAAATATATTTTTAATGTCATCCAACTGTATTGTTAGATGGCGCTGTAAACTCTCTCCTCGCACTTCGTACATATCGAGAGTATAAAGCCGCGTGATCGACAGTATAGAACTTATAGAGTACAGTGCCTGCAGGTTCAAGTTGCGATTCCAAATCAGAGTACACTTTACCAACTTAACCTTGACTATATGTTGGGTTGGGAAACTGGTCGAGGATGTGCGACATCCCAAAAAGGAGGTGACACATGGCGAGTCTTCCGAAAAATTCTTGTCTATTAATTCCTTCAACAAATTAATAATTTTAAGCATTTTAACTCGACTAACAATTTTGTTAATTTAATAAAATGTAATTCTTTCACTCAACACAATCATAATTATTTGAAGTAAATAAATCTCACTTCTTTTAATACACAAATTGCAAACTTTTTAACTGGGAACATAAGTTGTTTGACACAAATCAACGTTCTTTCTACCAAACAAATATTTCAAATAAATGCGTTTTTTTCCGCAAATAAATATTTCTTTGCCTCTATTGAAACAACAAATTTCTTTGAGTTAATGCATATTTATTTGAATCAAACAAAAATTTCTCTCTGTGATAAGCAACACTGCAAAGACCTGGCTTTGTGAAAGATACTATTGTGTAACTAAACATAGCAGTGGTATAATATAAAATATTTACTTTTATTGTGGGAATATTGTCAACGAAAAGGGCGTATGTTCTGGTTCTTTTCTTTTGAAAGGGGAATTCTGGGTAAAGTTTTTTTGGGAATTTTCCAGTTGTTAAAAATATTGTTATTTTTTTGTGTTAATGTGATACCTATCATGGAGATGAAATATATAAAAGGACTTGGAAGCAGGATTGTTTTAAAACACTGTTTTAAACCAAATATTTTGTTTTGAACTGTTTGGTTTTAAACATGTTTAAAACAGGTTTGATTCTTTATTTAAAACTGTTTTTTTTTTTGGGGGGGGGGATTTAAAACATGTTCTTTTTTCCCATGTTTAAAACATGTGTTTTTGCGAAGTGTGTATTTAAAAACATTGTTTTGTAAAAAAACACAATTTTATAAAAAAACATTTGTTTTGTTTTAAATAAAAAACTTGTTTTATAACTACCCTGCATGGAAGGCAAACGTTCTGGTTCTTTTCCTATGAAAAAGGACTTTTAGTTATTATAAGTTATTTCTTGAGAGATTTACAATTTACTATTGATTAAGAAGTTAATTAAAAAAAATAAAAAGTAATTAATTTATATCTATCAAAAATCTATCACAAAAAATTAAAATTGTTATTATTATTATTTTTTTATTGTATTATTATATTTACCATAAATTATGTAGGTACAATTTAATAAGTTTTTAAGATTTCTAACAGTTTTTAACTAAATTTTTATTTATTTTTTAATTGACACTATATAAATATTCTGTTTGCATTTTATTTTAATATTTTTTCGTTTTATCGTATACTCAAAAAGGTCGTGTTTCAATCAAATGGAACAAAATGTTAGTTAATGACTTTTACCTTTAAGCTGACAATATATTAATTACAAGAATGTGAAACTACTCTCTTCATATTTGATTTGCCGGAGATGTTTGAATGCCTGCCGGAGACCTACCTATACGATTAACCTCAAATGTCGCACACTCCGGCGCAATGGCAGAGACCAGGCAACCCTGCTCTTGGATGAAGCTTCTAATCTAGTCCCAAAGCTTTGAAAACATAATATTTTGCATAGAACATTTGCAAACTTTTTAACAGTACAATTTGACTCGCCTACGTGAGTCTCAACGATTCATCGCGATCATTCGATGATCAAGTGTTTAGTGCCTTGCGTTACCTACACCTTGATGTTAGTTCGAACAAAATTAGCCTGTGCAATTGGCATAAGTTTTAACCATAGATTCACATCATAAATAATAATCGTCTGGTTCAATTATTGTGATTGATTCATTCCCATATCGACAACTAATTCATAATAAAAAAAAATATTTACAGTAACATGTAGAAATATCCTACATTCTTCAAACAAATGTTTTGATCACTTGGGTAGTTCCTATATGTGGATACATTTTAATGATTTAATTCTTGTATACCTATATTCTCTTCATTGCCAGTACAGTTTTTATAATCTCAATCACTGCACCAAACTGCGAAATATATCTATAAAGTTATAGAATTTTACGAGTGAAAACACAGAATCGACCCATTAGTAATTGTTTCATTAGCCTGGGTTCGTCGTCTAATCGCGCGTTGATATCGCCAACCAAATCTATTTTTCTAAAACAAAATTATATAAACTAATTTAATTTCTCTAATTTATCTTTGTACAAAAGATACTTTTATCTTTCATCAACTCAAAACAACAAAACATTTGAGTTCCTATACTATAAAGGTCTACGCTGTGGATTTCCATCTATATGCCCTTAAGGGTTATAGAAGGGAACAACAAATTACGCCTAACAAAATCGTGTAACGACTGAAATCCGTCCGCGGCAACAAATTTATCGGTCCGATTGGATCGTTGAAAAACTATCCATCGTCTATTAACCGCCTCATCGGCGGCTGTGCATACATCATGATCGTGCCGGTGCCTGAGAAGGAATGTTACAGTAATTTAACGTTACTGAGGGCGACTCGTGCCGCGGCAGATGATTCATATCGACCTGTGCCGTGTTTATTTGCCGAGAAAACGTTCTTTTGGGCTCTCCTCTCGACATTCGTGAAAAAAATGCGCGCACGTTCACGAATCTAGTGATGGGCAGAAACAGAGTTCTTCGCGTAACGCAGCGTTGATGTCTTTGACAAAATCAGTGTTTTTGCAAAGAAAGTGATGATTAATTAGACTATTTTTGGATGATTCAGTGGCTATTTATCTCAGTGCCAAAGTGACTAATTTTTTTATTATTTCGTAACTTTGCCTTGACTCAAAACAACAATTTTTATAATCAATTTCTGTAGATATGTATAAATAATATTTTATTATAATATCTACTACATATGCAATAAAAATATGTACCTAGTACTAATACATTTCTAGAATTAATAATTCCTAGATCATTAAAAAATCTCGATTTTAGATTATGTGTAAAATTGTTTCTGCGGCCGTCTGGACGTTTCTTTCGCAACTAATGAAAAAATAATAAAATTAAAAAAATTTTGAACCACTTCCGGGACATTTATTTAAAGTTTTTATTAAGCTTAAATTACATAACGAAAAAATATACAAATATAATCAATTGGTTTCTTTAAAAGAAATAGTCATTGTAGATAACGTGTTCAGTATCATAGCAAAAATGTGAACTTCACTTAACGTTTCCGTAGTGTAGTGGTTATCACGTGTGCTTCACACGCACAAGGCCCCCGGTTCGATCCCGGGCGGAAACATTTTCGATTTTTTTTTATTATAAAAAATAAGTAATTGTATAATTAATTTGATTATCATCAACAATCATGTCAACAACCCGCAAAAAGGGAAGCGATAATTACTTTTCACTAATTGTAGCTTGTTGGTACTCACCTAATTAAGTAATAGGATGCGTATTTACAAAATCGTGGTTAAAACGTGAATTAAAACATATTAATAGATGCAATCTAAGTAGGTTAATATCATTGTAAACGAGAGACGAGAGTAATGGGGTATGTTGAAAAGTTGTCAATTGTTCGTCAATCGACAACGGCGACTCAAGACCGGACTGCGTTTTTCTTTATTTAGGGAAAAAAAGAAACCACCCTATTTTCAACTCCTTAGAAACTGCTGCGGCATGATGTTATTTAAAAATGTTTATTTGGAATAAAACTGCATCTAAAATTGACTGAAAGACAAGACAATGCTTTATACAGTTCTGCTTTAAAAAGTTGCTTGGTCGGCTTTCAGAGTCCATCAATTCTGAATTTATGGTTAGAATTATGGGTACTAGTACCAGTCCTTCTTGAAATTTTTGAAAAAGTTACTAATAGAGATTTTTATAGAAACAAATAATTTAAAATTTGAGGCATTAATTTGAGCAGTTATTTTGCTGTGTGGGTCGCTTGGGTTTTCTGTCTTTCGAATTAGGTCAGCCAGGTTTGGCTATGATGCTCCGAGGAGACAGTTCTACCTACTAGTTCTGTAGGCTCTATAGTGTGCCTATACAATCAGACATAATCATTGCATAATCTACAGGTATCATTATTTATCTGACCCAGTTTATGTAGCTGGTGTCTAAGTAGACAGCATCCTTTGAAGGAAACCTGTAATAGTTCTTAGGTATTCCCTTTGCAGCTCTAGGTCTTGTTTTGTCCTTCTGGCAGAAAAGCCGATACATTTTTGTCTCATACAAGACGAATGCAAAAGTATTGAGCCCTGTGTTTGGAGGTTCGTAACTTTGCAACGACTGAACAATAAAATTAAATAAAGTGTGTTATACTCCTGGATCATTTCTACATAACATGATTAACTATCAAAATTTTCTGCCCCTAGGTTTGGACAGAAGCGCGAGAGAAGTGTAAAAATGCACCCGATTTGAGCACTTTTTAATAAACGCTTGTCTTTCCAATTTTTTTTTCTGCTAAACAGCTTCCCCAAAATAAATTCAAATTTACACAAAGTATAACTCTAAATCTTGTCTACAGATTGGCTTGTGTATTTTACTAATTTTCTTTGCAATAAAGACTATAAACTAGATTTTCATGGAAACGGATATCTCGGCAACGAGTATTAGCACGATAACGAGACAAGTACGAAAACAATAGCAAAATTAATTATCAATGTCAGAAATTTCTTTTTCGAATAACTAATGCACAACTGTTGTATCTGTCAAAAAATCACCACAAAGAGAAGGTGATTGCAATTGAATTAATCTGAGCAAAGCAAGTTGCAAAAACCTACAGTACATTTTAAATTAAAGATAATATGTTAAATTTATGTAACAAAGCACTGTTTCAAAAGAGATCGGGAAAATTGCGTTGCAATTTTGCAACACAATTTTTGGTTTTGAAAATCAAAACCAATACATTCATAAAGATCATATTGTTGACACAATTGTAGAAACAATTATAATCAACTTGCTTGAAAAAGATGATGATGATCAAGAATTATTAGACTACAACGACAACAGTACTGATAATGAAGAGTGATTTTAGATACTGATAAAGAAGTTGCCGCGATAGTTCCAATGTTGGCCGTTTTGTTGAACTGTCGCAATTGAAACATTTACCGAAAATTCCGGATCGGTTGTTTTGGCCCCAAAACCACCAGGAACAACTACGTCATCATCATCAACTACTAATTTTCGGCAGAAATAATGTTGTGAAATAATAATAAATCACAAAACCGAATATGTATACAATTCCACAAATAAAAAAAACAAAATCACGTGTGCTATTTTCAAAAATAAAACCGAACGAGGAAATGACAAAAATATTGAATAAGGTACTGAGAGTTGATCGTTTGAAATCGTCGCACGAAGCCTAGTATAGTTTCCCGCGCGTAATCCCCATGCCCGAGGGGAACCGAGGTCCAAAAAAACCTCGCTTACAGAGTTTATTACATAAAAAATCGAGAAAATAAAAACACACATCTATAGAAGAGATTCTAACTTTCACAGGAACACAAATTAAAATTTTTTCGGTAAGCTGTTTAACAGAAAAAAAAATTAAAAACCGAGAATTATTTTTAAACCGAAAAATGCGGGTACCTTTTTTTATTTCTCTCGCGCTCGAGGCTAAACCGATGGGCAGAAAATTTTGATAGTCAGCCCTGTTATGTAAAAATGATTCAGGAGTATAACGCACTTTATTTCAATGTTTTTTCAGCCGTTTTAGAGTTACTAGCCTTCAAACACTGGGCTCAATACTAGCTTGATATATCCTTTGGTTACATCAAAGAAGAGCACTTTCATTTCCTTTGATTCCTTTATATCCCGGCACCCATCGCAAAGAACCTCTTTGGACAATTTATGATTGTTCCTTCATTGTCTGGGTTGTGGCTTCCTTCTTTCTGTGAAAGGAATTATGACAGTTTTATATGGGAAACATTAAGTGGAGGGTAGTTTGCATGCTATTTAATCTGCAAAAAAAATCAGACCTAATATTATAGCAGTCGAACACTCTCATCTCTACACGAAGTTGCACGTTCTTCCAATCACCAGCAGTTGCCAACATCGCACAGTTCACCACGAATTTTTGCCGGGCGCAATAGAGCGTGGCGTTACCTGCGGTAAGGTCCAAATGCCAACGCGCCGGTGCCTCTTTTGTCTTGCGTTTACATCTACCATCTACAGCTGTATATATGTGTGCGCGGCAAACGCCGCGGCGGTGATTCCGTGGTCTGCATGCTTACTATGCGTCTTGCGAAACCCGAACGAACACGTGCTTCCCGACCTATCGATTGATCATCTACAATCGCTACTTATTGTTTATGGGCATAATACCAAAGTTTACATCTATATATGTACGCGCGATCCTATTGTTCGCGATCGCGAGGAGATCGGAAAATGTCACGTGCGATTTTTTGCGGTGCGTTTAAGGGATTTCAACGTTTAAACTGGACTCGACTGCTTGCCTACGATGTCGAGTGTAGTATAGGAGATAAAAGCGCTTGAGAGAAACGAGCAAGCGTTTCTGTACGATATGCAACGTAATCTGTATACATTACGATTATTTCTTAATCTTTTAAAAAAGTTGATACAAATAAGGTTTCTTAATTCTGGGACGTTTTTACTATAAAAATTTTAATTCTTTTTGTCATGTTGTTCTGATTTTATCGTTTTGATAAAGAAAATACTAATGAAGGATTTGCTGTCAGAAAAAATAACATAAACATAACAAGCTTATAACCATAAGGATTTAAAAATAGCAGTTTTTATTTACGGAATATACCGGAAGTATATGTAATTTATGATTACCAATGTTTTGAATGCTTTTAAGGCGAACCTATTTAATCATATAGAAAATGTACACCAATCTATATAGTCCAGTCAAATCGTTTCCGAGAGTGCTTGTTCCAGGAAACAAATACAAAGTTTTTTCTCCATTCCTCATGTTTTTTGGTGTGTTGAATCCGAATTACAACTTTCCTACTTTCCACGGATGTCGCTTCACCACAAAAATGGCAGAAGGGAACAAAAAAAATCTACCTTTCAGTTTTTGCGAAAAAGTGATGAAACTATGCACTTTTCGAGGTAGCCCTGTAATGTATTTTTGGTTGAACTGTTTGGCCGCTAGAGCGTGCTGAAAAAAGTCAAAATTTTCCTTTTTGGTGTAAAACTCAGTCTTTGGCTAGTTAAAAAGGCGAGGATTATGCTAAAACTACATTAATTTGCCCACAAACTGCACATCTTAATCATTTATTTTGGCCAAACCCTGTAGCCGCGAGAACTGGTTGCTATTTTATGTCATATTAAGCATTAATATTTATAGGTTAATAATATGGTGATATACAGGCGGGATGTAAATTTTAAATAAATCAAAAATTACAGCCACATCCTGGATTTGAACCAGGGACCTTTGCGTTTCTAGCACAATGCTCTCGCATCTGAGCTAATGAGGCCTAGGTAACCACTACTTCCTTTCCTTGATTTATGACAATTAAATATAACATATGTCATAGGCCTCATTAGCTCAGATGGGAGAGCATTGTGCTAGAAACGCAAAGGTCCCTGGTTCAAATCCAGGATGTGGCTGTAATTTTTGATTTATTTTAAATTTATATCCCGCCTGTATATCACCATATTATTAACCTATAATATTAATTTGACAAAATATGTCGTTAAACATTTTCATTTATTAATGTTTATGCTTTCTACAAAAAAATTATATATAATATATAATTATTATATTATTATTATATTATTATATATAATTAAGTATTAATTAAAAGAGTAAATATATAGTTTTAAATCAATAAGTACATAGTAATAATATAGGTATCTACTGAATTTTTGGTGAAGGGTTCCTGACTTAGCTGTTTCGCGTAATGTGACATAAATTTTGGCTACACAATTTGGCCAAAATAACTGCTTAAGTTGTCCAATGTGTAGGGAATTTAATGTAGTTTTATCAGAATCCATGCTGTTTTGTAATTACACGTACATAAAGTAGGGAAATTTGACCTCTAGCGGCCAAACCATGCAACCAAAAAATACACTTGAGGGTGCTTTTGATAGGAAATTTAGTGTACTTAATTTTTTTATATAGTGGTGTACGTCGAACAACGCATAGTTTTATGACTTTTTCGCAAAAAACTGCAAGAAAAGTCGAGAAAATTTGGGATTTTGCGATTTTCGTTGTGAGGCCATATCCGTGGTAAGTAGCAAAGTTGAAATTCAGATTCAGCACCCCAAAAAACATATAGAATGAAAGAATAAAAACATATATAATATCAGTTTATTGACGTAACTGAATAAGAAATTTAATAAATTAACAAAATGTTTCGGGTAACAAACGTTATTTAAGTTTAGTATAGAAACCTGGAAAACTAAGTGTAGTTATGACTATTTCCGGAATATTTAAGAAATCAAGGCCTCGATGTCTAGGCCCAGGACGGACCCCGCGTAAAATGATAATAGGTTTTTGTATCCATGGGTTAATTCAATAATATTAATTTAAGATTAGAACGATAAATAATTTGAATATGTGTTTGCGGTATAAAGAACGTTCAAATTATAGCATTTTGTTAATCGAGTTAGCATTAAAGAAGAATCAAAAACTAGAATTCTTAATTGCAAAATAATAAACAATACAATGGCTGAATGACTGAAGTTCACTTACTGATCGAACTAAATGCCTCTTTAGCAAAAAATTGAAAATCGAGAAATTAAATGGAAAATAAATCAGTATCTAAAAATCGCAGAATACACTGGAGACTGTCCCATAAACCATGAACGCCCAGAATAAATAACCTTCAGTAAGAACTTTGCTGAGGTTTGCTAGAGTTTGCTGGTATTGCGCACTTACAGAACAAGCTTTTAAAATATTATTATTTTGGTTTGATCTACGTATTTTAAGTAGTATGCAAACACTTATAGTGAGTTCTACACTCTAGAATTTCTACAATATTATGCATGAAATTAAATTTCATGGAAATTCTGGAATTACCTCTGGGTAAGTTTGTTTTATTTCACACGTTTTTCAAATATTTTTCTTGTAAAGTTTACTGATTTTCCTAGTTTTGTTATTCTCATAGCAAACCAGTTGTATTAACATAAAACACTCTAATCATCACGGCTATACTGCAATAGAAAAAATCAAATAAAAACGGAAAATCGATTCATCTGTTATTTGAAGCATCTGATGAAATGATAGTTCACTGAAGGCAACAATTTTATTATTACAGAAAACCAAAAAATACCAAAGAACTTACATAGACCTATTTATTATTAAATGATCTGAGAATAATCAAATCAAATTGAGTAGTTGAGTTGTCAGTTGGAGATTACCTAAAATTTTCTTTTGTGAGAACATCGTAACCGTAATCGTTACGATTACTAAAATCATAGGTTATGTTTCATAGCAAACTTCATTCGTAATATTTATCATAAAAACACAGAATTAGGGATTTTCGCGAATTTCAATTAAGGCAAATGACAGTGAGTGAGTTTTTTTTTGTTTGAAATCAGGTTTGTTGTATATGAAATATAAAAAGGAAACGTGCAGGAAACGAGTACTGTGTACTTTTCAGTACTTTTTCAGGGAGAGTTGGCATTCACGTCGTCAATTATTTAACCAATCTCAGAACACGACACTATTGTTAATGCTGACTAATTATTTATAATGATTTTAACAGGTAATTAGTTATGATTCTAATAGTGACTCTTGAAAATTGATGACGTAAATACCAAAACTTGCCGAAGGTAGTGTAACGCAGGATACAAGTTCATCGCTAGGAAGCAGGAGATGAAAACCGCGAGTCGCGTGTACCGGGGGCCCAATTAAACGAATGTTTCCGTAATTTTTAATGGCCGCGGCACTCCGCATTTAAAACCGCTGCAACCCGAGCCTGAGCTATCACCTATACCGCAATTTGTCGTGCCTTTTTTATTGCCTTCCTGTTAACGTAATTAAATTATTTAACTCGACGGGGATATAAAAATCGATCATCATCATTAAGAACGGCCGTTTGTAATCGGTCCCAGTTTAATTAATAAGTGACTCCTTTACTTTCCACTTTGCGCCGCTGAGCCGTCGGCAATTTCTCGTTTTTCTCGCCGATTTTTGTTGCGACAACGCGAGCAGCGAACGATTTACAACCGGCCCAGGTGGATGAGGAACTCGGGCGAGTTACGCAAGTTTTAATTAACAGCTTATAATTATTGTCGTAATTTGTTTGTTGTGCAAAAATGAACGTTTTGATTGATTAGTATATTAAATTAATTTTGAGCAGAAACTGGAGCGGAATTGCTCTTTATGTGCCTCTTTCTTGCTCGACTTGTGCTCTTGCGACAACCGCTAGATGAAAATATTTTTAGTGGTGTGTGGTAACTCAAAACCTAACATAAGAAGAATAATCAGAATTATGAATGGTAAAATCCGCTTTCTATCTTTTCAATTACATCTTACCTCATGGTTTCTCTAAGAATTGTAAATGATAATTTTACTACTGCGTTTTGACCCATTATCATAGTATACTCTGGAATTAGTTTTGGAGTCCATGGTGTACTGCACTCTTGACCTCCTAACACATTAATCATCTTTTCCAAGAACAGATAAGATAGCTCATCCATAACGACACTCTAACAGTTCTTCTTAGTTCGGGTGTCGACTTTCAAGTATTCGGCAACTTTCATCCCAGTTATCTGGGCCCATCGTCACACAAAAAGAGCAAAACGAATGCGAGCGGCGTCTTGTAAATCGGCGTTCGGATAACGCGAAACATGGGCCTCTTATTTCGACAACAATCTCCTGGAACACGTGAGGAAGTTTCTGAAACGACTCGGTTCTGATGCATAGTGTTTGAATTTTATTAATTCAAAAGTTGCCGTGACCCTGGGGTCCTGAAAAATTTAATCCTAAACTGATCTACAATAAACAAATTGAGCTGCTGATTTAGAAGTTTAAGTTAAGTTTAAACTTTGGTCTATAAAAGCGTAAAATCAAGCGTAAAATGTTCGCTTAAACCATATATTACTATAATCGGAAGAACAGATGTTGCAATAAGTAAATATAATTGCAGTCTTTTTAGTCACTATAATACACTCAACAAAAAAAAATACAGGATTTAAAATGTTTTATTGGTTTAATATGAAAAATTGAAAAGTTGACTCGATCCAATAATCTCATTTGCAGTGCCTATTCTTGAAAGATTTTACAAAAATGTCAATTTTTTGGCAAATTTAAGATGCAAGAGCAAGTCATTACCGAATGGAACTTAAATTTTGTTGATTATTGATGTTAATACACTTTTTACCTTGTAACCCGACAATTTTGGTTTTCCACTTATAAGATAGAATTTTAAAACGTTGATCAAATTTCGGGGTAAAAGATATTGCGCAATCAAGTATATTTTAACCGTTTCTTACTGACAGGATTTCATAAGTCTTGGCAACGCCGACGTTTTGTACCGGAAATTTTCGCTTTTTTCATGAATCCCGGGATTAAAAAATCTTTAATCCCAAAATCATGGGATCAGTATATTGTCCGGGATTGGAAGGCCTGGAATGCCTGGAAGGTAAAGAATTTAATTTCAAAGTTTTTGGTAAGGAACAACAATTAAATTTCCTAAATCATTCCTTAGCTTTTCCAAGACTTGATTTTTAAATTTATGTTATTAATTTGTTTATTAATTAAACACATTTATGATTTTTTTTTCTTTTTAGTTTTTTTACAGAAGGCATTTGATTAAAACTTGCATTTTGTCTTAAGTATGTTAAGTATGTTTTTGTATTCTACCATTTTTTTGTTAAGCAATAACTAACTTATTAAACATATTGATATAAACTAAGGAAGTCCGTGCTTTACTCTCCGTGTTTCAAAGTAAAGTAAAGTAATGTTCTCTTTAATCGATGTAGGGTCGCCATATTGTGGCTTAAATCCAGGAAGTCGTTCCACACGAGGACGCTAGTATCATACATGTACTGATCCTTCTACCAATGGATATACATGATTTGATAACATTTATAGGCACATAATACCATATAGGGTTGATTTTTAAAAATCGTTACTTATGTCGGTTCTCTGTTCCATTTGACAACCGGTGATTATATTTAAAAACATATGTTTTCGACACCAGTTTACAATTACAATTAATATATGTAGAAATAATTGGGCATTTGATTATAAATTGCCACTTTGTCTCTAAATAAGTTGTGTGGAAACTGATTTCACTAAATACGCGGGTGTCCAAGTTCTTTTCCGAAAAAAATTCGTTGGGCAGTAAATGTTATTCTTAGTAACACTTTTTATATGGACCTATTCGTCATCATACAAAAATCATACAAACTTCATACAAAAATAATAAACAAATGGAGAAAGACAAATCCATATAAAGGTTTTAATTGATTTTTTAGAACGTAAATTTAATTCTGGGTAAAAATGTTTATATTGGTTTTTCTTTCCTTAACAAGTCAGAGCCGTTTAAAATGTCGTTTTGTTAATATTTCAGAAGGATGTAACTTTCGAAGGAATTGATAAAACAAATAAGACAATATGATGCCAAACATAAATAATGTCATGTGATCTTCTAGTATAGTACTCTCTCTTCAATGAGCAATGTTGTTCTCATTCTTGATACATTTAGTCGTTTTTCGACGAATTTTGTAATATATAGTAGCACAAAATAATATAAAATAGTACAATATTTATAACCCCATGTGATTCATGCCAAAAAGCACATATTTTTCAAATAATTCTCCTGTATAATTTACCTGATTTGCTAGTTGCACCACTATTACAGCGAATCAGCGATTTTTTGACATGACAAATTAATTCATAGATAATTTTAGGAACCTAGCTATGAAACAAGCAATCTAAGACCTCATAAAGATAAAAATTCTCTGAGACCAATAAACCCAAGTTAAGTAGCCAGTTGGCAATATTTTTCTATTTGTTATATCAAATAATTCATTTTGTACCCAGAATACGAAATATACTAGTTAATTATTCACAGCACATTTTATGCTTTGTTTATTAGATTTGATCTTAGTAATTACATTTTATTGATTTCGCCTGTCAACATGTATTTCTTTGGTGAGCAAGATTCTGTAACGTAGCATTTTTCACAAGAATAGCTTTTTACTCTACTAATTTTTGTCGTTAGATTTCACTTAATGTGAAAGTAATAGTCTCATCTGTCAACGTTGACTTTGAGGGCTATAATTGTAAATTTAACTGCAATTACCATTTTTTTGCATTAGCCAGAAAACAACAAAAGAATGGTGAAGTCTTCTAATTTATAGAAAGTATCAGCGATTTTTCCACATTTCTTATATACCTCAGGAGTTTTTTCCTCAGAATTTTGGGTCAAATACCCCACTGAGCGGTACAGAGGAAGACCAGGAAATAAAAACCAGCTCGCGAGAGATGAAAGCAGAGCCGACTTTGATCCTACGTCCACCGCCATCCATTCCCCTCCTCACCGCCTCGCCATGTTGCAATTAATATAGTGTACGCTTTAATTACTGGCGGTGTTTATTTAATGCGCTTGTTGACTTTCTGCGTGCGGCCTCCGTCGCTGTAGATCTTAATTTCACCTCTTCTTCTTACTTTCTTCGGACCTGCCTGTTCGCGCCAGGTCACACCCGGAGACGAACAAAGACGCGTAATTACCCCGAACCTATTGGAAACAATTATTAATTACGTCCCGGTCCGATCAATTTTGTAATGGCCGACGCTAATTTGCGATCATTTTTCAGGCTCGTTGCTTTCGAGAAACGAGAAGACAGGTCGTTATATAAGGGTGGCACGGTGAAGGTACGTCGAGCCCCTCTATTGTTTTGTTGCAAAATAGCTTGTAAACGTTCTAAATTGCGGAAAATTGGTAATCGGTTCCGTGAAGATAGCGTGTTTGCTATTTCTTATAGCGTGGATTGGCGTAAAATTGGTTCTGTCTTTAAATAGAAATCTTCATCATAAGAAGGTAGTGAGATGTTGGTATACAAGACGATACATAAAAATTATTAAATGATAATGGTAATGTTTTGTACATTACCAGTAAAAAAAATAATTAAGTGTTGTTGTATACTATAATAGTTGTGTTTGACTTATGAATTCATTAACATCTTTTTAGTACTTTTAATACAACCAACATTTTTGATGCAAAAGTTGAACAAAATATATTACTGGTAAAATAATCGGTCATGTGAAAAAAGGAATCTTGAGTTACAGTCCAACTAATATATAACCAATATATTTCTTGAAATTTTCAACTAATGCTATTCAAACATGTGGCAGATACAAGCCATCTTTTATGCCAGATATACCTCAGACCCATTGCATCCTATCAAGAAGAAACACAATATTTATTTGATTTAAATACTATAAAGTACAAAAATAACTTGAAAAATATGTTGTGGAAAGATAATTGTTTATTGAAAAATATGATGTGAATGTTCGACTAATGAAGTAGATTTCCTGAAACATCATTGGCCCGCAATTTCTTACGGTCTTATTTTCAGTATTTTTAGGATACTTAGTTGAAATTTTCAGCGGTTTTTTTTAAACATAGTGCTATAAAATCTAATTTAAACCCCAATTATTGTTTCTTCACACACTTTATGTTGTCCCTTAAACAGCTTTTAATTCATAATTGAATTGCTTTTTTTTTTTAGAAAAAGCTAACTGAAAATTGGTATATGTTCCATCAAATAATGTGAAATATGAAATGAAACTATGAACAGTGAATATACGTCTTAGGTAGCATGGTTAGAGTGGTTGAGTCGAATCGAAACTCAAAAGCATCCTATCATATATTTTGGTTTTCGAAGAAAATGAAATCAAAACGTATAGTGAAAAAAAACCGACTTGGTGATTCTTCTTCAAATTTAATATCAACTTACCTGATTTTTGTGAAAGTAGTGCGTTTTAAGCATTGGTAGCGATTCTTATAGCAAAAGACACAACAATCGCATAAAGAGTTGAAACTCTACGGTCACGTTCAAATCCGTATTCATCGCCAATGCTACGAAAACCAACATCAACATTCTTCTAATTTTTAACTGTTTCTTCTTATGAAATGCTATAAAAACTATGTGGTATCATTCAGATTGTAGATGGCCATTATATAAAACATGTTGATGCCGTCAAATGTAAAAACCAATTGAAGGTGGAAAGTTTCATTGAATAAGTGTTTTTGAAAATTATTAATCGACGTATCCAAGGAATTTATTATATTATCATATTATCATATTATTATTATTATATTAGCAAATAATAGTAATCAAACATGCCATAAAATAATTTCTTATTTTATTATTTATTTTAATTTTTTTATTTCTTATGACTGTAGTTCTATAGTATACAATCCGCAATGTTTTGCTAATAATAATTAATTGATTTCATACCTTCCATCTTCTGTGTAGTCTATCTTAAGGACCAATCGATCGATTTCATTTTTTTATCATGGTTGAGTAGAGAATTTTATGCCCTTTTAAATGATATATCACAAGGTAGGGGGTGCTATTTGAAATTTCTAAGTGGGATGACTAGGGGTGAAGGGATGAAACCTAAAATTCTTTAGGTAGCATTTTTGAACTTCCCCCTCAATATCTAAATCGACGTATTTCCACTCAAAGCAATAATCGCATCAGGTCAAGAAGGTCAAGGGTGGATACTTTTGAAATGAACATACTCTATAATAAACTGATCAAAAATTTTGTCAAACAATACTGAATCAAGGGCAATGCTAGTTTAATACTCAGTGGTAAGTTCACTGTATTACAAAATTTTAAAATACTGTCAATTATATTTAAGTTAACATCATATTGTATATATTGTTCTTAATTGTTGTAACTAGTGATACCAGTTTCAACATTTGATTTTCCGTCAGAGTTTCGTGTTTACTAATTTGACAAAAGACACAGTTATGACATTAGGTGCATGTTCTTTTCGCACATTCATTAGTATACAGCTCATTTTGCGTGCTAATTTTCACTTTCTTTAGTGTTTCTATTGTGTCTTGACTATATAAGATCTTGCAGTAGATCTTAAGACGTGTACATACCAGAGCAATAGTGGACGACATGTGCATGACAACTGTTTTTTTCTTCTTCAATAAAATACTATTTTCGTTCCAGTTGTCACCACATATTTATTACGTATTATACTTACCTTAATCAATTATTTAAATGAATAAATTTATGATAAAAAATAAAAAAAAACAGTATATTATTTGTATGTATTCATTTATTAATCCTAGAAAATCATAAAAATATACAGAGTCTTATACAATATACATTACATTACAACTACATACACCAAAAAGTACAAGAAATTTACAATGTTGCTCGGCATGCCCTTCGTGGGGGTGACGCAATATTTACAAAATTATAAAATTGGTAACTATATTTTGACTAAAACAAGTGCTCGCAACATGGCTGCTCGACCAAGCTCTTCCGCAAGTCTTTAGAATTGTACATTTTTACAATTAGGGTAAAACACTAAGAGAGAAACAAAAAAGAACCGAAGACACTCGTTTGGCTTGTAGGTCTTCGCCTTTAATTATTCATAGGTAACTAAATAGCAATTGCACTTAAACATTAAACAAAACAAAAAATACAAAAAGAAACAGATTTAAATAGGAACACATTAGAACAAAAAAATAGTTCCTCTGCTTGTTTTAGGACGACGATAGAAAAATAGGGCTTAAATTATTGTTAGTTTAGTCTGTCGTGCATTATTATGTGAGTGCCACTTAGAGATACAGTTATAAAAACACACAAAAAAACGTCTAGTAGGATAGAAAAAATATTTATTTGCAGAGATATATATTTATATATTATATAATTTAATTATAAAGTCAGGAACAATCATTTGTCGTTTCAAAATACATAAAACAAAAAATACTGATCGAACTAATCGTTATTAGACATTACAAGAGATCACGTGATTCTTCGTTTATCGATAATCTCATTTTTCTTTTATTTTAACAGACACATAAAACTCAAGAGTTGCACACATGCTATTCATAGTAATAAAAAGGAATATAAAATTCAGAAAAGAAATTTGCAGGTTTAAGAATAAGCCCCGTTTAGTCGGTAATACAATTATTTAAAACAAATTACTCTGATAAATACACGAAAGTGAAAATCATCTCGACACGTCCCATCATTAAAAATCAGGTTAAGTGTTTTCATTAAAGCAAAAATCGCGTCGCTTTCATAGTGGTTTTAATAGTCGTTAAAAAAATAAAACTGTAACCCGTAAAATCGTACGTGATGCAGGAAAAGTTCGTATATTAACTAGCGAATTTTATATGTTAATTTCACCTGCGTTCGCGTATTTACTTTTGATTGCGAAATACGTAAGTTTCACGGCTATTTGCCTCACAATGGAGTCATTTAAACTGTTACGAGCCCAAATATCACATGACCTCAGACATTTCTCATCTTGACGACTTTGTTTCTTACGTTTATTACTTGTTTGTTCTTGTTTTATACGTGTTTATTTGAAATATAGCTGATTATTCAGGCTATCTGGTTTTTGTATAGATTACAAACACGCACCAAATTGTTTTTCCCTAGGTTATTAACACGGCAATCTTGTTTTCCCCTAGATTGTATGGTATTAACCTCATAAACTGAATAGTTTGGTATTTCTAGCCATAACAGAATTGTTTGACAAATTTGTCAAACTGGAAGACTTTTAGGGGTTGCGTTCAGACTTTAGGGATGAAAGAAAATACATGATCCTCTGACCAAAATGATGAATAAAACGTTTAGAGACAGAAGGAAGAAGAGATAGAACAAATTAAATAAAGTAGAAGAATAAGAGATATGATTGAAGAAATAAAAAATATCTTTACATAAAACAATTACAAAACTTTGACGAACTTACTAAGTTAGCTAGCCGTCGGATTTCGAACGATTTCGAATGGTTTCGGGGGTTTCGAACTGATATAATGGAAACATTGAATGTAAACTTGTAGTTACAGGGCAAATAGATCCTAAAAAACATATCAGGAATTAAAATTTTAAAATATGGATCTTCAGAATGACATTTTAATAAAATCTTATATAGAATCACACGAAAAAAGTTTCTATTATTAAAAAAAACAATATACAAGATAAAATGGTGAATCGAAGGACATAATTCGGTTCACAGTACTTTATTTAATCTAAGAATATAAATAATAATTTAATATTTTAATATTAAAACAGTTATAAAAACTGGTTAACACAGTTATATAACCAAAAAAATTGTAAAATTTCTTTCTAGCATTAGACTTACTTTTCGCAGATGCGATTGTGAAATATGTAGGAGTATACAGTTTTAAAATTATTTCATATTACCGGAGTAAGTAGTATTATTTATTAATGTCAAAAAAATTCATAAATGACGTTTAGTAACAGAAAGAAGGGGATATAGAAAACACAAAGTAGAGGAATAAGAGATATCATAGAATGGAAAAAAATATAACTATAAGCACTAGGGTAATTCTTATTTTGGCAAAAATTCTGCGTGGACTTGTAAGCTTCATTGAAGAATTAAAATATATCCTTTACATAAATTAATGATCGGGTTTGACATGATATAATGAACAAATTTAATTTAAACTGCAGTTACAGAATAAAGAGATCCTGAAAAAAGATTTCAGGAATTAAAATCAACATTTTTTGATCTCTATATTCAACATACTTGTAGAAATTATTATTTTAACCCTTGAATCGAATTACAGATATCAGTGCACAGTACCTACTTTATTTAATCTAGAAATAAACAATAATTTAATAAATGAAAATGTTTAACGGCATTTTTTTGTCAAATTGATATTATTGGTTAATAATATGGTGATATATAGGGGGGATGTAAATTTTAAATAAATCAAATATTACAGCCACAACCTGGATTTGAACCAGGGACCTATGCGTTTCTAGCACAATTGTCTCCCATCTGAGGTACTGAGCCCTATGACATTTTGTTAGATATAATTGTCATAAATCAAGGATAGCCTGCATATCACCATATTATTAACCTATAATAAATTAATACTTTAATTTTAGAATAGGTATATAAACAAGTTAAACAGGTATATAATTTAAATAAAATAGTAAAACTTTCTTGTAACATTAGGCTAGTTCGAGCAGATGATAAATCTGGTTTAGAAACAGATCTATTAGTGAAATATATGGCAATCTGCAATTTTTGAATAATTTTCTGTACACGTGTTTTTTTGTACAGTAGTATAATAATTAATATCCAACAATTGATAATTGATGTTTAGAAACAAAAGGAAGAAGATATAGAACAGAACAAAGTTTTCGAAGAATAGAATGGAACAAAAATATAAGTACATGCACTAGGGTTACTCTTATTTTGGAAGCTTATTTTGTTACAGGGTAAAGTGATGCTGAAAAGAGATTTCAGGGGTTCGTTAGGATCGTTTAACAGTCAGAAATAGCTAAATATGTATATTTCAGAGCTTGTTCAAGTAAGGTCAGATAGTTTTTTACCTAACAAAGATATTTAGACCATCAGAATTACATTATAATAAAATCTTATATGGTATCAGATGAAAACACTGGTTTCAATTCCTAAAACAAGCAGTATAAAAGATAAAATAGTTTTTCTGGTCAACATACTTGTGCGAATCATTGTTTTAAAGCATGAATATCAACGTAAAGATCTCAACTCACAGGTAAGCATGTTGACGATCTGGAATATGAACGGATATTGATATGATAGGCACGACTATTGATAATTTGGCTTGAAAAAAAAAAATTGTGGCAACAGCACAACTACTAATCTATAACGTACTCTAAGTAACAAACAAGACCAGTGTATTGGGCAATCTTTTAGTCTGTACGACTGGGAATATCGAAAGCGCATTAAACTTAAACGAGTTGTACCGCTAAAGATCTCTTTAGTTTCAAAACTACGAAATATATTTCTGCTACCTCCGCTATCTGGACGGGAGATCTGCGTGTTGGAGACGTTCTAACAACATCCTGGTACAACAGTTACGTGGTGTAATTTAAATGGTTGGGACAATGGTAACAAATTTCGCCGTCGTCGCAGAAAAAGTGGCGACGAGGACGATAGGTGGCGTGTCGAGCGCGGATGCGGATACCAAATAAGCCGAGGCCCGGACTGTTCTGCTCGGCGAGACGAACGGCAGCAATAAAGATAGCTCGGAACACATGCTGGTCATGTTGGTGTGTGTGGTGTGGTACGGTCTGGCGTGTGTATATATAGATATAGAGGGTGGTGGGCGTACGGTAACGGCCCCTCGAGCCTTATGGGCCCGGATTTGCATCACTTGAGCGAATTACCATTATCTGGTGTAAAAATCGCGCACACCACGGACACGACACCACCGACCATTACAACACCTTTACATATGAGTTCACACCAGACGTGATTGCCGGGCATTTACGCGAAACAGGATTCGCATTAGCGATTGGGGCGACCTCCTCAGCCTGCTACACGGCACGGCCTGACTCCATTTTACTTTTAAATCAAAGCGAAACGTATTAACTCGGACGAATGGGAGGTTGTTCGCTGACGTTACTAACAAGTAACAACCTACTATGAATTGAAACTGAATACCTGTATTTTGAAGCTTATGCTGAATAATTATTGGAAGTGAAAAGAACACGGAAGAGTACCCATAATAAAACAACTGCAACTATTTTCTATAAAGAAGAAAAAAGATTGGCAATGGAATTATGCAGTGGAAGAAGAAGGAAGGGGAGAAGAGAAGGAAAGATAAAGAAAGAAGAAGAGGGGAGGAAAGAACTATATTGAAGAATGGGTACAAATGAATAAGAAGTGTAAAGAAATTCAAAAGTAGCAGGAGAAGCTAGAAGTAGAAACAAGAAGACAAAATAAAAAAAAACAAGAAAAAATAGGATACCAAGTAAGAAGAAATAAGAAACATAAAAACGTAAAAATGGTAAAAAGAAATCCGAACAATCCGGATTCCAATCCATAAATAATGTAGTCTGAGAATACTTAAGAGGATTCAGATAATACTATGAATGTGAAGACAGAATATTTTTGTTCTGAATATTGGAATATATGCAGATTAATAACCTTTATAAATATTCCAAATTTCAGCAGGTTGTATTCAGTCAGTGTGGAAAAATTTGACTGTGGGAGACAGACCTATAAAGGTTCCACTTTTTTACTTTTGACGTCCTACGGAAATATGAAGAAATGAGATGAGCAGAAATATGAGGAAATAAGGAAAAATAAAAATAAATATGAAAAAATAAGAGGAATTACGAAGAAATGCTAAGAAATGAAAAGAAATGTCAAGAAATGAGAAGAAATGAAAAGAAATGAGAAGAAACGAGAAGAAATCAGAAGAAATGTAAAGAAATAAGATGAAAGAAGAAAAAATAAGAAGAAATAAGACAAAATAAGAACAAGTAAGAAGAAATAAGAAGAAACATGTAGGAAAAGTAAAATAATAAGATTGAATAAATAGAAATTAGAAGAAATGCGAAGACGTAAGAAGAAATAATGAGAAATAAGAAGATATTAGAAGAAATCCTTTTTATCCAAGTTTGATGGATGCAACCAGAACAATTATGATATTTTGTTTGTAATAATGACTGCACAACGTTATACATATTTTATTTTCAAGATTCTGCTCTAGATATAAACAGGAAAATATAAACAGGGAAACAGAGGAGGGCGATTAGGAAAAATCTCAAAACTACATGAAATAAAAGTTTAAAAAATATCCTAAACCTCTCCATAAGGTCCTTAATGGAACCCTTTAAAATAATACCCCATGTTACTGGTGGCAAAGACTGCCAAATTTCAGGTTTGTCTTTCTTTATTCAGTGTAGAGGATTTGACTGTAATAGACACACAGGCGGACCAACTAGGACGTACAACAGACGGATCCTATAAAGGTTCTGTTGTTGTATTATTTTTTGAAGTAAGGAAATATGAAGAAATATGAAATATGAAGAAATATGAAGAAATTAGAAGAAATAAGGATAAATAAGAAGAAGTAAGATGCATTGAAATAAAATAAGAAGAAATAAATTAAATATGAAGAACTGAAAAAAAAAACAGGAACAACAGAAACAAACAGGAGAAGTAAGAAGAAATAATTAGGAAGAAATAATAAAAAGAAAAAAGAAGAAATAAGTTGAACTAAGAAAAAACCAGAGAAAATGAGAAGAAATAATAAAAAGACAGGAGAAGAAATAAGTAGAACAAAAAATAAGACAAAAATGACAAGAAATAAGAATTGATAAGAAGAAATGACCTTAAAGAAGAACAATTAAGAAGAAATTAAGAAGAAACAGGAACAAAAATCAGAAGAAATACGAAAAATAAGAAGAAATAAGAAAAACAATTAAAGCAAATAACAAGTCATAAGAAATAAGAATAAATAATAATAAAGAAGAAATAAGTAGAAATAAGAAGAAATGAGGAGAAATAAGAATAAATAAGAAGAAATAGGAGCAACATCAGACAGATAGACGGCGGGCAAACCAGTGATACGATATGAAGAGTAAGAATGAATAAGAAGAAAAATGAAGAAGGTTTAAATTAAACAACTAGAAGAAATAAGACGAAATGGGAAGAGAAGAGGATAAAGAAGTAAAAAGAAGAAGCCAAGACTCGAAAGTCGACCAGCGTAAAAGTCGTTGTGGAAATATTTAGGAGCATTTCTTTACCGCAAAATTGGACCTACTTTTCCAAAAAATTTCTTGTTTTCAAACATGACGAAAAATCGAAGTATGATCAGTACAGGACTTCTAGACGTCGGAGGTCACCTTTACATAAAGAATATATAAGAACGGCAGCTGTTTGCATATCGCTTACAATCAAATTTTCTTTCACCACTTCACCACATCTCCTAACAAATTTATCCGAACGTAAAACTCATTTTTCACCGACCCACAACCGGCAAACACGAAACGCCAATCACCATTACCACCAATATGGCGATTACTCTGATCCTCTCGCACATCCATACCGCGATTAGATCTAGTTTGCCGGTCGTCGCATCGACTCGCATTGTTATTAAACTAATGCGTGGTGTTATGCACGGCTGCCTACGATGGGATGGCTCGGACGTGTTCAAATGTCAGATACCTACTAGATCAATCTTGGTAGGCGAATCACTCGGGATTATATCACCTCAATGGCCGACTATCTGATCGCAAACCGCTTCGATCTCCACCGCTATTTGCAAGGTGTGGTCATATACCCGCAAGTTCTTATCAACATGGTAGGATGGATACTTATGTGGTTCAGAACGAAATTAATTAATGCTCCATAGAAAAATCGAATCTCCAGCATTGCAAATAAATAATTAAAACACGAAAAGATAATGTTTTTAATTCATTGAAAGTTTTTAAGATAAATAAAGATAAACGTCGTAGACCTTGGTCCTTGTTATTCAATAGCTAACATTGTTGAATCCCTGCACGCAACTCT
Organism: Melinopterus prodromus; assembly: GCA_964023965.1. NCBI lineage: Eukaryota > Metazoa > Arthropoda > Insecta > Coleoptera > Scarabaeidae > Melinopterus > Melinopterus prodromus. The sequence goes on from OZ030396.1 coordinate 11,212,845, forward strand.
TGGCACACGCCAGTATTGTCTTATAAACTGTGCCAGCGAAGATTCTCACGTAAATTATGACTAAAGAAGACACTCTGAAGCAACAACTGAAACAAATGAATCCCCCCTGTAAAGTAAAACAAGGATCATCACATTCGCTTACACCGAAAAGCTTTTAGTTTGCGTTAATTTATTTAATGCCAGAAACCCGAAGATGATAACAGATTCTGCAAGTGGACCTCGCCATATATTGAACGAGCCGTTTATTATTTTAAACTCGCACATTTTCTTGCAGTTTCATCAACCAAACTTTCACAGATTTTACTTAAAAGGAGCAGTAATAAGCACTAATTAAATTAATACTCGAGAAAAGCCGAATATCATATTAAAATATATCGTAAACAGATTGTTAAATAGTATAAATAGAAGAAATGACTGTTATGCATGGAAACAAGAAAGTACATGAAGGTTATAATACCTATATATGCATACACGTACCACATGTCTTCTTGCTAATTTAAAGGTATCGTAAAGAACGATATTAAGCAGGCGGGAATCGTAAATATCCTTGCTGGAAGGATGCTATAAATATGGAAGTCCTTCGAGGACAATGGAGAGTGAAAATAAAAGGAAAGCGCGACATAACCGGTGAAGGGTTGCCGTCGCCTCACGTTGCAAAGAAAGTGTGTTAATGTAGAGGAATCATATAAAAAATAACGGGTCATTATATTACTGTAAACGTTGTGCCTCGTAATATTACTAAGTCTTTGGCTCATTTAAAAAGATTTGTTTGGTATTGGTGCATATATGATATAATATAAAGATGAAAAAATAAGTTGATATTTAAAATAAGCAGTGTAGGTATAGATAAAGAAATAGAAGAAGTTCATAAGACTAGTAATTTGAAGATAAGAAGTACAGTATAGTAGAAATATATAAGATTATTGATAGTTCTAAAGATTACTACTGACTCTTTCGAAGATTGCTATGATAAAGATATGATGTGATATGACATTAACGAGAAACAAGATGCAGAATTTGATTTTGAAAATAGCGCATATAGAGAGTAGCAATGAGATAGAGAAAAGCATGGAGAGAAGAATAAAGTAAGACGGTAACAATATAAAAAAAGAAGAAAAGTAAATTTAAAAATGATGTCGTTTATCGTTATATAAAGGAAAGACTAATAAAATTGATGAAAAATAAATGATGTATGTATAAAAGGTAAGTAAGAAGAAGAAAATAGCAAAATAACGCTTCTTCTTGAATAAGCAAATAAAATAATTGTTTTTAGTAGGTATAATCAAATAGTTCTAGAGATAATGCATGAGAGAAACATAAGGAAGAAAAATGAATATATAATATTAATAGTAGAAATGTAATATAGTAAATAAAATTTGAAGGTAAGAACTGAAGATTACTGACTTTTTATAATATAAACGAGAATTGAGAGTAGCAATGAGACAGAGAGAAGTATAAAGTAAGAAGTTAACAATATAAAAATAGAAAAAAAAAGAAATTGAAAGAAGACGTTGCTTATCGTTAAATGGAAGAAATATTAGTAAAATTGATGAAAAACAACAGGTAAGTAACAGATAGAAATGAATTAGAACCAAAGAATGGTGGTACACAACAAAAATAATTAGTTTTTTAGAAAATGCATGAGATAAACATAAGAAAGAAAGAGGAATACAGATAATAAATAGTAGGCATGTAATATAGTACGAAAAATTTAAATTTGCTTATGCGCATGAGTCATGAAATGTGAAATGAAATGCGTACCTCAACATAACGAAAGCACAGCAAAAATGTTTAAATTTTATAAGGAAGGAGAACGAGAAGAAATAATTATGCGTGAGTACAGAAATAAAGGATAAAGTAATCAATAGTTAAAGAAAAAGAGAAAAATGAGTCTTAAATTAATAACACCTCGTGTTTTTTTTAGTTTTATGGTCTACTGATCTACTTATTGACAAAATAAACGCAAAATATTAAGATTTCTTTAAAAAATGTGGTTTTGAATTTATAAAATCGTACAGTTTATTTTTTTGAAACAAAACGTGAATTCTTTGAGTGTTTTAATAGTTATTTTTTATGTTTTAAATTTATTTTGTTGTCACAGAGGCTTTGCATTTGAAGAGAGCAAATGGTTATTTTTACAATAAGTAGGCCAAATTATATCCACATTATTGGAGAAAGACAAATAATGCAAAATGAATGTTTGAAAATAAATATGATTAGAGACAGTGAAGCAAGAAAGGTCAAAGAAAGAGAGAACAAGTGATATACAATTCAAATGCAAAGAAAGAGTGTCCGTGCTTCAAAGCTACTCGTGACTCAACTTTGTTCATACAAGAGAAATAAAGTATGGAACAAGTGTGTTAAAATAGAATATTGCTAGAGAAAGTGAAGCAAAAAAATACAAAAGTCAAGAATAGAAAAATGATACGATGAAGTAGAAAAAGTAACAATTCGTTAGAGATTGCAAGAAAACGTGTGCTCGTATTTATTATTAATTTGTCAACATATGTCGTGAAAATTCAATCGTGTATCTTAATACTATAAATCTAGCTTGCATCATACATTGTATATTACAAATTTCATAGCCAATTACCATTCATTCACAACTCCGATCAAGCTCTCTCACCAAGCAAACATATATAGGTATGCTAGTTGGAAGCCGGTAAGAAATTAAATATTCACCGCGATCGTTTTATTGTTGATCTCGGTCGGCGTTGAACATGCCCGGTCTCCTAGATTTGCTTGTAAACATGTTTTTATAATTCGCTCCCTTTTTCAGCGCTCGACTAGGTATCTGCATACGCACTCTCCGCATCTAGTTTAGGATTTTATTAGAAAGTAGCGAATTACGTAACCAAGAAATCCACAACCAGACACAACGGAATGCAAAACAAAATCGGAGCATTTATTCGTATAATTAAAATAATGCGATTGAAAGTAAGCCAACTCGTAGGTAAGTAAATAATACGCGCGATTATTTGGGAATTCTCGAAAAAAAAAATCGGCGCGATTATTTACGTAAGGAATTGGAAAGCGAAAAGAACGGTGGAGAATAACGGGTTCATCACCAGCGATGAACCCTTTCTTTTTAAATCGACGCGGTGACGCCCAACGATTGAAAAGAAAGGGAAATTTTAAAACCAGTCGAGCAGCGGTGAAGATATCCTTGTTTATTGATGGATAACTTTCACTGTTACAGTTTTTTTTATATACGCAGTCAAGAAATCGCTATATCTACTCTCATACTTCGTCTACATACTTCTCCATTGCACCGTTAAAGCGAATTTTTAGCATTACTTCCTCGCATGTGATGCATATTCATGCAGAACGCTTTTGTTGCATGCGCCGGGCGTATTTATGATGATCCTCTGGCTACCATTTACCACATGGAACAGTTAGTTACCTTCTTCAACAACCTCTTGGATATAGTGAGGTGTGTTTGGCTTCGCCTAGAAACCTAAGCGAAAAATTGGCTTCTCTAGATTCTCTAGCATGAACGGAAGTAGGTGTATCTAACTGGATGACCAGGTATCGAGCCTCCGGGGATTCTGGTGCTCTCATCTGCGAGAGGCGAGCAGAAGAAGCTGTGCTGGTAAAATTAACGGGTATCAGCGATCGCGCCTAGCGCTTTGAAATATACCCGTTACGGTAAATGTTTTTCTTCCATGCAGTGGTTTGCATCCCGTACAAGAAAGACGAGAGCGATTGGATTGTGAATATGGAGTGTGTACGGAAATGACCACTGTTGAGGATTGAGTACTTGAGTGGGTGATGAATTAGAGGTGATTATATGGTAAATGTCATAGAAGGAAATAGAGATTTTTTCTCTCAAGCTTGGTGTAGAAGAAACAGAATAACATAAGATAGAAATACAGTCTCTAAGTGTGAAAACGTAAACACCATATTTTGATATTCTGATAATTGAAGGGTTAACTGAAAAAACAGCACTTGTCAAAAACGCAAAATTTTCTGGATAACAGGAAAAGAATCTATGATAAATTTTAAAGGATCGTTCTAGAAAATATGGATTTAAGCTTTTAAGTACCTACTATAGTTCCTTCAGTATCTTTCTTAATACTTACTAATTAGCTCACGGTACCTAGACTACAATGTAGTAAAATGAATGCAGTGAATGTTAGGAGACATCAACTTTATGTCAAGCGACGAACCAAAGAATGCGGAATAATAGTGAATGCGTGTAGGTTTTTATTAACGGCATACTTTTACTTCAGAAAATAGAAAAGAAGGCAGAAGAAACTTTAGGAAACTTGAGAAAAGAACAAGAATAAGAACTTAAAAAGAATAAAAAAATGCACTAAGAATTTTTTAAGAAAGCTTATATCAAATTGACGGTTGAAGAAGTTGGACATATTAATATATCAACCGAGTCATGTAATTTTATTATTCTACCCTCTCTTTCTAATCAAAATAATTGCAATTGCAAATTTTTTGTTAGCCTCTTATGTTTGCTATTACATTTTTTTGTGGTAAATACCGAACACAGTGTGGCTATCTTAGGTGAAAAGAAGAAGAAAGGCAGGAAAACACTTGAGAAAAGAGTAACTTAATATAAATAAATAATAATATAATATAAATTAGAAAAATCTATAACAAATTTAGAACTGAAGTTAACGACATTAAAATTTTATCCTCTTAACTGGCAAGTGATCTGAACTGAATCTCCTGCTTAATCACGAGATATGAAAATTGCGTAAAATGCATTTCAATTATGGAGATATCAACGATACATTAGGCAACGAACCCAGTCTTTTACATATTCACTACGTACCTCCAACACCAAACAACTTTTCATTGAAATTTTCATAATCAAGTACAGGGAGTGATAACTATGATAAATATTTTTTAGTTAGCTTAAAATACTACTGCACCTACTGGAAAACTGTCTGTCTTATAGAGGAAGGAATAGAATAGAAGAAATACAGAAAAGTACGAAACATAAGAATAAAACGTACTGATGAAGGTAACGAAATAAATTTTAAAGAAAGTGTTGAAAATTAGTAAAATTATTTTTAAATAGAAAATAATCTAGACAAAAAAGTAATCAAAAAAATATTTTTCAATAGGTACTTTTTAGAATTTATGCGGTAGTCTGAAAATATTTTGATAGCTGTATTTATTTAAGGTCACACCAGTTCAAAGGAAAATAGTAGAAATAGACAAAGGAAACTCATTCAACATTTCAGGACTGCCTGTACCACTTAGGTGATGAAATATTAAAATAAATGCAGTGAATTTTCAGACATCAACTCTACGTTAAGCGACAAACCAAAAAATGAGTAACAATAGTGAATGCGTATAGGTTTTTATTAACTGCATACTTTTACTTCAGAAAATAGAAAAGAAGGCAGAAGAAACTTCAGATTTGAGAAAAGAACAATAATAAGAACAAAAAGAGAATTAAAAAAAGCAGAAGAATTGAGAAAGCTTATATCAAATTGACGATTGAAGATGTTGGACATATATTATATATCAACCGAGTCATGTAATTTTATTATTGTACCCTCTCTTTCTAATCAAAATAAGTGTAATAAAAAATGTAGGTGGTTATTTTTCATTTACTAATAATCTAAATTATTTTACAATCCAGACAATTGCAAAGTTTTTGTTAGCCTCTTATGTTTGCTATTACGCCCTTTTGTGGAAAATTCCGAGCACTGTGTCTTAGGTGAATAGAAGAAGTAAGGCAGGAAAAAACTTGAGGAAAGATTAAATTAATATAAATAAATAATGATATATTATAAATTAGAAAAATCTATAACAAATTTAGAACTGAAGTATATATTAACGAAAATAAAGTTTATACTTTGAACTCTCAAGTGATCTGAACTGAATCTCCTGCTTAATCACGAAATATGAAACTTGCGTAAAATGCATTTACATTATGGAAATATCAACGATTCATTAGGCGACGAACCTAGTCTTTTACATATGCACTAAGTACCTCCTAATACCTCCAACACCATACAACTTTTCATTGAGATTTTCAATATCAAGTGCTGGGCGTGATAATTATGATAAATATTTTTTAGTTAGCTGAAAATGCCACAGACTTGACGAGCAAGAAATAGAGTAGAAGAAATACAGAAAAGGACGAAAAAAAAAGAAGAATAAAAAGTACTGAAGGAAAAGCAATAGATTTTAAAGAGTGTTGAAAATTACCTTTTTAGAAATTTCAAATTGATCAAAATTGTGTTAATATCTACATTATGAGGCATTATAAGATTTAGAGGAGACATCAGCGCTGCATGAAGCAATGAACCTAGGCTTACTTATAGGACATAAATGCAATGGAATTAGTGTAGATGTATACATACTTGTTCTTCATTGAAAAGAAAAATATAGTGATAGTGATAGAAAATACTAGAAATAGACAAAGGAAACTCATTCAACATTTCAGGATTGCTTATGCCACTAGGTGACGAACCAAGTTGGTACCATTTTTTGTATGTTTATGCTTTTACTTGAAAGGATAGGTATATAAGTTAATCATGTGATAATATGATATACCTAGTGTCTTCATCGTGTTCTTTGTTCGAATAGGAACTTTTCATGGCCTTTCTTTCACAATAAATATCATAAATTTTAATTTACGAGATAGGTAGTAACAGTTTTTAAACTATTAAGCTGTGTTTTCCAAAAAATTTCTTGTTATGATAAACTGCATTTGAAGAAAAACTACAATGAAAAATAAATAATAAATACAGAGAAATGCAAATCGGAACTGATTTTAGGACTCTTCGTAAATTTCGTAATAATGAATGGTTATTTTAATTTTTAAAACGACTATTTTAACCCTTGGAAATAAATGAGCCAAGATAACAATTTTATTTAAAAAATATCAAGAATCTATAACTGCCGTTGTACGAACGAGCAAGAAAAAAAACCGCCAGGTGATCTAGATCGGTTGTAATGCAACTGAACCCGACGAATCAATCGACTCAATAATCGATTTTAAAGATTAGCCCCATGTACGGCAAAAATAAATGTCAATTACCGACTCAACTCGTAGAAAAAATAGGCGGACGCATTGTGAACAGATCGCGGTATACGTTCCCATCAGCCGGTAACGTAGGAATCTACTAGATGATCGTCTATAACATCCATAACTGGTTCGACGGAATTAATTGTTCGTCTATCAGAACCGAGAAGGGACAGAAAAAAGCATACACGCACAGATGAAGATCACGTAGGCGTTCTAATGAAGCGCCGTAAAAATTACCGTTGATTAGATTTTGTGACTTCTTTCTTCTGGTTGCTAATTGGGGAACATTCTTTTACCGAGCAACTAGACGAGCTAATTTATGGAAGGTGTTCATCATCTTCCAGCCATAGGCGACCGAACGAGAACACATCTACCGTTTTGAAACTCCTTAAAAAATGATCTATTACCCGAGCTTCCCGTTCACAAATTTCACGGTCGCTCAGGGCTGAACACATGTGCAACTCTTTTGGAATACAGAAGGATAACGAGGCTAAATAGTCTGATAGTCTTAAAGTTATAGTTGAGCATCAACCGGGTTCCTGTATTGTGGAATTTGTACCAAAAAATAAAAAACACCAATATCACCTGATATCACAAAAATTTCTCGAAAAATCGTCCCTCGATCAAGTGTTGTTACTAGAGGAATTCTCGGATTCGTCCTTCTCTTTAGGCTTGGTGCTCTGGTCCATTTCCTCGTCCTTCGGCGGAGTCGATGTCTCTGAAGTCGTCGACGAACTCGACGAGAAATTGTCTTTGTCCGAGAAATACGACGAATCACGCTTGCTCTCTTCCGGTGATGGCTTATCCTGCGATTTGGAATCGTAGAGGATGTTAGGAATGGGGATAGGAAATCCTTTATTTGGCTGGAGATGCTGAAGAAGCCGTCCATCGGTGACCTTCCCCATGAACGATCTAATCTCCTCGAAGTAAGACTCATCACCCAGGTTTCTATGGTTAATATTCCTCCTCTGTACGTTCCTCTCATCGAGGATTGTCGGACCATCAGCTTCATGCTTTTTCAGATGCCTATCCAAGTTGGTCTGTTGCCCAAAGCATCTTTCGCATAACGGACACTTGAACGGCTTTTCCTTGTTGTGGATATTCCTCACGTGCCTTTGGAGATTACTCGATATGCTGAAGGATCGTTCGCAGTATCGACACTTGTACGGTTGCTCACCAGTATGCGTCCTTAGATGTCTAGTTAAATTCGCACTCCTCGGGAAGACCTTCCCGCAGAATTTACACGCGTATCTATCTTTGGCCTTGCCACCAGTCGTATCAGAGAAAACCTTCGCCGGAGGTGGAGTAGGTCTTATATCGAAAGGCACTTGACCAACCTGCGGTATGTTCGGATTCCAAAACGGAGGAAACCTCTGCGAATACGCATTTTGTGTTGGCGGATACGGAAGTTGCAGATGGGAGACCTTCTCCTTCTGGGCTCTGTACATGGCTTCCAGCATGTAGCGAGGAAACTGCTGGGAGGGGAATATAACGGGATAGTCGGATATCGGCGGGCCGAACTTGCTTAAATTAGGATTTACCGGACTAGTTCTGTCTTCAGTTGACGTCTCCTTCTCACTCCCAACACTCCCCGCTGGAGATATAAGGTTCCTATTCTCGTCTTCGACCTGTCGTCGGCCGGACATCGTTGATTTCTTATGGTCGACGCGCAAGTCAAGTGGTTGGTCGTCTGCGTCCTGTGGACCAGTAGGAGGTCGTCCAGCTGGAGACATGTGCGGTCCTGGAGACCTGGTATTCCTCGATAAGTCGAACGGTACGTCATCACTCGGCGGACGGATGATGAGAGGATAGACAGCGGCTTGCTTGGGAGAGCTGCTCCCTCCAACTAACATCTTCCTTGGGGAGGAATCCTTCTCACGCATGGTTAATGGAAGAGTCAGTGGTAGAGGGGGAAGGTAGCGGAGCCAAGGTAGCCCCGTGTCCACTACGCTCATGGGAGTGATGAAGAAGAACTGTAACAAAGAAAACAACAAGTTATTAGTATTTTTGTGGAAATCGATCGGTTTAATATATCATTCGTTCTAATTGACATGTTATCCTTTAAAGGAACGCGCAGTAAATCCCCCTTTTCTAGGAAGCGAGCGCAGCTCTCGCTCTCGATTCATATAATCATCACTTTTTCTGTTCGCGATGGGCAAGGCCTATCTTCACGAAGAGAAATGTAACGAAGCCGGGTGGAAACGCGCACCGCCTGTAAATGACCGATTTGCCGGTGGTTTACGATATTGTTACGATTGGCGACCGTTTGAACTGGACGGGAAAAAAGCGCACATGCTGTTGAAGATTTAATTGCTGATATACGATGGTAATGTCCCGGGTTTGACGCGGACGGAGGATGGCCGTGGCTCCTGCGTTTCTCGAGATTTTTTTCCCGAGGCGAGCGTCACGTATCGGATACGTTTCTTCCCGGTAACAAGATTTTTAACGAGGATCTGGCTTTTTATGCGCCTTAATTAATTGGAGAATTAAATTTATTGGAGTTCTTTTTAGCAGAAATAATGAAATTATCTGACTCGGCGATGTTAGCGTCGTGTTACTGGTATGTGACGATATTTCACAATCAGAGCGTTAGTTTTATTCAGTCTCGTGTAGCAGGATTTCATCAATCTTTTGCAGCGTTTGTAACTTTTATTAATGTGATTTTTTTCAGTTACTATTCAAAACTTGTCTTCACAAAGAGATATATTTTATACCTTTTGAAGTAGCTTGTCAGGGTAGTAGCTTTTAATTCAGCTTAATTCAGCTTGCAGATTGAACCTAACGACTCTTATTTATGATGTGATCTAGGATTGAAACTTATGCCAATTGCGTACAGATCAACGTTAATAATATCAAGGGCCGATGCAAGAGTCGGAACATTTGATCATCTATTGAATCGTTGAGATTTAATATGAAGAAGATGTTTTACGTAAAATATTGTGATTCTGTGCTTCGGGGCTAGATTCCAAGCAGCATTCACAAGCTTCTCGAGATTTTATTTACGGTACTACCATTTTGCTCAGTATCTTCAAGAATAGTACACTTGCAAGCCCCTAGGTGCCCTTTGATATGAATGAGTTTTCTTCCGATTAGAAGTACCCGTACAATATTTTGGACAAGCTCCAATCAACAGTAGACTACATACTTAATAAAGGGTGATTATAAACGTTTGTAGTCGAGGTAGGCCATGCCCATGTTACTACATTTCTGCCGGTTAGCGCAAACAAGTATCAAACTTACATTAGGTTATGCAACCAATTTAACAGTTGCGCATAGAACAATAGCATCATAGTAGTATTCAGTTCATATGAAGCGGCCAACACAAATTTTTTCATTGGATGTCAGCGCCTACTTTGGCTACAATCATTTATAATGATGTATAGGGATGAACAGCAAATACCTAGTTTCTTGGAATATAAACAATTTAAAAGATTTAACTAGTTTAAACAAGCACCATACGCTCTATTTGGCTGTTACCACTTAACTTATAGCGTTCACAAAATTGTGCTCTGGTGTGCTCGAGTTTTATAAAAAGAAAACGCTATTAGCATTTTTCCTTTGGCATTTCTCCTACTTCACTTTAAAGCCTACAACGCTGTATGGTTTGTATGGCTATTGGTTTCTTTTATTATATTTTACTTATATTTCTATAGTTTTAGTTTGTCAGTTATTTAATTTTATTTGCTTATTGACATTAATTAAAGTTATAAACATTATTTATGTTAATTTTATTAATTAAATGATTATTGTTAAGTTTAAAATAATTTTCCAAATCGCAAAACAACAATTTTAAAATAATTTAACCCGGATGTTTTTTCTTTGATGGCTGCCTCTTTTTTTTTAATTTGTCCTGTACCATTTTGTTCATGGGCTTTGAATGTATCAAATTATGTAAAGACAAATTCAAGTAAAACCAATATGATAAAATTTATTTATTTCTATTATGACCAAAACTATTTAGTACATATTTGTTATTTATTAATTTTTTATAGTGTTGTTTTAGTGCATTCTGCATTTTTTTGTTTATTTGTTTACAAATATCACGTGAATTATTCTTAATATATTATAAAATCCGATTAAAAATCAGGATTAAAAAATAAATAAGAAAATTGTTAAAAACTGTTTTATTAAATTGTAGCCCTTTTCAAACGAAAACAACCAGAACTCTGCCTCCCACGTGTTTTTCTTATATATGTCATCTCTTTGTATCACCTGAACACAAAAAATGCCAATATTTTCAACAACTGCAAAATTCACAAAAACGTAGCAACCCAAAATTCATAGGAAAAGAACAAAACCTTTTGCCCTTTTTGTTGACAACATTGCGATACTAAAGATAATAGTTGTGTTTTTTTTATTCTTTGCAAAATTTTAGTGCATAAAGTTCAAATATTGTGCTACTCAATTACTTTAAGTTTTTTCGTTTTTGTAATTTTTGTAAAAAGTAATATCTATCGCATCAAATTCTTTCTGATCTACTATGTTTGTTTGAAGTGATTTGTGATAATATTCTGTTTAAAATGGATGGTTCCATCAATTATAAAGATACTTTTATTTCAACCATTTTTTGGCACAGGTGCTGTTTGTACCAGTGTTTGAATACAATCGATGTAAAAGATGATACCTATACAATCTCTTAAAAAGTAACGACAAGTTCATGAATGGGCAAAATCGGTTAACTGTATTTTTCTTTCAAATTCATATGATAACTGCCGTAATTTTCGAACAGACGATCTGAAATTTGTTATAGAAGCTTATCATCTTGATTGAAAATATCAAAAAATATAGGGTATAATTTAAAAATCCAAAATTTATGCAATGTCCGAAAAGATTGAAAGTCGACAATATCCTCAACGTTATCAAAAAACAGCATTCTGATCTAATAACAAAATTCATTCTAGTTGGATGAATTTTGAATCTCGTGCTGTTTCAAGAAGTCCATAACTCTTTAAGATAAAATAAAATGTTACAAATTTGCGTAACTACTTACGAATTATGGGTAAGGAGTTGCCCATAAGGCAAGGATGTTGCCTTTTGTAGAAACCTCGATTTGGTGTCAGGGTAATAAATCCAACAAGAAAAGGTCGAACAAAATTGTCTTTTCCATTTGAATTCGTTGAAAGTAATTATTTTTCTCAAAATTAGCTCCTAAATCTAACCGTTTTCTACACTATATTCTAATTTCATTCAATTTTTAAAATTATAACACATATGTGGAGTTTAAATTTCTAATACTACTCATTATAAAACTAGCAATGTATAATTTTGTCTCAATATTATTACCTATTATTCTATTTGCATGTCATCATAACAATCAATGTTCATCAAACGCTGTTGGCATTTGCAGAGTAATATTCATAGTTACACGTCTCAGTTTATTCATCTGCCACCTTTTCACCCGGCAGTGCAATTTGCTCCGAAGTTGTACGTGTCGCCGACGTATTCGTCATTTCCAATTGGCCTGGACGCGCGTTCCGGTCGTGCGCTGCGGCGCGGCGGTCTGCAGCGGTCGCTGCGATCTCCCAACGCGCTAGGCGGCATTTGCAAAAGATCTGCCTTAGAAACGGCAGATTCCGCGATCCCGTTATCCGGTAGAATCTGGCCGTCCGGGATGTGTAACATGCGGAAGTCGCCGATAAGTACAACTACTCCTCTGGGGCACCCACACCCATTCCGGATATCGAACATGCGAGCCTCGACTTCCAAACGTGACCACCGCTGGGTCACCGATGACCCATACTGACTAACTGACCGCCCGCGATCGACAAATTTGTACAAAAAAAACTCAATTTCTGTCAATAACAATATTATTAGCCCACACAGAGAAAATATCTGTAATGATACATAAAATATATGTAATAGACTCCAACAAAACTACTGTAGGTACTGTAAAATTAAAGGTAAATTGTATGCCTTTAATCACATAAAAATAGATAACATGCAATAAACATATATTAAAACTCAACTGGAACTTCTTTTTTTTTTTTCAGCAACGTTGTCGCTTGTTGTTTCATACCAACTAATTTACAATTTCATAATTATAATACTTTCCATAATAAATATTTTACAGGCTTGATCCGCAATTTTAGAGGTGAGGTACGGTAATTTTACAGGAGAACGCTTTTAACATGAGAAGAGAAGAGACGCTTTCGATGGATTTATTTGCGATGAATACAAATCCGGGCTTGAGAGTTTCATGTAAAGGTTCTTTAACGAATCGGTGTCAGATCTTCTCAAACATTTCTGAACAAAGTTTCAGGAGTTCAGGTTCAGAGTTCAGGAGTTGTTGGTTCGCTGTGACGTTTTTGAGATTTCTTTGAAATTGGGTTCAGTTAGAACGAATTCGCATTTTTCGTTTAAATTTTTACATGATTTTTGAGTTAATGTTTGAGTCTAAAATTGTCTCATAGTCTCATTGAATTAACAAAACCGATAATAATAAATCGTAATCATCTTTTTGTGCTACCATAAAAGCAAGATCAAACACAATCAGTGAAAAAGTTTCACTGGAATTAGCAAAACATAGACGTCATTAATAAAACCAGTTTACATTTGAATTTATTCTAAACTTTTTTCGTAATGGTGTTTAATATTAATCAGGGTACAAAATAATTAATCTAAGTCAAGATAATTTAAAGAAATTTATCCACAGTCTGGGTTTGAACCAGGAACTTCACAATTTCCGATCTGGGAGCTCTCCCAGTTGAGCTACCAAGGCAGTGGAAACTTATAGGCAGATTGGCAGATCCCTTTTCATCAAACTTCCATCTATCTCCAATAGTTGTCACGACGGGTTTATTTCTATTCTAATTTCGGCATCACTTCGTGCAAAAACAAATGAGTCTATAAATTTTCACTGCTTCGGTAGCTCAACTGGGAGTGATTCCGCTCGGAAAATGGGAGTTTTTAATTTTTTGTCGTCCACACATTACCTTCACCTAGATTTATCGTATTTAATTAATTAATGCTACTCATTTACTGAAGGTTTTCACGTAAGAACACATACTTTGTTTAGTTTTATATTAAAAGATTAAAAATCTAAAAAATTGTGATATTAAGGTATAGGGAAACCTTATTAAAAATGATGTATTTTGATACGTAGAAACCAAAATAAAAATTAAAATTATATCATTCCATTTAAAATAAACAAAGTTGGTATCTACTTCCGGTGACCGGACGTGACAGTTAACTTAAGAATATTTTAGCTGAAGAGCTCAGATCAAGTAAATTCTAATTAAAAAATTTAAAATTTCCAGAAATAGTAGAACATGAGAAACTTCTAATGTACCAGTTCCGTGAGACATCCTGTTTATAAATAAACTTTTATATTTATTATATTTTTAAAACCGACATATATATTTTGTAATTATTTGGACAGTTACGAATTAGTATTAATATTACATTTGTAAACTTCTGTAGGCTACAACAAAATAAATGTATTTTATCTCGATTCATATCACCAATAAATCAAAAACTGCATATACTTGTATACTAGTCCATAACAGATTGGTAATAATAAAATTAGTTCGAACTAACACTATAAATATTTACGTTACCATCAGACAAGCTTATTATCCGATAGATCTGAAGCACGTCAGTCCAGAAGTGGTACTTTTATTGCCTTTAATGATAACGTTCGGTAAGCATCCGAGGTATCCACCAATTCGCAAAGCAAGCAAAACAACATTTAATAGAAAGTTAAAATGCCTTCGAACTGGTAATGTCTATGATCAATACAAAAAAAGTAAACATAATTTTTGACAGGATCTCCCAACGGATAGACAAACCCATTCACTCCAATTATCGATTAAAAAAACCAATCCAAATTAATTGTTTATTGACCTAATGAATGATGTTTGTTGGTCCGGTATAATCATTGAGCGCGTATTCAACTATAATAATTGGTTTGATTAATCTTTCAAGTTTCATGGTTCGCATTTCATTGAATTATCTTAATCTAATGTGAAAATCAGGAAGATACTATTTGTTTTTCTACTATTTATGCGGAGACTTCGATACTAGGTCAAGACACACCAAGTAAAATAACACATCTTAATTTGTAAACTAGCATTTTCCCTGAAAGCCTTGGCAATCTTGAGAACGCATGCTTCTAGTTTTATGTGTGACATATAGCGTGTAAACAGCGTTGGTATTGTGTCTACCGCCAGCTAAAACTGTCGGATAGGTCCATCTCGTCCGCTGCGGTATTGTCTTTGTTGGTGGAAAATAGCCGGCATATACATTTGGTCTTATCTTGGAAAATAATGAAGACCTATCTACATCGCTTATGCTAGTTTGTGAAACTCCTGTACGTACGTTCGTCGAGAGAGACATGGGAATGCTGTCAAGTGTTATGAATGTAAATTGAAATTGCAAAGACAATTAAGTGAGGTATGTGTGAAGGCGATTGTTAGGAACACTGGATGAAGTTGTTGCTATAACGCTGAATTATCACCGTGTCGGGCGTGTTCTACAATATTTAGGTTAAATACGATTCTTAACATTGGAAGTGGGATACACCCTGCAAAATGTTCTCAAACGAATAAAACATCCTTGCAAAAGATCACAGTTTACAAACTATTATATACGAGTTAAACTGTCTAAGTATTACTAAATTATGCAGAAAAACTCATAAAATATACCAACACTGGTACCAAATCGGTAAAATTGAAACTTCACATATAACTCATGTAACCTGGGTCGAAAGCAATAAATTTTAAAATTGCGGGAGCCTCCTTCGGGTCATGTGTCGTAACGAAAAATTTTGGCCGTGTCTTCGCCGCCATTAATCATCGATGAGGATGAGTCGATTAATTTTTCGACGATGTTTTCACGTAAGCTGAAACCAGGTGGGCGTCGCAACGCAAAACAACACGAACTGACTTACTTAACACGTTCGACCTATATATATCTCGTGACGAAACGTATCCCGCAGCATCGTCGGCTTTTGTTTACACAATTAAAGTCATGTTTTTGTGAATTTTGCGCCTCTTATGTTGATTTAAAGTGGCGTGTGTCTTGACCTAGCATTGGTGTCTCCATGTAATTAATGTGGCGAGACATTAGAGCATTAATACTTGGATAGGTTGAAGAAAAATATCGACAAAAATTGGTATTGGATTACATTTCGTTCACCTGAATAATATACCGAAGGTATAATATAACTTTTTGACTTCGCCGGATACCAGCGCCCTCCGCCAAAATTGTATGATTTTACATTTTTGTCAAAAACACAATTCGGAACTTTTAGATTTCTACTTTTAGATTTAGCTTCCACGCAAGAAAGGCAATACCACAAACAGGTTTTACCAGTTCGTGTTTGTTTTACATTTCGTTGACTTGAATATCGAAAATATAATATAAATTGTAAGATGGCGTCCAAATTCAGTTTCTTCGAAGACACCAGACTTTCAGCTTCTAGATTTAGATTCCATGGAAAATAGCAATACTAGAAGCACTTTTCACTACTTCGATTTTGTTTTTAAAATTTAAAAACCTCTTATATTGATTTAATGTGTCGTGTGCCATACAGCATTGATTGCTCTGTGTAATTAATGCGTGAATATTCGTGAAATTTTGTTGTTTTCTCAGTGGGCATGACAATAATCTTTAAAACGTGGTTAAGATGCAGAAAAAATCGACCGAATATGGTATTGTAGTAGGTAACTACCTACAGTTTGATGCCCTGAATCTCGAAAAACTAGTTTACGTTGTAATATGGCATCCTAATCCAGTTTTTTTCCAACCCACGCTATTCAGAGATTCTGTTTCTAGATGTAGATTCCACAGAAAATAGCAATACTATGAACTGTTATCACTACTTCATTTAGTTTTTATAGTTTTTAAAATTTGAACACCTGTATTATTGATTTAATGTGGTTTGTGTCTTGACCTAGCATTGATGTTTCCCTGTAATTAATGCAGTATTCTGAAAATTATGTGGTTTTCTCAGGAGGCAAGACGTTAGTGGTTTTAAGCGTGCCTAACATGCAAACCGTTTTTTATTTTTATATTTTTATATTTTTTATTAACCTAATAATATATGAAATGATGATATCAAGACTCAAAAGTTTACTGATTACATGAGTTTTTCCACGTGAATTTTTGCTTTTTTACGTATTACCATGAACCAAACAAGGTACTATTTGTAAGTTTGATTATCCTATGTGGATCTGAAACTGCGGTTGAAGAATGTCTATCATGTAACTTTTTTGTATTAAGACCGGTTTGAACCGGAAGTTGGTGTTATTGATACTGATATGAGAAAAAGCCTAAAGAAAGTAAGTCGTGTAAAGTATCATACGCTCTTTTAAATCCATTATGGTTTATCTTCCAAACATATTTTTCTATTTTACTTTATTGGCATAGGGTACGTGAGTTCTGTGAGGCATCATAGGTTAGCTCCTTTAAAACGAAAGCTGTATCTGAAATATTTATTGAAGAACAAAAAAAAAACATTTACAATCCACACACTGATAATAAATTTAGATAAGTACGACCAATTTGGATAATAACTGATGTTACAATGTGTATCAGCAAATTTGTTGAGGGTTGTATCTGATTTTCTTAATCTACAATTGTGACAGTATACCGGGTGATTCAATTTCGAGGCTCACCATGGGGATCTCGTTTATCATTGGAGATAGAGCCTATATTTAAATTTGGCAAAGTTTAGTATTGTTGTGCTATTCCGGGAAAAACAGTTAGAAGAGCATAACAACATGTAGAAAAGCGGGCACGCTTTTATGCCTTCAAGAAAATGGGGGGCAAATTTGAACATTTAGTTAAAAAATAAGCTTTATGTTGTATAAGCATGCTTCGTTTACAATCGGAATGTTTTAAATCCAAAACACTCTTCATCAGTCCGACGCCGGCCCCAGTTGTGTACCTGATAAGCACGACAATCAACAAGAAAAAGAAGAAAAAAAAATCATGCCAACGTTATACATTTCGGAAATGAGAAAGACACGACTATAGGCAAATCCCAAAATGCAATATGGCGCCCATAAGGAAAACAAAAGTTGGCCATGGTTACGCCGCCGTCTTTAATATTATTTCAAATTAGAAAATTCCACTTCGTTCCTCGTTAAAAAGGAGAATGTTTTTGTTTCAAATGACTAGCTACATTTGGTTTTGAATAAAAAATTAAAAACGATATCTTAACATTTCAGTTTTTGCGGATATCTCCAAAATGAAAAATGATAGCTTAAATTTCTTTGCAGATAATTGATCGGCACAACAATACGAACCTTGGCCAAATGTAAACATTGGTTCTATCTCCAGTAATAAGCGAGATTCTCATAGTGAGCCTCGAAAGTGAATCACCCGGTATACATAAGTAATAGTTATCTCCTGAAATGAAATCTCAAATGATTGTACAGTGTAAAATAATGAACGATATCTAAAACTAATGATTTTATTAGTGTCGGTTTATAACGCTTTTGTATTGCCCGTAGAATAAAACCAAGAATTACGGAGTGTTTAAGTGTTTTGCATTCGCTACGAGACTGACATTTAATAAGATGATTATATTGTAGTTAGCGACGAGCGAGCTTGATTAATAAATTTATAATGGCGTCGTTTATTGTGTGCGAGCCGGCTCTGAATTAGCATACAATCTCGTCGATTGGCTGCAATCCGTCAGGCCGGACTAATCACGGTCATTTTCCGGACAGATGTACACACATAGTTAAGAAACAAACATCGCGGCTATCATTACTATTAGCATTATTATTATTGCCATCGTCGGTTGGTTGGAGAAAGGCAACACCCGATACTCGAGCATAGCCGATCATCAATCATGTCCGTCATGACACGCCATCAAATTACCTCCTAGTCTAATGATATCTAATAGTTTATTTATTAATTCGTCTTATTTTGCGAAGCAATACGATACCGATATAGTTCTTCGTTTTTGCCACCTCGACGGAGAAAACCGGCGACGTTTTCGCGCCCAGCACGGGAATTATCTCGATCATGATGGATCGTCGGTTGAATAGAGATGGCTGGGGCGATGAAAGGCATCGGTATCATTATGAGAAGTCGCCGTCATTCAATGAGCGGTAATAAGAGGACCAAGATGGTTGATTATTTTGCGATATCTTTCTGTGGCCGGTGTGATGCCCGAACAGAAATGGTATGCTATTATATTAATTGAAAACGCCTGCTATCTCCGCCGTTTGTGCCGTAATCATCGCGATACCTAATTCGTCGGATTGAAATGTACGTTCTTCAATTTATTAATTTCGGATTGAGATGTAATGGTATAATTGTGTATGGGACGTTGGATTTTATTTATGGTGTGATGCCAATTGAATAAGCAGTATTTCGAGACGCATAAAGGAAATTATTCTTTACATTAGAGTTGTTGAAAGGAATTTTGATGGTTCTGTTGATAGTCGGGAGTGATGGGTATATTTCAAGGATCATTTTTGTGTAGGTACTGTAGAGGTCTTTAGAAAAGCTATTTTAACTCGAACTTGGCAAGAATATTACGGTGCAGTGATTGTTGGAATTATAAAGGAAACATTTGAAGGTATAATTTTCTTGTTCAACAAGAGGAAATACGTTTTTCATACTGCATAGTCACTGAAAATGCTCCACTTTGTATGCAGTGTTGTATACGGTTAAGTGGTATCTAGATGCTCGTGCTAAGTAAGCTATTGCTTCTTATGAATTCATATAAAGAAAAAGAATGTTAAATAATTTGTTCTATCTTTTGTTATAGAATTTGTTACAGCGTTTGTTACAGCTGTTGCGTATCTCTCAAAACGCGTTATTTAAAATTGGCGGTTGCTGTAATCTTTTCAGTTTAGGTGGCGAATATTATTTAGGTACGAATAATTTATTATTACGAATAGTTTAATTTAGTATGATTTGTTTGGATTATATTGCATGTTGCACCCTTTGATTATACAATTGAAGAGTTGAGTCCCCCAACACGAAAGTCTTTTTGTTGGACACTTGGTTTCCCAACAGTTCCTTAGTTGGTAAACAGTTTGACTTTACATAGGATGGTTTTTACCGGCATCTTTTCAAAATATTCTAAAATATGAGAAACAGTTCCACTATAGGTATTCCACTATTATTTTTATATGCTTTTTCGGTATAATCATAATCAAGACAGAAATTATGAATCAATTGCAGTTTTCGGAAAAACAAATGCCAAGACACGAATTTTTGCATTTGTGATTGCTTTTTTTTCTGACATACTCGACACACATTACAATTTTTGCCTTTAGATTTATATTACACGAAACAATAGCATCCTGCATCAGCTGCCATTTGTTCTATATATTTTTGTTGGGCAGTTTGTGCTTGATTCTCGTTACTTTTGACAAATGAAGTAGATAGAAATCTCCTATTGTTTGGCTACTGCACTAAGTAATTTCAAAAAAGCTATAATTTACATACATACATATGTACATACATACACACATACATACATTATATCAACGTGACTCAATATTTTGGTTTAACCTGTATATGTGAATACATATACCGTAACTATTTATTCCACTTATAAAGTGTCAACTATTACACATTTGAATGTTACACGTGAATGAGTATACATGCATTCACATATTTTATGTAAAAACACAGTATGTATGTATTGTGTTTCAGTGTATTATATTGCTGACCTATGTGCATGCAGAATGAATGTTAATAATAACAATAATAACATTGATGTGGAAAAAGACAGGGGTAATAAAATCCAAAGTAGATATATGTTTGTGTATTCGTAGCTGCCACTTTCATCTTTACTCATTGTATAGAAAAAAGACTCAGCTTTAGAATAAAACTATTTTAAAAAATATTAAAAATACCCAAATGGGACAAAAATCGAAATACAAAATTACTTGTTAAAAGAACGTGTTAGATTTTTGTTTTTTAACTTTGTTTTGTGAACATTAAAAAGTTCATGAAAAATGCTTTAAAATGCACTAAATAAAAAATAAAATATATAAAGATTTATTGGAGTTACACTAATCTAAAATGACCGTGTCACTCAAAACGACCAAACTTCAACCCCTAGTAATTTCCTCAATATTTTTTTTCATGAGCTAATATTTTAGGTATTTGTTACTGTTATTAAGTACAATAATTCTCCAAAGTTTCAACTATATCCGAAAGCTTTTACATTTTTGGATTGGCACACTTCAGAAAGAATGCCCCATATGTGCTTCAGGTTGAGTAAATGGTAAAATCCTATATAAGTGATTAAATATCGTATTCAACCAAGACATAAATATATTCAAATTTAATGGTATGATGTGTTTAGAACGAATGTACGTATAGATGTTCACATTGACTATATAGCACTTCAAGTAAAGAAAACCTACCATTTAATCAAATTTTCTGAAACCATTTAATCAGCATGATTGTAAGAATTTGTTAAAATGGACAGATCATTATCTCAGTAACTTAACTCCCACCTTGATTCTGGTAAATTATTTCTTTGCTTTAAAAAGAGGAGAACTCAATGTAACCGTTTGATGATATTCGTAGATATTAATTAAATTGAAGATGTGAGTAGATGAGGGTGTTATGTCACAAACTCCACAATCATTACAAGATTCATTGGAATATACCTACCGGATTCCTACCTAAACATTGAATAAACACATTCCTTCAATTTACTTCTATACATTTCTTGAATTAACGCTGTAGACACAAAAGATAGTATAGTTTCCCTGCGACATTATGATCTGCTCCTTATGATTAATCAATTTTTAGTTAAAATAATCGATATATTTCATACTTAACTCAGTTCAATATATGAACTATTTAAAACAAGAAATACAAATCTTAAATCTATTAACTAAATTGATAAGATGTTATTCTTATAGGAAGAAACATGCTTTTTTGAAGTGATCGAAACTTCTTGTGAAATCATATGAATATTCCAAGTAAATTTATATTCCTGAATAAATATATGGGTACATTTGAATTTAGCATTTAGTTTTTTGTGTGTATGCCCCCCCCCCCCTAGTTGTATCCATTGTGCTCTAAACAGCAAGAAAAATACACGTCAATTTTTATGACACGTTATTATAAATATTTAAAATCTCTTAATTATCGAGTTGACAGGACTTCCATCTTAAAAAAAAGGACAACCGATTGCAATTTCTAATAGTCTTGTGTTCTACTTCATCATTAAACTGTAGTAGGAATAATACTAAATATCTAATAAATAAGCAACATAGCTCGATAGAGCAGCAATTTCTGACGATATTCTTCATGAAAAAAAAAAATACCAACATTAAATATACAGGGTGAGTCAGCACATACCAAAAATATTTCGGACGACGTTAGCCTTGTCGACCATTGGACACATTTCGGCTTAATTATGAGTTTGCGCGGATCATTAGCGTACGGGACGCAGTCACGTCGCTCCTTTTTCGTCCCGAGGAGCCACTTTCTCATTGTTAGGGGGACGACGATCGATTTTATAGTTCGGATCTAGGCGGCCCCGGTCGAGTTACGAGCTCGACTAAAAATGGACGGGGCACTTTCTCCGTGCCTCCGCTGCACTGACCATTAGCTAGATTTGCGAGCGACAAGTGCCCGAGCCACAGTTAACTTGATGTATGCTATCGGCAGCGGCAGCGGAACGCACGCCTCGGCCGTGCCGCCGCGCCGCGCGGCGCGGCCTCCTCTCTATTCCCGAGCGGCCGCTCAGCGCTGCGCGCTCCGCGGCGTCGTCCGTGCCGAGCCCAGCCGCCACCTTCGATCTGGATACGACACGAGAAATTACTCGAGTTTCTTTCCGAGCTTATCGAGATCTCCGCGCTGCCCGGACTGTCTATACATGCATATACGACGCACGCACGTGTACGGACTTTGAATCACGTCGATGAGGATGTCCTACAGGGTGGATAGAAAGTGCGAGTTGGCCTGACATGGAGCTAAATTTCTAATGCAATGAAGACATATTAGATATGTACCTACAATACGTTAGTAGTGCTATTGAAGGAAATAACATCGGATGTCAAATTTTCAGTAATTTGCAGGAGACTTAAGTATTATTAAGTTGTATTTCAAATCGTCACAATTCATTTGAGAACTATCCAGTACACAATGTTCTACAATGTATAGATAGATACTACAAATCACCAAAGCATTTTTTATTGAATTTGAATATTTTTAATTATTTTTACTTTTATAAATGATCTAAGACTGCCAAATGTTTTAAACGATAATATTTTATATCTATTATTACGATCTATAACTACAAGAGAACTTTAAGACATTTTCAAACATGTTGTGTTTAAACCAATTTTAGAACTTCTAAAAAATATTTGTTCTATTTAGTTTCGATTTATTACAGGTTAGTTTGCTGTATTTGAAGAGCCATCCGAAATAAATTACGTGGAATTTCAAATTGTCAATAATTTACTTCAACGTTGGACCAAGATACATAGCAGGGAAAATCAAACCCGATTAAAATTCTTAACTGGCTTTTATAATAGTAGCAAATCAGTTAGGTCGAAAGATCGATTAGGATTGTCGCCATCAAAGAACATACCTGTCAAGCTTCTAGACGACGCGCGAATCAGTGAATATTAAGGAATTATTTTTTAAAAAATGGGTAAAACATGGATTTCTGATCTTTAATATCGGAAATTAAAAGAATTTTAGAAATGTGCACGCACAGGCTTCAAACTGATACATATGGAGATTTTAGGTATTATTAGCAATAGACTGTTAAATGGTGATTTATTGTTCCAATATTGTCTATCGACTGTGAAAGATACATATATATTATGTGAATTGCTACTGAAATTTTGCTTGAAGTTCTTCAAAAATTGCTGCATAGCTTTCGAATAAACTTAATTAAAAATACGTCAAAATGTAAATATTTAATCTAGTTAGTCACCGACTTTCAGTAGCAAAAAATCTGATGTGGCCAGGCACATGACTTTATCATACTGTATATAAAATTTATAGTAAATGAGATTCTATTTGATCGAGATCGGTCGTATCTGCATTAAAATAAAACTAGTTTGCCAGGAATTTACAGATATTTTAATACAATAAAAAGTGGTCGGATTCATTATTTTTGTTTTATTTTAGCAATCGCATACATATTTTCCTACTGCATACTGCGTATTATAAACTAAAAACCCTACATCAAAATAATTTATACAGTCAAGTAATTTATAGCTTTCAAAGGTAATAACTAAGAATAATTGTATTTACTAAATATAAACGTTAGGTAGCTTTTTTTGTGGCAAACCCCTCCCATATCATAATTATTTGTATCTACTGCCAATGATATATCTTGGTAACAGTTTTTTTATAACCTTTACAAATTTAGTTGATATCTCCCATATTATACCGAACTGTTGGTAATTAATTACGTATTTTACTCTTAAATGGTGCTGTGAAACGCCCCCAACTATTATATAGAGCACCTACTGGAGGGAATTGATATTTTAGTTGCCTCCGTTAAAATTTTTTTAATAATTTTCGATAATATATTGCATATGCTTCCATCATACACCAAATTGTAGCTAATTACCGATGGAGGGAGCAATGGTAGGGGTAGCCAAAAGCGAGGGGATAAGAAATACCACAGTAAGAAGGGCAACCGGTGCAAAAAAAAAACGTTTTGGGGACCGCACAAATATTAACGTGGAAATGGGTGGGTCATATGGCGCGATCTGACAACAGAAGTTGGAGAAAAAAGACGCCAGAATGGACACCGATGGGTCACAAACGAAGAAGCGGAAGTCAAAGAAAAAGGTGGAGGGATGAAATAATATCGTATTTCGGAACACCATACAACAGATCTGTATAGTGTATACCAACGTGTTGAATGGAGAACGATGGGGGAGACCTTTGCTCAGTCATGGGACAAAATTTAATCATTTGTTTTTATTTCTTTATTATTATGATTATATTATAATTTATTTATACTAAGCACTTTAACTTCAGAATTAATGAATCACTATTTTAACACAGATGTAAACTAATTTAGTTATTATATGTTAGGAGCTATTATGATCAAATAAAGGCTTTATTATTATTACTTGGGGTAATCATACACGAATGCTAAAATTTTAACAGTTCATGCCTTTAGAACATTGAAATTAAAATTCGGTGTTCGACTTTAGCAAAATATTTGTAAAATGGTACCAATCCTTTGGTAATGATTTCCGAACATATAGAATCAATTTTGGATTTACACAGGTTTTAAGACACATACAGTGCTTTAAAATTGCAACCTTTCCACAAAGAATCATCAAAATCTGCGTATTTCTAACGACATTTCTAACACGATTTGATAAACTACTATTTTGTGTTCTACAAAATAAATAAACATTTTCCAATTGTTTTCACGAAAAGCACAAATCATTTCGATTTTTTGTAGATGACTAAGCTAGCACTAAGACACCATCACCATTCCATAATTATGGTAAGCCCGCCCGACTATAACTGTTATTCAATTGTAATTGTGAAGACACGATTACGTAAGTGAACTTTAAAAGTATTGTTAAATATTCAAAATAATCGTTTTGAACCCCAACTATTCAACACCGGCTCATCCACGTCCGAAGACACGAAAGTCGACCGAAAAAGGAGCGACGTGACTGTGTTCCGTACGCTAATGACTCCCACAAACTCAATTAAGTCAAAATGCGTTCACGGGTCCACGAATCTAGCACCGCTAAACTGCAATTAACGGATTAATTAAATGCGACGAGGCAAGAAGCGCGCCGGTCCGATTGTGGACGTTCCGGGAACTAACAATTGCCTCCCGCGTCAAGCGGCGGGCCATGCCGGGACTGTTTTGGAACGTCTTTCGATGGAGCACGGGCAAAAAAGATATTGTATAGATCGTCCAAGATTGTCGGTTTTTAGGCAACGGGTATTTTTTTTTGTGGACGATACAAAGCTTCTTCTTTTCAATTAGGATGGCTGGTACAAACAAGTTCCAGGAATAAACTGTAGGTTTGTAAGGAACAAACAAATGAAGATCAGCGTTGCGTTGCCTATTTTGGGACAGTGTAAGGGGAAGGTTGTAAGGGGAAGTGTAAGGTTGAATAATGGAATACGGTTTCTGCGGTACACGTTTAGGATAAGAAATAGGTTTATGATGACACGAACTCATGAAGAAACAAAGAAATCTATATGAAACATTTTACTCACTATTAGGTACATCTACCTACTATCGGAAAAGTGCTTTGCGAAAAATAAATCCTAGACTTCCCAGTGTATATATCTAAAATATAATATTATATTAAATTTAACTATTATCTATCTCGTATGAGTTATCATAGGACAGCTCGCTGAAAGTTGTCTATATTCAATTTCCGCTAATGGAGTTAAAGAGAACCTGCTGTTTCTTAAAGTAGAAAATATTTCACAATACAAATAGATTGATGGTTTAGACGAAATTTATTTGATTTTAAAATGCTATCTATCACCCTCTGATACACCACAAGGGCTATAGTCTACCACGCCACGCTTCTGTTTTCATTTTTATTATTATTATTTTACCGAAACTTTTCTAAATCTAAAAGTACCTACATATTTCACCTATTTCCGTTCCAACCGGAAGTCATTCTGCAAGCTTTTCAACTTAAATATCAGAAATCGACTTTAGTACATTGGGGCAGTGATTTTCAACATAACTAGACCCAATTCGCAATTTGTGCATTTAGATTCAGTTTGCTTCTAATTCATGTAATTTTGACCATGATTATTTACTCATTATTATTTTTTGATTAAGTTAATAATTTTTCCACACAAATATATTTGAAATCAATAAACATACAACAATTAGGTATTAAATGATTGATTTAATTTATTTTAAACAGCTTTGACAGATAAATTAAAAATTACTGCCACAACCTGGACTTGAACCAGGGACCTTTGTGTCGCTAGCGCAATACTCTACCAACTGAGCTATTGAGGCCTATGACATCTGTTAGGGAAAATTGTCATATCAAGGAAAGGAAGTAACCAACGCTACCAAACCTAACCTATCATGACACCTATCAAATGCCATCTACATGACGTAGGGTTCACACCAGAAATGTAATTTAATGTCAATTACTGAACGTGAAATATAACTAGATATGAATACACGGACATCCCGTATCTTTCCGGACTTACCTAATGATTAATGTATAAATAGTAAATGGTGACACAGCAGGCGGGATGTAAATTTTAAATAAATTAAAAATTACAGCCACAACCTGGATTTGAACTAGGGACCTTTGTGTCTCTAGCACAATACTCGATCACTACGAGTCGGTTCGGTTTGATTTTGTCACCATCGGACTAATCCGATAAAAACGGTTTCAAGCAGCTCAAAAAATCCGCAAAAAGTTCAAATAAGAACAGATATGGTAAAATAAATACATATCTGCAAAATCCGAAAAAAAGTGAAATAAGCAAAACAAAAATAGCGCCAAATGCTTTATTTTTGCCGAATTCGTTGAGATCCTTAATCTTTTTAAGTTGCTTACATTAATACTGTCCATAAAATAAAACAACATGTCCAAGACCGGTGGAGTAAGATGTTACGGTGATATCAAAATTTAACTAAAATCACTAAACAGATGATTCTACACCATAAAAGATGTAATCCCGAAAAGGTTTTATCCCTGTGCGTTGGTTTGTTTATAATAAAATTGCAATTAATAGTGGTAAATTTAGAAATTCGTTGACCACCTACGGAATTACCCGAAGTATAACAGTCGACTGTGGCTTGGCAACCATGTTTCCTTTAGGGTATTTTCTTTCGGTTAGGTTGCCGTCAGTGTTGTTTACTTGTTTGGAAGCCATTTAAACACATGTTGCTGACAAATAAACATCAAACAAATATGTTTTATTTCGTTTTATTTTATATCTCACGTATTAGTCTAATCTCAATAACAATGCTGCTGTCAGCCTAAGCTGCCAACGTGAAAACGTTAACGACGTTCGAAATATAGCGTTGCTAAACGTTGCTAAATAACTCATTATATTTACTTCCGGTGAAGTCATTAGAAGCAATTCTCATTCAAATTTGAAACGGCATGTTTTTTATTTTTAAAACGACTAGGTTTCATTAACGAATATTTTTTCAAAAAATCTGTTATTTGAATAACACCGTAGTGCAGTTTGGACTAAGATGTATCAAATCAACCGAGTCAAGCGCCATCTGTATAGACGTTTATTCTTTGCTAATATTTTGTGGACTACTTTCCTTAACAGATGCACGAAGTTAAAATTCAATTTATATTGCTTATTTGTCTTCCTACGTACCTACTAAACTTATTATCGTCCGCTCTGAACACGCGCAAGTAATCAGCTCCATCTGTTCCTCAACTACTAATTGCCTCTCCTTGTTTCAATTCACCGAATGCACACTTTATTAGCCGCAAAAGGAAGACTACACACACACACACACATCATCAATTTAACAGCCAGCGTAGCACTCCCAGATCCTATAACCAATTTATTAAAGAGCAGATAATAACAATGATAATGAGGGCCCCAAATTCGTACGTTCGATTCGTTGAGTGTGTGTGATCAAAAGAATCGCACCGCGCCTCAACAACAATGTTCACTAAAACAAATTGAGCACATGTTATTTTCTTCTTCGCCCGAAGCCTTCCAATCAATGCTGCACACTTTTCCGATACACCTTTATTCGTGTCTTTGTCTTTATCATTCTGATTGCTCCTACCCAACACTGTAGCAATTAATATTGACATACGTGATCGAATGTTTTAGTAGCTTAAGCAATACCACGAATATCCTTAGGGTAAATTGGTAGAAATTCGACATGGCACACGTGAATTTATTTGGTAATTGTTCGATAAATTTGTTGTATATTGTTTGCGATTGTAGGGAAGTAGTTGGTTTATATTAATTGCGTGGTTTATTGCGCTGTTTTCTATAGATTTTGTTTAAAATTCAATTGCTCTAGTTGTTTTGGAGTTCCGCTTCTCCGTTTATGCCTAAAGGCTAGGAAAGTTGGTTGCTCTGCGGTTGCTTCTATTACTCTTCTGCTCGGATCAAGTGGTCGTGTTTACAATGTTCGAACCGATTGGATTATTATTTTAATGCATAATCGATTTTGTCGGTATGAAGTTGGTGAAGAAATGTGCCGTAATCTTAGGTGCGTTATTACGAAATACCAAAACCGTTGTTCAACATAATTCATTATACTTTTTTTAATGGAATTGAGCTTTGTATTTTAAAAATTCTCCCATTACAATACGCAAGGATATATGGTATGATTGTATAAGAACAGTTATAAAAAATGCTGTCTTATTGATTTAATATATTTTTTTGCATTAATCTAAAGAGAGTTCAATTATGGTTAAGAACACAAGATTGTTACAATTGTTACAATGTATGGTAAAGTGGACATTATTTCATTATTTTTCTGCAAGACCAACTCATACTTAATTGCATACTTAATTCTCATGAAATTTTATATCGACCAATACACGAATTATATTTAGAAAACTATTCAAATATATTGATATATAGGTATCATGTGGCGAGGCACATGACTTTATCATACCATATATAAAAATAATAGTTTAGCTGCATGATATTCTATTTGATCGAGACCGGCCATGTCTGCATTAAAATAAAACTACTAGAACTAGACAGATATTTGGATTATATTGACACTAGGTATTGTCAAAATATCAGCGTTTGACACTACCTACTGTCATTAGAATCACAATATCTGACAAATCATGGCTAACTAGTTTTAATGCAGTACGAGCGATGAGATAGATCTTGCTCGTGCAGCTCAACTATTAATTTTACCAAAAAATTTCATAGACATAAATTATTTAGAATTTCCTCTACTTTAATTTATTATTTAACTATTTCAACGAAATTCCAGAAATGGCGGCTTATTTGCAAAATCTTTTAAAAATGTTTTAACTAAACCTTGGGCCCTTTTCAACAGAAAGCTTTTCACCTCGAAGTTTGGTTATGAAACTTCTAATTATGAACTTTCGTCCTGACACCTTTAGTAGTTTCTCCGGAATCGTCGCCACAAAAACCGGGTACACACACACACCCACATACACACACACATACCCACACACACACAGAGACATTTTTTGTACCTTGGTCAAAAATGTTCAGGGGACCCAAAAAGACATATTCCCGCTAAAATAAAAAAAATTGTCACGGTTACAATAGTTTACATACTACGTATGATAAAGTAAAAATATAAAATAATATAATTGAAGTCCGCTCCTGGAAACGCTGAAAATTGAATAACTGCTATTTTTTATTAAGTGTTATTAAGTTAATCTAAAACATGAATTTTTTATATTAAACTTTGTTAGAATGTTTATTTAATCTCAAATTTCACAGGAATTAAGAATAGATACAAGGATATAAAGGACCTCCATTAAAAAAAAAAAATAATTTTCAGAAAACCACTAGAATAAGAATAGGTTAAATATTGTCTATGAACGTGTCCAAATTTCCAAAAACCATCGTTATTGTTTGAAAAATATCCCTGTCAGTTTATTTAAGAAGACAATTGAAAATTAGGACAATTTTGGACTGGGAAACATGGGTTTGTAAAAGGAAAGTAAATGCTGTAGATTTATTTTTCTGCTGAATACAAATACAAAGTTTAAGAAATATATAGAGTTCCTTTGCACCTTCATCCGCTGTAAATTTCGCTTAATGATACCTTTTTGCATTTCAGATTTCTTTTTGTTTTGAAAAACTTGGATTACGTGTGCATAAAAAAGAACAATCGTATAGAATGGTCAACCTTATGTACCTCATGAAAACCACTCGCAAATGTTTCCTCATGGCTGTAATAGTGTTTTAGTTTTCTTCCTGGTAGTCCTATGTAGGTACATATATGTTTTGGCGGTTATTGCATTGAATTTTATTTATACACGCCGCTTCCATCCAATTTGTGTCTTGTTTATATGGATCTGTTGAATGATCTAATGTAATATTTCGATATTCTATAGTTAGTGATGAGCTGACCCACGAGACCTTTAACGAATAACGTTGACTTTTTGGTAGACCCTGTATATGGATTCTGAGGAATATAGAAAATAATAGCTCAATTTAATAAGAATTGACTAAAGTTTGAGATATTTTTATATTTAATTTTATGGGAAGCTACAATTGAATACCTGGTAGGAGCGTGTCCAAAGAGTGATGCTTTACAACTGTCTAATTCTTTTGCTTACTCTGTTAAAAAATAAAAATCATAACAAGAAAATGTTAAATCTAACAAATCTATATTAAAATCTATATTAACTTTTAACTTTTCCTAGTTTGTACATCTTTAACTGTTTATGTTACATCAAGGCAAATATCCATCGGTACCAAAATATAAATACGGTTCATCCCCATGAGACGCGTCAGGGTTTCAATGTTTACCAACCTTTCAGCAGACTACATAAAACCCGCAACGGTGTTAATTATTACGGTGTCAAATTTTTTAATCATTTACCGCAGGAAATTCGAAACCTTCCTAGTCTGAAATTTAAAGTCACTGTGAAGAGAATGCTTGTGGCAGAAGCACCGTTTTCTTTCGATGACTTTTTTAATTGTAACTTGGATTTATATGTTTGATTTATTTTGATATATTCTATTTTTGCAATTACTTTTGTTTTCTTGATTTGACTCGTGTAAGTACTTATGTCTGTATATTAGCACTCAATAAATATTATTATTATTATTATTATTAGTATAAAACTAATTGATATGCGGAGACTTCAATGCTACACACAGAAAAATTTTACGGAGAGAATTTGCACGTAGTTAGTTGTACACAGAAAAGAGTGATTTTTTCTCCGAAAATCAGTTGATTGTGTGCTAAAAATTGTTGATATACGTAATATCGGAGTTAATTTAACTACACAGCACGGAGTTGAAAATAGCTTATATCCGAAATGGTGAAAATTTTCACTGGAGCTGTGAAATGAAAATTAACACCATGCAGGGTGTTGAAATAACTGACAAAATGAGAGAAAGTACACTTTTTGGAGTTGATATTACTGAACATTGTGACGGAGTGATAAAACTCCTAAAAGTAAACATTAATTCCCTGTGTAATATTGATTTCTAACTCCGTTTTGGAGTGAATAATCTCCAAAAAGGTAAGATTTATACTGTAAAGGCAAAAACTTACGGTTTGACAACAACAGGCGTCAACATGTCGCCACCAAGACGGTTTGCAGTTTGCTTCGCAGTGTGTTGTGGTCGTCACTTATACTCCTAAGTTTGCGGGGTGCAGTTGAGAGTGAGTTTAATTTCCATTACTTTTAATATTTTATATGTAAGTACTTACATTATTATTTCAAATGGAGCAGTGTATTTTCATACGAGTTAAATACGGACAAATAAAAAAAAGGGTCAGAATTATCAACGATGTATTAAATTTCGACACAATTAATACTACAGGTAAGTTACTTATATTACTACATATGTATGTATGTACGTAGACATATGTATGCGTGTACATTACTTATTCGTTGTGCTCACATGCTTTTATAATTTTGTAGTTTATAAAAATGTTACGCACACTACTAATGTACTATAGAAAAAAGCTTGTGAAGATACCGGCTAGTCAAATGCGCAGTACGTTTGTTGCCGCATTTGTGGTACCTTCATAGCGAGTATGACACTGCATTGTACCTACAGAATGCATGTCGATTTTTGTGTTTTTTTATGAAGTAGTGTGTATTCCTTTATCCGGCAATGCGTGTTTTTTTTTGATTTTTCTATTTGCCTTACAACATACAAAAATACAACAATTCTGCAGATATTTCTTTTTTTCTATGTACAGTTGGCAAGCTATTTAAAATAGCAGAGACAAAATATCAAGATATCAAGTATTATGATGACGCGAGTTATGGAATCGACAAGGAGTTATTGGTAGACTTCATATGGCACAGTCAACGAGGAATTACTTTGGTAATAAGGACGGGCGAAGACGATGACGATGTTAATACAAATCCTTATACACATTCCTTATAATAAGGCGAATGATATGTATATAGTTACCAATTATATTATATGTACTTAGTTATTAATGAAAGTACTCTAGACTTTATGTATTTGATATTAGTTATTAATTTATTATTATTAATATTTATACGGAGATTATTGTTATATTTAGGATAAACTGTATTTTATTTATTGAGTATTGTGCAAACATGTATATTCATTTACTTGTTTTTTCGAAAAATAAATTGTTAAAATGTATTTTTGATTTTTACTGGTCCCCGTCATATTCCTAATAAAGATAACAACCGCTCTGAAAAAAAAAACCACTCTATTTGGTACATATTTAACTTCATTACGTACACAAACAATTCTTTTAGGGAAAGAATAATTTCGCCAATAAAAGAAAAGCACCCCGCAACAGGGTAATTTTAACACTAATAAAGGAGTTACGTAACATCTCCACGGATTTATTTCACTACTACAGAAGAACTTTTGCACTCCGGAACGCGGAAGTTTGACACGCGGTGAGATTATTTTATGTCTATAAAGGAGTAAACCTGCATTTCCCTAAACATATATTTTCAACTCCGTTACAAATAATAATAACTATAAAAAGAGTGAATGAGCTCTGTAAAAATTCAACTCCGTCTGATTTAACTACATGCGCAAACGGTCGCGAGGGAGATCCATAGCGGTGTTGAATCGGTGTTAAATCCAACTCCGTATTTTTATGTGTGTACGTCAGACCACTGCTGTTTTGGAAATCGTTAGATTTTCTTAATTACTTTTTTCATGTGTCAAAGGCATATTTACTCACCGTTTTCATGGTGGTCTAATAATTTAATAACAAAACGAGGCAATAATACAAATAAAATATAAAACCAATTAACGTACGTCCAGTTTTGAGTTGTCATGTTATTCTTCAGCTTGCAAGGTCCGCCGCATTAACAATGTCAAATGGGATAACATTTTACACTTCACTGATTATCTTATATCACGCATGTTCTGTTTTTCTTAACAACATCATCTTATTTTCAATCTCGCCACTCTTTATTCGAAGTGGCTCTTGTTGCAACTACTTCATTATTAAATGTCGGTCATGGCAAAGGATAACTGACCACATGTCAAAGAAAAAACAGTCATACATCCAGATTATGTAATTTGTAATCTTAAATCTTAAATTTTTCTTTAATTTTCTGTCCATGCTACACCTTTTTGGTTAGGGATTCCAGCTTCGTGACTTTACTAACTTATATAATCCTTATTCCTTAATGAATTCCCAATCTGGAGCATGTAAATAAGAAGCTGCTCCGGCGGAGTCTATCACGTCCGCGGCTTGTGGCACGTACAAGACATCCTGTAACCTGTTAACATCGACGTGTCCCGAAGTAATCGTTCATTTGTTTGCGTCTATCGTTCGGTCTCTACACGTACGGCGCGGACCGTTATCCTCATCTATCGGTTGTCGGTTTCGTTTTGCCCGTTTCAGGCGGGCAGACCGCACGACTGACACGAGCCGGGCAACCTTCCTGCGCTTTTTAGATCACGACGAGATGATGTACCTGCGATTTGTACAGGGCAATACATCAGGCCGCCGGGTAATGCGGCCCCCCGGGCCCCCATGGAGGAAATCTGCGCCGAATACGGGCACAGAAGTGCCCTAAGGCCGTCACTGTCAGTTATTTGCATTGATGATGCAACGCGCGATGGGTTATTACGGCCCATTTGGGAGATTTGAGAGATTCCAGATCGGAGGAGCGTTTTTCGAGAAAGCTGAGGTTTGATACAAAAAATTAATGCGATGTATTATCTATCCTTTAGATATCCTGAATATAGTTTAGTAGGAATGTGATGCAGGGAATGAAGAGTTTAGATTTCGTCCTGTAAACTAGTGAGGATAATGAGAAAAATATTCTTGAAGATTCCTGAAAAATTGTTATTGTAGTAATTCTTTATAATTAGTAGTAATATTATTAGTAATATTAAAAACAAATTTAATAAAAAAAGTAAACAAAAATAATGTGTGTTTAACAATCCTTATCAAGAACAATGTTGAGATAAATGTTTGTTAAAATAGCTTTTCTTGCGTAAAATAATTATTGATTCTTTTTAGTCTAATAATACCATAATAATAATAATAAAATCTATTTAAAAAGTAATGTTATAGTCGGATCCTAATACAATCGTAATAAAAAACTCGTCAATTTTTATTAAATAGTAGTCCAATGCTTCGTAATGATTTTGGTAAATCTTTTAACTGCGTTAGGTTTTCCTTCTCACAAAGCGTTTGTGAAAAGTGAGGCCAACATGTAAAATGTTTTTATATATTGTTTGCAAATTATGACATATAAACAGATTATTCTAGATACCTTAAAAGTATCCATTACCTGAAATCAATCGAACACCCATTACCTTCCGGTTAACAAACGTGATCAATATTAGCGTAATTTACTCATCCTTTTTTTCCAAAATTTTCTGATGTAAGATCATAGAATTTGTATCATTAAGACAACTAAGAGATCTATCAAAATTAATTAATATAAAAAAATGTTGATGTGTCATAAGTAAAAAAACAATTGATGGTAAAAATTAAACTGTGTATTGTAGGTATATACAGGCGGTCTCACTTCCTTTTCCCGCAAACCAAGAAAAACTTTTTCCCAGATAGTAACTGTCACGCTGAGCAAAACGTTTCATATGGACATATTTGTTTTCTGTATTTCTTAAAAATCTGATGTGGCCAGGCACATTACTTTATCATACTATATATAAAATTAATAGTTTAGCTGCATGAGATTATATGTGATAGAGATCGATCGTTTGTGTATTAATGACAATACCTGTAATCAAAACATCAGCGTTTGACACTACCAACTGCCATTAGAATAAAATATCTGTCAAATCCTGTCCAACTAGTTTTATATTAATGCAGACACGACCGATTTCAATCAAAAAGAATTTGCGCATGTAGCTAAACTATTAATTTTACAAAAAAAAAATCATAAACATAAATTATACAAAATTTCCTCTAATATACCTAATTTATTATTTAAGTATTTTGACGAAATTACAGAAATGGCGGCTCATTTGCAAAATCCACGAAAAATGGATTTACAGTTCCCTTGTACCGTTTTGAACAAAAAGCTTTTCAGGTCTAAGGTAGGTCATGAAACGTCAAAATATGAAGTTTTGTCCCGATAACTTTAGTAGTTTCTCTGAAATCGTCGTCACAAGAAACGGGTACACACACACACATATACACACACACACAGGGATTTTTTTGGACCTTGGTAAAAAATGTTCAGGGGACTCAAAACGACATATTAGTACGTATGTAAAAATAGTAAAAAGTTACATCCGTTTGAAATAATAACAAAGCTGCATTTTTACCGGCTCCAACTTCTGCAGGAATTGAGAAACACTAAAAGTCGCCATGAATCTGTTTACTCAGAACTGCATTTACTTGTGGAGAAACTAATATCTAAACACTTTCATAGGTATTTTGTTTCTTACTTCATTTGTATATTTACTTCTATTTTATAATTTATTTTTAATATTTTGACCTTTTTAGTACAATTTGTTTACTTTATTGGGTTATATACAGTTGAGATAGGTATTCTTTCTTCATTTTCGAATTGTTTGATATGTATTTTTCTTTGGTCTTGTAGTTTTTTAATTGTAAACTTGCAACAAATTTGGGCTATTTGTTGCATTTTCTACAGTATTTTGGCGAATTTGCTGAATTATATTTCGACTTGAGTCAAGTTGATGTAAAGAGGGGACATTGCTATGTCTTCATATATCTGGATGACCAAAACAGATCATAAAAAATGAGATTTACTTCTTTCGTGTTCAACAAAAGTTATTTTTTTTTGAGTGGGAAAATTTCAAAATGTTGTATGACCCGAAGAACAATCAAACTATTTCTTTTTTAAGAAAAAAGAGATTTCAAAATCTTACTCTCCATTAAACCCCACATCTTAATAGTCCCACCTTCGCACTAAGCACCATGCCTCCTAATATGCAAATAACACGGTTACTTAACGGCCATTATCAAGCACCACGAAACCATAATAATCCACCGAAGATACCATCCAATCGCCTCGAGCCAATACCAATTCCGCGAAACCAATAAACTTTTATATCTATATTACATCTCCTAACATTTACCGCACGGAAAAAAACGCACCATTTTTCGTCCAGCCGGCGTTATACAGTTAACCGTCCTCCAAAGTGTGCTTGCCTATCGCCATCCAGCACAGAAAAATCGGAACAATGAGACAGAACCATTAGGCTCTGATAAAGAGATAAGAATTGTCTCGGGGGCTCACGAACAACGAGCAGCGCACAATGGCTTACGTGTACTACAACCAGAATTGCAGCTGCAGGCTACGAGCCAACAAGAATGATTTTATAAAATTCGGCATTCGCGAGCGTATGAGGTAAGGAATGGATAGTGGAACCTTGATGGGGCGTGCAGCGGCACCAAGGTGGAGCCCCATGCCATATCGCTGATGTAGATTTTTCGTAGTGAAGGCCGTTGGAAACGAAGAATTCTGCTCTCGGTGTATGTGCCAACGCCGCGTTTTGGCACGATTGGAATGCGCCTGAATACTGGAAGAAGAAGGCCATAAAGGTTGCCGCGAATCATTTTAATTGTAGGTTAGGATTAAGAATGCACTATATACGTGATGAATCAGATAATCGTTGAATGTTAAGAGGAAATTTTATTGCGAGTTAATGGAGGTGAAGAGTAAGCAGAAGATCTTGAGAATACGAGCGATACTGAAATCCAAGTGATAGAAGACACAGAAAAGAAATATATGAGGACGTGCTTTTGTGAGCATGAATGAAAATTCTGGGGAAGGTGTTAATAGCGAATCGTTGTTCCCATTAGAAAGGTAAATAATGGTAAATAATAGTGGAAATAATAACTATAAAGTTCCGCAAACCGACCGAATTAATTGATATTGTGGTGTGCTCTGGTAAGGAGTAATAGCGAATTCTTGTTTTTAGGAACATTAGTTGGAGACGTTGAGTGGCACCAACCTGGATGAGGTACATTTACCGCGAACTGAGAGAAGAAATGTAAGGTCGTTCTGTGGTTTAATTGCCAATGGTATGGTTTTCAGTCTGAAATAGTTTTGAGTGTACTATACTTAATAACAAGGTTAGATTCTTAGTATTTGTTTTATTATTTGTATTTTCTATGGTGAATCAAGGAAAGCAGTTAGCTTTTTTGTCGTCGAGGTACTAATAATTCAGCCAAAATGCAGATCCATAAATTTCAAGAAAATTGCGTTCTGGAAAAAAACAGAAATATAACTGTGGAAATGTATAAAATGATTGGAGCACTTTCTTTTTTATGTCAAATTATTAAAACTACTAGGCTTCTCCTGAAACCTATTTATTTAACGTCACTAAAGAGAATCAAGAAGAACGTGCTTTTCAGTAAGAGTTTGAAAGGCTCACACAAATATTATATTAACGAAAAGAAACTTTTCTTGTATGAAACAATATCTAAAATTTTTATTTTTGTTCAGGTTGCATTTAGACCCTCTTCTATAGATAAGGTGCACGAAGGTTTCCATCCTGTCATACTCGCGAACTAATAAAAATTAAGGAAAACGCATAACGTCGTATCGAGTATTGGATTTTATTTTAATAGCAGAGCGATCGATTTCGTCATTAAGACATCATCAGGCTAATCTAAAAGGTAATTTTACAATTATTATAATATATGTCAACCCATGTAGTACATGTCAACACATGTACGTCAAACACTTACTGTCACGGGGTAAAATATAAATATAATTTGCAAGGTGTCATTGCACTGGACTCAATTGGTTTCAGAATATTGAAAAGACACCATGGGGGAGTGGGGAGACAAGCAGTATCTAAATAAAATATTCGAACAGGTATTGATCGTTAAAATCTGTCACTTCGTTTATTATGTTAGAATTATCCTTTAAGTGTTTTTTTAATTTCAAACATTTCGTAATAGTCCATCTTCGTAGATTTTTTCAAGTTGTGCAAGAGTGAGATGTTTTCAATTTTTGTTTTGTGTTGATGTTCTATCAGATGTTTGTTGAATGTAGATGATTTCCTGGTGTTGTGTTCATTAAATCTTATTTTCAGATTACGACCAGTTTGCCCAATATATTCAGCATCACAGTCTGAGCACTTAAGCTTGTAGGTACCACTTTTCTCTAGATAGTCAATTTTATCCTTATTATTTATAAGTAATTCTGCTATTGTGTTCCTTGTGTTGGTTGAAGTTGCAATGTTAAATTTGTATAGAATATGTTTCATTTGTTTATGTGTTGTGGGGTGGTAAGGAATTGATACATATCTCGGCTTTGTTGATATATGTGGATAAATCTTTTGTAATGTATGGTTCCGCTTGATTGAATTGTATATGCTGGCAATATTTTCTTTTTTGTATCCGTTGTTCTGAGCTATTTGCATGATAGTATTGTATTCCTGCCTGTAATGATCGTCTGTCAAAGGTACTGATAAAAGTCTATGAAATAAAAAGTTGAATGCTGCAGATTTAATATTGTGAGAATGCTGAGATGAATTTGGAATTAAAGTATCTGTACTCGTTGGTTTTCGAAATATATTATATTGTAAACGATCTGAATTTCTATTTATTGACAAGTCCAAAAAGTTAATATGTTTATCCGTTTCTTTTTCGCAAGTAAATTTAATCTTTGATAAGTCGTTAATCTGTCTGAGAAAATCATTAATTAATACAGGATCAGCATCCCACGCCACGCCAAATATATCGTCGACATAACGACCCCAGTATTTGCTGTTTTTACTGATTGGTAATTGAAATATTTTTTGTTCTGCGTAGTCAACGAACAAATTGGCGAGCAAACCGCTGATCGGACTACCCATGGCTAGGCCATCGTTTTGTCGATAAATG
Source organism: Melinopterus prodromus (assembly GCA_964023965.1). Lineage (NCBI taxonomy): Eukaryota > Metazoa > Arthropoda > Insecta > Coleoptera > Scarabaeidae > Melinopterus > Melinopterus prodromus. The sequence goes on from OZ030396.1 coordinate 11,252,735, forward strand.
TTGCCGTTAAACTGAAAGAAATTCTGCTTTAAAACTATATTGAACAGATCAACAATATCTTCAATGTTGCTATTATCTAAGTTGTGAGATTGTACATATTTGGGTTGTAAAATAAAGTCATGTATATGTCTTCTATAGATTGACGTTTTAGTTTTCTTTAGCGGATATCTCAATAATGAATATTAGTACGATAACGGGATATGAACGTAGACAATCGTCGTATTTTATTTAATGCAACTGTAGAAAAAGAATTGCATAACAATTTTTAAGTAATTTTTAAAGCGATTTAATATGAATGATATAAATTTCGTGCAGCATTCACTATGTCAATTGTAACATGGTAAATAGAAACGTAGCTGGGACAGTGGAAGATTATTTACTATTAGTACGATACGATCAGAACAATTTAATTGCGGAATTTTGAATAGTACAATTAATTATACCCGCATGTCGTTCGGAATAAATTACAAATGTTTAAAAATAGTACATAGTTTGAAAATCTAAGCGACTGAAATAGGGATTTATTGTGGGGAGTACTAATTTATTTTAAACTTATTTATTATTTAAAATTCTAGCTAGTCCAGGTGAAACAATGTAAAAGTATGGTTGGTCGTTTAATAGTTATATTTTTGGGTCTATTTTTTGCTTTTGGATTTCTAGTTCCATCAAATCCATTTTAAAGCTTTTGTCGCCTATGTAGTAACTTTACGTTTTTATAATTAATTTTATGGCCAGTCTATAAAGTATGACGGTACCTAAATATTGGAAGGAGTATGTGATGAGCGAAAGAAAAACGGGGAGAAGTGCTCTTGCTATGTCTCGCGTTATTCTGCATTTATTTTTATTATTATGTTTTGAAATGCCTTTTCTCAAATTATTTGTTTCTTATTCTTAACGCCAAGCAATTCTTGATACATATAATCTATTTCCGCACATTTCAACAGCATTTTCCACTTAAACATAACACTACATGCTCACACCTGAAGAGCAAATCGCTCTGGAGCGGTATTTGTGGCGTCAAGCTCTAGTCGGGAGAGCACCTAAAGCGGCGGATGGAACAGTTTTCACCGCTCGCTAAACTTGGCGCGCTGAAGACATTCACTCAGACCGAGAGCGAAATAAAGAAGGAACTAGCCCCTTACGTATGTAGAATCTGTCTGCCTTTAACGATATTTACGCAAATCTGCTCGGACGTTTTCGCCAGCCGTACAAATTTATGGTAAGTGCCATCCGGTAACAAGCCAGAAACGGTGTATATGGCGAGATCGCATTCCAGCGAGAGCAGAACTGATTCCGATGGTTCTCGCTGTACGTGTCCGGTCGTTATTTTGTGAAAACTATCATCGTCGACGGACCTCTACATGGAGTACGGTTGTCTGCGTGGTCGATCCACTTTCTTACGCATCCTGATCATTTCTAACGAAAGAGAAATGACCGTCCGATCATTCCGGTTAAGTCAATGCAAAATCTATGATCCAGTTTAAACGACCCGGCCGCAGAACGACTCTGCGTCTCGCTCCAACGTATATACGTACGTGCTCTTAATTGCCGCCGTGGAGGCTGGAAAAAATGAAGCATTAAAATTCCGCGTAGAGATTGAAACGGAGACATCGGTGAAAACGCTTTCGATTATTTTTTTCTATGCCTTAAAATCGAGCGACTGAAAGCTGGTAGGCAGCGGTGAAGCTGCTCGCGATTCAATCTAATGTGTAATACGCTCAGGTCAGCCGGCCACACCTTTGCAGATGTTCTTCCTGGTGTTGACCGATCGGGTATAATTGCACGTTCGACGTTTTGCCAAGGTTTATTGTAATTGCGCGTTAATTATAGAAGAAGACCAGTTCGCATTGACAAATGTAATTACCGCTCTTAACCTAGTAAAACTGCGGCGTTAATACCAGGCCAAATCATCTTCCAACACGAACTAACTGAGTTACGACATACGTCTTTCCGTTCCACTTTCATAAATTTTTCGGAGTTCCTTTTTTGTATTTCTACAATTCCATTGCAACCTTGCAATTTCGAACTAAGATAAATTAGTCTTGATTGTCTTAGAATTGACTAATTCATCAGGCAAGGTGGAAAGGTTATGGAAATAGCAGTTTCTATCGGGAGATATCAACGCTGTATGACGCAACGAACCCGGGCGTATGATACAAGAACGAGCTTAAGGGTCAATCCATCTGAAATGGTTCAGAAAATGACAAGTTGGTCGCTTGAGAATTTTAGATAAAAATAATGTTTTGAATTGAATTTGCCTATCTTCTGGGAGTGCAAAACTATTTTATTTTTTTTAATTATTTTATTCAGTTCAGAAATGACGACCAGTTTTGTGTCAGCGAATCCGACATTTTTGACATTGGTATGTGTTTGCGTTAAACGAAATAAGTTTGTTTGAAATTGTCATAGAGAGTTGAAATAAAAACCACGCTTATTATCTGTTTAAAATAATTTCTTAAAGGTTACTTACGATACTCCATTTGGTCCATCATCTTGTATGTAAAGGGCTTATAATAAAAAAAATTGCTTTCTTACTCCTTCTCCCTATGGATGACAAGCTATTGAAATTTCAAAATTTCTTATTTTTACGATGTTGAATGTCAAATATCTCTGATGGGACCAGGACAAAAAATTTTAAACTTTCAAAACGAATTCATCTTTTCAGAAGGTTTAATAATAAATAAAAACATTTTTGTGTACTGCACTGTGTTTGGAATAACACCCCTTTAAAATGAGAGCAAAATGACATGACGGTAGAACAAATTTAATTAAAAATTATCAGAAAATACAAAACAAAGCATATTATTCATAACAATTATGTCATTTTTGACAAAAGAGACTTATAAAACTAACAGATCTTCGCAGTGGGGACAGTCCAGTAGTGGTCAACATTAACATATTAAAAACATCTAAGCCTACTGGAACTGTTTATTTATTTACATAATATTTTTATAGAAGCTGAATAAAGTTAGTAACATTGTAATAAAATGTAGTAAATTTAAATAATTGTGCTTTTCCAATTTCAGGACGGAATTATCGTATTTGTTAATAAGCGCTAATTAACGTTTTTCCCCATGTTTGAGGGCATGTTACTCCAAATACGGTGCAATACACAAGAAAGTTATTAATTATTATTAAACTTTATAAAAAGGTGAATTAATTATGGAAGTTTTAGATTTTTGTTCTGGTCCCATCAGAGATATTTTACATTAAATATCGCAAAAATGAGAAATCTTTTAATTTCAATAGCTTGTTATCAATAGGGGGAAGGAGCAAGAAAACTAATTTTCTTATTATAAGGCCTTTGCATACAAGGTTATAACTAAAAAATATTGAATGGACAAATGAAGTACCCCTACATGTCAAAAAAAATCATGAAAACGGGTCCTAATAAGCTATTGTAAGTAAACTTTAGGATATTTTTTAAATAGAAAATAAACGTAATCCATATGTATTATATACTTAACAGGTAGCTTGAAATCTGCTTAATTGAGTGGTTTTTATTACAACTCTCTATGACCATCCCCCAAAAAAATATTTTGTTTAACGCAAACACATACAAATGTCAAAAATGTCGGATTCGCTGACACAAAACTGGGCGCCATTTCTGAACGGAGTAAAATAATTGAAAAAAGAAATGTTTTTTTTTACACCCAGAACATAGGCAAATTCATTTTTTTAAAATGATTTTTTTTGAAATAGTCAAGCGGCCACCTCTGGACCACTTCACATGGATTGACCCTTAAACAAACTGAGACGAGGAAGCTTGCAATGCAAAATAATAAATGTTAGAAGAACGAATAATACTGCCAGAATCATGGCTCCTTCCTATGATTGATTTAGTTTATTAGTTTAGAAATATAAAAACTTATCAGACTCAAAATAGTACATTTCAGAATCAATTATCCATGATCTATATAATTGAGATGTAATTACCATAATCGAAAATTGCTTCGATTAACTCTCGATTTCATTACACTTTTTTAACTGTTTTTTTTTTTTCTGAGAAAAACACTATGAGTCAGTTTTCCTTCAGACACATTCACGTCATAAACTGGAACGAAGTTAATAAACCAATTATTTTTTGCTTATTCTCATTAAGATAATTAATTTTTTTTTAACAATATGCTTTTTGCAAAGTATAAGTTAATGTATCTAGTTATAATAAGTTATGATAAGTAGATGTATCTAGTTATAATAATCGGAAAATGCTTTAAATTTCACTTGTTTATTGTTTTAACTTCAAGAAAACAAATTCTCACGAAACATCATCATTTTTTATGAAGTATATTAACGGTAAATGTTACTTTCAGAGTCAGTTTCACTTCAGACACATCCACGTCAAAAATTGGAGCAAGCCCATAAATCCTACCGCCAGTTGACGTACTGTGCGTGTTATAATTGTTGTCAACTTTCGCGCAATCCATGCTGCGGATGTGCACACAGCGGGTAAATAGCAGGAGCTAGATTTTCAGAATCGCAGAGAAGACAGATGGCATCGCGAGCGGCTAAGTCCCGGGAAATGCGCAACCATTTTTAACGGTGCCATTGCTACGCTTGCTCAGATGCGGATCTACTGACCTCTGACCCGCGTACACCTGTCCTGTATTTATTACATAAAATGAACCGTTCCTTCAGCAGGACAGGAAAGAGCTTTACAGTAAGTACCTACTCCTCTAAGAACTGTATTCCTTATAAGAAGTGTTAGATTTTCCAAATAGAGATAATATATGAACGGGGATTTCCATATCATTACACAAAGGAGGTACGAAAAGTTTGGATTTTTGCTGTTTGGGCTTTTAAAACATAAAAACTATGCATTTTTGCACTGAGATAAATAGGGCTCAATCGACTCAAAATAGTTCAATTGACTCAAAAATATTAAAGTTTTAGAGAAAATATTATTTTTTTCTGGAGACATCAATGCAATGTTAGACGACAAATCGATAAAAACATGGCTGAATAGACTAGAATTTATACTGCTATACTATTATACTAATACAGTATTTTGAACCGGTACAGTAATACATCATGAGAAGTCGACTGACAGCAACAAATACTACCTTCCTAGTGGCAAGCCTACTTTGCTCCAGTATTTCAGCTGGTCAGATTTCGACTTATAGAGACGTTGAATGTGTGGCGTGATTTAATAACGGCCATATTATTACACAGAGGGTATAAAGTAAGTGTTAAATGTTTCTCAATCGAATTGATAAACTAAGAATAAAATATAAAAAAATCTGGGGACATTAAAATGTATTGTGAAGAACTCTGTGCAAGAAGTGGATACTGTTGTAGGAAGTATCACAATTAGTTGCGAGGCTAAATTTAGCTAAAAATGTTAAAAATCGTTGCTGTTGACTTTTAAGTTCGATTTTTTAACCTGCTTTATTTCGTTTTCCAGTCGTTATGAATAAAGTAACTATTTGCAAAATCCACTTATTATAAGGGTTAGCCTCCAATAAAAGTTGTTTTCTCTAAGGAAAAAATAATACCACGATTTTAATGGATCGAGTTATTATTATATTTCAAGAGAAAACGTGTTGCCAGTTTTAAAGATTGTGTTTCTATAAAAACGCGTTGGGTGTATCTGTGTAATAAATTCTACATACAAGAAAAATCTGATGTGGCCAGGCAGATGACTTTATCATTCAATATATAAAATAGTTAGTTATACAGGGTGATTCACAACGTACGGAGGAAATTGAAGGAGTAGCAAGAGAAGACCAAAATAAGCATATTTTCTTAGTAAACATTTGACCTAAACACATAAACTAGAAAGTTATAGCAAGTTAAAGTTGAATTTATTAATGAACATTATTTACAAACTATGCTAGTAAGAGACGTTTTAAAATTAAAAGAAGATACCTGATTGTTATTTAATACACATGTTCGATTTAAAATGAAGAAAAATTTATAAACATAAAAGTTACAGCTATTCGTTTATCTTTAAAATGATGAAATAATACGAGTTAACTTGTTGAGAACCGCTGACTTTTTCATAAAACAATTTGGAAAATTTATGACAGTTTGAATGTGACACAAGGGTTTCCTAAGAGGGTTTCCATGGAAACAAAGAGCATTATTTACGAAAAACCCAGAGGTTCTCAACACGTGGACGTTAATTTCTATGAATTTTAAACGGATGTAACTATCTTGTTATTGATCTTTGGTTAAAAAGGTTATTATGAAAATACTTTATATTTCCCGTCTCTAGCTCCCTCCTCAATCTCCTCCGTACGTTGCGAATTGCCCTGTATAATAGTTTAGCTACATGAGATTCTATAGAGATCGATCGTGTTTGCATTAAAATAAAACGAATTAGCCAGGATTTGACAGATATTAACAGTAGGTATTGTCAGCCTTTGACACTACCTACTGTCATTAGAATAAAAATATCTGGCAAATCGCGATCCAATAGAATTTGCTCCTACAGCTAAACTATTAATTTTACCAAAAAATGTGATGGACATGAATTATACAAAATTTCCTCTACTTTAATTTATTATTTAACTACTTTGACGAAACTACAGAAATGGTGGCTCACTTGCAAAATCCTTGAAAAATGCATAACAACATTGCTATCTGCATTCGAAATACACATTGACTTTGTACATTCATACTGCGTATGATAAAGTAAAAAGATTAGGGTTGGGTCTGATGATTATATTTGCTTCTAGCATACTATAGTTTCGGGTTTTACCCCCTCTTCAGTGCTAACTACAAAAGATCATAAAGCATTAGTATCCATATTCCAAATAAGTTTTAAGGTTAACATACAAACTTACGGTCTATCTTGTATTTATTCACGAAAAAATAATAATATTTCTATCCGTACTTGAAATATACGACTTTGTAAGCACCAAAATGTATCAATATTGTTTCACCTAACGATAGTTGCGCGCATGTTTCTCCTCCTCATGGCGGAGAAATCTCCATGCATTTGCGTGTTAAATGCATGGTATGTCGTAAAGGCTGACGTTCTGAATACTGTCAAAACTATCATCCCATCTGACACGCCCTGGCTACTAGTTTTTGTGCAGACACAATCTCGATCAGATAGAATTTGCACAAACATCTAAACTATTAATTTTACTAAAAAATGTCATGGACATAAATTATACAAAATATCCTCTACTTTAATTTATTATTTAACTATTTTGACGTAAGTACAGAAATGGCGGCTCCTTTCCAAAATCCTTGAAAAATGCCTAGAGGAAATAGCCAGTTCCTTTGGACCCTTTTGAACCAAAAGCTTTTCAGCTCTAAGTTTGGTCATAAAAACTTTCGTCCGGATACCTTTAGTAGTTTCTCCGGAATCGTCGCCACAAGAATCGAGTACAAAAATAGACACACACATACTCACATACACACACACACAGAGACATTTTTTGTACGTTGGTCAAAAATCAGGGGACCCAAAAAGACCTATTTCCGCTAAAATCTCAAATTTTTTTTTGGCACGATTACAATACTTCAACATACTGCGTATGATAAAGTAAAAAGTAGAAACATTATACCTACTGTTTAATATTCATGTTCCATATGAAAATATAATAATTTACTCAACATAAGCACCTAGATTTGTTCGTTTTCTACACTGCATCCCAATTTTACATTTACTGAAAATTAGCACTACGTGTGTTCTTTCTTTGTTCAACTTTGTTCGTTTTTGCTGCTAGGTTATGGTACTAAAAAACACACTACACTGAGATAGATAGCGCTTAATTAGCCAATTAGGTACGCAAAATTAAATAAATTTGTCAAATTTTTTAGTTAGAAAGAAATTACGCTTTGTTAGGTATAGGATACGACAACAAAATGTTACTGTTTTATATCAGCATATCGAACTCTAAAAGGAATAACTTTCACACTCAGATAAACAGGGCTCAATCGATTCAGAATTATACCTACTCAATCAAGAAACACGTAAAGTTTGTAACTAATGCATTTTTCCGGGAGACATCAATGCTACGTTAGGTGACAAACCCATTCTTACGAAATAACACAAACTAACTAATAGGTACGTACATTTTGAACTGGTCTCGTAATTCGTCATGAGAAGTCGACTGACAGCGACAAATACTACCTTCCTATGGGCTAGCCCACTTTGCTCCAGTATTTGAGCTGATCAAATTTCGACTTGAAAAGACAGTAGCGTAAGGTACGTGCCTCTGAATGATGGATGTGTGGCGGCTGTTCCTCAATTAATTATGGCCGAGAGTCGTGACCGCTCCGAGCTACACCAAAAGCGCATGCTCCTTGAGCCAGCAGATCAACAAATTCCAACATTCCTTATAATAATGATAATACCAATTGATCTAGATAAATTACGAAAAGAAATGAGACGAAAATAAGTTGTTATATAATCCCGCCGGATTTCTATTTAATTAAAGTTGCATCAGTTGGACACTTCCTAAAAAGAATTGAGCCTCGAATATTTCGACCAAAAAGCGATCGACTTCAGTAGTAGTAAAAAGACGAAACAGCTTTCTCTTCAAGCAAAACTTTGTCAATTTTCTTTTGACAAGCATACCGTGACAAATTGCTCGTCCGCATACCCTATGGGCTTATAATATCATTTGAATCGTAAGCTTTTTAGCAATCAGCACGTTTTGGTAATCCATAGTTTCATCATTTCAGCTTTCTTCGATGTGGCTTCTAATGGATTGTCCGAGACCACACCCAAGCGGTCGATATAGTCTAGAGACGAGAAAAATTGCGTATTCTCGGTTGTGGAAACCGTAGTAAGAAACATAGCGCGCAACGCTGGGCACCAATAGCGAACGAAATGGCAAATTCCGAGCATTCACTCGACCAGAGCGCGTGGTGAGGTCTCTTCCTAGACACCATTCATGATAAAGACCCACATGACCATATTCATGTGTATACATATTCGGTGTGTTTGTAATGTCGCCGGGACATTCCCGCACTACCAATTTGAATGTTACGGCACTCTTTCGATTCCTTGCAATATTCAACTAAATTCCGATGGGGAATTAAGTCGCCACTTAGTACTTGTTGGAAGTCAGAGTGTTGTCTATTCAAATTAATGGAATGATTACGTGAGAGATGATTTAACATCATGAAGACAAGCAATCCAAAAATGTCTATATCCAAATGCTTTTCATGTCGCAAGACTTTTTTTTTAAATATCTCAACGTATTCGTTATAGGTAATAAATAACATAATTAAATTAAATGATTAAAATAAACTAAACAATGACTTTTTTCTTGAATTTCTGTCTGAGCAACAGTGAACGCAGTCGTCATTTTAAATTATGTTTATTCACTGTTTTGCTGTTCAAATATATGAAAGAGATGTTAACATGGGTTACCAACAACAATTTCGAATAAATAGAAACAAATTGAATTGTTGTAAAGCGTTATTTTGATGTTCTGTCTCAAAAGTCTATAATAATCAAAAGCCACCAGCAATCTCACTGCTTAAAAACAATATATTGTTGGCATACCGACAAGTAATATTATATATTAATATTATAAAAGAAATAATAAAAAACTTTTTGTTTAGTTTTACTACAATAAATTTACACACCAGAGGTTCTTAACTAAATTGAAAATTCAATTGACTTTTGAGTCTTGATATCAGAGTAGGTATTTTAAATATTTTCATGAACTTAATTTGTCAAAACACAACCATATAACTAGGTATGAATATACGGACATCCCATACCTTTCCGGACTTACCGTAATGATAAATGTATATATAGTAAAGGGTGACAAACAGGCGAGATGTAATTTTTTTAATAAATTAAACATTGCAGCCACAACCTGGATTTGAAACAGGGACCTTTATGTCGTTAGCACAATACTCTACTAACTGGAAAGGAAGTAACCAACTCTACCAAGCCTAACCTATCATGACACCTATCAAATGCCATCTACATGCTTCCTTTCCTTGATATAGGCAAAACTGGGAGAGCTGAAGATTACTCATAGATTTCAGCTGTTATTTTAGACATACGTTACAGAATATTTCTAAATATTGACGCGTGTTAAAACGAAATAGCATACTTTTCATACGTCTGCTGTATAATTTAAATGGGCAAGACAAAAAAGTACGTCTGTTCTTAGAACCATAAGAACGAATGACAGCGGTAGCAACCTAACCTCCAATTCGACCGCGAACGTGTGATGTGAACAAGATGTTTTCGTTGGTATGTTTTCACTTTGCTTCTGTTAAACATGCTAATGATGGATATATAAATTAGATAGGACAATTATCACAATTAAATGACAGTATTTTTAATAATTAAATATTAATCATGAACGAACTACCTAGTAGGCAACTTAATATACACAGCTAATAACCTATTCACGAGGTACGTTCATAACTTGGTTCATACGATTTTAAGCGATGAATCACCTTCAGCTCTCCCAGTTTTGCCTATATCACAATTTTCCCTAACAGATGTCATAGGCTTCAATAGCTCAGTTGGTAGAGTATTGTGCTAGCGACACAAAGGTCCCTGGTTCAAATCCAGGTTGTGGCTGTAATTTTTAATTTATTTAAAAATTTACATCCCGCCCGTATATCACAATTTACTATATGTACAATAAAATAAGCTACATGACAATCCTGACCAACAATGCACAAAATCTAACAAGTGATAAGGGTTTCTGGTATATTTTTATTATAATCTGAATCTGAAGGCATAAATATTGACTTCAGTACAGCTTTTGAGCAAATCAGTGCTAAAATGCTGCAAAGAACCAAAATTCCAGTATTTTTCTAAAAAAGATAGACATAATTTGGAATGTATGCTTTCAGATTCAGATTGTACTGAAAAAAGCATACCAGAAACAGTCTTCACTTGTCCGACTTTGTTCTTTGTTGGCCAGGATAGCTACTTAACTTAAATTATTGTGTTTTCAAAAAAATACCTACATACTTGAAAATGTGTGAAAGTCTCTGACATTTAGACTATTTAGACTTAGTTAATGGATTATTTTTTTGTAAACTAAGCTTATAACTGTAGTTCAAAACTCTGAAAATTATAATAATTTTAGATTGTGATTGGGAAGTGAAAAGACGTTTTCAATAAAAAAATGCCCGAAAATTATAGGTGGTAAAATGAGATAGAATGGGATCTTTTGCGTTTTTTAGTTATTTTCGAAAAAGAGGCTACAAAAAAAGTACAGCCTTTTTTTAAAAATTAATTAAAATCATTATCTTAGCACTCAATCCTCAATTTTCTACTGGCAGTGTAGTCTTAGTGCATAATTGTCTCAGATTTGTCTAACTATTCATTTAATATAAAAAATTTCCTATAAATTTAATTTCTTTCTAGAGACATCAACGCTTCGTTACGCGACAAACTTCGATCTACCATTACTATTTGAGAGCTTTACATACTTTATTGCCTTGCGTCGGCCATAAACAACAACAATATGGGTGTGGATGAATGATGGGTTCTCTGGTAGCAGATTAAAGGCACAACGGGACCGGTAAGTTGTCTTACTACATCCGAATGGGTCCTTTCACTCGGATGTAATTAATAACATTACCAAAGCTCCGAAAGAGATGCGTGAAAAAGAGTGGCCGACTAATTGCCCGGCCAATTCCCTCTCGATGATTGATTCACATCGGTTTCGACGCGATCGGTTTTCTCTACAGCGCTCGGCCCCATGCATCATCGAATTGGGTCATTTTTAACCAGAGAGACCATCGGAGAAGTAATTGAACTATCAATTTAATGTAATCCGAGTGCGAGATTAATCCAATTTCACTCAATTAATTGGCATGCACGATCATATTATGGCTAATAGCTCATCCATTAGGTGAGTTTTACTTTGGAAGAGCTGCTAGTTCCCAGAATTTTTTGGGTTATTGATGGTGTATGATTGGAAATTGATTCAGTTTTAAGCTGAATTATATTGAATTGTCTTTTTGGTCGTTTTCGTGCACGAACTGCCACGAGTAGTATAAATTGGTGGGGAAGGAAATGTGGGAAATCATGAAGTATAAAGGGTCATTATAGATTATTGTAGTCGAACTAGGCCGTGCTTTTAAATGTAAAAATACTATGCCAATATCATGTATGGAGAAGTAACACTACATAAAACTAAACGTCAAGATTTTTCCATGATTTTCTCTTTATTTTCAGGAAAACCGTTTCAGGAGCTTATTTTATACTACCTCGGTTTCACAATAAGTGCAACATTCATAGGCACGAAACCACGAACAGAATCATTACCTTGTTTCCAAATTCCTTTTATTGTGCTTCTTGATGTTTTTCGGTATTTTTCAATTGCCAAAATACCGCTTCCTTTGTCAGCCGTCCATTTTTCGGATTTTGTAATATAAGGTGAAATATAGCCGTTCGCTTTTAGTTGGTTAAATTTGGTTTCTCATCGATTTACAACTTTCGTTGTTCGAACAGTTTAATCTAATTATTTGACATTTAATTGTTGCTAGTAATAAAAATTAACTGTCAATTGTTTTGAGGTTATGGCGCATGTGTTTGAAAATTGCGTCTATATTACCAAAGTGAAAAAAAAACTAAAATAAAAATTTTGGCCAGTTAGTTGCACCAAAAACTCAAATGGCTTACTTATTATGAGAGGTAGTACAATTTTTGCAGAAAGGAAACGGTATTCAAATATTTTTTTAAGTGGTATTATTTGCTTGTACAGATGAATTGTTTTACCAAATTTACATTAGTTAAATAAATAAATATTTCGAATATGTCAATAAAGACAAACATTCAATGTTGACACAGGTTTATTCAATCTTATCAGTAAATATTGTTATTACTAAAAACAGTTCATTTGGTTAAAGTTATTACTTATTACTTATTCAAGCATTCAGCTTATCGATTTTAACTCTTTTCTTCAAAGTAAATTTTCAAATATACTTTTTTAAATATTGTAATTAAGTAAATATTATTTTCCAGTAGGTATAAAAATTGCCCCTAATGAAGAATTGTTCTAATTCAACGACTCTGAATTCTCAATATGAAAATATAGTAACCTCAGTTTTATCGTTTTGAAAAACTAACAATTTATCAAAAAATTATCTCATAACTAAAGGCTTTTTACATATTACGACTACAAGTTTGATTGAGTTTTAAGATTGGCAATTTATGACATGGTAAATATAGAAATAAGTTATTCTGTACGTTTGTTTTTGTTCAGTGATATTTTATAATCACAGTGATAGAAATTTTAACCATTTTTACCACGCTAAGCTGTATTTTCAACCAAATGATCTGCGCGTATAACTGCCTGAAAGGAGCTTTATTGTAGTCATACGGCTAAGAGTCTTGCTTTTATTTAGCTAATCTATATTAATTTTATACTATTTTAATATACGGTCTTGTGATTTTATTTTCAACGAAAGATTAAAAATCTTAAAAGAAAGCCATTAACATAAAACTGTCTTAACAAAAGTTGCATAATAAGACTGATATTACTGTTATTTTTTCGTTGTTTTTAACGTTAAAGGGTCCCTAACACCTTAAAAGAAGGTTATTAATGTTAAAACGATTGATCAACTGCTTGTGAAAAGTAAATCTGAAGTCCAACGATAAGTTATGAGTGAAGTAGGCTGAGGTCAGTAACTTCATATCTCTCTTATTATACAACTTTTGTAAAGAAATTTTTATGTCAAATGCCTTCTTTTATTATGCTTAATCACCCGTTGAAAATAAAATCACAAGGCCATAAACACCCTGTATCCCAAAATGTTTAAAAATACAATAAGAAAAATACTGCTACTGTTTTTATTGGACGATTTGAAAAGGAATGTTTGGACCAAATCAATCGTATAACATGTGTATATATCACTGCTTTTTTTGTAATTTTATAAACTGAACATTTCAAAATTGTCCAAAAACCTGACATTTTTTTTAAATTGGCTTGACGCGGGACAAAATGTGACACATCGGATTTTCCCTACCGAAAGACTGCAAAATCTTACAAAATTCCACATTTTAAGATTATAATTTTTGGTAGGCAACCATAAATAGTCTTGCTATTGATCACAGTCCAAAAAAATCTACTACCAGTACAAATATGGGAAAACAATTGCTTATTTATTGTACTTTTTATAATTGTTGCTATGTTTTATTATAGAAAAAATTAAGACATTGCTAATTTACTGCAAAAACAGGTTACCGTGAAACTCTGTAGAAAAATACCTAGATGTTTTAAATCCGGGGACTGGAAAGGCCGTAACATTGGACCATAATAGCTGATCGATATCTGTGGGTTAGGTTGGTACAAATGATTTCGCAAAGCTCCTGCGTAATTATCTGGCCAGCCATAATTTTCAAGCCACTTTTCCTGCTTGCGTGCAAAGAATTTTTTCATAAAAACATTCTCAAATAAACACAAAAAGACCAACGATGAAATGTATGAACCTAAACGAGCCAACAGCTAAAGAGAGCAAAATTCCTGAACGTATAACGATGCCATGCACGCTTATTAAATGGAGAGCTCCGCTCTGGCAAAAATGACGTGAAAGTGTGAAATCTCTCGGATGTCAATCTAATTCAATTAGAATAGAACATGCCGTAACTAAACGGGAATTTCAATATGACGTTTTTGACTAGTAGTCGACGTTATTCCGCGCAAAACTGACGTGCATGAAAAATCGTATAATTAAAAACGATATCATGCAATCCACCAGCATAATACGAACGAAAAAATTACTTTAATTTAATTTTTAATTGGGAAATTACGACCAACGTGTTTAATTTCGGTAATAAACTTCGTACATTGATAGTTTCATATGTATTTAAGACGTTTATGGATCTATTTATAGCAGGTGCAATCTTCCTAATTATAAAGTGATTAATAACCTAAGTTAAAAACACATTAATAACCGTATATACGGTTTATGCGCTCCTTACACCGTAACAATTCTGTTTACACTGTATAGTGTACACCTTTAGGCTTATCAAATAAGGAATAGAGCAATAAATCTAACTATTTATCAAATTAAAAATGTACACAAAGTTCGAAACTAACGCAATACCCGCTAATCTTCCATCAATTTTATAAATTGAAAGTTGGTAATTCCACATAATGACGGGCCCACCCGAAAATTATGGCGGCTGTAACTCCAAATAAAACGCCTACGACCGCTATGTATCGCCTATAATTATTGCTTTTAGGTTGTGTACATAATCGCGGGGTCGATAAAAGATCAATTTGCTTATGAATTTACACTACGAATGGCGTATAATAGTCGAATTACTGACGGCCGAACGTGTGGTTGTGTTTATTATAGCTTCGCTTAAATTTTTTCTTCGGGCAGCCGATGCCTTGCTGACCGATATTATTTATTATAGTCGGTCTCTAATGGTGCTCATGTCAATCATGTGCGAGCGCGAGTGTGCGTGGATTTTTCACTGTGTTGTCAATTTCTCGGGCGGTTTCACTTCGGATATTTAAATAGGATTGAAAAAAAAATGATTATATTACGCATGTTTCGACATAAGTTAGGCCGCGGGACAGGTAATATTGTGGTGTGGTCATTTTGTGGCGCTGTTACTTTCATCTGTTAACAATTTGGTTGCATTAATTAGTTACGTATCTGATCTAATTTTTTTGACATAATGATTGTGTGTATGAATAATAATGAGATCTACTGCTGAAATTTGCTATCCTAAAGAGTAGTAGGATCAAAACTTTGTCTATACTAGTCTATTGCTATCTTTATTAATAACAAGTTCTTAATATAATAGGTAGTAAAGAGAATGAAACAGGAAAACTACATCGACTTGTAGTCTTGAAGTCAATTCAGTTAATTTTTCTAAGTGAACCTTTGTCTACATATTCACGCTGTATGGTTGAATTGATGAACATGCTTTGTCTTCCATTTGTCATCCATGTTGAAAATCTCCTAAAAATGTAGGTATATGGTACTACTAAATGACGTTACTTCCGGCAAAACCGGAAGCCGTACTTACATCGAGTGTAAGTATCCCAAATAATGCCATTTTTAGTCTATTTCCATTTCTCCAAAAATTCATTTGTCTTGCTTAATAAAGAAAAGCGATAGTAATTTTGATGATAAGAATTACTGAACATTATGTTTGTCTGTTGAGAATATCATCCTGGTTGGAAAATTTTAGAAAAGACCGGCAGTGATAACAATCTTAAGAATATTTAAAAAGCAGCTTTTTGTCTTATACACGCCTCCAAATATTATTCTTGCTTCATATAGAGACAAGTAAATAAGAATATACTATATAAAATGAGTAATTTCCACTCAAAACTTAGAATACACAAAAATCTGTATATGAACACCCACTAGTGCTTTAAACTAACTGCAACGATAAAATCAACTTGGCCGCTGATTGTTGAAGATGTTGTAACGCATTAGTTTCATCAAAAGACAAGTTAAAAGTCAAGTTTAAGTCGTTGCACTAAAACATCAGTTACTTTCTTAGAGAAGTAAAGTAATTTTTTAAAGAATTTAACGATCAGGTTTCAAGATTTTTGTCAAATAGTGGAAAAACATCTCTGAAGATTTCATTATACGGGAACAAGAGATAACTAAATTTTACATTGTATCATCAATTTTTACTTTATCATCCGCAGTATGATTAAGTAAATTGAGATTTTAGCGAAAATAGGTCTTTTTGGGTTCATATTTAGAAATTTTATGATCAATTTAGAGCTGAAAAGCTTTTGATTCAAAAGGGTCCAAAGGAACTGGATGTTTCCTCTAAGCATTTTTCACGGATTTTGCAAATGAACTGCCATTTCTGTAATTTCGTCAAAATAGTTCAATAATAAATTAAAGTAGAGGAAATTCTGGATTATTTATGTCAATGTAATTTTTTGGCAAAATTAATAGTTTATCCGTATGAGCAAATTCTTTTTGATCGAAATCGTGTCTGCATTAAAACTTAGTTAGCCAGGATTTCGACAATTATTTTCATTTTGACAGTAGGTAGTGTCAAACGCTGATTTTTTGACAATACCTACTGTCAATATTATCAATCAAAATATCTGTAAAATCCTGGCTACTTGTTTTATTGTAATGCAGACACGATCGATCTCGATTAAATAGAATATCATGCAGCTAAACTATTATATTTATTTATTGTATGATAAAGTCATGTGCCACATCAGATTTTTTTATTACTATATAAAATATTTATTTCTGATTTTTCAAACATATCTCAGCATATCTCAGATATGTTCAAACCGTTAAACCCCTCCAAATTTATACTTATGATTTAATGATAAAAATTAAAAAACTATTTTATCCATAGACACCGTCATTTGATAATTTAGTATCGAATTGATACGAACAAATCCAATTAAAATTTACCGTAATTGAGTTTATTTATTTTAAACGTAAATTTATGTACAACTGTAAGTAATATTATTGATTTGTAAGTGAACAAATCAACTATTCAAACAAATCACCGTTTATTGTGGCACACATTCGAACACCGGTTCTACATCCGTTATAAGAATTCAATGAATTGCATTCATTATTCTTTGTTTTAATTGTTCTGACGAAGGAAACTTAAACTTTTGCGAAGTGTCAACACGACATGGCTGCTGACGCTAACATAACCTATGTCAGTATGACTAAATCTTACTGCCAAACACCTTTTAAATAGTATTAATATCGTCATAAATCGGATATAGGTAAATCATTAATTATAAATTTTAATATCCTTAACTATGTGCTGTTCAAATAATATACTAACAATATTGCATTTATGAAAAGCTTGAAAGATTATTTAGGTGACAGGAACTTTGATGAAAACTTCATCAAAATTTCCATCGAACATTTGACAAGACTTTGACAAGAAACTTGTCAAAACTTGTACAGTGTTGCTCAGGCATAACAGTTTCATGACAACAATCGTCACTGGCAACTACTACATGTGTAAAGAATAAAATCTGGTTTCTATGGTTACATAACTTAATTTGAACTTGAATAATATTAAAATAAAAATGGAAATTATTAATTAACTTCTATAGTTAGAGTATAAATTTCCCGGGGGCACTATTCAAATGGAGATACGTTAGAAAATCACTATCGAACATTTTCTTCCCCTTTATAACTCAACCAGAGGCCATACTGCATATAATCAAAGAACAAGTATGGCCATAAAATCAAACAAATATTTAATATTAAAACGCTTGTTAGTCTTAGAACATTACGCGAATAAAAAATACATTAACGCTTAATTAATTACAAGTCCGAAGGCTTGAAAACAACCCACGGTAATGCGTTTTACAACTTCGGAGCACATCACCTCCGGAATGCCAATTAATTTTTATGCGCACCGCGCGACTCACATGTTAAATAATGCATCAGCGTCTCAGCCGGACGGTAAACTAAACAATACCGTCATTTAGATTTTATAATTTTAATGTCCCGAAAAACGTCTATTTAAATTTCCCGCCACTCGCCACTCTCACCCGACGCATTTTTTCGGCCGGCGCGCTCTGCATTACCGATCGGTCGTGCGCAGCAAATCAATCGCCGCGCCGGCCGTCCGGCCCGCACGCTGTTCTCCGAGAAGTACTTAATTAAAATTCGGGAATCTGGACGTTTTAATGTTATTATTTCAACGAAAGCCCACTTGATGCGGGGATGCCGCGACTGGTAGACGAAAAAATCGCGCGTGCATGCCTATCCCGAAGGCCTTACCGAATTGTATGGGATAGGTTGAACTTACCGAAGAATGTTTAGTACTTGCGGCAACGCTAGGGGCACCAATTCAGGATAGTCGATAGGGATTTGTTTCAGTTATATCATGGTTTGTTGCGTCGTGAAACGTACCTGAAAATAAACAGAAAAAACAAGTTAGAAAACAAAATTTTTAAAGTTACAGCATAGGTTATATTACTCAGAAACTGTGGGAATGAAACCCATTGAAAAAGGAAGAGAATAAAACAAAAATGGAAGGCGATCTGAGGTCGGGAGGTGGAAGAGGGTGAGTTTTTAAGGGTAAAGAACGGTTTATCTCGATTTCCGCAAAACTACAAGTCCTATGGAAACAAGTTAAATAGCAAAGTTGTAGGTAATAAAAAGATTTACAACTTTTGTATTCACTCTTTTTTCACATAACCTTAAAATTAATGAGAAAAAGTAAAATGATTAAGTTTTTGTTTTTTTTTATCTTGTATAAAAAAGAATCATTCACGAAATTTGGTGAAAACTTGCCTTTTTATGTCCCAAATACACTGTAATTTTTTTGATTTAGAATATTTATTTTTTCGTCTTATTTTGACTTAATATCGAACATCCTAATTTTCAATCGAAAATTCTCACGTCAAAACATTTACTGGGCTAAAATTTTCCGTAGGTCACTCAAGTGTATAAGTTATCTTAAAATAGCAATAATAGGCATCTACGCATATAATTTAAAGAATATTCTACAACTTTCTCAAAATATTGTAGATGTCTTAACTTTATTAACTTATTTGGTTGTTAATTATAGTAGTATATTTGGACTTGCCAGTTTTTGTTTATCAATGTAACATGGAATCTTACGTTTTTCGAGTAATTAAAGTATAAATCTTAATAAATAGCTCAAAAGTATACACAACGATTAAAAAGAAATTCGGATTCGAATTTTTTCTATTTCTTTGATTTTTTTGAGAACATTTACCATAGTAATGTATACTTTTTTTACACCGTCAGAGAGTAGAGATTTCAGCGAACAAAAAGCCCACCGACTTTTTCAGACGGGAGATATTTTAACGTGAGAATTTTTGATTGAAAATTAGGCTACTTTTTCGATATTAAGTCAAAATTAGATGAAAAAATAAATATTTTAAATCAAAAAAAGTACAGTGTGTTTGGGACATAAAAAGGCAAGATTTCACCAAATTTCGTGAAAGAAATTTTATTTTTTCGTAAAAGATAAAAATAAAAAACCAAAAACTTGGTTATTTGAATTTTTCACATACATTTTAGGGTTATGTGAAAAAAGTGTAAATACAAAAGTTGTAGATCTTTTTATTACCTACAACTTTGCCATTCAACTTTTTCCATAGGACTTGTAGTTTTGCCGGAAATCAAGATAAACCGTTTTAACCCTTAAAAACTCACCCTCTTCCACTTCCCGACCTCAGATCGCCCGTAAATTATTTTTCCTTTCATTTTTGTTATATTCTCTTTCTTCTCCCATGGGCTTCATTCTACTTTTTTTTTTGTTTCAAGAATTATCGGCCCTGGTCAAATTCTGGCTTTGCTGATTAAAAAAAATAATTACTTAAAACATCTTTATTTTAACAAACCCTTCAAATTCTGCGATTTTAATTTTATTTCGATATAATTTATTTAGTTGAGAAACTGGGTATTTGTGTTTTGTCTTTATTCTTATCCAATTATTCCTCGAAAATTATTGTTTTTCTCGTTTTTTTTTTTAATTATACTTTATAAATACTAAAACTAATGGATATACAACCTCTTTTCATTCGGCGTTTTGATATAACTGCATTTTGGAAGTATGACACAATCTCGTTTTACAGACTAAGTTTTCTTAAAAACATTAATTATATTTCTATTTCCCAGATTTCTCTGTTTATGAGAAATATATTATTAACTCTTTCAAGCATTGTGGATATTTGCAATTACTTATTTTTTTATAAGAGTTGTGAGAGGGAAGATGAATTACAATTTCATAATAATTTAGCAATTCACAGTACCGTGAATTTTCCAAAACAAATGGAACATATTATAGCAGCTACTATTTACACAGATTTTAGTGTTTAATTACTTTGGTTCTACAAATGGTTATTTATTACAAACAGAGAAAAAAGTATTTTTTTAATCGTTGCAAAAACTACAAAAGTCCAATTTAATTGTCGAAACTTAACAATAATAAAGAAGAAAATATGTCACTTGTTAACTTGTTAACTCCTGAAAATACGAACGACACGCACATTTTTTAGTTTACAAATATTTGTTTAACGAGGTAAGTGTCACTTTCGCAGTCTAACTGCCAAGAGGACTACCATAAGATTGAGACACAACTACTTAAAAAACACTCCACAAATTACATTCTCAATGATTTTTTTCAATGACTTGTCACCGGGAGATGTCCTTTTCTGTTCCATCGTCGAACGATAAAAACTGGAATTTAAGCCCAATTATTTCTCCTGGTTTGTACTTTGCAGAGCTCACGTTCATTACAGTGGCCTCCTGTAATGACTAAGGGGCACTACGGTCTCTCGCTAACTAGTTCACGACTAGTTTCATTCACAAAAAAGACAGACTCACACGCGTTATTCTCTCCCGTTGTGACTCGGTCTTTGGTCCGCTAACGAGTTTATTATTCCATGGGACATTTTTCCTCACAGTCGGCCGTTTTCCTAAGTGAGAAAATTCCTTAATAAAGCGGCTAAAGTTAGGTTTAAGACAGCAGCAAAAAAAGAGTTGTGCGAGCACAAACGTATCGCATTTATTAACAGTAATTGTGTGATTGTGCAAGTCGTTAGCGGTTTTTGCGAGCCTGCTTCGCGACGACAACGACATCTACACCACACTTTGCCGGTATAACTCAACTGCTAACTGTCATGGAGACCGCCTTGCGAAACTGGAACAATTTTTCGTTACGAAAATGCTATTATTTGACCATATTGTGCGCTGAAATAAAAGGTATCGCCGGTAGGAAAATTTATTGCGCCAGGATAATTGATTGGTACGATTTGTCCGGTAGGTACAACCGTTTCTAGACGCGAAACATTAAATAATACTGCGCGGCTAATTTAGGTTGCCGGTTTTTTAATTTAAAGTATATATAAATTCTGATAGGCGCCGGATCGCTCCCGTCCATCGAGGAAGGTCTAAGACAGATGGCAATTTAGCCGCGCTGTAAATTGCAAATTTGCAAATTGATGGGGCCACTCGGCGAGGCAAGTATGCCGGAATGAAATACTGTGATTGCATTTTAAACAATGCTAAATTTTAGTGTGGGAAACCGAGTACCGGGAGAGTTGAAATTCGATTTCCCAATGACCGCTTTATGTTGCATTGTGCGGCAAGATATGACTTCAAATGACATATTACGTGCCAACGCTATAATCTACAGAAAAAAATGATGTACGATCTTGGACCGAACAACCAGGCGAACAATAATTCCACAACGATTATTTGGTGGACTGAACTGAAATAAAGAAGTCACACACTGATTTTAATTAATTTACTTATAGAAAAGTTAATTAATTTACTTATAAAAAAATAAGTCATTTCAATCCGCATAAGTGAAAATGTTGTTCAAATGTGATATAGTAGATTGTTTGTTTGTATATCTCCATATCATGTGGAAATTGCTATCTAAAGTAAGTTTCTGAAAACCTGAAATAAAGTTCAGCTTTTCTTATAAATGTTTTTTTATCAAATCTTGCAGTAATTGGTTTCACTATTAATATTATTAAGACTATTAACATAGCACCAAGTAATAATAAAAATTAAATAGCTAAAATTGAATATATTACTCTAGGTATACACGCAAACAAATTTCATAGATTCTATCTATTTATTTATCTTTAAAATGATGAAATAATAAGAGTTAACTTGTTGAGAACCGCCTTTTGAGAACCGACTCTTTTTATGACACAATTTTAAAAATACTTTATAATTACATCGTCTAGCTAACCCCTCAACCTCCTCAGTACGTTATGACACCCTGTATAAAAAAAAGTTTTTCTGTGTTTCTGCAACAAATAATGCGAGAAACAAAACATTAGTGGAAACAACTATTAATGAAACCCAATGCAATAAAAACCCATTTTTAAAACAATTGTGAAAACTGACTTTTCTCTCTAGTGACATGCATCACAAAAAGTGAACATTTCAGTTCGAAGATTGTAAAATTTCGTATATTTCAGTTTCTCTCGCCAATATATGCATTAGAAAATAAAACTTGATCGAAATATTGTACGTTTTTAGAACATTCTGAAAACAGGTCCAGTTTAGGATCTAAAATATAATTTTATACTGACTCATACAGTTGTTGTAACGATATAACTTTTATCAGTATTGTTCTTGAATATTCTGTAGTATCGAAAGAATTTATGTGTGAAAGTTAGATCAAAATTTGCTGGATATAATTTTTTTGTTTGTAATTTTAAATTCCTCTGTTATTTTCAGTAAGGTTGTCAACGGCACTTTTTATATTAAATTTGTTACCAAATACTTTTTGTAATTTTAACTTAAAAGCAGAAATAACAGTCTCGTAGAATTTTGATTCTAGTTTCTTATTACGTGGATTCAAATTCCATTAATCCCTGAGATAATGATGATCATGGCAAAGTTTAACAATATTTCAAAATGCAACTTGTATGTCAAGTTGGCTTAGAAAGACGCGATAATGATTTTTTAATTCTTCTTAATGGGTTGGGATTGGTGGTCCAACGACATCGATAGCTAAATCGTTTCTTCTATTCTTCAATAGACCTTCATTTGTTATTGGCTTATAACGCTATCCGAATATTTTTTTCTTAATGCAATCCCGTTTTATTTTATTCTTACACAGTTTTTAATTGTCTTAGGGTAGTTGTTTAACTATTTTAATGGTGTAATATCTTTTAAAAAATAGAAAGTTGTTGTTTGTAAATAAATATAAGTCTGAAAAAGAAACTCGGACTCAAAATCTGTCAAACTGTTGTAAAACGTGATTATAGCAATGCATTTTGCTGATTTAAATTAGCTGGGCTAATCGTACTTCTGATGTCTTAGAAACCTCAAAAGGGTGTCATACTAAAGCTCAACACTTGTACTTATCTTATTTTACAACTGTCTCTTTTTCTCGAAAATCTTCTTTTATAAGGCTTAAAATGTTTATGTTATCAGTAAGACAACGATCAAAATCAGTACAAAACATAGGGTTACCATTAAAAAAAATGACGATGACGTGAAGGAAGTTCGCAAAGTTTTCAAATTGCGACTATCGTATTGAAATATTTAACACTCTATTTATTTGATCAATCTGAAGATGTAATTTAAATTCATATTGTATGTTATACACACATAAAAATACGGAGTTGGATTTAACACCGATTCAACACCGCTATGGATCTCCCTCGCGACCGTTTGCGCATGTAGTTAAATCAGACGGAGTTGAATTTTTACAGAGCTCATTCACTCTTTTTATAGTTATTATTATTTGTAACGGAGTTGAAAATATATGTTTAGGGAAATGCAGGTTTACTCCTTTATAGACATAAAATAATCTCCCCGCGTGTCAAACTTCCGCGTTCCGGAGTGCAAAAGTTCTTCTGTAGTAGTGAAATACATCCGTGGAGATGTTACGTAACTCCTTTATTAGTGTTAAAATTACCCTGTTGCGGGGTGCTTTTCTTTTATTGGCAAAATTATTCTTTCCCTAAAAGAGTTGTTTGTGTACGTAATGAAGTTAAATATGTACCAAATAGAGTTGCTTTTTTTCAGAGCGGTTCTTATCTTTATTAGGAATATGACGGGGACCAGTAAAAATCAAAAATACATTTTAACAATTTATTTTTCGAAACAACAAGTAAATGAATATACACAATACTCAATAAATAAAATACAGTTTATCCTAAATATAACAATAATCCGTATAAATATTAATAATAATAAATTAATAACTAATATCAAATATAACAGAGTACATAAAGTCTAGAGTACTTTCATTAATAACTAAGGACATATAATATAATTGGTAACTATATACATATCATTCGCCTTATTATAAGGAATGTGTATAAGGATTTGTATTAACATCGTCATCCTCTTCGCCCGTCCTTATTACCAAAGTAATTCCTCGTTGACTGTGCCATATGAAGTCTACCAATAACTAACTCCTTGTCGATTCCATAACTCGCGTCATCATAATACTTGATATCTTGATATTTTGTCTCTGCTATTTTAAATACCTTGCCAACTGTACATAAAAAAAAGAAATATCTGCAGAATTGTTGTATTTTTGTATGTTGTAAGGCAAATAGAAAAAATAAAAAAAACACTCTACTTCATAAAAAAAACACAAAAATCGACATGCATTCTGTAGGTACAATGCAGTGTCATACTCAGTATGAAGGTACCACAAATGCGGCAACAAACGTACTGCGCATTTGACTAGCCGGTATCTTCACAAGCTTTTTTCTATAGTATGTACATTAGTAGTGTGTGTAACATTTTTATAAACTACAAAATTATAAAAGCATGTGAGCACAACGAATAAGTAATGTACACGCATACATATGTCTACGTACATACATACATATGTAGTAATATAAGTAACTTACCTGTAGTATTAATTGTGTCGAAATTTAATACATCGTTGATAATTCTGACCCATTTTTTTTTATTTTTCCGTATTTAACTCGTATGAAAATACACTGCTCCATTTGAAATAATAATGTAAGTACTTACATATAAAATATTAAAAGTAATGGAAATGAAACTCACTCTCAACTGCACCCCGCAAACTTAGGAGTATAAGTGACGACCACAACACACTGCGAAGCAAACTGCAAACCGTCTTGATGGCGACATGTTGACGCCTGTTGTTGTCAAACCGTAAGTTTTTGCCTTTACAGTATAACTCTTACCTTTTTGGAGATTATTCACTCCAAAACGGAGTTAGAAATCAATATTACACAGGGAATTAATGTTTACTTTTAGGAGTTTTATCACTCCGTCAGAATGTTCAGTCATATCAACTCCAAAAAGTGTACTTTCTCTCATTTTGTCAGTTATTTCAACACCCTGCATGGTGTTAATTTTCATTTCACAGCTCCAGTGAAAATTTTCACCATTATGGATATAAACTATTTTCAACTCCGTGCTGTGTAGTTAAATTAACTCCGATATTACGTATATCAACAATTTTTAGCACACAATCAACTGATTTTCGGAGAAAAAATCACTCTTTTTTGTGTACAACTAACTACGTGCAAATTCTCTCCGTAAAATTTTTATGTGTATACTGTTGTTACTTTTACCAATAATATTTACTTTTATCCTAACCCAGATATTTTAAATCCATTTATAAAAACCGTTATAAAAAATGTTAAAAAGTAGTGTCGATAGACAAGAATACGATATTTTCAAAAATGTAAAAAAAAATGCGAAAAACATGTCTAATTAAACAGTTAAACCGATATTTCTAAAGGAATTTTGATATATTGAACAGAAATGGTAAATTCGGGTATGCGGTAGAAAAAACTATAAAACTTTTTGAAAATAAGACCATAATAATGATTAAATTAAAAAAAACATAAGACCAAAATTTAAAAAACTGCACCCATAAAAAGCTAAATAAAGTATTGAAAGCCGAGATATCAGGAAGACTAAGAAGAAATTCCTGCTAATTAAGGTGAGAGTGGACACTTTAAACGACCACATTTAATTAACCAATCAATTAGCTCAACAAACTGCAGACTGTAAACAAAAATGCCAACCCAGCATATTTACTCATTGCAACTACTGCCCACCACGAATCACACACACAAGAATTCGCAAACGAAAATTCGTTGCGTCGAAATTACACGTCCGTACATTGCAGAAACATACATTTCGACCTATAACCTATGACTTTTCATTTCGAAATATCGCGAAGTGCGCTATGCCGGCGTAACACAATGGGGCCGATGCTAAACCGTTGAATCTTGGGCGACGCCCCAAGCCAACCTGAATGGCATTCCTTCTGTGCTGCGCTCAACATGCCAAGGACGCGCGTTTATTTGGTTATATCGTACCGTGCGTATATGAGAACGGTACAATATGATCACCGGCGCTGAACAGCATGCGATCTTACAGTATAAATATAAATAAAAAGGCGAAGAAGACGTTTAAAGGCCATCTCGGTCGTTTACTGGCGTCCTTCTGTGTAGGCGATTAATTTGATCCAACTGTGCGAAGTCGTTATATTTTTGGTACTGCTTAATAATAACACCGAGAAGGCTACAAGAGATTTGAACCAGTGTGATGTAAATTTAAACCTGAGTATTGCCAGTTATTTTCATAATTTCACGTCTCAGCAGACCATTGATAGAATACTGGCATCTCTTTAAGAAACAATTTGTTCCCACTTATTTAATCATAGATTAGTGGAAATCAATCAACATCACTCCTCGTCAAACATTTACAAGGAATTTCGAAAAAAACAGTGTTCAGCAATTCAAAAAATCTTGATATTTGGAGCATTGTATTTACTTTGAAGACTAGAAGAAAGTCCTGTTATCATTTTTGTAAGTAAATGTAATAAACTAAATCGTCAATTGAAGAAAAATAACCCATAAGATGCTTCTCTAACTTATATAACTCAAGAACGAAGCATGCTTGGATAAAGATAAATAAGCCTCATTCCACACAGAATTGTCTAGTTAATGAAGAGATACGGAAAAAAAATGTTTTGTAGGTGTATTGAAACATTCTGAATATAGTTCTGAATATAATTCTATAAAATACAACAATTTTTGAAAATAATATTTTTATCACAATAATAATAATAACCAGTCTCCCAGCCAAAATCATAATTGTTACAAACACAGTAAGTATTCGGTGTCCTATTTGCAATAGATTTTTCATGTTTTTGCACATACAGCCTTTGTCAGTAATACTGTCTCTGTATAGTTTACAGCAAATTTACAAAGGAATATCCTGTGTCAGAACCAGGGCTGATAAGTTTAAAACACATTGTTTTAAAAGAGTGTTTTAAACGTGCTATGAAACAAATATTTTGTTTTGAACATGTTTTAAACAGCTTGTTTTAAATCTGTTTTAAACTACTAAAATTTTAAAAATTGTAAAAAGAATGTTTTTCAAAAAATATAATAATACAATAACAGTGGTAGCAAATAAAGTAAGGAATGAAAAAAGCCGATCAAAATGCTTACAAATTAAATATTTGTGACAACTAAAACATTTTATATTTTCATGTTTAAAACATGCTTTTTGTGAAGTGTTTAAAAACAGTGTTTCGCTAAAAAGCAGCACTTCATAAAAACACTTGCTTGTTTTGTTAAAATGGTTTTTACATTTTTTTAATTTTACTTTACTGGTAAAATCATTTTCTTAAATCTGTTAATTTTATTCCCATTACACTTTTTAGATGCCTTATTAGTCACTTTTCTCTTCTGTTATCTTGTTCTTGTCGCAGGATGTAAATTTAAACCTTAGTATTGCCAATTATTTTCGTAATTTAACTTCTTATTGGCTACTCACGTTTAGGCAGACCATTGATAGAATACTGGCATTTTAAGAAACAATTTGCTCCCACTTATTTAATCATAGATTAGTGGAAATCAATCACCATCACTCCTACGTCAAACCTTCGCAAGAAATTTCCACAAAATGTGTTTAGAAATTCAAAAAATCTTGATATTTGGAGCATTGTATTTACTTTGTATTTATTGAATCTTTACTAGAAAACATTCCTGCTATCTTTGTTTAAGTAAATGTAATAAACTGAATCGTTAATTGAAGAAACATAACCAATAAGATTCTTCTAACTTATGTAACTAAAGAACGAAGAACGCTTGGACTAAGATAAATAAGCTTCAATCCACACAGAATTGTCTAGTTCATCAGAAAATACGAAAAAATGAATTTTTGTAGGTGTATTGAAACATTGTTAATATAGGAATAATAAAATAAAATAATATTTTGATAAAAATATTAATATTAGTATAATTCTAACCAGTCTCCTAGTCAGAATCATAATTGTTTCAAAGACAGTAAATATTCGGTAGCCTATTTGCAATAGATTTTTCATGTTTTTGCAAATACAGCCTTTGTCAGTAATACTGTCGTTGTATAGTTTACAGCAAATTACACAGAAATATTCTGTGTCAGAACCAGGGCTGTTATGCTTAAAACACACTATTTTAAAACAGTGTTTTAAACGTGCTATGAAACAAATATTTGTTTTAAACATGTTTTAAACAGCTCGCTTTAAATCTGTTTTAAAGTATTGCAATTTTAAAAATTGTACAAATAATGTTTTTAAAAAAATATAATAATACAATAACAGTGGTAGCAAGTAAAGTGAAGAATGAAAAAAGCCGATGAAAATGCTTACAACTGAAATAATTGTGACATCTAAAATATTTTTAAAACAAGCTTTATTTCATGTTTAAAACATGTTTTTTGTGAAGTGTTTAAAAACAGTGTTTTGTTAAAAAGCAGCACTTCATAAAAACACATGCTTGTTTTGTTTAAAATAAAATGGTTTTTATAACTTTACTGGTAAAATTATTTTCTTAAATCTGTTAATTTTATTCCCATTACACTTTTTGGATGCCTTCTTAGTCACTTTTTTCTTCTATTATCTTGTTCTTGTTGCAGATTTTCGTTTTCAGGAGTACCTATAAGTCAAAATTGCAGTTTTGTGGGGCCATTTATTGATATTAGGTTTTCGTACTATGACTTTAAGCAGTAGTTGGCCCATTTCAGGCATAACTTGTTATATCATCTGCAAACCAACTGAAGGTGATTGAGGATCGAACAATTCTGAAGGCTGAAAATCTACTGATATTGAAGGCTGAGGATCGTATGACGATAAAAGCTGAGTTTTATTAAAGATCACTCGATCACTCTTGAACCACCGTAACCAACACTCAAGTCATCACGATTATTTTTCAGTAGCTCTGTAAACCTTTTCAAGTGTTCCTTATTTCAATAGTCACTAGATCGATATCTGCCTATGATATTTTTATTTATATTGGACTAACTCAGTATAGTCAACCAAGCAAACTTTGCCATTCTGATTACTAGGTTATAAGAATCCAGCCTAAAGAATATTGAACAACCGCACTAATAGAGTCAATCGTCTTGAATATTTGCTTATGCAACTTCAAAACAGAGACACTTCTATAATGAGATTTTGTAGTAACAAGCTTTATTTATTCCCAGAGACATCAACGCGACGATAGACAAGTCTAAAGACAGAATTATAAAACAACACTAAATCTTTCAATTTCAACTGATTCAGTGCAAAGTAATTAGATACATTTGCACCATTTTGACTACCTAAATACTTTCATAGACACACAACATTTGTTACATTACCAACCTGTCAACCAACTGCTTCTAGATTAGCAACTCTTCACTAACACTCCATCCAAAATCAGATCGCTTATTATACAAATAATAAGTCATTAGACCCAAAGCATTTATCAAACTGTCAGTGGAGGCAAGCTTAGAAGCGATACAGTCGACTTCCTGATATAGATATGCCACCCACACGCCATCTGGTGGAAACAATGGGTACGGACGACGACGACGACCGCGGACAAAAAGCGAAGAGATCAATTGTTCTTTCTTACTTCGAAGCTCGCGCGTTTATATTTGGAAATTTATTGTATCTAATTTCACGCCAGTTTGTCTTGGTAGAGTTACCCTACTACCGTTGACTGGACTACACCATAGATTTATATCGCTGGCTAGAAACCTACGCGAAGAATTTGAAACTATCCGTACGAGTCAGCCCACGTATGTCAAAAATTTCGACTCGAAGAGATATGGGGACGTAATTGTTTTGTAAAATAATATTAGGAGGTAGGTAGGTAGAGATGATAAGATTTGGTTGCGCCATATGAAAAAATGTGGTTTATGCTTGGAGATATCGACGCCGCGGTAAGCGACAAACCTGAGAAGAGAATTTAGATATTTTCATTAAAATAAATAATTATTTGACTCAGCAGCGTTATGTTAATCAAGAAAAATAACCATATTGTAAAAATCAATAATTAATTTCTGGAGATATGAACGTTAAGTTAAGCAACAAACCCACGTTTAGAACAGAAAAATTCAAAAAAGGACGAATGTAAAATTAAAAACAAAAAATAAATATCAAAGGAAAACACAATATGAGTATAGAAAAGCAGACTGCCCTTCTAACTGAGCTTGGCGACTGAATGAAACGTTGCGACACAGATGGATTGTTACAGTAAAATTTATGCGGACATTATCATCAGGATGCTGCATTCATAATTCGGTCTATTTGAATTCCATTAGTCGCATCCTACGGTAGACCGAATTTCCATCTCATGTATGTCTAGGATGGTACATTTTTGGGAGTGGAAGCCAACCTACTACATCCATTGTTCCAAATGCTGACCACCCCATTGCATGCATATTATTTGTTCTTGTATTTATTCTATCTTCTATTAAGGAGAAGTTCTTCCAGACAAAAATCTCAAATGAATTTAACTCTAAAAACTGTGCACATTTTTTTTTGTGGAGATAATTTAATCTATAAAAGTTTTGTTAAACATTTAATTTGTTTCTGGAGATACCAACGCTACGCTAGGCAACAAACCTGAGACTACTATAAAAAACTTTGTAACCCAACCCAAAAAATAATATATTGCTGGAGACATCAATAGTGCGTTAGGCAACAAACCCAGACTTACAGCAGCAAGAAATTAAAAAAACTAACGCAAAATTGCGCGATTGAATGCACATTGAAAGAAGATCTACTTTCCATCGCTTAATGCTCCGAAGGAGTTCATTGAAATCGCAGATTAACACTCACTACCAAAAACTTCGACCATCTGTTACACTTTCGTAACATAGGAAGATTTCTTTCGACAAAGAACTTAATAAACTATCACTTTGAGCGTTTATTTTCCAATAAATTTAACGAAAATGACTAATGCTTACCACTCGGAGAACAAATCGCAGTTATGCGGTCAGACTGTCATAACAACAACACCGGACAGCATGAGTATGTATAACAAAGGTATCTCTATCAATTATGTGGATAGTCATCGTTATTATATAATAAACTCGCGCATGTTATGCAGGGGCAGGTCGGACAATGCGATTGCAGATTTTACACATGACTAGAGTCGCAATTAAAGAAATAATTACAGGCTTCCGAAGCGCAGTGATTAATAATATCGAGCTGATGCTGATGCCCGATGATGCTGAAGGTACAAATAAGGAGACTTATTTTTATTACCCGTCAATAAATTAACTCTATTTAGAAGCAGTTCAACTTCATTACTATTGGTATTTATCCGCTGATTTATGTAACGCAATTTTATTCAACTCGGATGATGAAGAAGAGGAAAATATCTTCAGGAGAATTTAATTATATTTCAAACAAGTTACGTGTTTGTATAATATCGTATGTACATAATATGTATATGTATTAGGTATTGAAATCATGGGAACAGCCGCTGGGCAAATTAAGTTTTAAAATTTTGTTGTTGCATGAACACATAACTGAAAAACAGAGTATTTTTGCACTAAGATAAATAGGGGTCAATCGACTCAGAATTGTCTAATTAATCAAGAAATATGAAGATTGAATTAAAACTAAAATTTTTTTCTGGAGACTTCGACGCAACGTTACACGACGAACCCATGAAAAATAAAGTAGGGCGCCTTGTTTTTGATAAATGATGTGTAAAAGAGAGATGCGAAAGGAATTATCGGCGTATGATCACTTTCAATTGTTTCGGATGGTCCGTAAAAGTAAAAGTGCAAGCGAATTTCTTTTTACAGTTGTTCTCGGAGCCTTGAATATAATAATAATCGTTGTTGCCATATAAGCCGGCGAAGCGGGTATCTGCAGATCGTTGGCCACGCCCTTAACAGGCGAAACAAATGAAGAACACTCGATGAAGTTACGCAACGGAACACGTTGCACTCGGGAATAATTTATCCCAAAGGTCACGTGTATGTGTGTGCTTCTTCTTATTTTTGCTCCTTCCTGGATCAAGATGGATAGCGATCGATCTTCTGTTTCGAACTTTCCGATGTTCGACTGTCACTGTTCACCCGGCAGCCTGACTTCTCGATTTGTAGGATGTAGCCGAGTAGGACTCACTTAGGTACTTTCCATTGATAAAATCGTGACATTTCGAAACACGTGACGATTTAATTATGAATATTGAGGGCCTTATACGGGAGACGGTGACTTGATTTATATTATATGCAACGGGGACCCACGCGCCAAGTTCGTTACACTTATGGACAAATGACTTTTATATTTCGAAGCCCACGTTGATATTGTCCTCTGAGAGCCGGCGTAATGGTATTGACTTTTTTCAATACACTTCCTTTGCTCTTTAACAATTATTAGATTTTGGTGGGCGGTGGGTATTCAATGAAATTACTTACGGTATCCGAAGACCCGATTACACCAGGGCAATTTTAAACACGCCACGGAATGGTGTTATGTTGGTCCATGGGACATCCACCATTTCAAGTTAAGAAAATGTAGTAGATTCTTTATTGAAGAATTAATTAATATTGTTGAATGAGTGCATAATTTTCAAAGGTGAGCAATATTGGTGTTGGAAATAAAACCCGTTTGATCTTTTGATTGTTGTATATTTTAATGTACCGGTACCGGTTTCGATCAACTAAGTGATCATCATCAGTCTAAATTGTCGATTAATGAGGGAAAAAATAAAGACGAAAATGTTAAAAACGGAAAATTAATTAATTTTATATAATTGTTTCTCGGTGAAATATTAGTGTATTATGACATTGCAACAAAGTAAACTAAGTCGAAGTTATAGTTTTCACATTTCATTGAATTTCTCTAATGAAATTTTCTTAGATACCTCTTATTTTACAAAAAAAATGTTTTATAATCATACCAGGAAAACAATTAGTGTTTATATTGTTAAATTAGAGGAAAAATTGCTACTGACTGCCAAAGCAACAAACTTTACATCGAAATATTCGATTTTATTCTACAATACCTGAAGAATCGACAGATTAAGATATTATGACTTGAGTTTATTAACACAGATTGTCTCGAAAACTAGATATTTCCATGTTTTCGCATTTCGATTCTACAAATAACACAATCAGTTGAATCGCCGAGTTCGAAAACAGTATAAGTACAAGTCCACAGTAAATCCTATGGAGATTGATTCAGTTGTATTTTGTATTATTTTTTCGTCAGTATGATCATTTGTGTTTGACCCTGCGATTGATTTTATCATACGTATACGTATGATAAAACCAATAGCATGACAAAGTATTGTAATCGTGTCCAAAAAAGTTTTGAGACTTTTGCGGAAATATGTCCTTTCGGGTCCCCTGAACATTTTTGGCTAAGGTACAAAATAAACGGTGGGCCAAAAAAAAACGGTACCTACAACGGTATTTTTGATCACTCGTATTTCCTATAATGTTTTGTCAATTCAAATATTTCTTTTAAAAACGAATTGCCTGTAGTGTGAAGATTGAAACCGTACCACATTAGCAATAACAGGACGTTTCAATCCACAGTTATGTTGCTTTGTGTTTGGCTATGAAACATTTCTATCAACATCGTGTCAATTTAATGTGAAATGCAAGCTGTAATAAAATTAGTAGGTAATGAATTTTTTTTCCTTTGGTCAAAAGGGACAGCAGAGATTTTATTGCATCGAATACAGGGTGATTTTTTTGCATACAGGGTGAAATTTTTAAATATCGTTTTTTGCTGTTTTTACTGAAAAAAAGAAGTGGAATTGCGAATATGGTATGTTTTCAATCCTCACAACATAAGCAATTAGTCCTTCAAAGAAATGCTTGCTTTAATTTACTTAAAATCTTTGGAAATAGAAGTAATTGAACATTGGTACCGTTTTTTTTTGCCCACAGTGTAAGTTTCATGACCAAACTGAGAACTGAAAGAAGTTTTTTTCAGAAGGGTCCAAAGAGACTGGAGGTTTACTCCTATTATTTTTCAACGATTTTGTAAATGAGCCGCCATATCTGCAATTTTTTAATTTTTTTAATTTACGTCGACGATATTTTCTTGTAAAATTAATCGTTTAGGTGCATGAGCAAAAATTCGATTTGATCGATATTGCTTGTACTGCATTTGACAGATATGTTGATTCTATTGACAGTATTGTCATCACATCAGCGTTTGTGTCTGTTTCAGATTATTTTCAGTAAAAACAATACATAACGACATTATATTTAAAAAAAATATTATTATTTTTTCAGTAAATGCGATATCGTTTGGTTTTCTGATCATTCAGGATTATCAAAACATCCACCATATTTTTTTTTGGCAGGCTAATGGTATCTTAATTTTCAATTGGTACTAGTGGCTTTGTTCAAAAAATGATAATTTTGAAGTGAATACTTTTCTGAATGCAATGATGTTAAATAGTGTGTCTTTACATAAGAATAAGTTTAAGGAAAAGTGTCAAATATTGATAAATAATATCAATATTATGTAGATAAATAAAACACCTACCCATGAAAAACATACCAATTGATTGAGAAAAATGCCCTTAACATCATACAAAAATGTTTACTGAATGTTTGATTGATTATTTGTGATTTGAACTAAGAACTATCAGTGTTTAAAAAATTCGTCATGAAATGTTTGCTTCAATATCTCCGAAGGTATTAAGCTTAGAAGAATAAGTTTTACATCATACTAAAGAAGAAAGATGTTGGTAGATACATGAGAAACAAATATCAACTAAATATTCCGTCAAAGTCATCTGCCATGAACAAACTTTTGTATTTTTTTGACAGAATGAAAATTGACACAACGCCAAGAAGTCTATTGAAAACGCCCTATGCACTTGGGTTCAACTTACACTATTTTATATCATAAAACAAGCCATTACGTCTACTTCTGAATTCACACCAATCGGATTAATTACAATTGTTAGTAGGTATCTAATACTGATTTAAAGTTTGTAATCAAATAGCTCATTATTGTATATATGAATTCTTCCGCCAAAATAAATAAATAATTGCTGACGGTCTTTATAAATTATTTACCTGATTGATAACTGAATAGGTTCTTATAAATTTAATAATACATAATAATACGAATATAACACCTAACTTAAATTCGAAATCGTCAAAATAAGGGCACAATACATACAAATTAACCAATTCCACACCAAACAAACTAATTATTCCCCATTTAGGTTTAGCTTACGATTCAGTTATAACCCGTATGCCACCCAGCATGGTTTCTGTCGGTATCTATTAGGACTAATTAGGAAAGTGGGCATCGGATAGGGCATCCCGCGGGCCATAGCCGGCCACGATTAACCACTGATACCGCGACTAATTAACCGAGGAGATGTGCAATTTACCTGGAACGACCGCGCGGCCGTTCTACCCGCGTCGTTAACTACTGGCAGGTTAACTGTCGCCCGGTCTGCCGTAGCGCAACCTGGGGCAGCTCGCTGCTTACCGTCGACTTCCTAGTCCGGCCGTGCAGGCGTCTTTTTCCCGCGGCAGCCGCCGCCCGGCGGCAGCGGCGGAAAAAAATCGCAATGCATCCTGTTATGCATAGCGCTGGTTAACGGAATATGCAACGTTGGACGTGTACTTCAGATGTTCCGTAACAGGGTCTCCGCTGCGCAGGATGTTGCATGCGATCGGCAATTATAGCGTTTTGCCTGCCTTCCTGTCGCGACTAGTTGAGTAAGCTCGTTCGGTGTTCGCCTGGTTTTGTTTTGATGTTGGTATAAGTAAATTGGAGCATTTGGCTTGATGGGTTAACCAAGAGGTTGATGATGGTATGAGAGAACACGCTACATACTATAAACTGTTTAAATACGGATACATTTTTGATCCTACTTTTAAATTTTTTATCCTAATGTCATAATATGAATTCTGTTTTAGTGTGAAAGGTGCATATAATTCAAAGAAAGGCATTCTCACTTATTAATTGTGTCTGACAAAAAGAAAAAAGGGACATTTTTATTATTAGGCATTTGGAACCGTTTAAACGCTAGAAACAGTCTAGAAACAATTTATATTTAAAAGTATTGCGTATTTATAACTAAGTCATTTTCAAAAACGACGAGCTACTGACACGGTAGAAATCCTTTTAACATTGTTTAATTGCTTTCTTTTAACATTTAATCGTCTTGTTACATTTACACCGCTGACCTCAGGGACATGCGACTTTCACAGTTCAATTTGTAATTCAAAACAGCATAAAAAATAGGAAAAATATACAGGATGCTATATTTTAAAAAAATGGAATTTGGTTTGCTTCTCCAGATACATAACCATGTATATTCAAAAGTCATTCAAGTTTCTAGCTTAAGTCGTTTCCTAAGCCTTTTATTTAGTTACGTTTCGTCTTGCTGAAACTGATATAGCAGAAGGCATTCGGACTAATGGTATTTTTTTGATGACATGAAATCGGAATCTTATGTATTGTCAGAAAAAGAAATAGGAAATTACATTTTATTAAAACTAACATATCAAAAAACTATGAAAACTGCACCTCAAATTTAATAAGTACATATTCAGTGAACATATTTATATATATATTGATGATGCGTATTTAGAAATGTACTATCGCAGTTTTTTAAATATTTAAAATATTAAAAACAAATTTATTTTTACCTTGCTACGAATTTTGATTTTTAAATTGTTAAGCTGTTTATTAGTTATTTTGTAATTCTTAAGAATAATCTGTAGTTACTTTAAATAATTATGTAGGTACTTATATTAAATGCTGTTGCAAAAAGATCAATACCTTACTGATTATTTGTGATTTTTGTTAATTGTTCCGAAATGTTATATCAGTATTATTAGTATATATTATTTTTGTATAAAATAGTAATTCTTCTTAATTCAACATTGCATATGGGGCCCCAAAATTCAAAATTGCCCAGGGCCCCATGATGTCATAACGCGCCGCTGAAAACTTGATATGAAAACTTGTAATTAAAGAAATGACTTTTAACTCTATACTTACTACCCAATACTACCGCCCTTTCTAATCATAAGAGTATGTTATAGATATGTAATAACATGATAATATATATTTACTGTTTACGTTTTTTTACAAATCCTGGAGTTGGTGACACTAAAAGTAAACATTTTTTGGTGAAAAATTTACGTTTGTCGCGATTCCATGATATAAAGTAAAATAATTTCTGTAGACAAGTGTTAATTAAAGCCATTTTTAATGTTTCCTCACAATTCCTTTAATATTTATTACACATTTTAATTCATGTTTTTTAGCTGTGATCTGACAAAAGAACAACAAATATAATCTGTCTATAGTCTATCCTAACCTGTTATTATATTTCTTCTACCCCTTTTTA
The DNA here is from genome assembly GCA_964023965.1 of Melinopterus prodromus. NCBI lineage: Eukaryota > Metazoa > Arthropoda > Insecta > Coleoptera > Scarabaeidae > Melinopterus > Melinopterus prodromus. The sequence goes on from OZ030396.1 coordinate 11,290,735, forward strand.
ATTTCCGCCGAAAAGTGACTCTTATTTGACTTAAGAATTTGTTCTTTTAAGTCAAAAGTTTGGGTAGTTAGATCAATCAGCACACATTTTCGGAACAAACATTCACCTGCTTTGTAAAATATGAATATGTTATTATAAAAGCATTAATATTTTACATGCAATGCAAATAGCGCATCCAAATAAGACTATTGTTTTTTCCAACTATAAAAATAAGGCACCCGGGTCCCCCTTCTTAGTCTCTTTCCATCAATATTAGAGCTGTAGGACATTTGTACGTAAGATGCATTGACTGCATAATAGCACAATCACTAGTGCTGCATAGACATGTATGCGATTATATACACTCTATAGGAGACCCCTCTTACGACGAGAAACTAAAACTCCATCTATCGGCATCCTTCACACTATTTTCAAAACAACGACTTTCTTAGATCAAAACAATCGTTTTCTTAACGCAAATATTTAGGGTGTTTTCTATTAAAGAAATATTCTATATACAAGTATATGTTGTCTTAAAACAAACAAATTAAGTTAAGAATATAATTTTCTTAACATTAAACAATTATTCCTCTGTGTATAGGTACATTGACATGTGATTGTATTACAAACTGGTCCAGAGAATAATTTTTAACGTTAAGTTTTATCTTAGCAGGTTCCATTAGACTACAAACTAGAATAGAATAATTCACAAGAAAAGCTAATCTGATTCAGTTCATCACAATTTGGATAATAATAAAAAAGAAATAACCAAATAGGTAAAAAGGAGATGCATGCCAAAAATACAAAAGAATGGAACGGGGGACAAAGAGATGGCGAAGAATGGCGTCGAGGATGTAACATGCGCAAAGCAGGATAAAAAGGACACAATTGATAAAAAATGACGTCGAAAATACAAAAATTATAGAAACAACTAAAAATCTCAAATAAGAGCGACAAGGATAAAAGGTACATTGGTACATTGGAATGAAAAAAAAAAAAAAAAACGTCAAATAATAACGTTTTGTCATATATGGTCCGTTTCGTCTAGTTTTTCGTCTTCGCCCTTTATATTCATTTCGTTTTTCCCATACTTTTCGTGGATTGTTCTTTTAAAATGACACGTAGGGGATTGATCAAATATTTAGTCCAAGCAGATTGTATTACACTGTATCGAAGAAAAATGGATGGCCTACAAATTACACAATCATTAGTACGATTATCGTCTAATAGGGAACAGGTGGGTACACAACTGAATTACTACTTGCCCGACGCTGGAATTTTTGCATACATTTGAATAAGAAGCGCTCTTTCGTCGCGTTTCGTAAAATCGGCTCCGCGCAAAACCATTTCGAATTCCTTAATAGGTACCGTAATTTCAATTATTCTCGCTCGCATCTGCATTTTTTACTGATGCGTGCGTACCCCGACTAGATGTAAATACTTCTCCGTAACAGTATATTATGCTTTCTCCTATTCAATCCCAAGTATCTGCGCCTCTAACTCTTTCTTATCGATGTGTTGAACTTCTTAAGAGAGCACACGTGCTTTCTATGGACGTCTCTCAATGCGATTCTAATCTTTTCTAAGGTACAGCGCGCTCCATTGGACTTCTTGTTCTTTTTTCCTCACATTTTGTAGCACGCGACCGGCATCGAAACGCATAATTTCGTTTTCCAACTCGAGACGAGATGATTCCCGTCGTCGAAGAACGTTTTAAATGTTCATAATTAATTCCGAGTAATTAAGGATTTGTTCTCGTGGTATTTCAAAACAAAGATAGAGACGGCGGCGCGTGCCTCTTGTCTCCGTAGATTCAGTTGATGAGCCGCGGAAAAAAGTTGACCTAGATCGGAGGGACAATGGGTCAAGTCCCATGCAGTACAATGCGCTGAAATATGGCAAAGGATGCCGGTTCTCTCACAGCTGGTTAAGTAATACCGTCTTAAACGTTTTTCCCATGTCGTCTGGTATCGCAATATTGAAAATGCAAATCGCAGGTAATTATAATAACAAAGCGGCCGTTTAGTGCCGACGCGTTCTTTTTTTTTCTGCGGAATCTAAATTATGCTCTAATTATGCGTACGATATATAATCTAATTACTTTAAGTCAATTTGCAGTATCTTAATTGTTACATACACAGCTGAACTGATGCAACATGACTATACAACTCCATTAAAACCAATATTATGGGTCACAATGCATAGACGTGTTCTTTTTAAAAGTATCGATACACAGGAGGGAGTGGGGGGTTATGTATACAAATAAACAACACTCCTTGCATACTTAACTATGCATTAGTTTATACAACTAACAATAACAATACGCCTTTGCAATATTTACAAAAAAAAAATTAACTATTCACTATTAATGTCTGGATACAAAATATTACTGATAGAACTTGTTAGAAATTTTCAAATTAAAATTAAGATATGTAACCATAGAAACCACGTCTTTTAAGATATGTAACCATAGAAATCACGCCTTTCAGCAAGGAATTGATACGTACAAATCAAATTAAAATAGGACTGAACACATAATTGACTAAATTACATTGTATAAATGATTATAAATGAAATAATAAATGAAATTGTATTTCAAATGTAAATGTATGTAATAACACACTACAAACAGTTATTTATTTTGTAAGTAAACAAATCACGTCCTAATTCGGCACACAAGACATCATTCTTTATAAGAATTTCGAATTTCTCCCAGTGGTATAGATTCAAAAATAAAAACCCATAACTGTCAAAATAGATTCATGAGAATAAACGTCACTAGAAACTACTACATAAAGGAATTCTGAAAGTATTCTATGCAATAAACGGCACTATGACTTAATAATTGTAGTCAAATAAAAATGTGTGTTTGCCACTCCATAAAAATTAATACCGCTGCTCTGTACAGAATTTGTTAAATTGGTTGCATAACCTACTATAATTTCGATACTTGTTTCTCTTAAGCATGGGCATGGCCTATTTCGACTACAATTATTTATAATGACTCTATATAATTAGGTACTTAGACAAGCTTAGCCAAAATTACCGGAACATCTAACTAATTCTCCAACGGGAAGAAATTGAAAAGAAAAATTCAAACAAGTTTTTGTTTTTAAACAAGCTACCTATCGTTTTCATATCGTTTACACTGTGGGCCAAGAAAAGCGGTACAAATGTTCAATTTCTCATATTTCCAAAGATTTGAAGTAAATTCAAGCAAGCATTTCTTTGAAAAACTAATTGCTTATGTTGTGACGATTGAAAACAAACATCGTTTTTAAAACAAATATTTGAATTGACTTAATATTATTATTAAATATTTGTTTTTTTTGCCCACTGTGTATTTTCAATATACTGGATGCTCATTTTATCACAAATTTGGTATATATAAAACTCCATACATTATTAAATTTTTTGATTCTAAGATTAATTCTAATAATTTAGTATAGAAATCATTTTTTTTATAAAATGCGTTATTTTTTATATATTATAATCGACTAACGAAAAATAGTTAAAATTACCAGAACACCTAAATACTACTCCAACTGTTGTGTTTTTCTCGTTCAAATATATTTTTCATATGCAGGATTTTTATTTAATTTTGCAAATTGATAACTATTTAGGTGTTCCGGTATTTTAGAATATTTTTGGTTAATATTTTATAATAAAAAAATAACACATTTTATAAAAAAAATTATTCCTATATAAAAAAACATTCTTATGCCCGGGCTACACTAACGCCTAACGCCTTTATGCGTTAGCTAACGCGTCATCATTTTCCGCCCTTCTGATAGGCCAGTTAGTGCGTTAAATCATGGTCACACTCTATTTTAACGCATTTATTTCAACATTACGCGTTAGCCATTAGTGTCGCACGGACTTTAGAATTAAATTTATAATTTAAAAAATTAAATAATATATAGGGTGTTGTATTTAAAAAAAGAAAGGTTACCAAATTTCTAATAAATAAATTTCTAATAAATCGAGCACCCTGTATCGTGAAAATATATTTAAACAATAGCGTTGGTGTTCCTGTAATTTTGGGAAACCCTGTATATTTACTACTATACATATTCCATGAACGATATTTGGTGTCTATGGTTACATATCTTATCTTTTAAACATTTTAGTTAGTGCAATTTTTACTTAAAAATGGGGATTATTGATAGAATAAACTTTTATAGTGAGACCATAAATGTGAGATGTGTTTTCTCAAACATACGATTTGTTTCACAATGTCTTGTCAGCAATTTCCATTATAATATGCATTATAATCATTTTTCTTTTTGAATGTAAAAATCAAACAGAGTCGTTATATATAGTTATATTGTACATTGGTTTTGTCATCACATTACCAATTTCTTGCTATTACCAAGTTGTGTGCCAAAGAAAAATGCAATACAACTGAAGACAAATCGATATCCATCCACAGAATAAATAAATTACTCAGAGTAAAATTTTTAAAACTTCTAAAACATCTTAACTTCTCTAACTTCTGTTTATAAACAAACAACAAACTTTATTAAAGTAATCAAAGTATAGAAGATGGTGATATACAGGCCGTAAAGTAGTCAATTTTATTAATGAGAGAGATACGGATGAATCGATGGGAACGATACCGACCGACCGGGTCGTGAAAACTGTGTCAAAAGGAAATTGATCGCCGGCTGAAAAATGCCGAGATCCGTCCGGTATCTCAAGGAAAGACCCGTTTCTGTAGCGTCGGCGTGTCGGGAGCACGCGTAAAAATATCATTCGCAATTAGGCTCGTTTAAAAGTCACCGGAAATTACCTATTTGGGTGTTTATAAGCACCGCTTCGCGCGCAAATGTCAGACGTCCACCACCGTTCGACTGCCCGTTAGTTGCAGTTACAGTTTTACGATTATATTTTGACCCGAACCGACGATGAAATGGCATCGCGATGACTCACCGGACATCACCAGTGTATGTCAAGGGAACGCATATTTATTACCGCAATTCAGGAATAATAATATTCAGTAACCGACACGTATTTTTATGAATGGATCTGCCGCCGCCAAATACGTAAAATGTTAAACGATTTAATCATTTAATAGAAGTAATATACTCGGTGTTGGAATCGTTGGTAATGTCATAAGTGGCACGTACTATTTTTATGTATTTATTCGTTAAATAATGGAGACATTAATTAGTTAAGTTTACTCAATGCCACTTATTTTTATAGCTTAATGTAGGCGATAAAACTTCAAAAGGTGATAATAAGTATAATTTTTTATACACGAGATAAAATCGCCCGTTAAAATTAACGGTAATTTTAAGATAATTGTTCGTCTACACAACCGCGTGGGGGAGTCTGCATCGTATTTTACTTCATTTATTTTCAAGAAATCGTTGGAGGAAATCTGAAACAACCCCGATGACCAAGATATACCGGGTGACCCACGACTTCCATGACTTCCGGTTTTTCCGGAAATGATGTCATCAGTGATATTTTAAATGCCAGCCTGAATTAGTTGTATGCTATTTTCAATCAGGATGACATTCTGAACACAAAACATATCGATCGACAATTTTTATCATCAAGGCCGAACAAATATCGTCATATTTACGTTAATTTCCTGGAAATTTGTTCACGTGCATTCTTAAAGCAATGACAGCGTTTTGTTTCTGTGGATGGCCCGTCAGACAAAAACGCAAAAATTGCCCTGGAAAAAAACTGGCCCGAAAAAATGAACCGCTTCAGCATGGATTCATATTCATCGCTAGCAAATCTATCTCGATCAACAACAATTTGCTCATACAGCTAAACTATTAATTTTGCCAAAAAATATCATAGACATAAATTGTACAAAATTTCCTCGATTTTAGTTTATTATTTAACTATTTTGACGAAATTAGAGAAATGGCAGCTCATTTGCAAAATCATTGAAAAATGCTTAGAGGAAACGTCCAGTTCGTTTGGACCCTTTTGAACCAAAAGCTTTTCAGCTCTAAGTTTGGTCATAAAACTCCTAAATATGTTATCATACTGCGTATGCTAAAGTAAAAATACCAATTTATAATTACATTCTCCATTGCATATACCGGGTGTTTGTATTAACAATTAACATTTTTATTATCAATTTCTAAGAAAATTTTATTTTGTATAACAGTGTCTGTATTGTCTTAAACCTAAACTTCTTATATAAGAATGTAAGTATTTGCTTGCATGTACCGGGTGTTACCAAAACTATGAAAAACAGTGAAAACAGTAGAAACAGTAAAGTAGCTTTATGTTCAAAGCTATGCAAAAACATTATTTGGAAATGTTGGAGATATTTGAATACGAATTTATAAGCACTTTTGCCGTTGCATATACCGCGTGTTGCAAAAATATGAACATTACATAAGAGAGTAAAGTGCCTTCTAGCTATCCAGCAATATTATTTGCATTAAATATGAAATTATAGCCACCTTCGACGACGAAGGAGATTTTAATTTCATATACAGGGTCCTGCAACTAAGCTCCCGTCTTCTGTAGCTCACTTACTCATTAAGCTAAGAGTTTGTCTTTTTGCAGGCTTACCCTGTACTTCAAGGTACAATTCAAGAAATTATTTTGTATTATACAGGGTGTTCCAAAAATGTGCAACGCCATGGTAATATATTTTTTTAAATTGCATGCTATACATGTTTCTACACATTTGGAAGCCTTTTATGGTTGCCTACATATCACCAAAATTTTATTGAAATCGGTTGAGTGACCGCAGTGGAAAAAAATAAAAACAAAAAAATTGATTTTGCATCGTAGGCTTTAAAAATCAATAAAAGCCACAAAATGCTCCTCGTTAATAAAATTTTGCGACGTGCTTATTAAGTTAGATGTAATAGTCTCGTTAACCAAGTGACATCGATCCAAATTATACAGGGTGACCAAAATAGAGTGTCAAACTTGTCAAACTTCAAAGCGCGCTATTGTTCTTATTTTAAATTGGAACCAATATTTTTTTTAGGTGAAACGATGCGGAATTAAAGAATAAATATTGTTTCTGCACACAACCCCATCACAATTCCCAATATTTTAAAAGTTATTCGCCAAAAACTCATTTTTCAACGTTTCCAACGGCAATTTTAGGTAATAAATATCGTACGTGGCGTTGAAAAACAATTTATTACACAAAATATAACGCAGAGAGGTATTTTAGATTTTACTGTACTTAATTAAGTAGTTATTCAATTGCTAAATTTACTGCAAAATTTACCTATAGCCACATTTCCATCCTTACCGCTATAGGTAAATTATGCAGTAAATTTAGCATTTGATTAACTACTTAATTAAGTACACTCAAATCTAAAATACGTGTATTATTTTTTATGAAATAAATTGTTTTTCAAAGCCACGTACGATATTTATTATCTAAGATTGCCGTTGGAAACGTTGAAAAATGAGTTTTTGGCGAATAACTTTTAAAATATTGGGAATTGTGATGCGGTTGTATTCAGAAACAATATTTATTTTTTAATTCTGCATCATTTCACATAAAAAATTTATGGGTTCCAATTTAAAATAAGAACAATCACACGCTTTGAAGTTTGACAAGTTTGACACTCGATTTTGGTCACCCTGTATAATTTGGATCAATGTCACTTGGTTAACGAGACTATTACATCTAACTTAATAAGCTCGTCGCAAAATTTTATTAACGAGGTGCATTTTGTGGTTTTTATTGATTTTTAAAGCCTACGATGCAAAATAATTTTTTTTTTGTTTTTATTTTTTTCCGCTGCGGTCACTCAACCGATTTCAATAAAATTTTGGTGATATGTAGGCAACCATAAAAGGCTTCCAAATGTGTAGAAAAGTGTATAGCATGCAATTTAAAAAAATAAATTAACATGGCGTTGCACATTTTTGGAACACCCTGTATAATAAAAAATAATTTCTTGAATTGTACCTTGAAGTACAGGGTAAGCTTGCAAAATGTCAAACTCTTAGCTTAATGAGTAAGTGAGCTACAGAAGACGGGAGCTTAGTTGCAGGACCCTGTATAATTCTCTCTAATATATTTAAGGTTTTCGTCCAAAGGATCTTTTTGCATATCTGTTAAAATATAGGTACTTTACTCTTTAGAGTAGGTATTTTGTAATTGTCTTATAAATATAACGTTATAAGAATAATTCCTTTTATATGTTACAAGAACATACCATTAAGCGACAAAGGCGACAATTTTGCGCGTTTTTCCAGTTTGTTTTGGTTTAAATCATTTTATGATGTAAAACAGCTTTAACAATTTATTGGTAGTTTTAGCAAGTTTTACTACCTCCTTCAGGGCATCCGAAAGTCGGGATTTTTAGGAGAAATGCAGGCTTGAGTTTTGTGTGTTGAAGTGGAGACAATCTTCAACGAATCTGACGTCAGATGCGCTCGAGAAACGTCAATTTTTGCGCTTACTTTTACTTTTGCAAGACCCATCCGAAACAATTGAAAGTGGAGGAAGTCACCTCTACCCATAACGAATTGTCGAATATTAAGGACAGGATGCGGTTTGAGATGAGGTATTGGGCCACGTCTCGGAAGGATAGCGTAATAAAATTGTCAAGCGTTTAGTGGAACCGCGTCGCAACCGATGTTCAGCTTAATTGGCAAGATGTCGTTTCTCTCCTTCTAGGACGATTAAACCAATTAATTTGGCGATTTCTATTAGGCCTGCCGCTTCTCGTTTTTCTCTAATTTGGCACGCAAGCCAGAGCCGCGACCAATTTGCGTCAGGGATAATCATAGCTCTGAGGCCGGCTCGGATAAAAAGGCCGTCAGGAGAGATGATGAGAAGCAACGTTATGTATTGCCTGGGTCGGATTGTGATAGGAAGAAGCTATCTGTCAGTCGTGGTCACGCGAGGAATTAGTTAGGTTCAAGGAGCGTCCACACTAATGAAGAGAAAACACGTTAGGATGAAAATAACTCGATGAATTTAGCAACAAATTTAACATACTATGTCTTGAAATGTGCGGTTTGGCGCCGCAGGACTTTACTCAGATAAATACGATTTAATCGAGTGTACTTAACCCAAAAAGCTAACAAAAGTACTATTTTCACCTGGAAGGGGTTAGGTTTATTGATGTGTAACATTTTATTGTTTATTCTATGTTAAAGTTTTTGTATGATTTAATGGCCATCCCTTTTCGTAAGTTATTTAGAACCTTATACATAAGAAATTATATTATATTTTAAAATTTACGTCAGATCCAATGAAATAGTATATTATTTGATGAGCTCGTAAAGGCGAGCGTGTAAACATGCGAGCGATTTATATCCGTTATGTGCGTGTCAAATACGACGTTTTATCTACGACTAAAAAATCTCCATTTTATATAAAATATTTTAAATGTGTTAGTCAATGATGGCGAGGCGAACTGTCAAATAACTGTCAACCACGTAGGTTTTGAGTGTAGGATAAATTCTTCCATTTTTTCCAAACGTAGGTTTTAAAAAGATTTGACAGTATTTTCATATAATGATGGAGGTTCCTTTAAATAATGAAGTTGTTCACGCGAACTGTCGTTATTATACAAAGCTACTATCATCATAATCATAGGTGTGTATCATGGTAGGGATTATATAGTACGGTGACAATGACAATGATAAAATTAATGCACCGTAGGGTCCTGAAAATCATTTTCACGAAGGAATAGTTATGTTATACGTGCTTAAGACCATGAATAAACACTGGTTATTACAATGACAACATGTTACAGCTTGAATACGGGTGTTACGTGGCTTTCGAAAACAATTTAATCGTCGTGAAGTGACGATCGCGAAGAAGCTCGCGAATAGAGCAGTGGGCTGAAGTGGGATACTTGAGGTACTCCGTACGCTGTCGCGGGGCACTGCAATCGGAGCAGAGCGATTTTCCCCGTTGAATAAAACATACCGGGCTAGAAACCGGCCCACGCCCGTTTCGCAGAGATGTTATTGTATACGTAAGTCGATTTCATCGACAATGAAAACGTATGCAAATTCCTGAATAAAGCGTTTCATAGACGCACAACGGAGGAGTGGCCGTCCCGTGTATCAAAGATCGCCTCTATTCGTTGCTTCGTATTGGGGCCAAACGGATTTCACGCCACATCATTCAAGGGGAAATAGCGCCACGTAGAATCGCGCATATAATTACCATTACCCATAAATAATAATTACGCTCGTACTTATGGAGCCCATCGGGTCCAATAGAGAAAAAAATGTGTACACGAGGGACCTTTGCAAGGCAACCGAGTAAGAGGAAGAGGCAGAACCGAAGCGCGCTGCACTCTCGACGAAAAAAATGTCAATTACATAACCTCAAATTATCATATGAACAATGAATTGGTACGGCCCAAACGACCCGCTCGAGTCGCCTAAACCAAATGTTAATTCAAACAGTCTCCGGCTAGATGTCACATCTACGGACGGATGGTGTGTATAGATTACATTAACATATAATATGTTATTATTCTATTAACAATGAACGAGGTGTGATCCCGGGGCACCGGCGACCCAGGGCCTACTCGATCTGATATCCGGCGCGTTCCATTTGTTGACAGCCTCTTCGCTTGTCATCCTCCTCCTTGCAACAATACTAAGAACGTTTGAATCGCAACGAACGAAATCATATTGCCAAACAACACATTCCAATCAAGAACGAAGACAATATGGTCTCAACTGAACCCAACATAACCCTAATATGGCACACAAGATTCTTGTTTGTCATATATTTTGATATGCAAATTTGCAGAAGAAAGTGACAACAAACTTCTGGAGAATATTTTAGAAGTTATTCATTAATAAACTTTAGGAAAGTTTTCATGTCAATAAGGTTCATAATACAGTTACTAAATAAAAACCTCTTTTCCTTTGTAAATTTTCTTTATGTATGATATAATATAATATAGAGGAGCGTGGTACACAATGGAACAGTTTTTATTATTGTTTAGATATATTTTGTGTTTCAATTATCAGAAAATAAACACAAAATAACAATAAATATTTGACTATTTTATGTTGAATGCATTATTTTCAAATTGCATTTAAAATTTAAAGTAACAAGATTTGCTTTGGCTGCAAAAGTTGTCAGGGCTTGAGGGGATAAACGATAGTGATAGTATGTACCTATCAACCTTCGATTTGAACTGGAAGCCTTTCCGGTTTGACCGGAAGTGGGTGATATTGATACGAGATTTGGAATTAATCTAGGAAAGAAGGTTGTATAAGGTATCATCGGAAAGAATTTTAAAACTAAATTAGTTTTTCATATCATTTCGAACTTTTCTTTAAACTAAACATGGTTGGGTAAAAAAGTCAGGCGTGGATTTTTTAGCCCCCATGGCATGGTAGAGAAATATTTTAAAGTATTTGTAAAATTGTTGTTTTAGAATGAGCAATTATAAATAAAAACTAACCGAGGATCTAAGTCTGTTTGGTTGACTTTTGTCTTTTGATTGTTTGCTTAATAGGTACTGAGTTAGTCCTGAATACAAACAAATTTCACAGGCAGTATCTAGTGACTATTGAAATAAGTGAAACTTTATAGAGTTATTTAAAAATAATCCAGACAACTTAAGGTTTTGTTAATGTGTTCCAAGACAGATCTTTAATAAAAACTCAACCTTCAACGTCACTGGATGTTCGGCCTTCAACATCATTCGATCCTCAACCATGGACTGTTGATTCGCAGGTGACAAAACCAGTTGTTTTTTTTTTTTTCACCTGAAGTGGCTCAACCACTGCTTTAAGTCATAACGCAAAAACTATAAATAAAAAACGCCGTTAAACTGCAATTTTGACTGATACTCTTGAAAACAAAAAACGGCTACAAGAACAAGACACCAAAAAGAATGAAAGTTACCATGAAGGCATTTAAAAAGTATACACTATACAATGAATAAAATTAAACTGATTAAGAAAATTATTTTACAAAGTGAAACTAAGGATTCCAGTTCTGACGAAGAATCTTTCAGTTTAGTGTTGTAACAATTGGGATTCTGACTGGGAGACTGATTAGGATGATACAAATATTGTAAATCTGATAAAAGCATTATTTTTACTAGAGAAAAAGTTCCTCTCTTATACTGAGACTTACTTATTTTAGAAAATAAATAAATATTTTAAGTGTTATATTTTATATAGGATGATTTGATTATTATATTGAAAAAATTACCAATATACTAAGATAAATAAAGCTCAATCGACACAAAATTGTAAAATTCATCAGAAAAAAAGGAAACAACATTTAAAACAGCATTTTTTTTCTTTAGATACCAACGCTTCTTTACACGACGAACCTACCAAAAAACTGTCCACCCTAGGAAAAATTCAGTCAATTTCTCTGTGAGCAGTTCAAGAATAATTTATGTTCATATACATTTCCAGCATCATGCAGGAAATCCAAGGAACAACACCGACACGGCCAAACATTTCACCTATTTCAACCGATCGCCCGTTACAACTTAACAATAACAATAAAGAGAATGGGGTCCAAACACGCAGCCTTGCGGAACCCCGTCTAACCGTATGCCGCAGAATTGCGGCCCAAGGTGAAAAATGGAGCTATGCTCTCCGTCGGCGATTCGAGATATTTGCCGAAGAATTCTGGCACGCTTCAAGCTATGCTGATCGGGTGCCGCTGGTGTGGTAATAGTGGAGGTTCGTGACTGGCGAGGTCAAAGGTTGCCACGTGACCCCCTAATGAGCGGTAGACCACGCAAGCTCTATTTCTCCTCATCGCGGCCCAGTGTACCGCAACACCTCTGGACTTAATTAATCAGCCGGCAAGAGAGCTGGATATCGACCCGCTCCGACGGGAGATTTGAACGAACGATCCGAACACGAAATTCTCTGAGCCACTTGTAGAACCGTTGCGTAATGGCGTTGTTACGTCTGACGGTGCATCTGGACCCATTTTTGATTGATTTCTTGTTAATGAATGGCTGTTTTGGATGAATTAGATTATCTTCTATCAAAGATTGTAATTAAAGAAGTTATTAATGATGAGAAATAAAATAATGTAGGTATTTGTTTTTATTTGAGTCATTGAGTCACTTGTAGTAGGTACGATTTTTTTTGTAGGTATATTGGAATGTGATTGTTCCTATTGTTGTGAGCATTTTTCTAAACAATACATTTGCCTGTCATTCTTTGTTATTGTTTTAACTATGAGCTTATTGATTTTTTTCAAATGCTTATATTAAAAACTATATATACTGTGATTCATAGAGCAACTTTTGTTTTCTAAAATGAAGAGCTCTACACAAGAAACCATAGCAAGGTGTTAATGAAACTGATGACAAAGAAGGATGAATGTCCGTTTGGAAATGTAAAAAAAGTTTGTAATCACATCCAAGCGCATGTATAGTGTTGTCCATTATCAAAGATTACTTTTACTTATTTATTAAATAAGTTATTCATGTTAAAATATAAAACAGTGTCTTTCTTTTTATTTGAGTCTTTGAGTCACATGTAGTAAGACGAGTTTCTCTTGTGATTCTAGTTCAGAATGTCTGCCTTCTTATGAAAGAACTTGTATCTTGTAGTGTGAACATTTATCAATTTCTTATATATCTTTCTTTTCAAAAACTCCTTACATACCTATAAAGCAGGTTTTTTTCTGGACAAACGTATTTGCTTGTCCATAATTTAATTTTGGTTTGCTTTAACCATGAGCTTATTACTAAATGAAGCATCCTCCTACAGGCCCAATATCTTTACTGCCCACATTGTCAAAACTGTTTGAAAAACTGCTTGCAAAACAACTGAAGGTAATCTTAGATAAAACAAACATCATACCCACTCATCAGCTTGGATTCAGAAACAAACATTCGACAATTGATCAGGTGCACAGAATAACAATGATCATAGTAAGTACTTTAGAACAAAAAAAGTATGATCCTCCATATTCCTGGATGTGGCAAAAGCCTTCGACAAAGTTTGGCACGAAGGTCTACTCTATAAGCTGGATCGGCTACTACCCTTCGAGTTAAGCAATTAGGATCATATATTTCTGACAGATACTTCCGCATAAAGGAAGATAATGAGTACTCAACCCTCAAATGTATTAAGGCTGGAGTATCACAAGGTAGTGTACTTGGCCCAATTCTTTACCTTCTATATACACATGATCTTCCGCAACCAGATGGTGTTACCGTTGCCACGTTTGCCGATGACACTGCTATCATGGCAGTAGATACAAATGTTGAAGGAGCAACACTAAAACTGCAGAATGCTGTCAACGATATAAGTGATTGGATGCAACGATGGCTAATTACATTGAACGAAACCAAATCCGTTCACATAAACTTTACCAACAAGCGAATACGATACGTTCCAGTTACAATAAATATCACCACCGTACCCTACTCGAACACGGCAAAACACCTCGGTATGACGCTAGACACCCAAGCTCCGCTGGAAAGCTCATGATAAAAAGAATGAAAGTCGAGGCAATCTAGCTTCTTGACAATTGTGACGCTCTGCAAAGAGTCAAAAGAACTGAACCTCTTGAGTTGGTGAACTGAAGTTAAAAAAACAGAGCACAGTGTTATGTGAGTGCTAGCTGATAGATGAACAAAGCAGAGCAACGTGCAGTGTGTGAATTTTAAACCCTCAGCATCCAAATTAAATTTAAGTTACACCAATAATAATAATAATAATAATAATAATAATAATGTTTATTGCCCAACAATGGTGAACACTTAATATCGAACCTTTGGGCAAATGCATTTATTGAAAACTATATTTGCAGTGATTCATAGAGCAACATTTGTCTTATAAAATAAAGACTCCACTAAAGAAACCATAGCAAGAAGGTGTTAATGAACATATCTCACTTCAGAAATTTCCAAATGGAAATTCGTCCTTCTTTGTCACCAAAGTTCCCAACTTTGTAACAATATCCAAGAGCATGTATTTATTATTGCAAAACAGAGCACCACACAATTAAATTCGCAAATTCATCATACATTAATTACCTAAAAGAGGGACATAATCATCTTCATGACATATTATTTAGAGGACACACATCACACGACTCATTCAAATCACACACGAAAACAATACAACATTGTTTCAAAACAAAGTTTTTTTTTTCTATCGTTTCGACCTCTAATCCCTCTTAATTGCCCTGAGTCACAATATCATCTAAAAATGCAAATCAACAAAGAAATCGCCTCGCAGTAAGTCATAAAACAAAACAACCAGCTGTCAGATTAGCGTAAATGAGTGAGCAATTTTTGTCTTGCAATTTCGCGGAAATCTGAATAGCGCTTCCATTTCATGCTAATTGCCGCTACAGAGAGGATGACGTCATTTGCAATTCATATCAGAGCGGTTTCATACGCTTTCCGCAGTGTTTATTTATTGCCTGTGTGGTATTGGTTTGAATCGGTATAAATGAGAAAAATAAGGAAGCGATTGAACGCGTTATATCGGTAGTTTTACTGTGTGTCATGCATCTATAACGATAATTGTCGTTTTAGTTTGCCATCAAGGTTTTTGTGGTGGAATTTTTATGTATTGTTTACGCAAAGCAACACTATTATTAGAGTAAACAAAACGTAAAGTTTTTAATTAATTGTAATTGTATAATCAAATATTTCTTATTTTCAATTGCGTTTTCGAAAACTGGTTCAAAGAAAGACTGAATTTGTCATTCACTTCTAAGAACAGGAAAAAATCTCGTGCGTTCCTGAGTCAAATTGTCTAAAAAGCTTTACGATTCACAGTTCAGGAATTCAATAATTAAAAAAGCCGAATTTGCTCCAATGACTGATCAAATGGATTCGAGCCACACTGTATACCGGGTGATTCAATTTCGAGGCTCACCATGGGGATCTCGCTTATTAGAGGGGATAGAGCCTATATTTAAATTTTGAGCTGATCAATTATCTGAAAAGAAATTTAAACTATATCATTTTTAAGATATCCGCAAAAAACTGAAATGTTGAGATATCATTTTTAATTTTTTATTCAAAACCAAATGTAGCTGGACATTTGAAACAAATACATTCCAGCTACTTTTTGACAAGGAATGCAGTGGCATTTTTTAATTTGAAATAACATCAAAGATGGCGGCGTAACCATGACCAACTTTTGCTTTTCTTATCTGCGCCATGTTGAATTTTGGCATTTTCCGGTAGTCTAGCTTTTAGCATTTCTGAAATGTATAACATGTTGGTATTATTTTTTAAAACAATGGTTTAATAATAAAAAAAACTTTATTTTTCCACCACTCCACTATTACCAATCCAGCGATTTGGAAATTGTTGATTCAAATAATTTCGTACAACTGCAAAGTTTGACTTGTGAGGGGTTTGCACGGTTTCAATTTCTTTGTTTGTAATGCTCTGCAAACACGTGCTTGCGGCAATTCCAAATTAAGGGGTACTTCCCGCTTAGAAATCCGAGGGTCGTCATTTATCTGAAAAGCAGTAGTTGATGCATTGCAAATTATGGTAATCTAACGTTTACCATTTCCAAAATAACTCTTTGACAAGTTTCAACATTTCCATGAGAAAATTAAAGCGATATCTTAACATTTCAGTTTTTTTTTGCGGATATCTGAAAAATGAAAAATGATGGCTTAAATTTCTTTTCAGATAATTGATCAACACAAAAATACGAAACTTTGCCAAATTTAAACATAGGCTCTCTCTCCACTGATAAGCGAGATCCCCATGATGAGCCTCGAAATTGAATCACCCGGTACATCTTTTCTTTGCAACTTTCATTTGTTATGAAGAAAACGCTGTAATAATGCGAAGAAAACACACTAAATGAAGAATACGATAATCGCGACAGGTGAAAGGATAATTTGTTAAGAATAACTAATTATTGGTAGTCGTATACCAGTAATTTAATAATAAAACAAAAGCGTGAAGATACTTATTACACCGGTATAATTATGCAACCTTTTAGACGGGTATTTAGCTATGAATCAACGGGATTATTCATGGCATTTACCCATCTAAGAGGAGTCCCGGCAATTATAAAATGCCCACCAAAGCGTATCGCGACTTCGACATAACAATTTACCAGATAGGTATATATACCTATCTTTCTACAAATGCTGCCATTGCGTAAAATAATGATCGGATAAATGGATTGACGGCGGGCGATATTGCAATGCACAAAACACAAAACGGCCCATCCAGATGAGTTACAGCCGCTTGCACCTGAGAGTAAATAAACAAATTAATTTGCATCTGGATAATTAGACATCATTACTGCGATTGTGGCTCAGCGTATTGACGATGATTGCACTTCAATCTGCGGTGCGATTCAGACCGATCGAGTGAGTAAACATTTTCAAAAAGTGTCAAGTGGTAATTTGTTCACACTTTCAATGCCAATCGCGCAACGATTAAGCTCTCTATTGCGACAGATTCTGAATAATCTCAATACCCATGCATATATGGGACTATACAAGGGTTTTCTAATCCTGAAATGATTGTAGACTATTCAGGATAAAGCTTTGTCGGAAATTGGTCGATACACTGCATCATAAATATGTTGTTTATGTGAATGTTTTGACTGTATTTATTTATTATTAATTGTTGTTTATTTCACTCCTTCGAAATTCTGTAAACTTCCTCCTCTAAAGGTGGTTTTATCTGGCACATGTTTGGTAAAAAATATGAATAATTCTTTAATTGGTGTGCGGGTGCTTTCATAAAACAAACAACAACAAAAACAAAATAACCAGACGTCGCACAGTGATTGAAAAAGAGAATCTAGCTGGTCAAAATTATTATAGCGCTATGGTCCAATTTAATCCAAAGTGACATGAAAATGTTCTTAGAGAACCAAATGACTTAAAACCAATCAGTTTGCCGCCCTGGAAAATTTAGATAACGTACAGTAAGGGTAGATTTTTGGACTAATATTTGCATGTGGAATATTATCATATGCATATGGTTTCAGAATTTTGATATCAACTTTGTTTCTAAACTTCAACCCTCTCAAAAACAACCCCATTGTTACTTAGATTTTTTTAACTATTTTTCTTATATTCGTGGGTGCAGTATTATAATACCCACTAGGTTTCAGAACTTTAAAACTAAACTTATATCTAAACCACCCCCAAAACCCACCCCATAAGTGCTAGATGTTCTTAACTATTTTTCCTGTATTTGCAGTTATAATATTATCATACTCACAAGATTTCGGAATGTTCACGCCAAATATATATTTCAACCCCCTTAAAACATCCCCTATACGGCTGATATTTTTTCACTATTTTTCCGCGTATCTAACAACTATTTGAGGTTCATTTATAAAGAAAAATAATTTTTACCGTGTCCAGCTTTCCAGCACGTATTCATAATCAGCGAAACAGAATTAATCGAAAACGCCTATTCGCTTTAAATTCACAAAAAAACATGTTACCATATAATTTTACCCTAATTTTCAACAGTCTATTTCTCAAAAATGTTCTTATGTAAGACCATGAAATTTTCATGGTGCCATTAAGCTGCACCCAATTGAAAGTCGGAAATATAGTTTACAATAAGTATGTGATTTTTGATAATTCATTATAAACAAAAAAATGTGTTACATTTTGTTGAAAAATATAACGGTAATTGTTTATAATAGCTCTACATGGTCTGTATATATTTGTTATTAAGTAAAATAGTGAGTTAATTTTTAAGTAACAGTTTAGATTAATCTATTATTTAAAAAGCACAAATTTGTTAATTTTGAGCTGCACTATTTTGAACAATTTTTGAACCGACGAAATATGTGTAGTTCCGTAATTATCCGATAGGTGGAGACACTCCGCCTTAGCCAGATTGATAGGGAAGTTGGGTTTTTGAAGAAGTAGAATTTCTAATAAAATGATTTTTGCATTCTTGTGCGAGTCTTATATCTTAAAATCCTTGTGATAGTTAACCAACAAGAAAAAAAAAATGGAGAATTTGGATAAGTGAAATATGAAAGTTTGAAATTGCCAAACGCGCTAAAATAATTAACAATATTCGCAGTTGCAATCATATTTCTTGCTATAATTTCTGCACGTTTACACGCTCAGCCAAGCGTCGCATTTTTTAAAACGCGCAGCGTTAAAAATCGCCATATCACGACACTTTTACACGTAAAATCCGCAATAAAATCTCTATTTTAGCGCTTTACATAACGCTGCACCTCGTAAACGTGCTACAGTATTTTGCCCACACCGATTTACATAAGTAATTTCTTCCTCCACCAAAGAAACGAGTCCGATTTTTTGAAAAGAAAGTTAGACGACTCAGTTCAACGGTTTTATAGCTTCCGATATCCTCAAATTTATCCGCAATTTCTCCTCGAACCGGTAAAAAAGCACCAGCGGAACTAAACTTCTGAATCAATTCATCGGGTAAATGCTGAAAAAAAAAACGGCGATTGTGTCGCTGAGATCGCCTGGTTTAGCATCCGATTCGTCACCCGTCCTATGGTGCGTGACTGTCTTCACTTTCGATAGTGTTTTGTTTCTAAATCGGTCGTCTCTACCGAGAGAAAAGAAATTTTCAATTTAGGGTATTTGCTGAACTGAATCTTCTGGCAATTTTTGGTAACCTTGGCGTTTTATGTGTGTCGTGCTATTGAGATTTTGGTAAATTCCCACGGAGAAGTTCTTATTTTATTCAAAAAATTAAGTGATACGTTTGCTCTATTGTTTTCGGGTTACGTAAGGTTTTCTCACGTTTTGGAAGAATGACTGTGAACTTGATGATGGGTTTAAAAGAACTAATTACCATGCGTTTCGTATGTGTGTGTTTTTTCACAAACAATAAAATTACATACCTATGTATTCGTTGGGTATATTTGTTTAATTAAATATAGATATGTGTGTACAGGATGTTTGAAATAAATACAAGAAACTATAAATAATAACATCAATACACAGAATATATGCCTTGATTTACTATGATAATAACGAAGTGTTGGAACAGGTAAAATAACATCAATAATCACACCAAAACACTAGAGAAAGCTGGTCAGTTAATCGTCAGTTAATAATAATATGTTGACTATCAAAAGAAAGAGAAAGATACGTAAAAATCAATACAATACATACTCATTTAGTAGTTTGAAAACCTTCAGATCATTTTTTTTTTATTAAATTTGTAGTTTAAATGTTAAGAATTGAGCAGTTGAGTTTAATCTTGAGCAAATTTTTAAGTTACATCCGTCATATGGTACTTTTCGTTAATAAATTTATAATAGGTAAACTCGTGCGTGGCTCCACCTACCGGTAATAACGGAACTACAAACTCAACTTTTGTACCAATATTTAAACAAAATTGTTATTTTGGTATCATAACTAGTAACAGTAATTGATAAATTGGCACTTTTGTTTCATTTAGTAACTACATTCAGTAGCCTCTAATTTTTGGAATTCCGTTTAAAAAACAAATCAATATGAGACATACACGTAATACACGTAATAAGTAGCTTGTTTCTAATTCCTGATTCAAAAGTTTCTGATCATTTCTACTTTTTACTTTATCATACGCAGTATGATGAAGTATTATAATCGTGCCGAAAAAAAATGTAGAGATTCTAGCGGAAATAGGTCTTTTTGGGTTCCCTCATCATTTTTGACCAAGTTACAAAAAATGTCTGTGTGAGTGTATGTATGTATGTGTGTATGTGTGTACTCGATTTTTGTGGAGACGATTCCGCAGAAACTACTAAAGGTATCGGGACGAAAGTTCATATTTAGCAGTTTTATGAGCAAACTTAGAGCTGAAAAGCTTTTGGTTCAAAAGGGTCCAAAGGAACTGGTTTGTTTCCTCTAAGCATTTTTCAGGAATTTTGGAAATGAGCCGTCATTTCTGTTATTTCGTCAAAATAGTTAAATAATAAATTAAAGTAGAGGAAATTTTGCATAATTGAGGTCTATACCATTTTTTGGTAAAATTAATAGTTTAGCTGTAGGAGCAAAATTTATTTGATCGAAATCGTGTCTGCATTAATAGTAGGTAGCCAGGATATTTTGAAACCTTGGACAGTATTCATAACGTCAGCGGTTGCGAAATGTCAATTTAACACGCAAATGCACGGAGAATGCAATGAGGAGAAGGAACCCGCGCGCACGTACGCTATGTGAAACAATATTGAAACATCCTGGTGTTTACAATGTGACAATGTGTATTTCGAGTGCGGATAGCAATGTTATGTTTTCGCGAATAAATACAAGAAAGATTATAAGACGGTATTTTAACATTAAAACTTATTTGGAATATTGAGCATAATTCGTTATGATCTTTTGTAGTTAGCACTGAAGACAGGGTAAAACCTGAAAATATAGTATGCTAGAAGCCAATCTAATATATTAATCGTCAGAAGTATTAATATATGTGCCTGGCCACATCCGATTTCTTTATTAAATTTTAATTTTAAATGTTAAAAATTGGGCAGTTGAGTTTAATCTTGAGCAAATTTTAAAACTACAATTAGATATATCCGTCATTATAGTAGATTTTGATAATAAATTTATAATAAGTAAACTTGTGCGAAGTCTCCACCTACGGGATATAACGGAACTACAAATGTTTTCTTACCTTCCGTTAAAAAACAAATCAATATAAGACATACACCTTTAGTAGTTTGATTCTAATTCCTGATTCTAAACTTTCTGATCATTTCTAAGTAGAAGAGAAATCAAATAAATAAGTATTTAATTAAATTTTAACTTTAAATGTTAAAAATTGGGCAGTTAATTTTAATCTAGAGCAAATTAAAAAAAATACAAACAAGTGTTATCCGTCATTATAGTAGATTTCGATAATAGATTTATAATAGGTAAGCTCGTGAGAAGTGGCTCCACCTACGGGAAAAAAAACGGAACTACAAATATTTTCTCACCTACCATAGCAAAATTCAGATCTTTTTTCTAATAATACCTGAAATATAATGAAAATTTATAGACGATTTAATAACCATTAAATAGTCATTTAATAGTCCCTAACATAATATTTTCATTGATCTAAATATCTGTTGATTCCACAGAAATAATTGCCTTGATGAATATGTCAACTTTTCGAGCAGAATTTAAAAAATTTAAGTATGTTATTATTTTAGTATCATAACTACTAACAGTAACTGGTAAATTGGCACTTTTGTTTAACTTAGTAACTACCTTCAGTAATAAATTGTACAATTATCCGAATTTAATGAATACAATAAATAAACACAATGGCAATAATCTCCCCGAAAAACATGTGTAATGTATTCATTACTCGAGCGGTACTCCCAAAAAAGGAGTTGCTATATAATGTCGATGACAATTTAACAGTGACATATGCTCCATCTTGCGCCAACTCTCGAATTTCACAAACCCACAACATCCCAAAAATCTTCGTGCAAAAAATCCACATGCAAAACTATAAATAAAAAAATAAATAAACGGTTTTCTCTGATAGAAATCGACGGTGAAAATTTCGAAAAATGGCCCCAATAACGCCTCTAACTACCGTATCGGATATCAGTAACGATTTGGAAGCCAATTATATTGTCAGCTTTCCTGGATACGAATCTACTGGCCACAGTTTCACAATTTTCGGGTGTTGGCCAATACACTACAAGAATTTTAACGCTTCACTTGCCCGCTGTGAGCTGCAATTACACACATTTAGGTCAATGTGTGTGTGCGTTCGGCGTTTTCTTATTGTGTTTTAATTTTTCAGTAGAGGAAGTGACATTCGATTAGAAAAATAATAAGAACTATAATAAAGTTGATCTCACCAAATATATTTTTTTCTTACATAATTCTAAGCTGAGATAATCGAAAAAATCTTCTGTTAATCGATTGCTTAATACAGCTGATATGGTAAATTTTAATGTGTTGAGTTGTTTTTACAGAAAATGATAAACTGTTCCAAAATATATACGCCGGTTTCCTATTTATAACATGAAAGATGTTATGAATATATTAGTGTCAGCTTGAGCACGCTGTAAAAAAATTCATATGTGACACTATAAATGGGGGCTATTAATAATAATTTACGTTTTTTTTTTCCCTAGGTGATTTCGGTGTGAATAATAATCAGACATAGACGAAAATGGTTGTTAAATGATCTTTTATTTATTGCTATTCGTTGAATACATTTGAAAATCACAATGTTTAATTATCATTAAAATTTTTGTTGTTAATCGTAGTTTGTAGCAAATAAATCTATATTGCTTATTTTATATCCGAGGGATTCCCCGTGTGGTTGGACTAAACGCGCGCCAAAATAATCACGGGGAGAAAAATTCCTATTAAACAAATACAAAAGCTAAAACTTACCTTATATCTAGTTGCTTTGGCGAAGTTCTTAATCCAAAACGTCGCCGAACTGTCAAATTGTCATCAAAATCGTTCACAACCCGAACCAGAATAAAATCTCAGTTCTCCGCTAATTCTCAAAAATAAATCTCCAAGCGTTCATCTTCACTTCAAAAATAAAATCGTACCAAAAATTGTCACTGCGGTCATCACTGATCACCAACGTCTCAAAAATTCAAAATTTCCACTAGTCCGAAAACCATCGGGAGTGTCCATCGGCGCTTCTGTGCACTGTGCGTGGGCGTCCACCGCGAAATACTGGGGTTAAACTGGGCGAGTTCGACGGTAGATGAGACGACGAACCCGTTCGGCGTCGAACGTGGGGCACACGTGCTGAAAGGTAGCCGTGCGCGAATACAGACGTGCTTACCTCACACGGTGCAAGTCGGTACTGATGGTCCTGCCCGTACCTGACCGAAGTACAACGCAGAGTGCTCCAGTTTGCGTCCGTCGAGTCGCGGAGATCGAAAGTGGTCACAATGGATGGTCAGGCAGCTGATAGCGTGGTCCCTCTTGGATCTGAGCGGTAGCCAGTTCCTGTTGTAGAGGGCGTTGACGGTTTACAGGGCAACCAGGATATCCTTATCAAGATTTCATGCGGCGATATTGAGTTTTTGTTACTCGGTCAGTCGGTTTTCTTTCTTCTGTTTTTTTTTCTTCTTGCGTTCGCGCTTTGTTTTCAGGTTTTGCTTCTTGAGGTGACCGTTACTAACAATAACAGGCATTGTTGTAGCGGGTTTTCGCGTAGCTGCTTTTTGTTTTGTTTTTGGTGGAACGGGAGATGGAAACGTCGAGTAATGTTGGATGTTGTTGGCAGCAAACGTGGTCTTAGCTGAGGAGAGTTTTTATGGATAATGCTGAAGGTAATTAGTAAAAAATGGTTACGTAAAATGATATCAAGATTAGAATAGAATGTCGCGCTATAAATAGATTGAGCATTTTTAATCAGTTTGTTGCTAACATGAATAATAAGGGCAAATTATGACAGTAGATTTAATTATATGTAATTAACTACATCGATAATATCATGTATTTTGTTTTACTGCCTGTTTGCGGTTTTGAAAATATAAATACTTGGTATGATATGCTCCTTTAGTAAAAGTTGATGTATTTACGATAATTGTTACTATTGATTATTATTAACTGATTATTTTTTTAATATTGTTTTTTGAACTCTATACACTTAATTTAACTAGACGTTATACCTAATCCTAATTTGAAATACCTTTTAAATAATAGATTAGTAGATTGTTAGGTCATAGTTCAGGGGTGGTAAGTTACGTTTTCCGTAAATATCTGATTACCACCATGGATTATGATATGATGATATTCTGGTTTCGATTCTAGATGGCGCTGTCATCACTCTCATTACAAAATGTCACGGATTTCAGTTTTCAACCTTTGAAATAGACAGTTTTTACTTATTCAACGATTTATTTAATTCAGAAAACTATAATTATTTCACAATTACATTTGAACTAAATTAATATGGAACTTGTAAATTTTAGCTAAAAATTTTTCTACTTACGACATTAAATGGATATAGCGGCGTTTCTAAATGTCCTTTTAATTTTTCCGTTATTGTACCATTGTTGTGCAAAACATATGTACAGAGTGCCATGTGGCATTTGTTTTGTAATATTCTTGGTATCTTTAAATTGATACCTAAAATTTTATATTTTTTGCAATTTGTAATAAAATAAATGGTATATTATGAAAATATTATGAAAATTATCGTGTAACTAATCAAGATTATTTCAGTTTTGTTCACATTAAATGTAGGTTTTATTTTATTTCTTACCGTAATATCAGTTGTCAAAATAACACGTCCCTGATTGCTTAAATTTGACGTTTAATGTAAAGAAATGAATAGTTTATTTCAAATAGACGATAAAATTTAATGACACATGACTTTATCATTCTATATACAGCTGTGGCAAACTGTGTTGAACTCTCATGTTTTGACAATACTGTCAAATAGAATGAAAATATCTATCAAATCCAAGTTTTAATGCAGACACGACCGATCTCGATCAAATAGAATTTGCTCAAAAAATGTCATAGACATAAATTATACAAAATTGCCTCTACTTTAATTTGTTATTTAGCTATTTTGACGACATTGCAGAAATAGCGGCCCATTTGCAACTAAAAAACTTCTTTCAGCTTTAAGTTTGGTCATGAAACTATGAAGCATCGTCCCGATACCTTTAGTAGTTTCTTCGAAATCGTCGCCACAAAAAAACGGGTACTTTACCAAACTGTGTATGATAAAGTAAAAAATAGTTTTGAACATCTTTGGAAACAACATATTAGTTGTCAATGTTTATATTTTCATATTGCATGGTAAATTTTGTCTCTGGATTTTACGAGATGTAGGTAGTGATTAAGATGCCATTAAACAGCGTTTTAATAAAAATATGATTATGCTATGTTATTTTAGAATCATTTAAGTAACAGACAATCTTGCTTAGCAAACGTGTAGCAAACATACACTTTATGATAATTACGCTATTTTTTCTCACTTGATTACCGTAATAACCATAAATCATAATTTAAAGTTTAAAATAGTAACTTAATTTGTACACACTGCAAGTTATTAAAATTGATGCTATATTAATAACGGGTGTCATCATAAATGACACGCAATATTTTCTAAATGGCACGATATGATACTGTGATATTACGTACTTTAAACTCAATTCAATTATTTAAATAAGCGCTATAAGGAACATAATAAATTAAAGTAATAATTCTTTTAAGTATTACGTCTAGATAATTGTTCACATAAATGTAATATATGGTACCACATAACAGGATTTATCGTACAAGTTTAATGTATGTTTCCTGCAAATTTTCATACCGAAGTTTTACCAATTTTACCATTTGTCTAATGTAGAATGTGATAATAGATAGTCTATGATTTGACGCACTAAAGGTTAAATTTTATGTTGTATTACCCTATTGGTGTAACATACCTCTTAAGAGTAACAATCTACAAAGTACGTTCCGCAATTTCCTGGTTTCTATCAGTTTTATCGATCGTTAAGGTAAAAGTTAAATTAAATTAATAAACTAAAGTCCTTGAGATTGTCATACACCCGGCTGCGACAAATCAAGTTTCAGGATTTAGTTCAATTCAAATTACGTATAAGTGAGCCATTTGCATTTTTAACACGCATCCACGAGGATTTATTTGTAAATTTCACGCAACTCAGAAAACCGAACGCATAAAGTCAGTCAGCAGTCCATTCAAATCGACAAGGCTGTGAATATTGAACAGCTCTATAAAAAGCCACTGTCCCTAATAAATTATATACTCGGGTTTTTTTCTATTAGGTTTTCTACAGGTTATTAATCATAGATTCCGATTCTACTTCTTTTCTTGTCATGCAATTTTTTTCCATTAGATGGTTGGTGCGTTGCTCTGGGGCTTTCTACAGCTTGTTACATAAATATATAGATCGAGAGTATATAGTATGGAGATTTCGTATATGCCTTAGGTGGTTACATAAAATATAATTAGCATTTTGTATGCTCTACTAGCATAAATCATGTCATACTCCTCGATATGTTTGGATATTGTATTCTAATTAGGAATTGTCAACTATAAAGGATTACAATGCAAGAAGAGATGATTTATAATCAAGTTTGGTGTTATTGATATCACTGATAACCGTTCTGGTAGTCTTTGGATTAATTGGCTTATTAGAAAACATCTAGCCGTTTTAAAAATGGAAGAATTTATCCATATGTCTAATATCATTTCGTCAAAATAGTTAAATAAAAAATTAAAATAGAAGAAATTCTGAATAATTTATGTCCACGAAAATTTTTGGTAAAATTAATAGTTTAGCTACATGAGCAAATTGTATTTGATTGAGACCGGTCGTGTCTGCATCTTAGTTAGCTAAGATTTGACAAATAGTTTCATTCTAATGTCAGTAGGTAGTGGAAAACGCTGATGTTTTGACAATACCTATACTGTCAATAGTAAAAAATCTTTTAAAAATCTGTTCTGCAGTCTCATTTATGTTTGTTGTGTTATGTTCTCCACGGGCCGCTCCTGACAAAATGTAAGTTTTTACAATTGAGTTTTTTGGAGTTTGATTTGATTGTCAATTGTATAATTTATATCTCATTTCCTATTGCGCTTGAAGAAGTGCCCAGTAGGACACGAAACATGTAGCGATTGCTAAAATGAAACAAAAATAAGGAATCCGACCACTTTTTTTAATAGTCTCTCATTTACTATTAATTTTATAAATAGTATGATAAAGCCATGTGCCTGGCCACATCAGATTTTTTAAGTAGGTATATACTATGTAGTAGTTAGCTAGTCGTCATATCTGGTTAGGTAATTGAATTATTAATTTAATAAACACTACATTGTTTCGGAACAACTTTTCAATAAATCGAATTCACTAAATTGTTTAAGGTATTTTTCTTGTTTATTATTATGATACTTTTGGTGGAACCTTATCTGCGTAAATATTTTTATTTGAGTTGTCAATAAATGTAATATATCTGGTCCAATGCTCTTGCCTGTTGCTGTAGAAGTCTCTTGCCACGTGCCCTGGTCTAAACTTGGCTTTATGCAGTAAACCTAATGTCAAAAATGTAAAAATTTTGGTGGTCAACACATGCAGTTAGGTCGAGCTACGTACAGCATCAGCAATGGCAAAGACCGCCTTTGGATACCGATTGGTTTCAATATTATTATGTTAGGGTCCCTAGTAGGGGAAAATTGAACAAAACTTAATGCAGGTTTTTGATAAAAATGAAGATGAACTAAACGTAATTAACTAAACGTCATATTTCCAAAATGGTACGTTGTTTTTGTTATCATAAAATGTTCGTATTGTATGATAACATGACAAAGTGTATGAAACCATCTGCTATTTGAAAAAAATCCTCGGGCACGACGATTTTTAATTATAAAAAATCTACATTTTCAAATTTATTTTCCGAGATTCAATGGTTTTCGAAAATGACGTTATCGACAGTTTTTAAATGGTAACGCCGTATCTTTTGTACTAATATTGATAGATTGTCTTAAGGGGAGGTTCCCTTGTAGAGACCTAAAATGTAGCTCAAGTTTGAGACAATTTTTCAAACAAATTGTAAGAGATATCAATTATTTTTCTTTTGCCATCTAGTTATCATACCTTAGTGTACAAAGAGACATAGCGCCATAAGAAAGTATATGCAAGAGGTGGATACTGATGTAGGAAGTATCAGGTCCTGTGAGGCGTGCTTGTCTCAACGACGTGCACGATAGCTCCTATAAAAATTAACAGAAATCGAAATTTCAAAAGCGCCGTGAAACCAGATGGAATTAGTTGGACGCTAAACTAACATTTAGTTAAAAAAGTTGAAAATTGACAAAATGGCTGCTGTTTGAATTTTAAGCTCGATTTTTTACAGCCTTTTTGTCGGTTTCAAATCATTATTAATAATACAATTATTGAAAAGTTTCACTTATTATGTGGTTCAGCCTCCAAGAAAAAGTATTTTCTCTAAAGGAAAAAACGAATACCTCGATCCGTTAAACGATTCAAAAGTAATCGCGCAAGCCAGTTTAAAAGATTGTGTAAAAAACTCTACAAGAGAAGGTAGAAGCATGATACTTTTTAAAATTCCTTTTCTATATGAATTTATTGAAGTATAATAATTTAATCAACATTTGCACCTAGATCTATACGTTCTCTGTACTGTATCCAAATTTCACATTCCTAATTTAAAGCGTTAAAATGTTGACCCGAGTATACCATAGGCTATAAAACCGTGCAAAACTTGCGAGAATCAAAAACTGAAGAAAAAAAACTGAAGAAAAAAACTGTTTCAGAGGCTGATTTTATACACTCCATGGTTTCAAAATATGAAAAATTATTTTTTCAACCAATTACGTGAGAACCTCCCCTTAAAGGCAATTCACAAAATGTATCGCCGAATATAAAAATGTTCGAGAAAAAGACTATTGAAAGTTTGGGTAATATACAAGTTTTGTTTGTTTATTGAAAGTGTTTGTTTTCGATTGATTTATTTAAGCTGAATGCGAATCGGAGATCTAAAGTTGCATATCATGTCAGGTTCTGATTTTCTGATGTTTCTTTATTCTGGATTAGTTGATCTGCACTATTTATTTAGCCTTACTAACTCTGCATACCATCTTTCGGATTTATAATATTTGTTATAAATTTATCATTATATTTATTAATATAGATTTTTTTGCTATAAACAATAATTTAAAGGAAGATGCTGGCCCTACAATTGATTTATTTAAACTGAAAGCTCTGGTGGTTATTTTATAGCGCTAAGCAATTCTGCCATCAAGTAGCTCGCACTAATAGAATTACCTACAGGAAACTCTTCTGCTATTTACACCGTGTTGCCAATTTAAAATGCATTTCCAGGATTGCGTTGATGAAAGATGCAATCGTTACTCAGGCAGCGAACATCCAATATAATTTCGCCAACTAACATTCCATAAATCGAACGTCCAGCCTCGGTTATCTGCAAGAGTGGCCGGCAGTCCGTACGCCCGTACTGGCCGTCGGCGTTTTTCCCTCTGCTCGCTACGATTTTTCCCTTGGCGTAATTGCCGGCACTGACCAGTTTACCGTACACCCGCTGTTCCCAAGTAGGCTATGGTAGTTACCACTCCTACCTCTCGGTAGGCTCGCGGAACCACTCCTAGGGCATAGCGATCTAGCCGGCCGATACGGAACCCATCCATCGCACACCGCGATCCACATAAGCGATTACGTTGTCGGGCCACATTAACCATGATGGGATTCGATTTGCCACGTAGGCAGCGCATAGGAAGCTCCAGAGGAATCAATTCAGATAATGATTGGATAATAAGGAGCCGTACGACGTCTTATTATGGTGCCGATTAATCAGGAAAAGTTAATTTTATCGTCTACACTTACGCGCGGAGCACATGGCGACTGCTAACCGAAAGTATGCGAACTAGGAAGTAAATAACGTACGAATCATCAAATATTTCGACGATAACATGATTTATTGAAGGCCTAGGACTTAAAAACTGGATAACTTCCTAGTTTGGCCATATTGTTCATCATATTGATGACAATTTGATTGTCTTCCTATTAAAAACAGGAAGTTTTGTCCTCCATCAAAAGGATTTAAGCTACTTGTCCATATTAGTGGTCTTACAGGTTCTTGCAAAAAGAATAAAACAGCTGATCAAACCCAAGCGCAGTGTCATCTCCAAACAGCTGCCAAGATCAGTTAGGATTGCCAAATTATTAAGATGCCTACTATCATTTTTGTAGTATGAAGTAAACTATTCATGATGTTCAAGAAATATTAACAAAATAGTGGTTTTTTAAGGAGGTTTACATAAGATACTTATGTACTTAAACATAGAATTTTCAAGACCACTAGTAGTAAATACATCTCTGATCATTGATGAAACACATCTAAGGATCAACGAAAACAACAGTTTAATGAAAATCAGATGCATTTAGTCCTGACTGAAGAACTACTGTGCACAATACTGTTGGTGTTACCGTGATGATACACATTCACCTTGAAAAGTGCAAATTAAATCAGATGTCAATAAATAATATATAAACGAGCTTAAAGATCATACGCGGATGTTCCCTATCGTACCATAAATATCTAAGAACTAATTTCATGCATACTGTAACGAGAAATTCCATATGTATCACCTACATAGGATGTAGGCAAAATTTCCCGTGATTATTCATGGCTTTTTATTACACTTTTGCTGTTCATTGTGAATGAAGCGAATCACTTGAATGAATTAGTTTGTAGGTAGGTATATAGTTTATACGCATGACATTTATTGACAATTAAGAAGTTTTATATCTTGGAATATTTACTAGATTAAAGGACGTTCATACTATGCTGAAGTATTATACATAGGAACATAGGAAGCACCATTATTGAACTAGACTATACAGTGTGTCCCCGAATAGGTGAAACGACTCATATAAAAGGTAAAAGGAAATTGATATTTTCTTAAATTTTTTGGTGTTTAGCCCTGGATGGTTAAAGAGTAATTTCGAACATATTTTCAGTTTTTAACTGTTTGTTAAAAGTGAGTCTTGACAGTGAATAAAAAACTACTTATGTGGCAGGTAAAGTACCTTTTCTGTTTACAGTACGTCAACATCTTACTCGGAAGTTTTGTTCAGACGAAAAGCTATGGCTATTTGAAAATTTGAATAATGGTTGGCCTACTTTGATAAACCCATATTAATTAATTTTATTTCTCACAGAAACTGCCATGGAAAAGCAAAATTGCGTTCCTATCCATGTTAATCTGTCAAACTTATCAAAACCTGAAATTGGACACAAAAAAAACTGTATTAAAGTACTATTGACGAAAATAACACCCATTGTTTGCTATTTTATCAAAGTAGACTGATCAGTTTTCAAATCTGCATACAGCCATAGCTTTTTGTTCTGAATAAAACTTCTAAGTAAGATGTTGACATACTGTAAACAGAAAAGGTACTTTACCTGCCACAAAATTAGTTTTTTACTCACTGTCAAGAATCACTTGCATTTTAAAATATGGTAATATGTTCGAAATTAGTCTTTAATCATCCAGGGCCATACACGAAAAAATGAAAGTCAATATCGAAAATTTTGTATCTTTTATAAAAGTCGTTTCACCTATCCGGGGACACACTGTATATTATGGTGTCGCATGCGCATACAGCAACGTTAGTTTTTTGTGTATATGATTGCCAGTATATGATTTTTACAAAAACAAAACATATCAAAGTAATGTGTGTACGTGAGAAATAATTATTTCTACCAAGGAATTAATATTTTACGAATGGTGATCGACATTGTTGAAATAAATAAATTATTTCAAATAAAAAATCCTTACTAATGCCAATATTTAATATTTACTTGGGCAAAGACCTATGCACTAGGAGGTACTTTAATGTACCTATTTGTCGAGTGCATTTTCCAGGGAAATTCCTGAAAAACTTATATTGAGTAAATAGAATTTGTTGAATATTTATCATTTTTGGTAATTTAACAGTTGATATAGTCTTTGAAGTATCTTTTTCTAGAGTTCTCTAGAGTCAACGTACCTATCAATGTTTGACCATAAGTGACTCCTGGCTACCAACTTACCGGGGCAATATTACTGGTAATTTTGGTAATATTACCGTAAGTTACCGGCGGGTTAAATTCTCCCGGGTAAATTACCGCGGCGGCATTTTTTCTTTATTGTTTTTTTACCGGTAGTTTCGGTAATATTACGGTAAGTTACCATTGTTAAGTTACCGCAGCGGTAATATATCCATTACCGGTAATCTAAGTAATTATTAATTATTAATTCTCATTAATAACAAATTTTAAAGTACTGACTCACAGTATCATTTACTCGAATTTACTGTGGGTAATGTTACCGGTAATTTGACGAGTAATATTTACTAATAATACCCTCAGTTTTTAAATTACGGGTAATATTACACCATGGCAATACTAATATTACCGGTAACGATGCCGGTATCATGGTAATATTAACGGTAATATTATCTTTTTTAAATTACCGGTCATTATGCATGCTTTTTTTCATACAATCTGAATCGACATTCCAAATTGTCTAGCATTTTAGAAAAAACATTTTTTTGGATTCTTTGCAGTTTTTAGCACTGCTGTTCTCAAAAACTAGGCTCAAGTCAAAATTTCTGCCTTCAGATTTAGACTCTACGGAACAAGAGCACACCAGAAACAGATAATACATTTTTGTTTTTGATTTTGTTAATTGTCGGCCTGGATAGTTACGTCAATAACTGTGGTATGTATTATTTTATTATTAAATTACACTTATTTTCAATTTTGGGTCCTGTGTGACACGTGTTAATTGTTATTTAACCAACAAGTATTTTAAAAAGAGCGATTAATGATCGAGAATTTTTAATGCACGAGCGATTAGCGAGTTGGTTAGAATCTTGTTGTCGATCGTATTCTTCTGGCAGCGTCTACGTGGATTTAATTCGTTGATGTCATTTGAGGTTATATGACCATTTATGTAATTAGACACTGACAGTTCTGGACTGTGTGTCTGGATAACGTAATGTTTTGATTGGATGGTTTTATTTTACGTATGGTCGATTGGCTATAATCGTGCATATATACAGCTGTTTAATAAACGATTTCCTATCCACTAAACTGCCTCATAAATAAACGATCGGCGGAAATATGTATTCATCGATCTCAAAGTTCACAAGAATTAAGTATTGGTTTTAAGGAAAAAATAAAAGAATTGCAGTAGAAAAAAATACAAATTGAAGAATACGGACACCCTAATGTATATAAAATCATAAACTAAAATGGCCCTTGCAGTTGTCAACACTGCCGTCTACAGACTTAAATAAATCGCAAATTTCTAAGCTTCTATTGCCGACCGAACCAACCCGGCTGTAGATTGTAGATAGGCATCTGGGCGGCGTTGGCACTGTGGAAAAAATGTAACGCTCGGCAACTGGTTTTGTGTGGGTGAAGGATTTTAATTTGCTCTCTGAGCGATTGGATTGTGCTGCCGCCGCCGCAGACTTGCCCGCTCTGACGCAACACAGAATTTGAATATATACGGTATCAATTGTTGTCCGGTTGCTGCCTTTCGGTTTCCATGCTCGATTGAGATTTAGGTAGCCAATACACTGTACGCTCTTACGCAACTGGAGCAAAAATGACGATTAGCTTTTTTTCTATTGTTATGGCTCGCGTTTCAAGTACGTTCGATTTGATAGATTATTTTTTGCTCACGGTACCGTAGATGTAATGGGTGTTAAGCGTTCATTTGACCTAGTAACGTTAATGGGGTTTCGCAAATTTTTGTCTAAAAGTCAAAGGGTTACTGATAATAATTGGTAGAAAACACTCGTTTGTGGACTTTGTCCTTGAAGACAAAACATACAATATTACGCAGAATTATAATTAACAATTTCTAATTCTTCAGGTTTTCCTGCTTTCAGAGACATTTCCAGGCGGACTTTTTCAGGAAAGTAGTTAGTCTTATTGAAAACCAATGTTTTCTCTTCAACATCGATAACAAATTCCAACTAATTCTACAAATATTCACCATCTTTTGAGGAACCCCAAATATGATTAAAACTAATGATTAACAATTATCCTTCTGTGAACATTAGGGTGGTTGAAAAATGCATTGCAAAAACTTTTGTGATGATAGAAAGCAACGATCCCCCTAAATCGTTTCGAAATCCAAAAAAAGTGGACACGTATTATTTTTTACATAAGAAAATGCATAGGAGAAATACATTTTTTGTTTTTTTTTCGAATAACTGTTCGGGGTTTTGGAAAACGCAAGACTAAAGTTATACGACTTGTAGGGGGGACTTTTCAAGCAAGAATTTGACCTGTTATAAATATGGATTTGACGCCCCCAACCCGCCCCCACAGCGCCATGGAAACTACCCTAAAATGAAAAAATTGTTTTCTTCAGAAAATTTACCGTTCTAATCATTTCATTCTCTTTTTTCTCATAATAATTATTCGTATAAGTCTAGTGGAATGATTGTAAATATTTGTCGATTAATTATCATTTGTTTAAACAAATTCTATTTGTTTAAATTGTACTTTTTTCTCGAAAATCCGTCTAAATTCTGTTTTCTGAGGTCGAAGTGGCAGTTTATTATCTTAGAGTGACATTATTCATTAAAAAATTTCTTCCTATTGTTTAAACAATCAATTATTATTAATTTTAACTTTTTTCTAATTGTGCTTATTACTACATGTTGGTGTAAATGAAAATTGTATGCTGAAACTTAATTTAAACAGGAAGGGACATGCGTTTATTATTTTTATTATGTTTGGAATTTATCTGGTTTTAATTAATATACTCAAATACATACTTAAAACACAGCAGGTCAATTTGATTTATTGTTGATCCGTGCCAAAAGTTCGTCAATTAACAAATATGAATAAAATCATCCCCATCAAACCAACTGGAAATGATCAAAATAGTTATCAAATAATAATTATGCATCATTAGTCATTACATGTATGATTATCTATTATATTTTGCAAGACGCGTTAGTAATGTAGCGAAAACAAACATTAACATACTACGTTCCAAGATATTATTTTCTCGTCGAAACTAAAACTTATTAAGAATTCTATAGCCCGAAAACTATTTCTTCTCCGGTGCATTCAAGCGGCATTGATATGTTTCCTCAAATAATCTACCCAAATGCGGCGTAGAAGTTATTTTACGGTCATAAAACTCATAAAACTACAAGTTTTTTTTGTCAAGCCAGCCGATGCGTTCGAGACCTTGCAACGTGTTTGCAAATCCAGATGTTACGAATCGATATTAAATGTTTATATTTTCGGTACTTTTAAGAATATTTATTTGACGTATGTACTATATTATAAATATTAATCTCACAGTGCAATTTTCTTAGATGAATAGGATAATATACTAGGTATGAATAAATTTGTTGTCAAAAAAAGTGACACGTATTTTTTTCGAAATTAAAATTTTTAATGGTGCCTTTCAATGCCTCTAATTTACATAGGAAGAAGAATATTTTTTTTTGTATTTTTCAAAGAATTGTTCGGGGTTTGGGATAACTTATGTTAACGTTATAGCACTTATAGAGGACTCTTCAAAAGGAAGAATTTGATCTATTCTACATATGGATTTGACATCCCCAATCCACCCCAGTGCCCTGAAAGCTACCCGAATTAAAGAATGTACATTTTTCAGAAAATATACCGTTCTAATCATGTCATTATCTTTTTTGTCATAGCAATCATTACTAGGTATAAGTCTTGTGGAAAGTTTATAAACACTTGTCAGTTTGTGTTTACTGTGTCAAGTTTGGTTAAAAAATTATATTTTTTTCTCGATAACCCGTCTGATTTCTGTTTTCTGAGT
Source organism: Melinopterus prodromus (assembly GCA_964023965.1). Lineage (NCBI taxonomy): Eukaryota > Metazoa > Arthropoda > Insecta > Coleoptera > Scarabaeidae > Melinopterus > Melinopterus prodromus. Next base: position 11,326,935 of record OZ030396.1, read on the forward strand.
TCGAAATAGTAGTTTATTAGCTTAGAGGGACATTATTCATTAAACAATTTCTTCCTATTGTTTATACAATCAATTATAATTTATTTTCAACTTTTTTCTAATTATGGTGTGATATTAACTGACAAATTTCATGTTCGAGATACCTTACCTATATTAACTAATAAACCCACATTTGCTTAAACAAATGCCATTTGTTTAAAACAGTTTCCATCTTGACATACAGTGGTAGAAAATCAAAATAAGAAATGGAGAAAGAAATATGATTAATAAAATTGGTTGACTTTAGGAAAATTAATATTTTTAAACGAATTTAACTCCCCAATTTCCCTAAATAAAGGATTTTAATCAATCAATTTTTTTCGGATAAATGATATTGAAAACGATTAATATTTTTTTATTTAAACATGGAAATCACCCCAAAATATAAATGATGTCACTTGGGATAAGTTCTTTGAACAAAAATGTTGACTTTTCTAGCAGATTTAGGAGATAATAAACTGCCATTTCGAACACGAAAACAGAATTCAGACGGATTTTCATGAAAAACGAATTATTTAAACAAATAAAAATTTGTTTAAACAAATGGAAATTAACTGACAAATGTTTATAAACATCCTACGAGACTTATAATAATGATTTCTATGAGAAAAAAAGAATAATAAGATAATTAGAAGGGTCCATTATCTGAAGAATCTACATTTTTTCATTTAAAGGTAGTTTTCAGGGCACTGTGGGCTCAAATTCAGGTCAAATTCTTCCTTCGAAAGTCATCTACAAGTCCTATAACTTTAGTCTTAAGTTTTCCCAAACCCCGAACAATTATTCGAAAAATAGCAAAAAATATCTTTTTCCCATGCATTTTCTTATGTAAATTTGAGGCCTCGACAGACACCATTAAGAAACAAAAATTTCGAAAAAAAAGTATAGGTGTCCGATTTTTCTAGATTTGGAAACAATTTGTGGAGATCGTTGCTTTCTAAATGAAAATTGCCAATTTGAATCAGCCTAGTGGACATGTTACAGGCCTGGATAGCGGTTGCTGTTTACGATATTTTTATCTAGCCGTCAAATGACTTCCTACGGATAAGTAAGAGAGATAACTAGGTGATGGTGCAACCCTCAAAAAGGCCATACTCAAGGAGGTCCACTCGAATCTGTGCGACTATCTTGATACGTTCATATAATAAACTGTGTGTGCAAACGCTATAAGCTGTGTATGTGTGCGTGTGTTGGTGCGAGGTGACTGGGCTCTATATTGACAGGTTCGAAACTGTATCAAACCAGGGCGTGGTCACTTTTACTATCTACGCGGCTCTCAGCTTCTTGTGCTCAGTGGACCAACAAAACATACGACTACGTCGACACAATCCGCGGCCGATATGCAATCACCCACTACCAGTGTTGCCAATATTTGAAAGGCGAAATTCTTCTCGAGGACACACTCAAAATTCTTCGTACAATTCGTCACATTTTATTTAAATAGAGCAAAGTCCATTTTGAAGCCGGTGTCTAAGAGAAATACCGGGAGAGCTTCAACCATTATTTCTTTGTAGAGATTCGGAAAAAAATTTATTGATTTAGAAACTGTATGGAAAATCAGCCAAACATTAAGTGATGATATTTTTCTAACTTACATCGTGGAAAAAGGTGACTTTGCGCAGTAGTACGTCATTGTAAATATGAATGTGTTGACTGAGTATGAAAAATAAAAACTTGGCATTTCAATGAGCTTTGAAAAATATTTGTAGTTCCATTATTATTATTAAATTTGATTTTATTTATGCGTTTCTTTCGTATGTTTTGAGAGAAAAAAAACTAAGACTAAGCAAAACTTTATTTTTATTAGGTTATTTACTTTTCACCAATTTGAAGCAAAAAGTTTCCACTTTGTTCTGAGTCAGTATAATTACAAATATAATAATTAATTTTATGTCCTACATGCACATAAAATGACATTTTACATCTTAGATACCGGGACGAAAACAACTACTTTATGCCCACAAGGGCATTAAGCCTTGCCATGGTTTATATGTCTGTTTTTACTTGTTTATTTTGCGTAAGTCTATTTCCGCAACTTAGGCCAATCACCGACGGTGAGAGCAGGCTACACACACCCAGGAATTTTGTCGAACTGAAGGAATTCCAACCTCCAGTAAGAGTTCACGTGCACGTCGCATTATAACAGCACAAGGGGCCACCGGCTTTACTTCCTCATCCGATGGAAGGCGGCATGCAAAGGTACTTGTTCCTTGCCTAAAATTCTAGGACAGTCGATTTTAGAACGAGCCGGGATTCGATCCCGGGTATCCAGCGTAGATAGCAGCCGCTCTATCCTATACGCCATCGACCCACCAATTTATATGGCAGATATATAAAATATTTGACATTCAAATCGTAAATTTTATCGTAAATGTCAATTATTGGCGATTGAGGTTATTCTGTTTGACAATTAATTTTCTGCATTATAACTCAACTCGATTGTTATTCAACTCCGTAAATATGCATGGCACTTGATTACGTCAAAATATTTATTAATATTATTTTAACGAAGGAAAAATATAGTGTAGGACATAAAATTTTGTTTGTACCTCGGGCATTACTTGATTTTTATACCCTCGGCCCTCGAGCTTTTTAAACAGTCATACTAGGGGCATAAACATCGGTTTAATGCCCTTGGTACTTAAATAACTATTGAAAGCTTTAAAGGTACATCGATTGAAAATGCCTTAAAAGTGTAAAGTGTCATATTGAAACCATCAACTGATGTTCAAGAGGAACCATTACATCTAGCATGACCAAGAAAACAATCAGAAAATAGAAATTAGAATTCTTTCATGTTATACATTCAAATTATAGATCAAGATGTATTACTTCTTGTAAGGAATATGTATAAATTGTTGTTGTTCTATCCATGTTACGTGATAAAAGATGCCTAGTAAATTTAGGAAAAATGTTATAAGTGAAAAAGTATGTACAGTATTGATATTTCTACTATTTCTAAATTTTGTACATTTACAGAGGAAAGTGTAACATTTTCAATTTTAACCTGTTTTCTCCGTTAAGAAAGCTGATCACGTATGTATCAAATTCTGTAACAGATTTAAAACAATAGATGAATGAAGACTTTTGAGACAATTTAAAAAAAAAGTTTTTTGTTATGTAAAAAGTTAATTTTACTTCGTCTCTCGTTCTTTTCAGATATAGTTCAAATAGCCCAACTCACGGAACAAAAATAGATTCTTTTATATAAGTACAATTTCACCTGAATCTTGTAACTATTCCTATATCAAAGAAATGCTATAATTGCCACTTCTGTCATAAATAGATTGTTGAGTTTTCAGAAGCCTTAAAATTTGAACAAAAGTAAAAATTTAGCCAGGTTAAGAAAACTAGTTCATATCGAATTGACAAAGGTGAATTACAGCAAGAAAAGTTATTCAAAATTAAGCTTAACAAGGAGTGATATTTTTTTTAAGATTGCAAAAGAATAAACGAGATATATAAAAAATAACAACAGATTGTTAGTAGTTGTTATTATATGTTATTATTGAAATAATCTACATTGGATAATTCTGTTCAAATGTGTAATTTATATAACTAAAATTAATTAATATATTTTGACAACTGGGATAATAGGGGATTTTATATCAGTTAGTAATAAAGATTATTATTATTATTATTATTATTATTATTATTATTATTATTATCACAAGTTATTATTCTCGATAAGTATCAAACTGGAATTTCATTCAAATTAACAACGTTTACGAAGAACATAACAAATTAATATTGTTAATAATACCTTACAAAGTCCAATGCTATTTTTTCTCTATATAGAATCCTACTGTACATCTGAACGTGGTTGGTATGCCTAATGGGCTTCAGCGTTGACATTGTGCCAGTTCCTAGAACTATTGTCAATGAAGAAGAGTTCCTATTCTGTTAATCCCAATAGAAGAATCATCTGTAACAGAATAGATAACCACATGTATTAAATTTTCCTAATTGACGGGCCTCATAAACATCAAACTTTATCGCTATCTGATGCCTTATCTCCCCATACTTTCACCAATTGCTCATACTGCGATACATTCTGTGCCACATCCGAAGCACCTGCATTGTCCAGTCTTTAAATAGTCGTGCTAGGACTTGTAATGGTCCTAAATAGATACAAGGAACCGATAAGGTCGAACACAGCGATCTTATCTCACCACTTTTATAATATTCTAATATGGTACATGACTTCTAAACATGGTAAACCAGATAAGAACTACGTTGTTAGTAATTAAATAATTAGTTACAAGGAATGAACTGATGGAGTAGGTTACCAAAATTTATTGGGGCTATTTTCACATTTCCTGACAATATTAACAATGATAAAAGAACTAAACAATGCGTCTTGGGTGATATTTGAGTTAATAGAATACAAATCATCTCCACCATGGTGTTAAGCTTCTGATTCCTTCACTCTTAAGGTTAAAGATTAGCTTCTTCATGCGGAAGCAAGTTTTCATCTTTAGATTCCTGTAAAACTCTTCCAGTTCACAAGAAGCTAGAATCATATACCTCCGGTGTCCATCTACAGTGACAATTGGAACTATAAAAGCCCTATCTATGTACGGTTCTTCTTCCTCCACTGGAGTATTCTGATTTCCATCTCCGCCACTCATCCAGTCATTAGAATGGACCGAAGTCACATCCCACAATGCCATGTCTTGGTCAATATGGCAACGATTGATCGGAGGATCTGTCCTCCTATGACTTAGTCTCTTGTAGTAAGCGAATTTTGTGAAGAATAGATCTTTGTAGGAGATATCGTAATCGAATCGCTTCGACGATGGAACGTTTTTTCTGTGTTTCTGCTTGCGTTCAGATTTGGGAATGTGTCGGTTCCAGTTTACAGCGTTAGGGTTAAAGTAGGTCACTTCTATATCATCTGATGCCAACTGGTTTTCTGTGATCATCCTCGTTATCATCCAAGAGTTAATTTTTCATTAAAATTTATCCCCCGCCCTTAGGAAAAGAAATTTTTCTTAATGCGCATGCGCACTGTCAAATTTTGACAAGTTTTAAACTCGTCATACGTTAGACATTTTGTGGTTTGTTGATTTGATGTTCGTTTTATTTTTTTATTGTTTCATTAATCTGTGTTATAACTTTTTATATCAATTTCCCTGTTAAACGGAACTGCTTTTCTTTATTTTGTAGTTGAGTTTGTCGTCTAATCAATCACTGATTCCTCTAGAAATAAACTGCATGTTTTGTTAGAGATGTTTCAAATTAAGAAGAGGGTGTTGCGTGGTGTCTAGCCAGTGTACTCTGGAGAAGAGATAGTGCGAGTACCCTGTTCTTAGTTTGAAAGAAGTCTAGTTAGGTTTTGTTTTCTTTTAGTTTTCTTTTATCTCTCTTATCTAAAATAAGTTCTAAAATAATAATAATATGAAAATAAGTAATTCATGAGATCAATCCTTTAACAAATAACAAACATTATCAGTCTACTTCAAGCTTAAATTCTAGATATGTATCCTTGGGTTCGTGGTCTAATGTTTTTATCAAAGTATCGTCTACAGTGATAAAGTAGTTTTTCAAGACATTGAACAGTTGCCTTATTTATGTGTTTGCGAGTTACTATTTCAGATGTTGTGTAGGAAAAAAATTTCTTCTGTACACAATATTTCAATTCTTGAATTTTTTAAAAGGACTTGTCCCTTGATTTACTTAATCAGTCAAAAGATAGATGAATAGTGACTACACACACAGTAATTTAGACAATCCGATTGGTTTGATGTATTCCGTAGATGATGATGGGATTTCTAAAGTTTCTATGCAAGTTAAACTCTGACATATTGTTAAATTGTTAATTTGTAAATTGTCGAAAATCATATCTTATTCATTTACATGCTAGTCAAACTATATTTTGACTTCAAAATTATTATGCTGGATATTTTTGTGTAGCTTTTTTAGACATTTAATTCATATGACTTGCTAGGTAGGTACCTATGTACCAAAAGTGTGAAAAAATTTACAATTTTGTGAATGTTAGTTTCCGGATACATAATGATTCTTATCAATATTGTAGGTAGAAAGTATTCCATAAAAAATACGATGGTTTGCTGTAACCAACTATTTCAAAGTCATGGGCGTCTAAATTATTTTTCATAACTATATATAGTTATGAAAAATAATTTTCTTTCTGGTTCTGCGACTAATAATGGCAATTCTTCGAGAGAGTAAGCACTATACCTAAATAATATGGACTACTTCAACGTACATAGCTTGGAAGAAATAAAATAATATTAAACGAAGAAAATAACCAATAATGTCTGACATGTTCTAAAATTAATGAGGCAGGTCTATTCTCTTAACTTATGGAAAACATTGCCGGAATATAACAAATAATCTTCGTAAATAAACTGCAGTTTTCATTATGTCTTTGTATTGTCAGATTTTTAGACCATTTTAAGAATTAAAGAAATAAATGTTAAAAGAAAGCAGCTGGCATTAATTTAAATAAGTTTTAAAATTAATCACGTAGAGCTAGTCTTCCAACGAATGGAATATATTAGCAAAATAAGATAAAAGCTATCTACATATTTCTGTGTTAAAGTCGACTTATGTATGCCAGGGTTCGTATTCTAATGCAGCGTTGATGTCTCTATAAAGAAACCACTGTTTAGTAGTCTATCCTGTCATGTTATCAGATATACAAATTTTTAGACGCAAAATCACAAATAGATTACCGTTCCTATTAAAGAACAACCCTGCATCATAACATGTTTTGCCAGCTTTGGCTGGCGTACCATACTAGAACAGGTAATGACTTCTGTGTTGAACTTAGAAGTTGGAAGAAAGAATATTTAAAGAATAAAGTAGATAATAACTTAAAATAGGTTCTAGCATTGATGACTCTGAGTTGAAACAGATGCAAGAAGATTAGCTAAAAGAATTGAGACAATTTTTACGTGAAAGAATAATTATGTATGCTTTGGTTTATCGTCTAACTTAGCGTTAATATCTCCGAAATGATCTCTAGTTGTCACAATATATTTATGTCTGAACTATTATACCATTTTAAGACATAAAATCCACGAATCCTATATGTAAAAATAACGTTGAGCAAAAAATAAATATTATGTATGTCCTTCTGCTTAAGCTACCCCATTCTTTGAATAAGAAGAAGCACTTTGCGTCATAACAGGGTTCGCTGTTTTTTCCTGTGTCTCGAACTGATTGTAATATGGCCTATTTGTTAAAAATCAATAATAACTAGGTATATAATAATAATTAAAAATAATAGCAATATTGGGTTCGTCTCACAAAGCAGATCTCTAATATTTAGGGAGTATCGAAAAAACGTTTTTACGAAATAAAAATTTCAAGTTGATAAAACGTTGTTCCTATAGACCTACATAATAGGTACAACAAAAAAATGGCGCAGTTGAAAAATATTTAGGTCCCCCGCAGAAGGCCTAAAGTCTGGAACGTTCTTTAAGAACAATTTTTTTAATACAATATTAGGTGATTTTTCTTTTTCAAATACAAACAGTTTAAAAATAAGCTGTGAAATTGCCGTATACAAAAATATATTACTCTAATGCAACATTTAGATCGCCTGCAATTTATTTATATTCGATATAATCTTTAGAAAAGTGACCATTTTCGTATAATTTAGAAAGAGTGCTTAAATGATAAAAGTTTCATTGTCATTAAATTTTTTATTATGTGCGGCTATGTGGGCTTTCAAAAACAAAACTACGTATTATTTAATTTAAAAAAATCTACTTTTTTATCATCGTGAAATTTTGAATTTCGAAAAAAACGGTTTTTCGATACACCCTACTGAACATACATACCAGGAGGGAATACGTAAATATTATGAGTGGAAAGTCAACATTGATCTAAAACAAATTTTCAAATTCACGACGTCACTTTTTCAACGAATGGAGTATACATGAGCAACATTAGGAAACAGGGGAAATTTCCTGATTTATTAGACATTTTTAAGACAACAGAAGTCACAAATCAACAAATCACACAGTTTTACCAAGTGTATCACGTTATTAAGGTAAAATTCGATCATTGGAAAACGAAATTAGCAATGTATGTACTTGTAAATGGGTAGGTAGGTAGGAACATAATATTTCTTCGGTTTCAATAACACATTAGAGCAAAACACATCAAGGTAGCGAGGTGCAGCGAGACGAACACTCCGATACGGTTGGTACACTCCTCTTCCGATCCTACCTCGGAAAATCGGTTGCCCGTTAGCTTCCCTACCACACGTTATTTATGTAATTTATGCCTCCCACGCTCTCGAGATTAGCGAATAATGGTTGGCAAGGATCCCCTCTGCAAGCTAACATTAGACCAATCCTAAACGCGCGAGACGGTAGAAAGTGAACCGAAGCGCGTATACTCTGCTCCCGACAATGCGTAACGTACGGCCTGAAAACTATAGCTGAAACAAAGCGACGACGCGTACGCACGATTTCAAAATCGAAGTCGGCGCGGTGAGCAGTAAAAGTGTGAAATGCGAGCTAGCGGGTGTCTCATATTTGACGGCGAGGAATTGGGCAAGGAAAAAGAAGTCGGTCACAAGCGATCTGGGTCGATAGAATAATGGATCTTTTACAGTGGGATAAACAGTCCGTGACTTAATTTGAGAAGCGTTCTGAATGGATTTTATATGGACGCTGTTGGGACACTGGCTAGTTTGAAGATTCGATCTGATCTAGTGGTCGTAATGACCCGACCCAGTTCAGGGCGATAATGAAATGGAATTTGGTCTGTTTTTTTTTTTTTCGCAATGGTTTTGAGGTCGGCTGTGTATCGCAACTATTTTAATATAGGTAACTCTTTAGTTTTAGTTTAAATTTTCAAGGTTGTAACAATTCGGGCAGTTTTTTTAGCCTAAGTGATTGAAATGATAAAATTGATATCACAGATGTCTGACACGATTTTTAAATTTTTGTTTTAAATAATCTTTCCTTTTTTTATGTTAAAATACTCAAAGCTAAATACAAATTTCTAGTTACCTGTCTTTGGTTCGTTGAGCAACGCGGCGTTGATATCTCCGGGAATAAACATCATGGTTCACAGAACCCTCACACCTGAAAAAAATAAATTATTTTTCATTTCATTTTTCATGTCATTCGCCTTGCGTCATAGTAGCGTTTACTGGTGTTTCCTGTATCTCTACGTATGTACGAAAATAATATTGACTTATCCGTCGAGCATACATCATTGTCAAAATGAATAGAATATTAGATGAAGAAAGTGAAAATGTGTCTAAGATATGCACTAACATTTTTGACGTAGGGCTATTCTTTCGATGACTGGTAAATACACATTTTGGCCGTGGGCCAAAAAAATCGGTACAAATTTTCAATTACTCGTATTTCGAATAATAATGAAAATTGAAAACATACCATATTCGCAACTACAGTTTGTTTGATACCCATGTTGTGGTACTTTATGTATGGCTATGTAGATCGGATAAACTTAATGCAAAATGAAAGGTGTATTAAAATTAGCATCATACGCTGGCTGATTGTTTTTAGTCTATCTACAATGTGAAACTTCGAAACATCGTTTTTACTTTATCACACGCAGTATGATAAAGTAGTGAGCCAGGATTTTCCAAATATTATCAGTCTAATGACAGTACCGGTAGTGCCAAATGCTGATGTTTTAAGAATATCTCACTATATCTACTGTGAATAGTAAAAAGATCTCATATTGTGATACCGTGTGCGCGGTCATTGCCTGACGACGTCGGATCGGTAGCGTGTTGAGCGTGTCCAACATGCATGTGTTCTGTTTGTTTTTGGTGTGAGGAAGTATGATCATGTATCGAATAGGTTGGGCGACTTGGGGTGGTTGAATATGGATAACACTAGGGTGTTGCATGCAGCAATATTATATCATAAGTTGCTATCCAAGAGGATCCCTCAATACCTCATGCGGAAGATACGCTGTAGAACGGATGTCCATAAACTTAATTTAAGATTCAGGGGTTTGTTTTCTCCACCTGCCCGTCGCGCTGAGCTGTATAAACGGCCATTCTCTTAACAGGTCAGTCACATATACAATGGTCTCAGAGCAGATATGAAAAAATTATCGTCAAACAGTTCTGGGGGAAAGGTGAAGTGTTGTGTGTTTGGTCAACAGGACTTTAGGCATTGAGCGCACATCGGAGGCTGTTTTAATTTTTATTTTGTATGGGCATGTGCGATGTTTTGTTGAGTTGGATTTGCTTCAATTACGTGTAATTTGACTCTAGAGTATTTTTTGTTTGTTTTTGTTTTGATAAGTTCTCGGAATTATTGTTATATTATTGGTACAATTATGTCTTAGTTCTAGTTTGCGTAAGGGGTTGACTGGAAGAGCAATTTGGACAATTTGGAAACAAGTGTGCTGATCTCCGCCCTAAATATAAATATTATTTTGTTGCATTTAATATTGTTTTATGTTAATAAAGGAATTATTTATTTAATTAATATTATTTATTTTAATGCAGACACGACTGATCTCAATCAAATAGATTCTCATGCAGCTAAACTATTAATTTTATAAATTGTATGATAAAGTCATGTGCAATAAGACAATAAAAAAATCTGATGTGGCCTGCATCAGATTTTTTTATTGTCTTTACTCAAAGGGCAGTGGATTTGGAGGTTTGTAATGACAATATTGCATAGCACGACACATCAAAAAAATAGTTGGTTTAAAGTGATCTGTCATACTAAAAAATCTTTAATTTCTGGTCCGATTCGATCTTTTCAAAAAGAAACAAAAAGTAAGTAGTAACACTGGTTTAAAATTTACAGCTAAACAGTGTGGCACAGCAAAATTGATACTGAGGAAAAGTCCAGCTAAAATGTTAAATTCAAACATGGCTCCCATTAAAAACCAAAAATTCAAACGTCCAACTCCACTCCTGCTTGTGTAAGAACACCATGATGTTTTAAAATTTCAACGCGTATTCGAACAAAAATCACCTTGCATATGATTTTTCTTTATTCAATAAGAGCATTACAATCTAGTCATAATTGACTAATGAGTAACTTAATTCTATCTTATTTTACTAGTGTTACTTAACCTAACAGGCACCCATCGATGTCTCTCAGTTAGTCCTGGTATACCTTGCATATGATGCTATGAAATCGCAAATGTTCTTTTGGCCCAAAATCAAATGTTTTTGTGTACTATTTTTAATACAGCTTAACTTTTACTAAAACCTAAACCCTACATCATCAGAAATTCTGTATAGTCATACATAAAGTACCATAACATAGGATTGAAATATTATTATTGAAAATAAAAGTAATTGAAATTTTGTACCGTTTGTTTTTGCCCCACAGTGTATAACAAAAAAATTAGCAACAAAAATCCTAGTGAAATTCCAAAAAATATCCTTCTTTTTCAGAAACTACTAATATGGTATAATGTAGTTTAGTTATTTAGGTGTATAGATGTTGCATTACACGGATGTTTATGCCCTGAAGGTGACTCTACAATGGTTTTGTTCCTCCGTTTGAATAATATTATTAAATATTTTGACGTAATCATGTGAAATGCGTATCTACGCACTTTAATAACAATGCAAACAATTCGGAGTTGAGTGACAATGCACACAGTTAATTGTCAAACATAATAACCTTATTCGCCAATAATTGACATTGACGATTTAAAATTTACAATTTGAATGTAAAATATTTGATGTATCTGACCATGGCAACGCTTAATGCCCGTGCGGGCATTAAGGATCCTTAATGCCCTCGCGGGCATAAAGTAGCTAATTTTGCACCGGTATCTAAGATGTAAAATGTCACTTTATGATCATGTAGGACATAAAAAATATCAAGTACCTAATTTTTATGTCTAGATAGAGCATATTACATTTTCCCAGTACTTAGTCATAAACGCCATAAACTACACGAAGTGCCTATCCTGGCCAACAATGAACAAAATTAAACATGTAAAAACGATTTCTCGTAGGTATGCTTTTTCCAGAAATACATTAGATACTGCACAACTGCACAACTCTGATGCTATATATTTTCACGTTGATTCTGGTCATGTTTGGGTTCGTCGTCTGACGTTGTGTAAATATCTCTACAAATAAACTATATTTATCACTTGAATACAAACTGTTAAATCTTGAGAATCATGGCCCCATGATTCATAAAAGTAAAAATGATTTCTAACATAAAAGATTTTAACATCTTCACAATTAGTCACAACTATCTCCAGACAGTTTCAGGGCATTATTGGTCATGGATTTTCATAGATGGCATTCGCTCAAGATTTCTTCCAACACGTCCGCACGTCCGTCGAGTATGTCTCCACAATGGCAGCTAATAAATATCGTCTGTTATGGCAAACTCGGCTAATACGTGATATTAGACCAGCAAGGCACTAACAAGAATTGCCCGCCATAATTAGCCAAAAGAAATTAGCGCTGTGTAAACGTACTAGAAAACTGTGAGAATGTGCAGTATAGGTACGGTGTGCAGATACGTTCGAATAGGTCGGTTAATTAGATCACTGTCCCACGAAAAGAGACGTACCTCTAATAGGATTACTAATTACCTCTAATGATAAAACTGTATCGCTAGATTCCAACTTAGTAGTGGTTTTAACCAAAATAAACTTTTCATTGATATCTTGTTTCGTAAACTGCATTAATGGATTTTAGGTGAATTAAAGTAAACTACCGCATTGTGCTTACGGTCTCATACATAAGTAATGGGCTGTACAACGTACTGTGTAGATGATTATACCACTATCGCGACAACTATAATGTAAATAAATGGGAAAATTATTTTAAGAAGCACGTCTGACCACCAACTAAAGAGGGTGGCCCAGAAAAACTATATATTTGTAGATGTTATGTTATCAGGGAGGAAGTTAAATGTCATGATGTGTATCGGAAATATATAGAAGAAAACATGTAAAATTGAAGACTTAAAACATCCTCAAACACAACGCATCAAAGTAGCAAGGACTGAAAAAACGATACAGTAAGACAACATCGACAAAAATATTGGTACAATTTTTTACTACTCGACTACTCGACACTGTAAATGTGTTAATAATATCCTTAAATTAGTTCTCATTATTTAGACTTAATACGATTTTTTTTTAATTGAAATTTTAGTATTCTGGTGGTTGGTGTTTTCTCGCAGTAGCTTTTTAATCTGCGAAGAGAACAGTTTCAAAGCGTTTCAGAACGTACTAAGCAATGTCCAGGTTTAGTATTTTTCTAATAGATAAATATTTTTAGGATATTAAAGTGTGCATTTATAGAGTTTATGCAAAATTACATGAAATTATATTGTAATAATTTTTTCCTTGCTACTAACAATTTTCTAGGTAATCACGTGTTGGAATACAAAGCCACCTATAATTATTCTCTCTCTTTTGCACGAACTAGTTTTAGTGGGATTGAATTGTAGGTGGTATTGATGGCCATTTTTGATATATCATTTTAAACCATAATAAAGCTGTAGAGAAGAAAGTATCATGCTTCTGTTTTTTCTCTCTCTCTTTTCTCTCTTTTCGGCACATGCTAAAGACAAACACGTGCATGATAAACAAAGAATTATTTAAAAATACTGAAAAATATTGTACTGTGATATTATGTCAATATCTATTCTGCAAATCATCTTTTATCAGCAAACTTCTGTGTTTTTTTTGACAGAGTAGATATTATCATAATATCTCGGTTCTCTTCCACATCTTTCAATATTCTTTGTTTATCATGTACCCACATCCTTTGTCTTTAATATGCTGGAAAATTTATCCTGGTAAGCTTTCGTATTAATTTGTATTGATGCAAACATAGGTGGACAACATTTAATGAAAGGTTTTTTAATCACTGATAGTTTTTATTTTATTTCATTAATAATATCATCAAACATTCAGTAAACATTTAGATATAATATTCAGTACATTTTCTGAATATGTTTTTTTTTTTGGATGGGCTGTCGTTCAATGATTTTACGTCTAAATTGGCTAGATAGTCTTTATTCGATGATAGATTGAAATTTCTTGGAATAAATTAATAGGTAAACTCATAAAATGTCTATAACTACCCGGCAATTTTTACACTTTTACACTTTTATGTAACCAAGCAAATTCTAAAAAAGAATAATTTTTTTTTGTGATACTGAGCAGGATTGCCAGAAGTTGAAATATATAAAGGGAACTTTTTCAATAAAAATGGAAACAAAAATAGGGCATTAAAGACTTCAAACAAGTGTATAAATCGTACCCTACTGCATTAAATCTACAGTTAATTTTCAATCGCCACCAAATCCATTTTACCCAATCAGATGGTGTTTCTATGATCATTATTGTTATGGTTTCATGTAGTTACTGAGTGATAATAAAATAAAACAAAGTTTAATATGACATGTTATCCATTGTGTTACACTGAGTTGACAGCAAATATTTCAGGAAAACTAGGTATTTAAGCCTTTTTCGAGAACAATACAGAACAACCCCGCAAACATAGAAAGAAAAAGTAAGATCGGGTCTATTTTAACAGGGATGCTCTGGCAACCCAAACTGAGAATTACTTGACGTTTGGCTAAAACCCATTCATTTGGTATTTTATTATTTACCTAGTCATTTTGAAAAGGAGCTGAGTATGGAAATAGATGCAAATTACGACGACTATATTTATAAAATGACTGAACTTATAATTAGCCTATCATATTGTAACGTTGAGCATTACGATTGTGACGTTAAACGAGGGGTGGTCACCACTTGGTGGGTAACCAGCCTTTACTTTCCCCGAAGGGATTAATACTCTTTACAGCGGTTATACAGTTGATTTATTAGTTGTACTTCTATATTTGCGTGATTCTTACTTAATAAGTCGATGATAACTGCTGATAACTGACAATCCAAAAGGTTGCATAATTTATAGTGGGTTTCGAAGGTGAGATATTCGAATGTCGTCCAGTGGCATAGTTGTGTTTATTGTTATTTTGTTATTTTAATTTCTAAATACACATGCCCTGGCCATGGCACATGCATAAGAATTCTAAGCTGACGTTACTAATTGACTATGTTATGCTTCTAAATGCTAAGCGTTACAATATGTAGACAGACAATTAAAAAAAAATGTCCGATGCTAACATTCGGAATATTTCTGATTTCAAACAATGAAAAACAAACTAAAATATAATATATTTAAATTTTTGCTCTATTTCTGTTCTATTTCCAATGAAAACTTTCATACTGCGTATGATAAAGTAAAAACTTACCTAATTTGTCAAGAATATAATTGAAAGAAATAATTATTCGGCCTAACAATTAAAAAGCATAAAACTGACAACTATAGATCTGAAAACAAACTGTAAGAAGAAACTAGAAAACCCTCAAACAGTACCAAAAAATGTAAAAACTGTGCGTTTTTTAATTAAAAACTATGCACAAGTACAGAATTTCTACCTTCAGATTCAGATTCTTGTTCGATTTTCTTTTTTATTGTATTTTTGACAAATTAAGCAGCTGGAAATCTATCAGATGCCCTGGTATCTAAACACACAAGTTTGTCGATACTATTTGTTTTATAATAATCGTGGCAGGCAAATATGACATTGTATGACAAATTTGATCATTTTGAGACAAATCAAACCATTTTGATTAGTGTTCCTGTATTTAGAGAGTACCGCAATAGTCGCCATTTTGGCTCCATTTCTTATGGGCGAAAGGTTATAGTAAGGTTATGTTGACTTTCCAATCAGACCAGCTGTCAATACTTAGCAGCCATTTTGAGTCCAAGTAGTGGCATAACCAATTGCGGTAGTCTATAAATACAGGGACACTAATTTTGATAATTACAGAACGACATCTTATGTCATAACAATAAAATTCCATACAGCAAGTTTAACTGCAGGCTTTGTCAAAATTCAAAAAGTCGGGTTGCCAACCAAAAGTCAGACTGAAATTCAATTGAACATTATTTTAGTCACTCAACAACAGCCGTATTAGGAACTGTCCTGCGACTCTTGATACTCTTCAGCAGTTGGTGAGGTCGTTGAAGAAGAATGGTGAAATTTACCACGGTTTAAGTTAAGATGTGTTACTGATATTTTGAGCATGCCTTTACGATGCCATTGAAGTTCTATTATTTCAGGCGCCAACAAAATTTTGATTGATTTTGATAGGTAATGTAAATATTAATGTTTTGACCACAGTTTTTTTTTAACGTAAATCTTTTTCGAGTTACTCGACCTGCCATAAATCATGCACGCTTAGGAAATTTAGTGCCTAGTTAAAATGCACTGTTGTAAGGATTATGGAGTGCGGTGCGCTTTGGAAAGCGATACCGCGCGACCGACAAAACCGCGGCGGACTTTTCGTACCGCCGTCCTTGACTTTATGGAGCAATGTGGGCGATGTATTGTCGATGATGGATATCAATGTAGACATTCTCGTATTAATACACGCACACCGAGGGTCGGTTATGGCGCACACGGCACCGACACGCGCTATATAAATGCTAATTTATTTGATAAGGTTCACGATCTGTTGTTACGTGGCCTGAGATATACGTTGCGGCCGGGAGTTGATATACGCTGATTGCTGCGGTCGGACGCCCATAATGCGGACCGAAGGGCAAAGGTGAAGCAAACAATTTGCACAAGTTGATTGCGACCGGGGCATGCCTTCCCAGTTTGAAGCCTAGCTAGGTACGATTCTTTCTCCGGTTGCAACGGTTGTGGATATAATCTTCGATTGGGAAGTACGTGTTGTTAGTTATTATGCAAAACGTTTCCCGCTCCTGTTCCATTCTCTGCATTTGCTTACCGGCGGACGTAGTTATAACAGTAGGTATGTTCGTTTTTTGAAAAGGGATGAGTTATAATTTCGGTTCATGTCAGAACAGTAATATCTGTAACTCCTATTGGGAATATTGAATATCTTGAATATCTCCATTCCACTGGATATAGTAATGTTAAGTAAAAGACATAAATATTTCCAAAGTTTCGTTTAAATATGAACTGAGTCTTTGATAATTTAGAGAGATGTATTATTCTTAAAATGTGGATACAAATAATTTAAAGTATTCTTTTGTTGGGCCCTATTATAAATATTCTGTAAAACACTAGTGTTGTAACCGTTGTTTTTACCTATCTGGTATATAGTATATATTTCTTTGTCATAATTGTTTTTGTTGAGGGGAAGATAAAAGCTCGATTGAACAAATAGCGAAAGGCTGCTTGTTTATTAGAAGTGGAGTCAAATGAGCTGTAGGATATGAAAATGTCAGTAGTAGTGAGTTTTCTGAAAATTTGAAACTCCAGACCACCGCAACTCAAATCTTTACTGATGGTAATGTCGAGAAATTGCAATTTGTTGTTCTGTTCCATATCAAGAGGGAATTCCAACTTTCGCAAGTTATTAAGAATATTGTGTAGGGCTGATATTTGTGCTTTATTACCGTCATATATAATAAATATGTCATGAACACCCATGGGCTCTTCCATTTCTGGCCTGATGGCTGTTTTATGTTGGTGAGGTTGAATAATACCTTTTTTCAAGTAAATATGAATTCCTAACCAATAACATACTCTTTTATGGCCGTTATGTTGATGTCATATTTATTGTGTTTTTCCTAACATACCTATTCGAACTGCTGTGTTCTTGTTTTTATTTGAAACAGATGGATTAATCCCAAACATAGAATGCAGTACTGCGTTCAAGGGTAATGCTCCAATGATATGGACCATGCTCTGGTTAGTCCCCTCTCGTTCGGAACCGCTGGAATTAATCACTGAGAAGTAGCCAACATGAAGAAATTCGAAAAAATCACAAAGTAATTGCAGTAGATACAGCAGTCTTCAGAACAAAAAAATTGTGAAAGTTTTGATTCTTTTTGGTACATACTGATTTCCTATTTCATTGTAGTTTGGTAAATTTTGTTTTTATTTTTAATGAACCAATAATTAATACTGGTATTTATTAAAAATAACAATAAAAAATACGGTTATTATTTTTTCTTCAGCACTTTTAAGTAAATGTTACTGGACGATGCAACGATTAGAATAAGTTTATATTTAAGCGGATGTATATGATTCCTTATTCCAACAATAACCCGAATCCAGGTTTAGCATTTGATACTGCTCTATGTTTCATAGCAGTGTGTAGCAGTGTCGATGTTTTTAAGACTGTCGACTTCAATATTGACGGCTAAGTACCGTCAATAGAAACGTCGATTCCTATACATAAATGAAAAATATCTAGAAAAGCTACCATCGGTAATTCCTAGAGCATTCTGAAATACTACTGGAACTCAAACAGTTCTTTCCAGAAAATCTAGTTTTAAAAAATAAATATCTATTTAATAATGACCACAAGATGCTTAATATATTGAAACAACCACCGCTATGTTATAAGATATAATTACAGTATTTTCTTCTTAATTTTAGAAGAATAGAGTTCAAAGTTCAGAAAAATGTATTAATTATATGCATTAAAAAAAGTTCACAACGTTGCTTACCACAATTAGCGTAATAAAATTACATTAATTATTAAAAATATTAAAAATAATCCATAACCTTTTGACTGTAAATATCAGAACATTTCACACCGTTACTTATTTTTTTTAAACAATAGGTGGCAGTACATTATTATCCTGACAAATTATTGCAAAAATACGCTCTTTTTCTTGAAATCTAGATGCATCTACGAAAATAAAAAAAGAATACTGAATCATTTAGTTTAGATGATTATAATTTAGTTAAATTACGTAGTTGGAAAATAGTGAAATACTTTGATAGCCAAACTCAAAAGTTTATCGATTATAATGCCAAGATAATAGTCTTGGAATTATTCTTGGAGTTTTTCGGGTCATATAATATTTTGAATGGGGCGGTCCTGAAAAAATACATTTTAAGGACGACCCCGTTCAAAATTGAAAACATACTTTTGATAAAATAAAAGCAATAATGTACATTGTGCTGATTTACAAAGAGACTATTAAGGGTACCACTTTTAATCAAATTGACTCCTACAAGCCCAGCACCAGATATGTATAATTTTCTGAAACATTCCCTCCTTTAAGATGATAGATACAATTAAAGAATTTAATAAGAAATCATGTAAAACATAAAATAAATGATTTTTCCGGTACTAGTTAGCTTCGGAATAAAATGCAGGTTGAAGGCGGAACTTGCTTTTGAAATAATATTTAATGCTTACTTGGTAAAAACTAAAAGCTGGTTTGTAATGCCATTATTGTAATACGCCATTATTTTCTGTTCTTCACAAATACTCTGGAAATGTCACTTCCTTTCTACATATTTCGAACTCCGGTTTTTTATTTAATTGTCCGATCCTTTTACTTCTTAATGACTGTTTGCCATATAATCTGGTTTATTGACACTCTTGCCTTCAGCAATATTTTTTTCAGAAAAAAAAACAGTTACAGATACATACAAAATTGTTGACATCACGATTTATTTCAATTTAGGATTGTGTTTTAATTGACATGTCTCAAGCTATTCTCAACCGTGAAAGTCTTAATTCCCGGAAAAACTCTCTTAATTAAATTCAATTACGCGAAACGTCAATACAAAACCTGCAAGATAAAAGCAAGACACGTGTCACCAAATTGAAACTTTTTCCACCAAATACGAAATTGCACAATCCTCCCTTCTAAATAACCAAAAAAGGCTTTGTTCTCCTCAAAATGAACAATCAACTCTTTCACATTACATGACGCCTTTTTGCTCACACTTTCTCCGAGATTCGCGAGTGAACGTTGATCACCTCCGCCCCCCCTAACCACAAGAAAATGATCGTCCACATAATTTTCACAGATTTCACTAAAGAAAAAATCCACTCGCAGATACCAAGTCTCGTACATGTAACAATTGCAGGTCGGCCGATGCGGGATCGCTCGTAAATCAGGGAAAAACCTTGAAGCGGCAAAATCCGATTACGAACACGCGATCGAGGTCGGCGGTGAACGCCCAACAACGCCCGCTTTTGCTGCCGCCGCAAAACGCGCGCGTCGTATCGCGCCAGAGATGAGCAGGCCTCAATTGTTCTCATTGTTTACCGCGACATCGCTTACCTGGTTTAGAAGTCGTCTTACCGATGTTACCATTTTAATAACACTTGTCGGTGTTACTCCAACGCTAATAACTCATCCGAACATTCTTGTGTAGGTTCTGGAATGTTGATGTAGGTAATTGCGGACGTAACATTATTTATTTAAGATGTATTTAGGACTACACCACTTAGTGATTTGACGACAACTTCTAAAAAATTTGTTAACAAAGTTCTAGAAAACGAAGCAAAGTAAATAAAAGAACAAAAATAAACACTCTGTATTGTAAATACTTCAATGTAAAGCTTGTTGGATCGTCATTCGTTATTATAAAACAGTTGTTGTCTTTGGAGTTTGTTGTTGTTCTGTATATTCTAGAATGTTCATATAAAACAGAAACAAATCGTGATGTTTGGAGAAGAATGGAATACAACGGGCTGGGAATATTCCATATTCTTCATTCTAGGGGTCATACGAGGAAGACATTATGGAAAATAACATAGCTTTTATATTTGCGTGTTTGCTGACGATATGTGTATACCTATATATATATTCAGCGAATCAACACTAAAGCAGTGCAAGAGCATTAACAGAAACACTTCACGCGATCTGTATGGCCACTTATTGACACATAAGCAAAAACTCATCTAGAATGGAGGAAGAATAACAGTGTAGTTTATATCTATGTGGTGATAGACTATGTCAACTTTTTTTAAACAAACATTTATTTTATCCAACTACAGAAACCGAAATATGTCGGAATTTAGGACAGTGTCTGAATTTGGGACGTTTACCTTACCTACACGCCACTCCACTTACTTAGAATAATATTTTTTTGTAACCCCCATATTTTACTTTATGAGACAATTTTGGGTGTCCCATTTTTTACTGAAAATTTTTTTTAAATTCAGAGCCTGTAGAAAGTTAAATTCTATGTAAAGATGCTTCAGATGCAACAATAAATTTGTTTTTTTCAAATCCTTTGAGCCGTTTGAAGTATTAACAAAACGGATAAAATAAAATACATTCGAAACAATGTAAAAACAGAGACAGAACACACTCACAACCCTTCATTACAACCCAAAACAACAACTTTTTACTCAGTCTTACAATCAGAACAATATTTGTCTGGAAAAAGGTGTGACACCCTGTGTATACTCTGGGAGACTATAGGACCAATTGAATGGAATCTGAATGTTTTAGCATAGCTTTCCTTGCGTTCAATATGAATCCACCCACAATAGTTAGAATATATCAATATGTAAAAACCGATATTTTGGAAATTCTTGCAAATGACTATGGTGAATCCAATATCGTAGAAAACTCGTGGTAATCTCACAGTAAACTTTCACTTTGTACTTTAACCTGAAATAACGAAGTGCTTTTGACGCATCAACAGCAATTGATTATTGAAAAAATCTGATGTGGCCAGGCACATGACTTTATTATACAATATATAAAATTAATAGTTTAGCTGCATGAGAATCTATTCTATTGAGATAAATCGTAGGTATTGTCAAAGCATCAGCATTTGACACTACCTACACTACGTCATCAGAATAATAGTTATTTATGTCACAAATGCCGAAAGTACGGAATAGCGCGACGAGCGGTGATGCGGCGCGTCACCGAAGGCGGAGTGTCGCCGTCGCATATGAGCGAGTCGGCTATCTAGTTTTTGGCAGGAGCGACATCAACGTCTATAGTGCTGCGTTTTAAGAAATACGTATTTAAAAAAAAATAAATGATGTCTGTATAGTAAATGCTAGGTTGGTACCACTTAGACGAAACGTCAAGTTTAAAGGTGCGTTTCGATTGGTAGGTAATGGTAGCTAATGGCGGTGGTAGAATACGAAATTATAGTATTTCTTACATATCGTGATAATGACACATATTAGTTTGCATGTACATAAACATGAGTCACTATCAATTTTCTATTGGCAATACTATAACGGCGTCGGCTACCACTGCCATCGTCACTAATGCAAACGCACCTTAAAAAGGTAATTCAAATTGTGACAGATTTATATTTGTTCATGACACATCCCTACCAACATACTAAAATAAAACTACACTCATCCCTATACTTTATTTATAATTTTCTCAATGTATCGTTTTTAGAATTAGATATAAAGACGGGTTGATATTTCTTATCAACAAACAGTCAAATTGGTGATCTTACTTTATTTGAAATTTGTATTTTATAATTTGCCGCACTACAACGGCAACGTTCCATAGTGGTTTTCCAACCTCTGATGAGATCAGCTGTTTTCGAATGTGACAACACAAAAAAATATTTGTCAAAATCCTGGCTACTATGTAATTTCATATCAATGCAGATGCGACCGATCTCGATCAAATAGAATTTGCTCTTGAAGCTAAACTATTAATTTTACCAAAAAATTTCATAGGCATAAATTATTCAAAATTTCCTGTGCTTTAATTTATTAATTAACTAATTTGTCGAAATTACAGAAATGGCGGCTCATTTCCAAAATCCTTCAAAAAGGCTTAGAATAAACTGAAAGGCTAAACTATTAATTTTACCAAAAAATGTGATAGGCATAAATTATTCAAAATTTCCTCTACTTTAATTTATTTATTAACTATTTTGTCGAAATTACAGAAATGGCGGCTCATTTGCAAAATCCTTCAAAAAGGCTTAGAATAAACTACCAGTTCCTTTGGACCATTTTCAACCAAAAGCTTTTCAGCTCTAAGTTAGGTCATGAAACTTCTAAATATGAACTTTCGTCCCGATACCTTTAGTAGTTTCTCCGGAATCGTCGCCACAAAAATCGTTTATACACAGACATACACACACACACAGACATTTTTTTGTACCTTGGTCAAAAATGTTCAGGGGACCCATAAAGACGTATTTCCACTAAAATCTCAATTTTTTTTTCGGCATGATTACAATACTTTAGCATACTGCGTATGATAAAGTAAAAATAATAAAAGTGACTATTGCTATTTCTCGAATTTTACATAAATATGTGTAAATCTAAGTGTTTTCGTGGATTTTTCTAAATAACAAACAATTTCAGAGATATTGCTCACGTTTCCATACGTTACGGTGTGTATGTGGGACTATGTTCTATAAAACGGAAATTACTCAGAAAAACAATGTTGGGGTACGATAGATTTCGTTAATCAAGTTGGTTAGCAAGCCATATGTGAAAAAATATCGGCGACATTCAAAATATCAGTTCTTGAATGCAATGGCTGCTTATTTATTATTCATTTTTCTTTTAATTCATATTGAAAAAATTAATACTTTAATAATTAGATTCTAGAGACATAAAAGATGATATTGATATTGTTGATACAATATTCTGGTTACAGCATACCAAAAGAGTACAAAATGATAGAAATTGCAATAGGGAAATCTAGTTTGATATCATTGATTGAAGAATCTCTCCAAGAAATCGATATAGATCTTGTAGTTTATGCCACAGGAACTAAGAGGTAGAATTAGGTGTAGAACAGATCTCAAAGAAGACAAAGATGATTCGTGATGATATTGTCTATAGCAATACTTTTAATTGCTTATAAACAAACAATTTCCACTTACAAATAAAAATTTTTCTTAAATATCATTAAACCATACCGTATTTTAACCGTCCCTTTATAATAGGTAGTGCTTTACTTTACTGCATCTTATCCGAGCATATAGAACCGTTCTAACACAAATAAATATGCATCTCTTTGAAATTCCAATGGTAGCCGATGTAGCTTTGAATGAATGGACCACATCGTCGGCCGTACTCGCCTACTAGGCCGGGTCGCCATGGTGCCTATTATTCATACGCCCTTTCCATGTTGGCTTGTATCACTAGTCGAAACAAACCTACGTACTGCTGCTCCCAACTTTAAGACGAAGTGGATCACACACATCTTCCACTTTGAACGAGTACCTCCTGTCCGCGGTACCTGTTCCGCTCCTCTCTCGACCTTACGTCCAAAGATCTCCGGCCTCATGCTGGATGAACAGATGCGTTACATACTGGATCACCTGTCTTCGCTAAGGACAACTACTTTGCTTAGTACACCTTTTTCTTTTGTTCTTGACGAAATTGTACATCGGTCGTCGGGTGTTCAATAAAGGTTTTCTGTAAAGAACAAAACCAATAGTACTGCCGTGTTAGGCATGGAGGTCGTATCTAATACGTTTGTGAAAAGTCACAAAATGTTGAAGTTAAGAATGTGCTTTTACTTATGAAGACACGTTCTTATAACTTTAAGTAATAATAGATCAACAAAAAATGATTCCATCCTAAGATTTTATCGCAAAAAGTAAAATCTGGTTTTAAAATATATGAGCGTCAATCAATAATAATAAAATTTTCTAAATATTATTATATGAAGCAGACATTTGACATATAACTAGTTTTCAGTAATACCTACGCCAAAAGCACACCAAAACTTTAAAAGCTAGCCTATCAACTTGCCGTTTTCATATAGATTTTCTGTTTATTATGTTAATGAAGTATGTATGTGTTTTATTCAGAAATACCTGATTTGTTACTAAAAACATAGTTTAAAACATGACGTATGTCTGCTTTTGTACCCGAGACTCGCAATTATCTGTTTATGCATCTGACTTAATTGAAAATGTCTAGTTTTGCATCTCAATAATAATAGTACAAACACCAATAAGCTTAGGCTACGAAAATTAGCTGTTGCAATAGAGAAGGATTTTAAAAAAAGAAGAAGTTGGATTTTGGAATCACTACATTAAGCAGAAAAATGAACACAACTAAACTTTTTATGCTTTGTCTTCATTAAACGATAAACCATGACATTCTCATTACACTGATTGTCTTCTAAATCAACTGCTTTCTTTCAAAATCGTTCCTGAACAAAGTTTACTTGTTTTTTATTTTGTCGGGTTAATTACTACTCATTAATTAGCAAATTAATTAGCAACATGTCATATACATATACATTTCACTCCAAAAACAGATACACTTGCAGTTTCTGAAAACCTACTATTCTTTTACTTTGTTAAAAACGAAATGTTGTATTCCTTTACAAAAATGTTTTTCTTAAACCACGTTCAAGGCTTGCATAAAAAGATTCACAGTAAGTTAAATATTCGAAGATTACTAATTGTTTTGTTTTCTAAAACACTTCTAACTTCTTTCTTTGGCACGCATGAATCGTTATTTTAATGTTTTAATGGTATGCTCACAGTAACTGTCTTTGGTTTATTTTGAACATTTTCCAATTTACTTCCTTGACTTTTTGTTATGTTTTGTCAATACTTCAACATAAGCAAATCTTGATTGAAATATAGAACACATATTGCTCTATTTACTGCGAAAACAAACTCTTCTTTAAATGGAAAGTGTTCTTTAAATACAAAGCAGTTTGTGATGAGATTTTTTAATCGAAATTTTTTACTTATATTAAATGTTCAGAATTGCCCTAAACCGCCCAGAAACCCTAAATCCAAAATTTCATGAAAATTAAAAAAAATTTAAATTTCCTTCAAAAATAGTCCCAAGTCCGTAGTCCCAAGCGCTTTGGCTGCTTCCCTTGCTGATCGCGCATTATCAACGACTAATCTTATTATTTCCACCTTTTCGGCGAGTGTAAGCATTACTATTCAGACAATAATTAAATACGACAAAGCACTTTGACAGTTCAGGTTTTATTTCAAAGAAAATGTCCATAGCACAATTTTTTTATGCGCAGCTGCCTCTGCAAATAATATTTACGGGCTTTTGAAGAAAATTTCAATATTTTTTAATTTTTATGAAATTTTGAATTTAGGGCAATTCTGAACAATTATTACTAGTAAAATTTTCGATAAAGAAATTCCTAATGTGGTTTCTTGATTTTTGCCAGTTATTTTGCCATCACAAGGTGCTTTGCCATTATAGAAGTCAATTGGTTTTTTGGTAGCAAATAGAGCAATATGTGTTCTATATTTGAAAGAAAAAATTACTAAAATTGAACTAAAAATAAAAAAGATATAAAGGTGTTACACTCTTAAGTGGAACACACTGTATGTATTTTGATAATTTAATTTGTTTACTATATACCTCTTTAAACGGTACATAACACTTTTGGCTCAGACGGACATTTATTTGTGGAAAAAAGTTCTTTAAAAAGTTTCCTAGATATATTTTTTTCTTCCTTTGTTTAGTCTGTCTGTTTTTGTTACTTTGAATATTTACTATAGATATATATAGATATATATAGATTGGTTTCTTGGCATTTGCATTGTTTTGTATGTTTTATTTTTCTTTATTTTGTTATTTCTCAAACAGCTGTAACTTCTAACTATTTGAGTAAACATTGAGACATCTCTCATTATTTTTTTAAATTTTAACAAACGTAATAGTTGCGTTAAATATTCTACCACGTGCAGTAGGTACTACCAATATCAAATGGCTGCATTTGCTTCAAGGGGTAAGCAAAGACACCATTAGCAGTTTGAAATGTGTGTTTATGCTCTTGAAGGTCAAAATGCGGAATTTTTAATCAATTTCACATATAGTTTACATAGCTAACTCATTTTTTTCAAATGTCAAGGTATTACAAGATATTTTGACAATATAGTGTATAATTTTCATTGCATAATTTGATGGAACTGAACTATTTGCTCATGTCGTATTTGATATTTTTATCTGTTAGTTTAGGGCAGGCTATCGACTAAATGCTTCCTGCATTCTTCTTGAAATCTACACCCAGATCGATCATCTTCAGATAAGGCAGCATCGAGCATTTTTTCTTGCTTTTACGGAATCACAAATCAAAATTAAATGCCAGAAACACGAAAAACCTCAGTTGATAAAGAATTCTCTCTGTATGGCGTACTTTGCATTTGCCAAATGCCAATTTATAAAAATGAAATATAAAACTTTAACTAGTCATGTTTTATATTCAAGTTAACCAATTTTAAATAAAATGACACGTGCGAAAATGGTTAAACACTGCAAACATTATGGGATTTTTATATGACCGTTGTGCACTGCTTTCTACGTAATTACAATACCAATAAAGTCGCATGCACGCCCTAGTATTATAATCACCGGGCAATAAAAAAAAATATATATTGCATGCGATCGTTAAAAAATACGCGCTCGCGCTATAAAAAAAAGGATCCAAGAACGCGGAGAGCGATCGCGTGCTCGTGGGTCGAGTGAGAGGCACACAGCTCACGTTAGCTCGAGCCAGCAGCTCTCTACGAGTAGACCGGGCAGCGTCGAGTGAAGTCGCGCGCTGGGGTTACATAACCTCTCTCCATTAGAATTAATTAGTTCTTTCTTGGGTAGCGCGTGCCAAACGCCGCAGCGCCCGCCCGGTCCACGATAAATTAATCCCGGGCAAAAGGGGGAGGCAGGCGGTGAAAGTGCCGCCGTTGCCAGCGCGACAGAACCTCTAGGAGGCAGCGAGCGGCCAGCCGAAGCCCGCTGCGATTATCCTCTTACTCGGTACCGTGGCCGTAAACGGTGACAAGGAAAACAAAACACTGCGCCACCGCCCGTTCTCGTGTAATGGGTACGACCGAACAAGGTGCCTCATTGTTCGCCGCGGCAAAGTGGGCCCCCATTAGTGATAGTTTTGTTGGTTATTAACGCTAACGACTTGCAGGTTTTTTGTTTTCGCGAGGTTCGGAATTTCAAAGGCATTCCAACCCTGTTACGTCCGCGATCTTGCGAAATCTGGTTCCAAATTGGTTTTGAGGAGAAAATAATCCATTGCATTCTATAACTTTTGTATACTTGACAGTTGCTTTGGCTGTCAGGATCACCATAACAATGGCGTAATGATCATACTTCTCTCCTCTTTTTTACTATTCTTCTAGTTCTACTTCTTCTACGTCGGTTGCTTTCGTACAGACACATGCTAGAATTTTTCGTCTGTTGTCTGTAAACCCATCCCTTCTCTTCCACTGTCCTCTTCTACCTTCTACTTTCTTCCAATCATCTTCCAATCCTCTTCCAATCCTTTTCCAATCCTCTTCAAATCTCTATCCTCTATCCTCTATTCCAGAAGAAGCCACAAACAGTGGTATGTACCTACTTTGATAGTATCCAGGCATGTACACTACATTACTTCAAACATATGTCGTTGGTACACAATAATGACAAATTTTAAGATGTGTGACTTATCTCGAAATTCGTAATTTTCGACCAAGACCAAAATAAATATAAACGTCAAGATAAACAAAATGATACTTATAAAGACGAAATTATCTTGTACTCCAAATTCAAAACAAATTGAAATGGGTCAAACACATCAAAAATACTACACATAAACTCCAGGATAGCAAAAATATACAAAATAAGTCAATATGTACCTGACCACGTCAAGAATCCCATATACAATGCATTTTTTGTATCAAATATAACATATTTACTAACAATATGGGGAAACAATAATATCGAAAACTCTATATAATATACCAACACTGACTCCAACAACAGACCTAATGAAAAGAACACACGAACTAACGATTTTACATCGAATAACTGTCAATGATCTACCCTTATTATTCAAGATTAACAATAACCTGACAAAAAACGGAAATTGTACTTCTGGAATCTAAGGACATTTAAAACTACCAAACAAGAACAAAGTCAAAGCTTAGAACACATAAATATAAAAGAAGCAAATACTCACAAACTATAAGCACAAGAGCAATAGACACATACAACAAGATACAAGGACAAATTTGACCAACACTCACACCACAATCAAAAACTCTACCCCTTTCAATACAGAGAAGAGGAATATTCAACACTCTGACGGAAGCATGAAAGGGGGAAGAGTACGCATATCTGCATAATTTATATATACTGTATACTCACTTTATAATGTATCGAAATAATATATGCATTATCAATAAACACACTAGCCTTAAAAAAGAGTCAGAAACCGCTATTTTGGTAATTTCCACAAATTTATACCAGCAGAACCCATTCTTTGGTAAAATTAATATTTTAGCTGCAAGAGCAAATTCTATTTGATCGAGATCGGTCGCATCTGCATTGATATAATGCTA
The DNA here is from genome assembly GCA_964023965.1 of Melinopterus prodromus. Taxonomy (NCBI): domain Eukaryota; kingdom Metazoa; phylum Arthropoda; class Insecta; order Coleoptera; family Scarabaeidae; genus Melinopterus; species Melinopterus prodromus. Next base: position 11,356,031 of record OZ030396.1, read on the forward strand.
TAAGCCAGGATTTGCCAAATATTTTCAGTCTAATGACAGTGCCGGTAATGTGAAATGCTGATGTTTTGACAATAACTCACTATATCTCCGGTCAATAGTATCAAAAGGTCTCTATTCTGATACTGTGTACGGTCCCTGCCTGACGGCGTCGGATAGGCAACGTGTTCAACGTGTTCAAAATGCATGTGGTCTGTTTGTTTTTGGTTTGAGGAATGTATGATCATGTATCGAATGGGCTGGGCGACTTTGGGGTGGTTGAAGATGGATAACACTAGTGTGTTGCATGCAGCAATATTATATCATAAGTTGCTATCCACGAGGATCGCACAATACCTCATGCGGAAGATACGCTGTATAACGGATGTCCATAACCTTAATTTAAGAATCAGGAGTTAGTTTACTCCACCTGTCCATCGCACTGAGCTGTATAAACGGTCATTCTCTTACCAGGTCAGTCACATACACAATGGTCTCCGGGAAGATATGGTAAAATTATCGTTAAACAGTTTTGGGGGAAAGGTGAAGCATTGTCTGTTTGCTCAACAGGGGGGACTTTAGGCATTGTGCGCACATCGAAGGCTGTTTCAATTTTAATTTGTTATGGGCATGTGCGATGTTTTATTGAGTTGGATTTGCGGCAATTACGTGTAATTAGACTCTAGAGTAATATTTTCGTTTTTGTTTTGATAAGTTCTCGGAATTATTGTGATAGGTATTATTGGTACAATTATGTCTTAGTTCTAGTTTGCGTAAGGGGTTGAGTGGAAGAGCAAGGCAATTTGGAAACAAGTGTGCTGAACTGCGCCCTAAATATAAATATTATTTTGTTGCATTTAATATTGGTTTATGTTAATATGAGAATTATTTATTTATTTAATTTTTATCTGACAAATTCTGGGTTTTATTTTAATGCAGACACGACTGATCTCAATCAAATAGATTCTCATGCAGCTAAACTGAAAAACTGAATAAACAAGAAAATGTTACTAAATCCATTGTTGCCAGACTCGACAAGCTTGAAAAATTCCATAAAAATGGCTGATTGTCTCCGCATACTTTCCTGGAACGCTGACGGGCTATTACAACGTAGAAATACCTTACACACATTTTTAACTGAACATAAAATTGATATTTGCCTAATATCAGAAACTCATTTCACAAAAGAATCCTACCTAAAACTTCGAGACTTCACACTTTATCACGCTATTCACCCCAGCAATTGCGCAAGAGGAGAGAAGCGCAGTATTAATTAAAAATAATATATCTCATTATGAGGACGAGAAAATCGAAAAAGAACAATTTCAAGTTACGTCTGTTAGAGTCAAAACAAAATGTGGAATAATATCGATTGGAGCTCTTTATTCACCTCCGAGGCACAACATTAAGAGAACACAGTATTTGGATCTTTTGCAGACTTTCTCTGGGAAGTTCATACTTGGGGGAGACTTTAATTCCAAGAATACATATTGGGGTTCACGGCTAACTACAACAAAGGGAAGAGAATTACTACATGCAATCCAAAGCTACAGATGCGAAGTCCACTCAACAGGTAAGCCAACTTATTGGCCTACTGACAGAAACAAGATTCCAGATCTAATAGACTTTTTTGTAATTAAAAATCTGTCATCTAGCTTCATTGATGTAACCGAGGAACTAGATCTTGACTCTGACCATACACCAATTATCTTAACTCTAAGTCAATCGGTAATTAGAAAAGAAAGAAGAACAACTCACACCAACTGACAACTAAAGCTACAAACTGGGAAGCGTTCAAAACAAGCCTAGAGCAGAACATCAACTTGTCAGTTTCACTCAAAACTCCCGAAGAATTAGACGACGCAGTGCAGAGTTTCCACGGCGATATACAGGAAGCTGCGTGGTTAGCTACACCCCAAATAAGTTACCATATCAAGAATAGCAACATTTATCCTTTAGAAGTCAGAGAACTGATAGCAAAAAAGAGAAAAATTCGCAAACGTTGGCAAACTACAAGAGACCCCATAGTTAAGACAGAACTAAATAATATGGTATGGAAACTTCGCAAACTTACCGAAGAAATCAAACAACAAACTATTGGTCGGCATTTGGAGGGGCTGAGCAATGACTCTGCTACGGACTACTCTCTATGGAAAACCACCAAAAACATAAAGCGACCGATAATGCAAATTCCCCCGATAAGAAAGGAAGATCGATCTTGGGCCAGAATTAACAAGGATAAGGCTGATATCTTTGCCGATCACTTGGCAAAGACATTTACACCGAATGAAACTCATACCCCTGAACTTCCCGAGTGTATCACCTGGACAGCACTGGAGTCAAAGCCTATACCCCATATTTCACCAAAATAACTAATGACCGAAATCAAAACCAACCTCAGTTCGAAAAAAGCACCGGGATTTGACCTGATATCAGGAGCCCTGCTGAAGCAGCTACCAAGAAAAGCCGTGATAAAGATGTTAAATTTGTTCAACGCTGCACTTAGGTTAAGATATGTGCCCTCATTCTGGAAAGTGGCTGAGGTCATCATGATACCCAAACCCGGTAAACCGCCAAATGATGTAGCCTCCTACAGACCTATATCTTTGTTACCAACCATTTCAAAACTGTTTGAAAAATTACTTATCAAGAGAATATACCCAATTCTTGAGAAAAATCAAACTATTCCATCACATCAATTCGGCTTTCGAGCTCGACATTCAACAATCGATCAGGTACACCGAATTACCGATGTTATAGAAAAGGCTCTTGAGGAAAAGAAAATTTGCTCAGCAATATTTTTAGACGTGGCTCAGGCTTTCGATAAGGTGTGGCATGATGGACTCTTCGTGAAACTGGAACAGCAGCTTCCTAGTGAATATACAGAACTGTTAAAATCATATCTGAAAGATCGCCACTTCAGGGTGAAACAAGATGACGAATACTCCTCGCTACGCAATATCAATGCCGGAGTACCACAAGGAAGTGTATTGGGACCACTTTTGTACCTACTGTATACCTATGATATTCCTGTTCCGGAAGAAACCACAGTGGCAACATTTGCAGACGACACGGCTATTTTGGCGATTAGTGACAGTATCGAAGAAGCAACTGAAAAATTACAGATAGCTGCAAACAAGATCAACCTTTGGACAAAGAAATGGAGCATCAATCTAAATGAAGGAAAATCCACGCATGTAAACTACACCAATAAGAGAGTTAACTATATTCCAGTAACCATTAATGGGAACGATATTCCATACGCCGATATAGCGAAATACCTTGGCATGACACTGGATGCCAAGCTTAGATGGAAAGTACATGTCAAGAAAAAGCGGAACGAACTCGACCTAAAATTCCGCAAAATGTATTGGCTAATGGGACGGAGGTCAGCCCTGTCAGTGCAAAATAAGCTCCTACTATACAAGCAATTATTAAAGCCAGTATGGGTGTATGGAATACAGTTATGGGGATGCACTAAGCAGTCCAATATCAACCTCATTCAGAGGTTCCAAAATAAAGTACTAAGGGCCATTGTTGGTGCACCATGGTACATCAAAAACACCAGTCTTCATCGGGACCTCCGCATTGAGATGGTAACTAGCGAAATTACAAAATTTGCTAAGAAGCACGAGGATCGTCTACTCCACCACGACAACTTTGAAGCCATCCAGCTGCTAGACAACAGTGCGCTAGTGCGTCGACTGAAAAGAACTAAACCATTCGAACTAGTGCGGGAGTGATTAAAAGCAGAGCACCCGTAGTGTATTCACAGTATGTGAAAAGTGAAAACAAGTGTAAGTGAAAACAACCGCCGTCTACTTGAGTGGTAAAAACTGTCAGACTAAAACAACTTGGGCCAATGGGTAAAATTGTAAAAATACTCATTATTTTATCAGTTTAGGTTAAGTGAAAATAACTTGTTAGTCATTGACTAGGTGTTATGCCACAAACACTCTGTGTTTGAACAAAATAAAAAAAAATACAGCTAAACGATTAATTTTATATATTGTATGATAAAGTCATGTGCCTGGCCACATTTTTAAGTTAATTTAAAGTTCAACTAACTGAAACTTAAACTCAAAACTGCAAACAGTTGCAGATTTGTAAATATTTGTAATCCCATGATTTATTACGTTGTCATAATTTATTGCTGTCCATTGTATTGGCAAAATTGATTGAACATGAATATTTACCAGAAATGTATGGCAAAAATAAAAACTGTGCCGTGATAGTAACTTTTCAACCACTGTTGTAATAGAAATTGTATACGGCGAATTTATAAGTTTATGTAATTAATTTCAATAACAAAATTTTCGTCATGTTAAAAGAAATTCTAGGTGACAATTATTTAAACTAACATCCACATAAGCTAATATATTGAATACATAAAGCATCTGTAGACGAATGACCTATACATTTTTCAACTGATACGTAATGCTTCGTAATACTCTAATGGTGTGTCCGAGATACATCGTATATCATTTATTTTGCGTCAATCAGCCGGTAAACCAGGTTGAGGAAGTTGTGCAGCGCAAATCTGTCAGAATCGTCCAGCCCGGTGAAAAACTGAGGTTTCCGTTAGACTCGATCGTACGTATACGTACTCATGAGCGGATGTGAAACTGTTTCGCCGCGAGCCCATTTAACGTTTTCATGCCTGTGCGCTTGTAACGCCATCTGATGTTAATTGGTGTCGGATAGGGTACTTATCTACCCGGCCACTTGGCACCAGTAACCGTTTTATTGGCCAATGAAAATTCACTTAATGATCGCGGAGAGCGGTGACTTTATTTGCTCATTGACACGTTTTGTTTGATTTCGACGTTTTCGCGTTTGCCCAATAATCGCGCTTAATGACGTCGAGCCGATGTTTACTGTCGCAATGAGTCATTTAATTGTGTTCGAGAGATTACTTAACAATAAAGTGAGGTTCATGCTCCGTTGCAGAATTTTATCATACTAGAAGTTTACAGGAAGTTTACAGGAAGTTTCGAAAAGTTTTCTTGATTACAAAGTAATTCAACAAGTATTTAATTAAGATCACATGCATGGGCGTATCCAGCTCAACTCGGAAGGGGGGGGGGCACTTTTTGAAATTTAGTTTGCTATATGGCGCAAGGGTGCCCATTAGGGTGCTTCAAAAGTGCAATGCAAATTTTTTTGTAATGGTAGAATGCATAGAAAGCACGATTCCCCAAATTGTTCCCCAATCCAAAAAAAGTGGACACGTATTTTTGTTGTTGAAATTTTGAATTTTGAATGCCTGTCGAGGCATTAATCATTTATTATCCAATAGGAAGAAATTTTTCAATGAATACTGTCACACTAAGATAATATAAACTGCCATTTCGAACTCAAAAAACAGATTTCAGTCGGATTTTTGACAAATACAAATTATTTAACAAACATTTTTTTTAAACAAATTGAAATTAACTGACAAATATTTATAAACATTCCACTAGACTTCTAGTGATCATTACTATGAGAAAAAAAATTAAATGATTAGAACGGTCAATTTTCTGTAGAATGTATTTTTTTTAGTTGGGTAGTTTTCAGGGCACTGTGGGGGTGGGTTCGAGTCGTCAGATCCATATGTATATTAGGTCAAATTCTTCCTTAAAAACAAGTCCCATACATTTAACATAAGTTTTCCCAAACAGCGAATAATTATCGAAAAATACCAAGAAATGTCTTTTTCCCAAGTACATTTCAGGCCTCGATTGGCAGCTTTCAAAATTTCGAAAAAAACGGGTCCACTTTTTTTGGATTTGGAATCAATTTGGAGGGGATCGTTGCTTTGGAAATAAAAGTAACCACCCTAGTGTCCATAAGGGACAGAGTGCTATGTAATACTTAAACATAATACGTACCAAAAACCGCAAGGGGGCAGCTGTCCCCCCCCCCTAGCCCCCCCTGAACAAAAACGAGTAAATGAGCTCCAGCTTTTATGCTTATTGGTATTAACTACTCATTATTTTGTTTTGTGTGGAAGTATCTGTCAGAACTCAGAATGCTACGATTATAATATTTGGCTGTACTCAAAGGCTTATAGACTGAGCCAACGTGCCAAACTTTGTCGAAGGCTTTTGCAAAACACAGGGATATTGATAAGTATACTTAGCTTCTTCTTTCTATTCTCGATGTTACTTGATTGACTTGGATATCAAATATTTTTAGAATCAAAACTGATAAGCTGGAATTACGCTAATTTAGGATTGCATTCAGTTGTATTTCTAGAAGCTTTTCAAACAGTTTTGACAAACTAGGCAATAGAGAAATTGGCCTTCAGGAGGATGCTTTATTTATCAGACATGAGACCGAAATATTTGGAATTACACAAAAAATCGGTACATTATTATTGATGTTTCTTTTTGATTATAGTGACCGCCAAAAAGTAGGCATCATGTGGGAACATTCTTTATTATTCATTTATCAGAAAAAGTATGAGCAATTGGTTGTTTTTTTTAATTTCCAATCTTATAATAGTTATTATTAGTAGCTATTATATTTAGCTATTATTTTATTCTTAGGACTCATTTTCATCTACTTATCGAAAATTTGGGTAAATTTTTAATATGATTCAAAACATAACGAAAGATTAAGCAACTACATTAACACAAGTATAACAAACTAAAGTGTGTTTATTAAGTAAGTTTCAAAGTAACTTGAAAAAAAGTAGCATTACTGCAGTAAAAAAAATTATGAATTTTGTTGACCCTACTATGTGGATTGAAAATGAACCAGAGGTTTAAATTTTTGTTCGTTTGTGATTATGTTATGTTTTTATATTAAGGCGGTTTGTACAATTTTTGCCCTGCAAGACATCGACGAGTCGACGAAAGTTCAGAATCAGATAGAGCTATTCAAACGAAATAGGGGACGAGTCGACTCTCTAATAGCAAACGTCGGCTGATACGAAATGGAACAGATAAGTGGGCGTTTATTTGTCTCGAGCAATAAAGTGGGGGACATTGTCTGGCGAAATGCCGAGGTGTTCGGCCAGGTTCGCAGGCCAGGTTCGCGTGGTACTGTTTTTCGTACATAATTTCTAGTCTTTCATGCAAAATTAATGCCTGATTATTTTTTTACAGATGGACAAAATACTGGTCTAGGTGCTCATTTTGAGTTTATATCGAAACTCGCTTCCATTTTGCCGCTATAAAGGTGACAAAATAGGGGACTTTTAGCTCTTTCTTTCTATATAAATTCATTATTTTGCTCTTGATCTCTCGATCATATGTCAGAACGTTCCCGGGACGCTTGAATTGAAAATAGTAGAAGTATTTTAGGACAATACTGTGTAGTGAAGGGGAAGCAGTCGAGTTGATTTTTATTTGTCTTTACATTTTTTATGGTATTAGGTACTTATATTATGTTCTTTCTAAGAATTAAAACAATTATTATTATTATTGTTATTATTGTAGTATTATTATTGTTATTAGTGTAGTTAATTAATATCATGGAATAACTAAGCTAGAGCTTTTACTCATTTACTTAATGGTGATGACGATGCATATCAAAATTTCAAAATGACGGTAATATACCAACATTGCATCAAAAAACTTAATAATTTTGTGATAATTCTCAAGAAAAGTTGGAGATAATACCAAAATCACAAATCACAGTAAAATTTACTAAAATTTTCGAATAATAGATTAAAATGAGTAGGAAGAATCAATGGCAGCAACTAATATTTATTGTAAGAGTCGAATTAACAGAGTAAGCAATTTTTTTAATAGATAGGAGGCTCTGATTATAGCTTTTAATTTAATTTTTAATTCTAAATAATATTTAAAAATATAATTTCTAAAAAATGTTTCGATATGATGGCGACTTTTTGGCGGTGATTGTATATTCTGCGCCGTCGTCCTCATAGTTACGTACCTATATCCAGCAATTCCTGCACACAATTCACAATAACTATTATACATTATGCTGGTGGTGTAAGACAAGATGTAAGACATCCGTAACAGCGCTAGAAAACAATATCGTAACGCGTCTATTGTGGGTGTGGTAATTGTATAGCGCCCATCCTCAACAGCGGTAGTAAAAGGCGTTTTTATTGATATCTGAAATTGAATTGCCCAGCAGGTGTACAGCACGAACTGTGTCCGGAGAAATAACAAAAAAATGTACCTACTGGACCGGCAATAAAAATCGATCGATGATTATTGCATTATCGTGAAGACCCCTAATGGAATTTGCACGAGATCATTCTTGGAATTCTGTTGTGCAATAGATTGAATAACATCTATTTGGGCCCATGAGATGACTCGTTCAAACAAAACGTGTATAATAACATACTTTTTTTGTTTAATTGTAGGTGTGAAATAGACCAAGCTTGTTCTATTGTAGGCTAAATTGTTTAGTAATATAATTAACTTCAGGAGTAAAACTAAAAAGGATACATTATTGTGTAAGAAAAGATAAAGTGTACAAAAATATGGGTTCTATAAATAGAAGAAGTTTTTTCTAAACGTCTGAAAATCTTAATACTATATCAAGTGTATTTGAGAACTGACAAGATTACTATAATACTATTAATTATATTACACCTGTTGTTGTTATTCTATAATTATTGTACTAAGCAACCATGAGAAGTCGTCAGTGTTCATTCATCATGTTTTCATTACGAAGAATGTGAAAGTGACGGATGTGTACGCGAGGCAAAAGAAAGACATGAACGCGTTGAGGATAGTGAAATTAGCGATACAAACAAGGCAGTGATTCATTTGATGTAGACTAGCTACTCTAGGCTATATTTCCATGTGAGGTTTCCTCGTGAGTTATTTTCAGACACAAATAGCTGTTATTGTTCTTGCTTTATTGTTTCGTCTTTTGACTTCACAACGCCTCTTTCATTTCATAGATAATAACAGATATTTTGGTGTGGTTTTGGTGAAGAACCTAGACTATAGCTGGACAACTTCCTGTAACTGGTTTAGCGGCTGATTGACGCAACATAAATATACGATGTATCTCAGATACACCATTAGAGTATCACATTTATAGGTCATTCGTTCACAGATGTTTTATATATTGATTGGTCTTCTGTATGTTAATTTAAATAGTTGTCACATAATTACACTAGTTTACAGTCTCTTTAATGGTCTGATGTATCATAGAAGAGATCTTCTGGAACAAGGTTTATCCGTAACTCTTTCTGATTGAATTTTATTGGAGAAAGTTTGAAGGCAAAAGAAAGATAATGTATGGCATCATGGCATCAACTTGGAGAACAAAGAAAAGTAGGTTTTGCGAGGCATCATAGGATAGCTCCTTTAAAATCAAATGCGTTTTATCTGAAACTTTGTTGATTTAATGTCAGTTACTAAAAAGTACCGATGATTGGTTGTACTGATACCAGTTTTAGGAATTGCTGATTCTCCTTAACTCTTCCAATTAGGTTAAATGAAAAAACGAGCTATCCTATGATGTTTTACACGATTTATTTGTCATATAATGTGTTTAAATTCGTCAATCAACTTACAGCTCTGTTTAACCCTTTTCACTGACGTTAAATTAAAAAAAATCTGATGTGGCCAGGCACATGACTTTATCATACAATATGTAAAATTAATAGTTTAGCTGCATGAGAATCTATTTGACTGAGATAAATCGTGTCTGCATTAAAATTAAACTAGTTAGCCAGCATTTGACAGATATTTTGATAGTCAATAGTATCAATCGAAGGTATTGTCAAAGCATCAGCATTTGACACTACCTACTGTCATCAGAATAATAGTTGTTTATCTCACAAGTGCCGAAAGTAAGGAATAGCACAACGAGTGGTGATGCGGCGCGTCACCGATGGCGGAGCGTCGTCGTCGCATGTGAGCGAGTCGCGCTATGTAGTTTTCGGCAGGAGTGACATCAACGTTTTTTGTATTGCTTTTTGAGAAATTCGCATTTAAAAAAAATCAAAAATGGTTATATTTCGGTATAGAAAATGTTAGGTTGATACCACTTCTACGAAATGTCAAGTTTAAAAAGCTAATTCAAATTCTGACAGATTTATAGTCGATGGTTCTCCGAGTGTGACAGCGTGGTGACAGCCATAGACATTTCTGTGGTGACAGCACAAAAAAAATATTTGTCAAAATCCTGGCTACTATGTAGCATATCAATGCAGATGCGACCGATCTCGATAAAATAGAATTTGCTCTTGCAGCTAAACTATTAATTTTACCAAAAAATGTCATAGGCATAAATTATTCAAAATTTCCTCTGCTTTAATTTATTATTTAACTATTTTGACGAAATTACAGAAATGGCGGCTCATTTCTAAAATCCTAGAAAAAGGCTTAGAATAAACTACCAGTTCCTTTGGACTCTTTTGAACCAAAAGCTTTTCAGCTCTAAGTTTGGTCATAAAACTTCCAAATATGAACTTTCGTCCCGATACCTTTAGTAGTTTCTCCGGAATCGTCTCCACAAAAATCGAGTACACACATACGCACACACACACACACACACACACACACATACACACAGACATTTTTTTGTACCTTGGTCAAAAATGTTCAGGGGACCCAAAAAGACCTATTTCCGCTAAAATCTCAATTTTTTTTTTCGGCATGATTACAATACTTTACCATACTGCGTATGATAAAGTAAAAATCAAAGGAAAGTAGGTAGTTTGTTTTATAAGAACTATCGTATGATACAACACAGGACCTATTTTCGTATTTTATTTCTTGGTCTGGTCTAATAGTAATTTCGTTTATCTTGGGACACAGGACGGGCAGAATTAAAGAATTCTAATTAATATTGACCTGGTTTATTGTTTCAATATTTCGTGGATAACTTTCCACTTCATCATCGTCCTGTATCCCAAGATAAACTCGAGGAAGTTGTTTATAAAGTTTGAACCAATATCACTTACTTTTGGTTAAAATCGGAAATTGATAATATCATCATTGATTGCCCCACTTGAAACCTTTCACACAAAACCTTTCACGTTTTGTTTAAAATATTTTTCTTCGTGCAGCTGTACTTTCCATTATATTTGACTCGATTCAAATGGCCCAGCCTGTATATAGAAAATATTAATTTAAAACTTTCCAACGTAGGTATCGCGACGATATGTTTTAATTCTATGTTTTAAATATGTGTTTCTTTTATTTTTTATATATAGTTATGTATTTTCAAAATATGGTGTGTTTATTTGACACCAGTTGTCGATCTAGCATATGGTATTATCATATAAATAAACGAATTAAAATGAATGAAAAACAACTATATTATACTATACAACTATACTATACTATACTATACAAGTATACTAAGTTTGTTTCAAAACTTTTCGTTCCTCCTGTCTTGAGCTACGTACTCTATATTGTTTTCCTGGAGATTGGACATTGGTAAGGACCTAACCAGAACCTTATCAATGTCGACCTTTTGTCTTATCAAGGCTGTATAATTTGGGCAAATTACATTATAAGAGGATTTAATCTTAATCCGATCTCGATCAAATAGAATCTCATAATTTTATTACCTTATCATACGTCGTATGACATTTCCGTAAATTAATAGTTTAGCTGCATGAGGAAATTGTATTTGATAGAGATCAGCACGATCTGCATTAATATAAAACTAGTTAGCCAGGATTTGACAGATATTTTCGTTCTAAGTTCTAATGACAGTAGGTAGTATCAAATGCTGATGTTTTGACAATACCAACTGTCAATAGAATGAAATAATCTAAATATCTGTCAAATTCTGGCTAAGTAGTTATATTTTAATGCAGACCCGACCGATCTCGATCAAATAGAATCTCATGCAGCTAAACTACTAATTTTGTATATAGTATAATAAAGTCATGTGCCTAGCCACATCAGATTTTTTTTATTGAACATGAATTTAGTTAGGACGGTTTTCACTTATTACTTCCAAATATTTTCTAACCATTTCAACACAGAAAAATCTATCACAAATAGATCACTAACTTTTCCCATTTTTACAAACAATGTTTATGCCACCATTAACGCAATTGAAGAGTTTTTTGAGATATCCATTACGAAAATATTTTCTCTTCTTATAATTGATACCACTTAGTAGTGATATAACAATAAACTCACAACTTTTAACTATATTTTTTTCATTCCTATTTTCGCAGATTTCTTCTTTCTGAGTCTTCAGTTGTCGTAATTTACAAGTGCTACTTTTATGCAACTCCTTAACTGTTCGTTCAAAATACATACAAGTAATAATTTTGAAATTACAATACTTCCTTCATACTCATACTAACACTAACACAACATGCGTCACAAATTGCCCTCCCATCTCGCTGAATAACCAGGTATAACAGATGTAAAATTCATAGTGAGTAGAAGCCATTAGCTCCCAAATGAACGCTTATATCCTCCTCGTCGATACATGAAAATAAAAGCAGTATAAATAAAATAAATAACCGGTGATCGCGGCTACACTAACCGGTAAGCGGCGGCGCTCAGTGGATCATTCATAAAATAATGAATAACTATAATTTGAGTGCCAATTACGTACAGTACGAGCCCCATTACCATTCAAGTGCGGACGTCGTCGGTCGAGCAGTTCGCCTCCTCGACTCGCGCCGTCCGTTTATTGTATGAATAGTGAAGTGAAAGATGCGCACGAAAGTAACCGTCAATCAAGTGGGTAATAGCGGCCACTCTATCCACTCTAAGCGGCTTGTTTTATTATGTTGTAGGTGTCTCGGATTGTTTGTAGTAGCCGTACCGGTAAATGACTTCCACTGTCTACCTAAACAGCGGCTAATTGTACGCACGCCGACAAAGCGCAGCGAAGAGCCCATTATGCGCGATGAAATTATCGAAACGAGCTCACAAAGGATGACCTGTCGACTTTGCGCACCGACGTTAACCGATTTCGTCAACGTCCGTCCAAAATTGCTCCTCTGAAACTTTCCAACTGCGGGATTCTTTGTTGCGGTTTTTTCGCACTAACTGGCGCAAGAATCTTTTGGTTAACGCCAGCTTGTTAAAATGGTGTTGATTTGTGGTTGGAATCCGAAATATTTGAGTTCACCAAGAATTTAGTTCACCAAGAAGCATTTTAATACTGATTCTTTGGCTGACGCTATACGGTGCTACAAACACACTCCAACGATAGAGAGATAGAGACCAAAATAAGTCAAATCAACATGGGTCCAAAAATGCACCATTTCTGAGAAATGGGAAGAAAATTGGAAACGTCAAACGTGAATTATGATTATTGTTGTGTTAGCACCTTTATAGGGCATTTTTAGTGCCTTTTATGTATCAATAAATGTCAAGGTGCAAAATGTTAAAATAGTTCTTATGCACCGAGCTAGAATTCAATTGGTATGCTAAGTTAAAAGATTGCACTTTGAACTATTAATGCCTTCAAGCTTGCAGCTTAAACTTTGTTTTTCTATCTCGGCCGGTATCACTTTTACTCATGCCTTTGACAGTAAGAAAACACCTCTAAGCAAATTACTCATCGGCAAATTTTTCATAATAATAATCTAATTGTCACAAATGTAGAAAAAAGGAATATATACTCTCTTAAAATATAATTTTGCGTGATAGGTTTTTCTGTAAACGATGACACTGGAAAATATATAAAAGTGTTAAAAAAAATAATTGAGGGGTGTAGAAGTAAAAGGGTTTAAGTGCACTTTTTGTGGTTCGGAGATAATAAGCTTTACATTAAAGTTGTATTACAAAATTTCAAAAATAAGTTTGAAAAACTGTATTATTATTTAAAATTTATTCATAGTAATAATAAGATTTTAACGAATCAAGGAGACTGTAAGTTTTATTGTTTAACTTATTATTTTGAACAAATGTACTTGAAACATTATGTGGGTTTTAAAAATGTTGGTGGTAAATAGTGTAAAGTATAACGCAATTTTTGTATTCGTAATCGAAATATAATATAACGGCGTCAACTTTATGAGTATTCCAATAAATCATATTGTTCTTGTCTCCGTTTCTTTCAGCTATTGTTATAACATGTTTTATATCTATATTTGTAGAAAAGGTGAGATGAAGTGGTGGAATATATTCCTACAATGTGGTTAGGTATCTGTAGCGTTACCGCCACAGACTCACCTGACTTAGAATTATTTTATAATTTAATAATTTATCAAGGTACCTTTGGGTTACCATGAAAACTTGAATATTATTTATTTTTGAAGACAATTCATTAAATAATTTTATCTCGTACGAACAACACGTACGACATTATTATCTTAGAAACATGTTAATGTAAAACAATTCAATAATTATAAAAATAAAAGTTATTTAAAAGTAATCGACGTGATACACGTTATTTACGACGTTATTTATTGCGACCCCGACTAGTTTGACATCAAGAATCCAAGAATTGAAGAAAGCATCATTACAACAGTGTGAAGCATTACTTTGGCGGTTACGCATGATCAAGGCAGACAATTTGAATCACAATTTTTTTCAGAATTTAATAAACTTTTTGGTTCAAAACAAATACATACTTCGTCGTATCATCCACAAAGTAATGGTATTTTAGAACGTTTTCATAAAACATTGAAAACTGCCATTATAGCTAAAGGTAAAAGTAATAGATGGAAACAACAACTTTCCATAATACGATTAGGTGTTCGATCTTCTTTAAAGGAAGATATAGGTTGCTCTTCGAAGGAATTGGTTTATGGTCAACCATTGCGTTCACCAGGCGATTTTTTTGTAAAATCTCAAAATTCAATTGATGTTGACCCTTTACAAATCAGCTTGCGAGAAACATTTTCTAAATTGAAACCTATTTCAACTTCTTTTCATTTTACTGAAAAACCGTTTATACATAAAGATTTGCATAAATCAAATTTCGTTTTTCTTCGTATTGAAGGTATAAAACCAACATTATCACCAAGAAATGAAGGACCATTTAAGGCTATTAAAAAGTTTACAAAAAAATTTTATTTTTAGAAACAATAACGAACATATTGTTAATATTAATCGATTGAAGCCGGCATTTATTTTAAATGAAAACATAAATTGTTTATCAACAATTTCTTCATCTAAAAAATCTTAAAAGTTAGATTTGCATAATTGAATGCCATTTATTTGTTTATTCCTTTTGGCCACTTGCCTACTTTATGCGGGGGAGTATCTGTAGCGTTACCGTCACAGACTCGCCTTATTTTATAATTTATCAAGGTACCTTTGGGTTACCATGAAAACTTGAATATTATTTATTTTTGAAGACAATTCATTATATAATTTTATCTCGTACGAATAACACGTACGACATTATTATCTTAGAAACATGTTAATGTAAAACGATTCAATAATTATAAAAATAAAAGTTATTTAAAAGTATTCGACGTGTTACAAATAAAATTTTGTTATTTATTGAGGGTATAAATCCCCCACAGTTTATGTACTTTTATTTTGATTGATGTTTTATTCAAAGGCTTAGTATAGGAAACCGGAAAGACCAATGTCTAACTTTTGAGATTTAATATCACTATTTAGACTATTCTTGTATCCAAACGCGTCTTTCGCTTTTATAATAAACAAAATGGCAAATTGCTCTCCACTTTATCGGTTACCACTGTAATCGGTACCATTTTTAGGGTCCAGTATGATTTCATAAAATGGTAAAAAGAGTAAACATCGTCTGTGATCATATTATGCACACAAAATTTATTGATTTGCATCTTATTACGATCTCCCAATCCGCAAAATCTGACAAAAACTTTTGTCTTTTCTTTCTCAAATAAACCAAAACAATGATCACACTCCAGGTATGTCCAAGTTCAGGGAACTTAACCGAAATAACTTAATCTCTGTTATATTGGTGACTTGAATACTCAAACTGAATAATTTTCAACTGATTTTATTTCTGTTTTGACGTCTGTAGGAATTGCTGTATGCAACAATCTTTAGTAAAATATACTGGTAGTTAATAAAGGGTGATGGCAGTGCTTATTGCAAATCAAAACAAGTAACAATATTTAACTATGTAACAAGTAACAATGTATTTGTTTTTAGTAGGTAATACTCATGTTACTTTCTGTGCCACTATTTAACCACTAGTAGACATGCTACGAAGTAGCAATAACATGAACACTTTATGACACTAGCGCCGACGCTATTAGGTGACTTAACTCTCGTATACTCTTGGAAGTAATAGGGTTTAATTAGACTTGAATCCTTTTACCACTTACACTATTATCAAACACTTGAATAGAATTTTAAAGACAACATAAAAATGACACGTACTAAGGGAGGTGAAATTTACATGAATTATTTTCCCCCCAAAATAAAGTATTTTTAAGGGTAGTATACTGAACTCATTTTTTTTAAAACTGCTCTTAAACCCTGTAACTTTCAAACCGTATTATTTTTTTTAAACATTATATTTTTAAGAAAATAACTTTCCATAAAAAGTTAAAGGTTTCACGTATCAATCTAGTTTGATTTATTTATCGTTTTTACATGATTTCGAATCTACGATTTAGAAGCAAATATTTTTAAGTCTCCCTTGACTTTACCGTTTATTTCATTTTTCTTTACGTCTTGTTTAATCTGTGATTAGTTTACATTGCAAATAGTTTTTTCTAAACAATTACAATAATTTTCATTAGTGGGTGTATACATACTTGCTCCTATACAGCAAATAACTTGTGAACTTTATACTGGGAGTGCCAATTTTTCTCTAAGTTTTAATTTCAGCTTACTCACAGAATTCTAATTCAGCCATTTCTTTAAAAAATAACCTACTGTCAAAAAGAAGGATATCATTCCCGTAAATAATTGTACATGATAGTATAATTTCAGTTGGTTGAAATGAAGTCCTCCAATATTTGTTCAGTAACGTAGATATTTCTAGTATTTTGACAAATTGGGACGCGTTCATATAATGCACTCCAAAACGGGTTGTTAAAAAATTCTGAACGTTTCTAGTTGAACCTAATAAATATAATAATAAAATTCTTGCATTCAAGAACTTGTCTTGTTCTTGTTGTTTTGGAGATTATGTTTATATTTATGCCATGGAGACATTGGATTTACCCAAAGTGTATCTTCAATGCAACTTTTACTCCAGAATGGAGTTTAGGTAAGTTTATTTAATATATAGACTGGTATAAAGTATTTTTGGAAACACATTATTTAAAATTGCAGATGGCAGCACAGAATTATGGTTCAACTTCAATCAGACAATTTAAGAAAGAAGTGTAGGTAAAGGAAAATGATAGAAAATGGTCGATGTTGGTGGAGAAAGAGAGAGGTTTCATTCCTAATTGCATATTGTTGATTCTTTCTGGTATACTATTCACATTTATTTTGTCGGTAATAAACTGCAAGCTTAGCCTTTCTTGATATTTTAATAAATATTATGGTAGTAGGGATATCAAAAAAGTTCAATACACACACATTATATTGAATCGTGTGGAGATAGAGTCGCTTTTTCTTGTAAAACAGGTGAACGTACACCATTATACTAAACATTAAGTAACAAATATAATTGGCCGATTGTTTATCTGAAATGAGAATAATTTTTGAATGATATATCGGCAGGAAGTGTCCCGCTTCAAATCTAATGCCATCGAAATTAATTTTACTTTCTACTCGGCCGGGTAATTAAAGCCGGAATATTTCAGCTTCTCGCGGTCATTCATTTACCCATAAATGTAAATAAATGCTTATGTATTATATATAATAACGGGCCAGTGAATGATTACCAACTAGTGCGGCGGCTCTAATTTGAATAGTTTGCAAGGCGTGCGGATTTTTCCGATTAATAAATAGGTGAAACCGTCGCACCGGCAACGGCAGCACTCTTGATTTTCTTCGACGGCGGCGAATATCTGCGAAGAAAAACAAAAGACGGAATCGATTAATCGAATCGCCGTAGTGTGTAATTGGAGGTTTCTGTAGCAACAAGCAGCCGCTTGCACTTGCTAATAAAACCAATTAATCATTAATTGTTGGTTTAGTTCGTTTTAGTCCGGTTTACAACAAAATATAAATACAATGATGGTGCTTAGAAAATTGCAAATAATTAGGATGTGTTT
Source organism: Melinopterus prodromus (assembly GCA_964023965.1). Lineage (NCBI taxonomy): Eukaryota > Metazoa > Arthropoda > Insecta > Coleoptera > Scarabaeidae > Melinopterus > Melinopterus prodromus. The sequence goes on from OZ030396.1 coordinate 11,374,035, forward strand.
AGTAATAGTAATACTTTGGATATAAATATATGGTAAAAACAACAGTCATACACCTATCTAGGAATTCATATATTTTGTCTTGCCCATTTAAATCTTTTTATCACAGAATTGTGTTTGTGAGAATTTTGAAAAGTGTGAATTTGAAAATGTATATATATATATTTTCTGCAGGTCCTCTCAATTTGTTTATATCCACAGTATACTATATGTACCTACTTAATTCCTGTGAAATTTGAGACTAATGAATACTTATTAACACGTGCCTCAAGCAGCTCAAAATCGATATAAAGTGTAGTTTCATAAGATAAAGAACACAATAAAAACGTTTATTTGATTATATCTCAATATATGAACTTAATAAAAAACAATAATTTTACTTTTGGATCTAGATATCAGAGCATTTCACTTGTTTTTATGTACTGTTCCTATGTACTATTCCAAAAATGCATTTTTTTCTAAAAACTAGACACAATTTCAAATTTCTGCATTAGATTCAGATTGTAGGAAAAAAGCATAGGTACTAAAAACGCTGTTTAGATATCTTTTGATCTTTGGAATTCTATCTTTGTCAAATGGTCTGATATAAGCTTATTGTGGTGAAACAAAACAAAAACATTTCTTCCTTTATTTAACATTATTAAATTTAAGTTATTTTCATTTTTGAACTCCCTGGGGCACGGGTATTAAAATTTTACAAGGAATTAAGCATAAATATAAAAAAAAAACTATTTGAGAGGCTCTCGAAGAAAAGAAAAGTTATTTTGTATAAATAAGGACCACACTAACAAAAAGAAACAAGAATTTCTCTTTTGATAAAAGTTGAACTGTGTTTGAATGTATGCGATGGTGTTTTTATTGTTGTATTGCGTCGAATATTGATTTACTTTGTTGACTACTATGATTTTTTGGTTGCATTAGCTTATTTTACAGGTATAAAAGGCGGTTTTAAAAAATATTTCTGTCACAAAGTAATAACAACAAATACAAGAAATACATAGTATTGTAAAATATTAAGGGGTAAAACCACTCTAGAGGCGGAAAAAAGAACCTAAATTTGAAAATTTATTTTGGGAGTATGACAAGCGAAATAGAATTTCTTTTCAGAAGGTTTCTTTAACACATATTGAAGTACAAAAAAACATTTTTTTATTTTCATTTTTATACAAAATGGCGGCGCCAGAACACGTCATCGAAAACTGCTTTTTTTTAAAATACCGCCACGGGAGGACTGATTTCTCGGCATGTATGAATCTTGGAACAAAAAATCAAAATGAATGATAATCTGTATACAATTGGCTTTGGAAGTACGTACGTTTTTTGCTTTTCATCAATTTTTGTGAAAGTGGTGCACTTTTTAGTAAAATTTAGTAAATGTATTGATTTTTTGCCCTAAAAATCAGTGTTAACATGCTAATAAGAAAAAAAGTTTACAATCAATCAAAAAACGGCTACGTACTTCCAAAGAGATTATTGTTGCGAAGGTACTGTAAAAATGTCAAATCGATCCATGCAATAGTCTCTGAAAAATCCGTCCTCCCAGTTTGAAAAAACTGGTTTCGAGAAAAACGCACTTGAAAATTGATGAACAATTTAATCGCTGAAATTTGTGTATACCTAATCTGCGATGCCTGCACCATACATTTGGCCATCGAGGTCGATGTTCGCCTCCTCCTCTTCCTTGCTAGATGCTTTTAAGGATGTTCGGGCCTTTTTGGCGGCATCGCTAAGCGATCTATCGGAAAATTCGATGCGGCGCTCGTCGGTTTTCACGCAGAAGTTATAACAGTTCGGTCCAATTGTCATACCCAAATTCTGCATGAGCGTCATTATACTTGATAGACCGTCATTATAGATGCCTGTACTAATATAAACTGCCGTGTCGAGAACGTGTTTGCCGCTGGAAGTTGTTTTCGGAGCCATTGACCAGACCGTGGCGTTGAAGCTCTCGTTACTATTTTGCGTAAACCCGCCGATGCAACGAGAAAGCAGTTCGTCTCGGCTTAATTCGTTATAAATTGGAGCAATCGCTTTGTAAACTTCTTGAGATAGAGGTGGTTTATGCGTATGGTCTGATACAGTAGCCTGTGCCTTCTGCCATGAGCACCATGAATTTTCTCCGCGCGGGCATTTGTCGTGTTTCGGTTCTTCGTCAGTCAACAATTTGTGGTCTAGCGTCGCGTAGATTCCATTACGCATTTCTTCAATAGACTGATGATTTCGCCGTATTGCTAGACCATAATAAACTGACAACTCGTCAATTAATTTGCCCGTTAACTTGCCTTTTCCTCCAAGGCCTTTTGTCTTTTTCTTTAAATTGCGGAGGCGAGTACCCATTCGGTTTTGCACGTGATCGATGCATTCTTTCTTGTTAATTGGATAACTTCCATAGGGTTGTGAATCACAGATGGCTTTAAATGTTTTTGAATCTCCGTCTCCCACGTAATTACCGTATTTCAATTCGTGCAAACATTCTGAGCGCTGGAACATTTCGATGACGGCGTCTACTTCCATCTTTTCTGCGGATCCCTCATGGTTCGCTTGGCATTCATCTTCGTGAGTTTCCGCCCATTCCTTGTACTTGTCGGTATCCGATCTTTTCTTCCAATATTCACAACTCTTACAATATTTAGATTTTACTAAAACATCGACCACTTTCCCAGTAAACCACCCAATAAGCGATACGAATCCAAAAAGTGACGAAAAGCCGCGTTTTCTCCACGAACCATCACCAGATACAGTAATGACACTATTCGTCACTTTTTTCCTTTTCCTCTCGAGCTGCATTTTGTTTACTACGCTGACAAACAGCCTCTGCTTCAACAACTATCTTTTGAACAACCTTATCATAAAATGATTCGCGCGCCACGTGTGTGCGCAGAGCGGGCTGAGGCGCTGCGGCAATATCGATAATTCAAACGTTTACCATTTGTTTTTCACTATAAATCAAATGGCATGTTGTTTTTATGATTCTAACGTATCGTTTAAGCAAAGAAAAAAAAAACGTGTTTTTTTTAAATTCTAGAGTGGTTTTACCCCTTAAAGTAATAAGACAGTTTACAGAGATTCACTCACCTGACTTGACTGTTATTGATTGTAGATTTGACGTTGTTGTTCATCATCACTCGAAACGACCTCAAGGTAAGCATGAAACTTGATACTTGTTTTCAGCAACTATAAATTAACAAAAATTGCTAAAATTATTATATATAGGTACCTAGCAATGAAATTTCAAAAATAAAAATAACGGCAAAGTAATGAATAAATAAGAATTATATATAAATTTGTGATCACAGCCACCAGCTCGAACAAATATTGGTTCTTTTGGTACTTTTCAATCGCAGGATTTACGTATTATCACTTTTTATCACACACAGACATTTTTTGTACCTTCAAAAAATGGCAAAAATGTTCAGGGGACACAAAAGGTATTCTTATCGTGCTTAGAGGTGCAACTCTTGATTTGGCACAAACTAAATGAGTAACTGGTATAACACACATGACTTATGAAGAATTTTATGCACTTATTGTTCAAATAGAGGCAATACTCAATTCAAGACCCTTAATACCCATGTCCAATGACCCTAATGATTTAGAGCCACTCACACCCGGACATTTTATAATTGGATGTCCGATGAATCAACTACCGCAGTCCAATGTTCAGGAAGAATCATACAATAGGCTTACAAGATACCATATCCTTCAAAAGATGAGCCAAGAATTTTGGGGACGCTGGTCAAGAGAGTGTTCAAATATACTCCAACAACATCATAAGTGGAAGCTGCAACAACCCAATGATCTTCAAGTGGGGTCTCTAGTCATCTTAAAGGAAGGTAATCTACTGCCATGCCAGTGGCTGATGGCACGCATCATAGCAGTGCATCCTGCTCCAGACAACCTAGTGCGTGCAGTGAGTGTAAGAACAAGAAATGGTTCAAAAACAAAAAGACGGCTTACAAAAATTTGCTTGCTACCAACATACTGAGAAGACAGAACCAAATCATCAAGCCGTTTCTAGTGCCATTTAATCGGTAATTATTATTTAACATTCCTTATGTTTCTCTTTCATATTTTATGTTATAACTGTTGTTTTTGTTATTATAATTTGAAAGATAGCATGCTTTCAAGGGAGGCTGTATGTTCAGTAGTAAGCCATGACATTTACATCTCCTAGGCAACATATTAGTTGCCATAACAATCTTATTTATGTAGAATTTTTCAGTTGTCGCTAAACTCAAAATTTTTTGTTTCGGCACGATTACAACACTTTGTATACTACGTATGTTAAAGTAAAAGGTAATTCTTTCAATGCTTAACTGAAAAATATTGACTGATATGTTTTTGCGTTCAGAATATCACCCATTGAAAAATCATCTATTGAAAAAAAACACAAAAATACTGCAGGGTGCAAATTAAAATTTGTAAGATAGTTCCTGACGTTTCCTAAAACCCTAAAGCCATAATAACCTCAAAAATATGCCTAGAATTTATTTTGTCTCTATTATTACTTCTTCAAACATAATATGTTTTAATTCTTGTTACTTTTACTTTAATTATTGCCTTATTTATTAGTAAAAGAAAAAATTCCCGCTTCCCCTCCACCAAAATTGCCACACATACAGAGAACCGTTATTAGGAAATCGATTGTTCAGGAAAGCGTGTTCGGCGTCCGGTCTTATTGCCGTCTCTAGTACCAACTCTTGACGTAGTGGGAGTAGGTGTCGCTGGTATCGATATCCGCGCTGAGATGTGTCTAAGCTGTAGTTTCACCTGAGCAGGACCATTTAGATAAGCCATATTTGACGAAAATCGAAAGTCTTCTAAACTGGAGCACATCGCGATCGCCCACGGCCATCCATATCTCGTTCGCTCTCTCTCTCTCTCTCACTCACTCCCTCTTTCTCTATTTTATTCTTTTTATAGCTTTGTCGCGATCATAATCTACCGGTCGTGAGGCAGTAAACTGGTAGCCGGACAATCATGGCTTCCGTATATTCGGTTTACAGACAAGAGTCGCGTTGCTACGATGTTTTTTTTGTTTGTCGTGGACTCTGTAGGTATATTGTATATGTGTGTATATGATTAAAAATCTTTAGGCAATTGGTTAGGACCGGATTTAAAAAAATAGTGGTTTCAGGCATAATTTAAAACGTTGTAATGCAAAAATGATGCTGTCAGTTTCTATCCTGAAAATATACCTTAATTATTCAAATTAAAATACTATGTGTGATCTATTCGAGCGAGTAGAAGATAGCTTAGGTGGCTTTATGGTGTATTTTTTGTTTGTTTGGATAATTATGCTGTAAATTAGGTTCTGGTTTGATGTCAGATTGAAGCTAATGCGGATTACTGGTTGGCACATGGCGCTTATCAATTATTATGTGCATATATGAACATTCTCTAATGAAGTATGGATCTTGATAGGACTGTTCGACCGGCGGGCGCCACGACAAAGTACTTTTTATGCAAACAAGATTAATACTCAGAATTTACATTGCTGGTACTTGTCGATCATTAGCAAGGCTATTATGCCTGCTATCAGTCTCTATTTGTAAAATTTGGCTGATATACTACTTAATGTGGCTATTATTTTATTTCTTTAGTTTTTTGAAGTACTCTCTGAAGTGCATTCCCTTATAGATATAATTGCTGTGAGACTTTTGTTAAGTTACTATTGTCAATTGAATAAAAAGGTAATACTATGTGATATAATACACCTTTATAAATATCGGACCATTCCACGTATGTGCAATTAATAATGACTTACTTAGTTTATCGAAAATTCTATATTCCAACCTAAATATTATACTATCCTGGAAAAAATAAACATAATCGATCAAGAGCAAACTGAAAAATTGAAAACTATTTTAGATCTTTTGCTAATTTATTTTTACGCAAGTCAAGTTAATTTAGCCTGACTCCTGTCGACTAAATTAAAAATAAATTCACGAAGTGTAACAGGTATTTATTGTAATACTGGTAATGTCACTAAGTGAGTTATTGCATTTAATACACATGAGCTACATCGTACTTAAGGATATTTTCCCGAGGTTTACTGGAGACGCGCATTTATGCGAATAAGGGCACAGTGATGTTTACCTAACCGACACCATATTTTCCACTCTATGTTAAATGTAGACAAAAGTATCATATTTTTCCGAGTTTTCTCGACAGTCATTGCTATTCTTGGTTTTCAAAACATACATTTAAATGATTAAACGAACTTACCTTAGTGAAGTTCTATCATAATTATATGATCTTTCCATCCGGAATATGACAATCTGTAGTCTCTTTATTTCCACAATAAGCCACGTGTCTTTAAAGCCATGGTATCGAAGAAATGTCCAGTATGACAGGTATGGGTAAGCCGGCCTTGGTATATATCAGTATATATCTGACATTCTCTTGAAAGCATAGGGTCTCTAAATTGGTCAGGGTTCGGGAAAGTCTAAACAAAGGAAGGGTGGGTTATGTCATATTCCGGATGGAAAGATCATATAATTATGATAGAACTTCACTAAGGTAAGTTCGTTTAATCATTTAATTATATTTCCTTTCCATCCGTTCATATGACAATCTGTAGATGTTTAAAGCACAGAGCAATTTAGAGCCAAAACAGCATTATCGTCTGTTTATGAATAAGAAACAACAAAATGCACTTGAGAGAACATGTTAACATTTTGTTAACATGTTATTGCAACAATATATCGTTATCATGTTATTCAAAGTTAAAGAGTCAAATGTAAAAACTTTCATCAAACTTCGTTTCATGCATGCAGTTGTAAAATTGAAGAACAATTGCAAAATTGTGGGTATTTCAACCAATTTAGGCAATCTGCCAACACAAGACTAGATGCCAATGCTTGCATGACTTGTGACAAGTGCATGAAATACATATGGAGAAAGGTAATTATCGGGTAATTCCGTCATCGAAGAAAGCAACCATAGGCACGTGTTTCGGACTATTAGTCGTCATCAGTACGGAATACATATGAATCAACTTTTAATAATTCCAATGTACTAATTAGTGTAAATACTTTAATATACCTGTCTATGTGGCCCTTTTAAGGCTATAAACAATAAGAAGGTATATATCATGATGTAGACCTTGTAAATATTCGGTAAATGTACTTTGTAAAAAAGATTAATATTATAGATAAACAATCGTACCTACAGCAACAGATAACACACATAGATGTATATAAATAAAGACTGGAATTAATTGCATTTGGTTATGAATAAAATTAGACGTTTAATAACCATTGGGAAAATCTTTGAACGCGATGAGCAGCGGACAAAGGCAAAAGTATAATTAATTAGATCTTTTAATTAGGCTTTTCTTTATTTCAATAAGTCTAATGGTGTCCCATATTTGATATGCATATTGTTTCTTACTGCCTCGAAAAGTAATATAATTCAATACAATTGCTGAGTACCAAGTAAAAACTTAAGCTTAGTTGGACGGGACTTGACAACACCGTTTACCGGTAGTTTCAGATAACATGAGCGGTCTAAACTTTATCCACAAATAATAAAGAAAGGGTATCCAATAAATTCCTTAGTGTTTTGATGGCTCAGCATCTAGTTTACATATGATTGACTATAAAGACAACTCTAGACTGTTTTGACTGTAGTCAAGGTGAACTGTCACTTAAAGAACTAACCCAGCAGCGGCTGCGCGGTTATTATTGTCCAGAAGTAAAAACACAAATTATTGGTAACGGTTCACAGGAACGTATCAACAATGAGCCGACCTCCGTATCCAAATGGTTAATATAAACCAGCGATCGCCAACTTAGGGGTCCGCGTACCCCCAGGACTGGAGCAGACTTATGGGACTGCCCGTGAGCGGGAGAAGGACCGCAGATATAAACGGTCCATTTAGCTGCTCCAAGTTCACGCCCTTGGTCGATCCAACGCAACAAACAAAGTAATTGCCCCGTTAGCGTAACTTTTGGGATCCATCTTAGACCCAATTATTAAGTTTGTTATTGTAACAAAACAAGTGTAAAAAAAGATAAATATATCTTTCAAGGCTTATATTAACAGTCAGCTGCCTATACAGGAGTGTCAGGAATCTTTGATTTGCGCGCCCAAACCGCTCAAAATATCTGAAAAGTGCAGCAGGCATTTCTTAATGAAAGAGTAAAAACCTATTGGGCAGACTCCAAAAGGTATTAATAGTCATGGTACTAATAGTCATATAAAACATATGACACACACGCATGCAACGTTGCGAGGACGTAATGACCGAAGGAAGTAATAACTTCGTTGTGGAGGATACGCAAGTTAATAACGTTGAAAATTTTGGTCAAATAGGCAACTTAAATGAAAATTCCCTTTATCTCAGCCCAAATGTCGCTTTAATTTATGTGAATTTAAAAATTTGCAGCAGAATTATGAGCAACATCTGTTGATTCCATACCTAATCCCTAGCCGGTTTAGAGCTTGGTTGACATCTACCCTGTCAACAGGGAAAGGCTTTGTACAATAGGACAACTGCGGTTGTAACGGCCAAAGCGCACAACTGAAATTTGTTGTAGGATTACTTCTAGGAGAGTATTCTAGAGGTGCAAATATAAGAAAGAATAAAGAATGTTGTTTGCCACAAAAAAATGGGGGACTTCAGCCGCTATGAAATTAGGTTCTTTAACCAGGAACAAACAAGCGTGCCCCGCTTGAAATACTTTTCGGTACAAATAAAAGTATAGAAGGCGTATCCAAACATTGAGTAATCCTTTTGGCAGCAAAATTAATTAGCTGAATTCAGTTACCAGATATTAGTCTATTTTTAATGATCTTGAAGCAAAATCGGCTCTAACTTATTTTTAGAAAACAAACAAATTTTACGTCCTAAACATCCTTGGGATGGTTTGCTTAATCTGTCAAATGCTCGACAGCAATTTTCTTGATACAAAGTAATGCGATAGGGATATCTAAAAGTTTTCATTTGAAAACATTTCAGTCTTTATACGGAGTGAACCACCTTATATAGAGTCATCTAATGACAGCACTCAAGCCAAGAATATGGTAGCTAAGGAATGTTGCTTAAAAGACAAGACACTTTCTTTAAAATAGTCTTGTATAAACCGAAATATATTTCAAATTATAAGGCAACATTAAAAATTTTGCCAATCTCCATTATTTTGAAATATTCTCTCTGAATATTTAGAGTTTGATTTTAATAATTACTAGAGTAACAGAGTAATAGAGCTATAATTCACGAACAGAATTTTGCAATTTTGGAAAGTGATGACAAATCACAATCTCCACTAAATTTGATTTACTATTAGAGTCACCCGGTTCTTCTTTCTTAAGAAAATTTGGGGGCAGAAACTGATCAGAAGAATTGGTCCACCTTGATACAACATATCTTAGTCGGCCCTGAATAACGACCAAATATGGTCACCCAGATTCTTTGCCCAATGTACGCATTTCAATATGGTCTAAATACTGGCTTCCGATAGGAAACGTTCCTGGTTCTGACGGTTGGGATATTGTATACTGGTACCAAATATAAGGATGTCTGCCTTGAAAGGGTACTTTAGACCAGTCATCAGCGTCCCAGGATATTGCGCCAGAATTCGCAAGATACAAAAAAAGTTGACCTTTGGTCTCTGCATATTGTTGAATAGTTCGATATTCACAATTACAAAACTTCAACAATCAATAACTAATCGATTGGGGAGTTGTTGATGACCTCATTGTGAGGTTTGTCTAACTTAACGGTAAGTCGCCATAATTATTGAACACAAAGTAATAAACTGAGGAACCTCAGTTTGATCCACTAACTTTGCAAAATAGACTATAATATTTTGATGCACATACTCCTCCCCCAAAACTGAGGACTATTATTCTTTTAGTATTCAAATGTGTTGAATCTCAAAAATCTGTAAAAAATTATTTAATTTCTGGACCAGTCTACTGAAATTTTATAGTGTTTATACAACATTGAATTGTGTAATGCATTACTGAAATTACAGCTTGGCCAATGTCGGGAGGAGGCGCCGACAGCTGGGTGTCAGCAAAAGGTACACTGGCTGGGACCACTGCCAGATAGATATATCTGGCGGCACTCTAGAAGTTTACTGGGTGCTCTCGGTGTACACCAAGAGTAGCTTTCTGTCACTTGTGGTCTTCTTGAAGTGGTGAATGATAGAATAACGCACCTCTGGTGTCCGTCGTCTTGCCCAACATGGATCAGATGTCAGAATGCAGCTTATTACGCACAACAACACGGCCCTCTTCTACATGCGTGTAACTGAAGCCTAGGCATGCTGACGTCTGTGTGTCAGCAAAAGGGCACTGGTTGTGGTTGTGACCACTGCCTAGCAGATGCATCTGTCGGTACTCTAGAAGAGTACGGGGCGCTCTCGGTGTTCATCAAGAGCAACTTCCTGCCACTTCCATAAGAACACGACCTTCCTCTACATGGGCTAAAGGAAATGTAGGTAAAGGTAAACATTAAAAAAGTGCAGACCTGACAGCTTGTCAATTTTGACAAAAAATCACTGTTAGTGACAGTGACAGTGAGTGCCGGGGCCATGCCATTCTCCTTGGTATCGTTGAGATCTTCAACGACTAAGTTAACTGGTTAGGTTAAGATTTTGAAGAAGCCGGACGGTAAGCGATGTTAGGCGAGCCAAAAATGTCACCATCTGGTAACATTAGGGCAACCTCCTCTGCATCGTTGAGATATGCTCCAGATGATGTGGGTCCAGTCCAGACTTGATTACTTCCATCTTCCGTTGGTCCCAGGATGCTCCCATGGCTAAAATTTTAAGCTCTGGTAGAGACATAGATTAAAGATATATATATGTAAATAGATAGGCGACTCTGAAACGTGTAGTTTAGTTTGTCAAACTATCGCCAAAGGCGCTGCTCTCCCAATTGAATCTTTCCCGCCATTATTTAAAAATTGATATTAAATTAAAAATAAGCTCCGTTTGTTCGATTTTGCACTAACTTACACATTTCTGTAGTTTTGCTAGGCGAAACAAATAAATTGAACCTATTAGAGCAAAGTATAGAAATGTGTCTGTTATGGCAAATATCGAACAAAATGACCTGAATTCAGGTATAAGAAAGAAAACCATACATTAAATTAAATGCCGTATATTACAAGAATAACTATAATAACCGAACGTAAATAACCGCACGTAAATAGTTTCCAGTTGTTGCATATGCTATCGCTCCAGTTATGCATTCGGTGTTAGAAGAATGTTCGAACAGCTTGGTCCTCACATGCAAGTCCTTAGCAATATGATGGTCCCATCTTGCTAATTCTTCTCCAACCTCCACAACGGTGTTCAACGCTTTTGGACCCGGCAGCTATCTGTTCAACGCTCTCAGACCCCACAGTTATCTGCTCAACACTTTTGGAACCCACAGTTATCTGTTTGGGTGTGTTAGTTACATCACCTAGTACATATTTTTCACGAAGATCGGAACCTGCTGCAGATATTTAATAAATTTTACACCAAACATTGTTTTTATTGAACTTACCATTCACATACAAGTCAGGAAACTCAATTTTTTTAAATTGGACCTGTTCTTATTAAATGGAAACATCTGTTAGTCCGAAAAATATCTGAAACATGCCAGGTAACTCTTCCTGATCTTCACAATGTCCTTTTTCAACAAATCTTGTCTGCCTACCACTTCAATCCACTTTTCAAGAAACTGAAAATTTAAAAAACACTATAGACCTCAGACATTTGTATATTACTAAATTTATATTATTATTTATCTGTTATAAATTGATTATTTGTATATTAGTTGTACTTAAGGTTTACTTTAACTTAAGGTACAATTTAAGGTTAATATTTAAGAAACAACTTGGAATTACCTGTCGATCAGTAGGAAAGCTGAACATACTATGCGTTTTGCAAGTAGTTGGACAAGTCCGCACACAACAATACACAACCATTGTCTTTACAATAATTAGAAACCCGCTAGTACAATATAGAAAATCGGCACACAAACGCCGATACGTGAACGACGTGTGACATTGATGACACTGACACTATATTATTTAGGGTTATCAACGCAGGCGTGAACCTGCGCGTTACCATCGCGTTACCCGCGTTAAATTTTTTCTAGCAGCGCCGATGGTGATAGTTTGACAAAGCTTGAGTGCGCACCCCCTGGGTAGAGAGCTGAAAAAAAATGTGACGTGACATATCACGTGAAAAAAAAAGAATGTCAGATATATACTGATATATACCAAGGCCGGCTTACCCATACCTGTCATACTGGACATTTCTTCGATACCATGGCTTTAAAGACACGTGGCTTATTGTGGAAATAAAGAGACTACAGATTGTCATATGAACGGATGGAAAGGAAATATAATTTATACATATACCTATTACATACATACATATTTTACTCCAAAATAGTGTGTTGGTTCTAATTTTAGAGCATAACAGCAAATAAGGAAATGAAAACTATAATAAAATTGATTAAAAACTGCCCTGAATACAACTTTTGAGTTCGGATTTTTAGGCATCGCTAACAAATTTATGATAATACCATATGATACGATAATATGGTTTATCTAAAGACTATTTTGAATCTAGATATATCTTGCCTGGTAGAAAGTTGGACACTAATGGACAATTTTCTTATTACTAACTTTTTTTATACTTGTACTATAGTAAATTTTATACTTCGTAAAAGCTTTTGAATTGACTTAAATCTAAAATGCAAAGATTAGTATGTAATTATTAATATTAGTGTTACCAAAACTATGAACAACATAAGAGTAAAGAACCTCAGTTTTATGAAAAAAAAGTATTTAGAATATTAACTGTTGATAGATGCACTCTACATCTGGTGCATTTATTAACAGTTAAAATTTTTATTATCAATTTCACAGAAAAAGCTAGTCTTCATAAAAGTGTTTGGATTGTGTTAAAACTAAAATACAAATAGTACACTGTATGCATTTGCTTACATGTACCCAGTGTAGCAAAAACTATGAAAAGCACTGAAAAGGAAAGTACCTTTATATTCAAAACAATGCAAAAATGTCATTTGAAGAAGGTATTTCGAAATATTAGAGGTCTTTAAATACAAAATTATAATCACCTTCTCTGTTGTATACCATATGTTATTAAAAAGATGAAAATGACGTAGAATAAAACACCTTCTTTTTCAAAGATATGCAAAAAAAATTAAAAGTGTTTCATATTATTAAAACGAAGTAATATGTCTATGCAACGACAAAGATTATAATTTCTTATTTAATGTCCTCTAGTACTTCTGAACACTTTTGTCCAGTAACATTATTGCATAGCTTTTAAAATAAAGCTACTTTACTCTTAAGCGTTTTTCATAGTTTTGGTAACACTCGGGGCTTGCATGCACCGGGTTTTACATTCCATTATTTGCATATTAGGTTTAAGACAATCCAGAAGCTTTTATGATGAATAAAATTTCTGACTAATTAATAATTTTCTTTCCTATTAGTGTACTTTAACTTTAATTTACAATCTAATAAATTAGTGCCATTCTTATTCAATTATATTTTCATACTGAGCTACAATTATCTTAATGACATAGTCATGGACAAGGTTTTTTTTCCTGCAAGATGCTTAGCAAAACCTGGATAAAAATCCCAAACTTCTGAAAAGCAACGGATCTACTGACGGAAGAAGAAAACATCCGCGGAGGATAAGAAAGAAAATGACAGTAGAGCAGATGCACTTTTTACTTACACTAATTACTCGGCAATTTCAGAATACACGAGACCGAGTTGTCACTAGTATATCATACCCGCTTAATTATAGACTTCAGACCTTTCCCTCGTACAACAACGATAGTTGCGGTGCACCAGCACACCGGGAAAAGAAATCACAACACCTAAAAAGTGTAACGCTCAACCGCTACGCTAATTATCCATAATTCGTTATCATGAGATACCAGAACGAATAATTTGCTATTTATCCTTACCTCGCCTAACATTAAAATCCTTGCTATGAAGATCAACATTCTTCGCCAAACATTTTTCAAGACGTCGACTATTATATTTCACCTTAGACATAGGGATATTACCAGATGATTTATAGAAGGAAACAAACCCAGCGCAAGCCGATAGGCACAATTTCCTTCAATCCACCCAAGAACTATTACAATAATAACGTCTATCTTCGGCAATTTGCAGAATGCGATAAAAATGAGCCACCATCGACTCCACCAAGCCCGTTCGAACATATTTCGAAACATCCATGCCCTGAAAACCGTTCTAAATCATCTCCTAGGCAAAACTGACAGGCCGCTTTTGCCGGCGCAACAACAACAATCATAAAAAAAGACTACGTAGTCTATTAGCACATGTATCATTACAGGACTCACTGTGTCGCAATAAGACAACAAACCTGCGGACGCTTGGCGAGATATCGTGCAGATCGCATGCTGGGTCGCCGAAAAGCCTCTACCGGGAATTTCTGAATGGCTCAAATCGAGCTTTGTTATATGTGGATTATGTAATTATGGATAGAGACCTGCCTGATGGCTCTCCGAGTACACTGGAAGCATTATGGCGCGGCGTTGAATTGGTGGGCTAGTCGGCCTATTGTCCACTAGTCAGTGCTGTATCGGAGATTGACTACTTTGATATCGATGGTAACATTGGAGGAGGTTAGGTAATTTCTTGGCCCGAAGCCAGGCAGATGTACTACTTTGTTTGGCCGTTTTGTTGCGTGTGTTAATTAACTTTTTCAATGGTGATGACGTGGCAGAGGTTTGTTGCGTGAATGTCGATGGAGTAAAGCGCAGAGAAGGAAGGACGGATTTCTCTAATAAAATTGTTGTTTGGTATTGGTTGTTAGATTTGATTGTTGGCGATATACAAATTAGTGTAAAGAGGAATAACAAGTTTTGCTAGTGAGAGAATATTGAAGTAATTGCTAATAAGTACCTACATTGAAATCAATTGCAGAACACCGACTTTACCAAATCTTAGGACATTTTTAAATTAACACTAGCTTGAGATTTAACAAAATTAAAATACTTATTTGTTAAAAACAATCGCACAAACTGCATTTTGACGTTAGAGCAATGGCACTAAAATGTCTAACAAATTATAGCATTTTATGGAACGAAAATTGTGGCGCGCAAGTTACACGCAGTTCTTATGCTTTTTGTTTACGGTTGTTGTTTTTTTTTTTTCATTTATGTCTTCGATTTTTATGGTCCATTCAAATTATTTGTTGCAAAATAGTAACGTTTGAGTGATTTACTTCCTCTAGTGACAATCGTTTATGGTAATTTTGGTGTGAAATGGATTACGTTGTTGCAGACTTATAAACCTGCATCGGCAAAAGAACTGCTGACAAATGATGACTATTGCGATTGCCATGAGCTGTTTTTGTCAGTATCTGTTTGAATAAATTGTCTCGTTCTTCTTTTTGCAATAAAGCCCTCTCCAAGGAAGTCCCTCTCAAAAGATGGCTTTAAAGAAACAAAAACCAGAAGAAAGACACACGATAAATTATGCCTAGGCTACAATACCCAATTTTTACACAGTCGGTAGTCCAAAAGGACCTTTTTGGGTAGATCAACTTTTGATGATGACTTAGTAGATCACTTAGCTAATATGGTATAATAGCGACAACACATATTAACAAAATAATAAATAAACAAAAATATTACCTTTGAAATTAAAGTAGACATTTTATATGTAGACATGCAAAAGAACAAAATTTACTCTGAAACTAAACAATACAAAATCTGATATGGCCAGGCACATGACTTTATCATACTATATATAAAAATAATAGTTTAACTGTATGAAATTTGATCGAGATCGGTCATGTCTGCATTACAATAAAACCTGTTCAGCTCTAAGTTTAGTCATGAAACTTCTAAATATGAAGTTTCTTCCTGACACATTTAGTACTTTCTCAGGAATCGTCGCCACAAAAATCGGGTACACTCATACATACACACACATACACACACATATAGGCAAATTATACCTTGGTCAAAAATCTTCAGGGAACCCAAAAAGACCTATTTCCGCTAAGAACTCATTTTTTGGCGCGATTACAATACTTCAAATCATACTATGTATGATAAAATAATAAATCTGATGTGGCCAGGTATATGACTTTAGCATATTATTTATAAAATTAATAGTAAATGAGGTTCTATTTGATCGAGATCGGTCGTATCTGCATTAAAATAAAACTAGTTAGCCAGGATTTGACAGACATTTTAATACAATAAAAAGTAGTCGTGGAGGACATAAAGCAACATACAAAGGTCACAAACAAACCTATATGACACTACAGAACTTATCTTTTTAAAGATATTTTTGCTATTGACAGTAGGTATAGTCAAAACATCAGCGGCTGACACTGCCTACCTACATTAGAATGAAACTATTTGTCAATTCTTAGCTAATACTGCGTATGATAAAGTAAAAATCTGATGTGACCAGGCACATGACTTTATCATACAATATATAAAATTAATAGTTTACCTGCATGAGGTTCTATTTGATCTAGATCGATCGTGTCTGCATTAACGACAGTAGGTATTGTCAAAAAACCAGCGTTTGACACTACCTACTGTCGAATGAAAGTAATTGTCAAATCCTGGCTAACTAAGTTTTAATGCAGACACGATCTCGATCAAATAGAATTTGCTCATACAGCTAAACTATTAATTTTACGAAAAAGATGTCATAGACATAAATTATACAAAATTTCCTCTACTTTAATTTATAATTTAACTATTTTGACGAAATTGCAGAATTGGCGGCTCATATGCAAAATCGTCGAAAAATGCTAGGACTAAATATTCAGTTCCCTTGGACCCTTTTGAAAAAGAAGTTTTTCAGCTGTAAGTTGGGCCATGCAACTTCTAAATATGAAGTTTCGTCCCGATACTTTTAGTTGTTTCTCCGTAATCGTCGGCGTCGCAACAAAAAACAGGTACATACTACACACACACACAGTTTTTATTTAACCTTGGTTAAAAATGTTCAGGGGGCCCAATAGGACATATTTCCTCTGAAATCTCAATATTTATTTACGATTACAATACTTTGTCATACTACGTATGATAAAGTAAAAGCAGAAAAAAGATTCACAAGATAAATGATGACAAGGTAAAAATTCCTAATTTTTGCTCTGTCGGTACTACAAAAGAACCATGTTTAAGTAGATCAACTTCAGATAATAAGTACATATCCAAAAACGAATGTTTAAAGCTGCAAACAGCTAACGAGAGCTGGAATATGGTACAATCCTTAGAAACGGCGTTGGGAAACTTTACACAAATAATTTTTATAACAAACTTTTTTGTTTAACGTCACTAGAGATAATTACAGATAACCTATAATAAAAGTTCAAGCTCGTACTAAAATTACAGAACATCGGTTCTCAATTACACTGCACACAGATTCATTCGAAAGTTTCTTAATAAAATAGTAATAACAACTATTTTATGTTTCGTCGTGGATGATGGTAACATTTTAGAATTTATCGAGTATTCGAATTTGTAAGAAAGAAAGTTTAAAACCGAATATATAGAGAAAACTGGACAACCCTTAAAAGTCTAAAATTATGTTCATTGGACTGAAAAATATTAAGAAAATATGAAAAATATTAAAATATTAAGAAATTAAAAGTAATAAAAATCCATCAATATTTAATGACATTTTTATTAGTTTTTCATGGAGCATGCCTAAACAAACAGGAATCAGAATGTTTTATAGCAAGAGTTTTTGGTGTTACTTTTTCAATTATAGGTTCCAAAACATAATCAACTTTTACCTTGGCGCTTATAACCAAATCAAATCAGGTAGGTACTAATTTCAAAAAAAAGAAAAAACAACACATCACCGAGCATCTAGAATCCGAAGAGCATTCCGTAATATGATTTTTGTTTCGAACATGCAAATAGCCTTCTGTTAATAGCTCGTTGATGATGGATTGCATCTCAAATTACTACACATCGAAGGAGCCGCTCGTAGATTAGCAAAAGTCATTGTTCTTAACAATAACACCACGTTTTTAATGCCGTCCAGATTAGCCGATCGCTTCCAGCAAGGTTTTCGAGATGCAGAATACGAACGCAAGTAACACAGTCGGTCATAGTCATAGTCATAATCGGCCGACGGCGCTAGCAAACATCACGGAGACGAATCGGAATCATTAACCTCGAATTTTCTATATCTAGAACAGAATACGCACGCATTTTCTTATTGTCCGGCTCACAGCTGAGCTCTGGTAACATCATCATTCCCCTCCGCCTTTTGTAATTAATGAACCGAATTAGAAAGCGAATTGTTTTTTCATTTACCGGTCGCATGTTACACCATTTCGGGCGGTTGCCAGTTGCATATACGCGACATCAAGGCTGCCCGAAATAACAATGCCTCTAAGCTGAGAGAGTATACCATTTCAAAATGAGCGCGCAGATCCAGGTGTCCGTTTTGTTACTTCTTGTAGGCGAGCGAGCCGCTGTTCGGCTGCAATTAGCCGGAGCTGAAACCGATATCTTAATTGTTTTAATGTTCGTTGAGCGATTGTGGAAGAATCGCGTTGGAATTTTTAAATGACTACTTACGCTTGGATGTAATGCGTCTGTGGGTTAGATGAAGAAATCGGTTCTTGTTGTTTCGTTTAATAACGAAAATGTTGTACAGATCGTACCTGCTGGAAAACATTTCATCAATTTTGTCAATATTGCTTACACAATAAATCTTTCTATCTTTTTATCAAATATTTTCGGCAGAAAATGCTTAAAATTATGTATGTTTTGATTTTTTTAAATCTTTAATTCTGAATTATGCTGCTTGACAATCATCACTTCACATCACAATTGGCCGATTGATGAACCAATAAATCGATTTAAACCACTTATCATAAAAATTTCAGTTTTTGCTCAATTTCTTTTCTTCAATTCTTATGTAATTTTTATGTAATAATGGACTGCGAACAACCTTTTGATGGAAGCCGATATCTCAGTAACGAATGTTAGCAGGACAACGCAGTTAGCATGCAAATAATCCTTATTTACTGCAATACACATCCCTTGAATTTAATAGCGTCCCCACTATTTGTTAATTTTTAAGACCGAAATAAACATGAATTATTGTTTGCGCAGTTTGGCTTCCTTCGCTTGTAGGTTTTGGTGCGAGGCAGTCGAACGAGATGTGGGTATAATTAATTGTACATCTAGTCATTATATATATTTAACTTGTACTACTTTTCAAAATTCCACAATTAAATTATTCTGATCGTATCGTACTAATAGTAAACAATCTGCCACTGTCTCAGCTACGTTTCCATTTCCCGTTACGACTGACGTAGTACGCGCTGCACGAAATTTATAATAATTCATATTAATGCGCTTTAATTTTAATTCATTTTCTACAGTCGCATTACATAAAATATGACGATTGTTTACGTATATATCCCGTTATCGTGCTGATATTCATTACTATCCGCTTCCACGAAAATTTTGGTCGAAATTTTTATTACACAAAAATTGAAGAAAACTAAAACACCAATCTATAGAAGAGACTCTAAATGCAGACTGAAAATTTTTTTTACTTTTGTGTCAATCGGCTTACGAGGAAAAAAATGGAAAGACGACCGTGAATTTAAAACTGCAAAAATGGATGTACTCTCTTATTACTCGTCGATATAGATTTTGACACACAATGTATGACGGGTTATTTCACTGCGATGTTTGTGTGTAAATTACGAAACTAGAAACTACAGGTCTTTGTCGTCATATGACAATTGTTCCATTGTATTTTCGATGTTATTAGGCTATGATAGAACCATCTCTGCTGAGTTGAATTACACCAAAATCACGTTGAACAAATCGACAAGAGTTTGAGGAATTATTTTTTTCTTTAACTGTTTTACTTTATAGTGCTTTACTTCCTCATCCAATGCAAAAAGAGTTTTTTGGAACTGCGTAGCCATATTAAATCCTCCATTTTGATATTTTTGATCTGACATCAGATTTGGAATTAGAGATCCATTTTTGATCAAGGTACAAAAAAATGTCTGTGAGTGTATGTGTACCCGACTTTTGTGGCGACGATTCCGGACAAACTACTAAACTACTAAAGTTATCAGGACGAAACTTTATGTTTCATGACCAAACTTAGAGCTGTAGAGCTTTTGGTTCGAAAGGGTCCAAAGGAACTGGATGTTTACATTGTTAACGATTTTGCAAACGGGCCGCCATTTCTGCAATTTCGTCAAAAAGCTAAATACTAAGTTAAAGTAGAGGAAATTCTGCATAATTTAAGTCTACCCCTTTTTTGGTAAAATTAATAGTTTAGCTGCATGAGCAAATTGTATTTGATTGAGATCGGTCATATCTGCATCTTACTTAGCCAAGATTTGACAAATAGTTTCAATCTAATATCAGTAAGTACTGTGAAACGCTGATGTTTTGACAATACCTACTGCCAATAGTAAAAATATCTTTTAAAAATCTGCAGTCTCATAAATGTTTGTTTGTGACCTTTGTATGTTTTTTATGTTCTCCACGGGCCGCGCCTGACCAAATGTAAGTTTTTACAATTGAGTTTTTTGAAGTTTGATTTGATTTTCAATTGTGTAATTTATATCTCATTTCCTATAGCGCTTAAAAGAGTGCTCAGTAAGACACGAAACATGTAGCGATTGCTAAAATAAAACAACAATAAGGATTCCGACCACTTTTTATTGTATGAAAATATCTGTCAAATCCTGGCTAACTAGTTTTATTTTAATGCAGACGCGACTGATCTCGATCAAATAGAATCTCATTTACTATTAATTTTATAAATAGTATGATAAAGTCATGTGCCTGGCGACATCAGATTTTTGCTTTATTTTAGATTTTGGGTCACCACATTAAATTGAAATAGGAAATATCATTGGAAATATACATGGGGTTATCGTATTTAATCCGCCATATTAAACTCTGAATACCTGAAGTTCATACTTAAAATTACGGAGCTTTGGATATCGCAGGAAGTGAGCTTCGCACGAATGAGACAATGTCTTACTTTTTTTGTCCCCTTATTAAATCGACTATTTTGAATAAAAAAAGAAAATAGGTCAGATTTGTAATCAGCCACCTCAAAAACCCTCCGACACTACGTTCAATTTCTCCTTTACTTGATCATTGTTTTTATTTCTATATCTTTGTTACTTTTCATAAATATGCCTCAAATAAACAGACTTAAATCTATTTGGCTTTTATTGGTTATTTAAAGCTGATTTATTTTACATTTGAAATTCTAAAAACATTAACGAAATCGTACAATAATGTGATCTGCCTTTCATATACCAACATGGTGCAGCCAGACTGTAGCGCAGCGGTAAAGGCTTGGCTATCAGTCTGGGGGGCGTGAGTTCGATCCTCGCGCCCTGCTTTCAGAGTGAATGTTTTCCTGTGGTTTTCCTTTACTCCTCGGCGAATGCTGAAAGCCAAACAACTTAAGACGTGCCACAGACGCGGGCCATAATAACGATAATTCGGGCTTACCGATGCCCCCGTAGTGGCGAAAGCTGTTGGGGGATGTTATGTTAAGGCGTGGATTATTATTATTAATATATATTATTATAAGATAACAAAGTGGCTACGTCAAATAATGGACTCCCCGCGGAAACCGGAAACAAACGCACTCTTCCTTCATTACAAACAGCTTGATCTCTCGATATGTAACGAACAATGCGTCCGCTTCAATACTGAAATCATTCACGGAATGCATATAATCTTTATTGATCTGGTCGCTATTATCGACTAAATGCGATTATGGCTGACTATTTACTGCATTTCTAAGCGCTGGTCTGCAACCGATTTATTTGCCGTGTCACAGAGCCAGGTGACACTTTTTGCTTTTGCGTTTACTTATCGGTCTCCGGCAATAACTCTCCATAATCTGGTACAAATGATAGTGAAATTAGTGCGGAATTCACGAGAAAGTTGTAATTCTATACCTCGAGCTATCTGACTTATTACATGTCGTCGTCGGACTCGCAGAAAATCCGCACTACTGCGTTAAGCTATTCGTTACGTACAATTTCAAGTGAAAATTACTATACAGTGTAGACGTGATGTCTCTGAATCCTAACGGTGAAACTTATAGAACAATTAATAATGTATCTAAGTATTAGAATTGAATCTGATTGCTGCCATTTACTGAAAAAATAGTTTTTTTCTATTTTATGACTATGAACGAATAAATACGAAAAAATAAAGGCGATTTTTGGGATACTATTGAGGTTAGAGCTACTTCCGGTTTTTCCGGAAATGATATTTTAAGTGGCACCCAATGTTATTTGTGTGACATTTTCAATCAGGATGACATTCTGAACACAAAAAAGTCAATTGTTAATAAGGCAACGAAAAACTTATTTGTTTATTAATCCAGGCGACTATGAATTGGTAAACATAGTCGACAGTCATATGAATACTAACTAAACTTATTTTCGCCGATGACGCCAATATTGTATTACTGTGGCCATCTAGCTTGATTTGATTGGTTTTTGGCCAATGAAATTTTTTCGATTACAATGACACCAAATAAATTATATTTTGCTGATAATCGTAATGTTACCATGTAGTTTAAAGGAAAATAGAAAAAATAAATGGTGTGGTAATGATCAAAGTCAACGTAGTGAACTATGGATTGGGTAATGTATATATTATAGTAAATGGTGATATACAGGCGGGATGTAAATTTTAAAATAAATTAATAATTACAGCAACAACCTGGGCTTGAACAAGGGACCTTTGTGTCGCTAGCACAAAATAGCTCAGTTGGATAGAGCATTGTGCTAGAGACACAAAGGTCGCTGGTTCAAATCCAGGTTGTGGCTGTCGCTTTTTATTTATTTTAAAATTTACGTCCCGTCTGTATATCACCATTTACTATATATACATTAATCATTACGATAAGTTTGGAAAAATACGGGATGTCCGTATATTCATATCTAGCTATGGATTAATGTCAAGAATTTTAGGATAGTAGATTACATACTGGGCAGGTTGTCAGTCATTTCTGAGCGTGTTTGACAATCAGCTGATTGCTATGACATCACACTAGATCACACACGAATCATAAAAATAAATTTTGTTAGAATTAAATTTGAAAAAAATCATGAAAATGAAATGTGCGGTGGCGGGTTGTATACCTACAGCAAACTGGAAATAAAGCATCAAAGCGCAGTTTTTTTTTTTCGTATCAGTAAAGTACACGTACACCAGTATTATTTATATTGCATTTAGCAATCAATATTTCTTTTCTTAATTCTAGTTCAAAGTTCGTCTAATATATTTATTACAATTAGAAGTATGACCCTGGACATTAAAGTCTGATTTAATTGCTTACTAATGGTCAAATGGTAAATTAGATCGCTTGTAAAGTTTAATAATAATTTTTTCCGACGATAAACCTGTACATCCCATATTGCTTTCACTATTTTTTTTAAGTACACAAACTAAACATCGCTATTTTTCATATTTCACATTAACAAATGATTAATAACGAGTATTGATTATATTAGTAATAAAAAAATCCTGGCAATAATCTCAAACAACAAGCAATAGAGAGAAATGTTAAACTCGGATGTTAGCATTCATCCATACTTCACAACGATGACTTTGATCATTAACTCATCATTTACTTTTTTCCTATATCCCTGTTTTAAACGACATTTCCACGCTATGATCTTCAACAAAATATCATCATTTGGTGTCATTGTAATGGGAAATACAATTTCTATCGAATAATCCGGTTGTACTCATAAAGTACACGATGAAGAACGTCATGAAAAACTAATCAAATCATGCTAGACTGCGCCAGTAATATAATATCCGTCAAAATCAATTTGCTAATGTTTGTTCCAGCAATGCATAGCCACTTAGATAATAAGCAAAAATTTTATTTTTTCGTTGCGTTGGTGATAAATTTTGACGATTGATATGGTTTTGTGTTCAGAATATAATCCTGATTGAAAATATCATACAAATGTATAGTGCTATAATATTTAAAATTTAAATGCCGTCATTTCCGGAAAAACCGGAAATCATGCAATTTATTCGTTCAGCGTCAAAAAAAAAATAAACGGACGCACCTATGGCGTAGGTCACCCGGTATAGTTATTACACATTTCCAAATCAATTTTTAAAATATAACCATGGTTAAATATAATATGTATACAAAAAATCTGATGTGGCCAGGCACATGACTTTATCATACAATATAAAAAATTAATTGTTTAGCTGCATGAGAATCAATTTGATTGAGAACTAGTTAGCCAGGATTTAACAGATAAATAAATAATTAAATAAATAAATAATTCCTTTATTAAAATAAGACAATATTAATTGCAACAAAATATTATTTATATTTTAGGGCGCAGTTCAGCACATTTGTTTCCAAATTGCCTTACTCTTCCACTCAACCCCTTACGCAAACTAGAACTAAGACATAATTGTAGCAATAATATAAAAATAATTCCGAGAACTTATCAAAACAAAAACAAACAACAAAATTACTCTAGAGTCTAATTACACGTAATTGCAGCAAATCCAACTCAACAAAACATCGCACCTGCCCATAAAAAATAAAAATTAAAAAGCCCCTGTTGAGCAAACAGCCAACGCTTCACCTTTCCCCAAAACTGTTTCACGATAAATTTTTCATATCTTCCCTGAGACCATTGTATATGTGACTGACCTGGTAAGAGAATGACCGTTTATACAGCTCAGTGCGATGGGCAGGTGGAGCAAACCACCGAATCTTAAATTAAGGTTATGGACATTCATTCTACAGCATATCTTCCGCATGAGGTATTGTGGGATCGTAGTGGATAGCAACTTATGATACAATATTGCTGCATGCAACACCCTAGTGTTATCCATGTTCAACCACCCCAAGTCGCCCAGCCCATTCGATGCATGATCATACTTCGTCAAACCAAAAACAAACAGAACACATGCATTTTGGACACACTCAACACGCTGCCTATCCGACGCCATCAGGCAAGGACTGTACACGGTATCACAATATGAGATCTTTTGATACTATTAACTACGGTCAATATTAATTGTGAGATAATGTCAAAACATCAGCATTTGACACCACCGGTCCTGTCAGCATTTGACACTACCGGTACTGTCATTAGACTGAAAAATTTGCAAATCCTGGGTCACTATATTATAGTATTAAATCAATGCAGATGCGACCGATCTCGATCAAATAGAATTTGCTCTTGCAGCTAAACTATTAATTTTACCAAAAAATGTCATAAGCATAAATTATTCAAAATTTCCTCTGCTTTAATTTATTATTTAACTATTTTGACGAAATTACAGAAATGGCGGCTCATTTCTAAAATCCTTGAAAAAGGCCTAGAGTAAACACCCAGTTCCTTTGGACCCTTTTGAACCAAAAGCTTTTCAACTCTAAGTTTGGTAATGAAACTTCTAAATATGAAGTTCCGTGCCGATACCTTTAGTAGTTTCTCCGGAAATGAATTAACAAAAATTGGGTACACACACACACACACACACACATACACACACACACACACACAGACATTTTTTTGTACCTTGGTCAAAAATGTTCAGGGGACCCAAAAAGACCTATTTCCGCTAACATCTCAATTTTTTTTTTCGGCACGATTACAATACTTTATAATACTGCGTATGATAAAGTAAAAATAACCAGATGTTACGTCCGCTTTAGTTGTTCATGACTAGTTTCACACTGAGTAATATTAGCACGTTCCGTTCAAATTAATTTGGGTCCAGACGGGGTTAAACACAAAGAAATTAATAAAATCGAAAATGGGAATATCGAAAAGTCAACCTTGGCAACGTTACTGGCCAGAGTCAAGGTCCGCGTCGTTGTCGGGCGCATTGATGTTACGTAATTTCTGCCGAAAAGTAAGTGAGTAATTAATCGATTTCATTTGTCACAGTGATTAAAACAGAAACCTCCGCGGCTACTGTACGGACGAGGAGAAATAGGAGTGATATAATCCTAATTAAATTATGGAAATTATTAATTGCTGTCATTTATTTTGAATCCTCTTGTCTAATGCCATAGGATATCGGTCCGCCTGTGAACTGAATAGTAATTAAGCACCTGGACTCTATTTCCTTGTTTCCTATATGAAAGATTATAAAAAAGTACATTAATTTAAAAGTTTGTTCTTATAACTAATGTTTATTATTAGTAAGAATTAAAAATTACAGCCTCAATCTGGATTTCAACATGGGACCTTTTATTTTCATACAGCATTACCTCGAAACATCTACAGTGTATACACAAATATACAGGGTTAGCCAAAATTACCGGAACACCCAAATAATCTTCCATTCACCAAGAAATTAAAAAAAAATTCAAATGAAAGTTTTTTACTTTAATCAATCCATCGTTCAAACACATTTTATAATAGAAATTTCGTAAACTTTGTTTTCAAATGGAACAGCCTGTATATTTTAACATTTTTTGATTTTAGGACTAATTCCAAACATTTTTTATTAAAGTAATCTTTCTATATTATGAACCATTTTTGAGTTTTAAGCAATTAATTAATATTAGTCAAAATTACCAGAACACCTACAGAACCCTCCAATCGCAAAAAAAAATTAAAAAAACATTCAAGCAAAAGTTTTTTTACTTTAAACAAGCTATCGTTAAAATATATTTTTAATATACAGGGTTTATTTTATTATGGAAATTTCGTAAACTTCTTTAAAAAATGACACGTTGTATACTTTTACATTTTGTAATTCTAAGACTAATTCAAAACATTTTTTATTGATATAATTTTCTTGTAGAATGCATTATTTTTGAGTTATAAGCAATTAATTAAAATTAGTCTTACTTACCGGAACACCTACATAATTCTCCAACCGTAAAAAAAACATATTTTTTAAACAAGCTCTGCTTAAATATACTTTTAATATGGAAGTATAGAAAACTTTTGCTTTTTCTCATCAAACATTCTGTACATCGCATCATCTGCATCATTTTTTAGTTATCAGTAATTAATCAAAACTCCAAAACTTTTATTTTGACTAAATGGCCAAATAATACCAAATTCAAAAAAAAAACACAAAGTAATTAAATTAAATTTTCAAACAGCAATCCCTGAGCGGTTTGACAAAGCCACACCCTATCAACAAATTCCCGTAAACAGTTTTCTAAATATAACTAGATATGAAATTTAAAATTTACATCCAGCCTGTATATCAACATTTACTATATACAGGGTCCTGCAACTAAGCTCCCGTCTTCTGTAGCTCACTTACTCATTAAGCTAAGAGTTTGACATTTTGCAGGCTTACCCTGTACTTCAAGGTACAATTCAAGAAATTATTTTTTATTATACAGGGTGTTCCAAAAATGTGCAACGCCATGGTAATATATTTTTTTAAATTGCATGCTATACATTTTTCTACACATTTGGAAGCTTTTTATGGTTGCCTACATATCACCAAAATTTTATTGAAATCGGTTGAGTGACCGAAGCGGAAAAAAATAAAAACAAAAAAAAAATGATTTTGCATTGTAGGCTTTAAAAATCAATAAAAACCACAAAATGCACCTCGTTAATAAAATTTTGCGATGTGCTTATTAAGGTAGATGTAATAGTCTCGTTAACCAAGTGACATTGATCCAAATTATACAGGCTGACCAAAATCGAGTGTCAAACTTGTCAAACTTCAAAGCGCGCTATTCTTCTTATTTTAAATTCGAACCCATATTTTTTACTTTATCATACGCAGTATGGTAAAGTATTGTAATCGTGCCGAAAAAAAAAATTGGGATTTTAGCGGAAATAGGTCTTTTTGGGTCCCCTGAACATTTTTGACCAAGGTCCAAAAAAATGTCTCTGTGTGTGTGTGTGTGTGTGTGTGTGTGTGTATGTGTGTATGTGTGTACCAGATTTTTGTGACGATGATTCCGGAGAAACTACTAAAGGTATCGGGATGAAAGTTCAGATTTAGAAGTTTCATGACCAAACTGAGAGCTGAAAAGCTTTTGGTTCAAAACGGTCCAAAGGAACTAGCTATTTACTCTTAGCATTTTTCAACGATTTTGCAAATGAACCGTCATTTCTGTAATTTCGTCATAATAGATAAATAATATATTAAAGTAGAGGAAATTTTGTATAATTTATGTCTATAACATTTTTTTGTAAAATTAATAGTTTAGCTGCAGGAGCAAATTCTATTTGATCGAAATCGTGTCTGCATTAATAGTAGGTACCCTGGATATTTTGCGACTTTTGACAGTATTCAGAACGTCATCGGTTGCGAAACGTCAATTCAACACGCAAATGCATGGAGAAACACGCGCGCAAGTACGCTATGTGAAACAATATTGAAACATCTTGGTGTCATACACAAAGTCAATGTGTATTTCGAGTGCGGATAGCAATGTTGTTTTGAATTTTTTAAGGATTTTGCAAATGAGCCGCCATTTCTGTAATTTCGTCAAAATAGTTAAATAATAAATTAAAATAGACGAAATTTAGTATAATTTATGTGTATGACATTTTTGGTAAAACTAATAGTATAGCTGTAGAAGCAAATTCTATTTGATCGAGATCGTGTCTGCATTAATATAAAGTTAGCCAGGATTTGCCAGATATTTTTATTCCAATAGCAGTAGGTAGTGTCAAAGGCTGATTTTTTGACTATACGTACTGTCAATATCTGTCAAATCCTGGCTAATTCGTTTTATTTTAATGCAAACACGATCGTTCTCGATCAAATAGAATCTCATGCAGCTAAACTTATAATTTTATATATTGTATGATAAAGTCATGTGCCTGGCCACATCAGATTTTTTTTAGGTGAAACGATGCGGAATTAAAAATAAATATTGTTTCTGAATACAACCCCATCAAAATTCCCAATATTTTAAACGTTATTCGCCAATAACTCATTTTTCAACGTTTCCAACGGCAATTTTAGCTAATAAATATCGTACGTGGCGTTGAAAAACAATTTATTTGTATATTTGTATAAATGTATATTTTTACAAAATGTAAAAATATACAAGGTGTTCCATTTATAAACAAAGTTCACGAATTTTCCCTAATAAAATGGACACCCTGTATATTAAAACTATATTTGAACGATGGATTGTTTACAGTCAAAACACTTTTGTTTGATTTTTTTAAATTTCTTACCGTTGGAGAGTTATTTAGGTGTTCCGGTAATTTTGGCTAACCCTGTATAATAGTACTTTTCATGGCATTTCACATTAGAAATTCCCAGCAATTTATAGCATCCTGGGTGGCCTAATTGCCTTGAAATTGAAGCCATCCTCCTCAATTTGCTCTAGTGAGAAACGCACAAAAACGAATATCTAACAGCAACGAAATATATTTTTCAATTATCCGACTGTCAGTGATGGCATCCGAATTCTTATAGATCTTAGACCAGAATATCGTTCGCGGATCATTTCAACGCTACGAATCGAATTAAAGATCTCGCAACGCCGCCTCGATCTCGTAGCAATATAAATTTTGACAGGCGTGAAATTCGGCACTGCCAACATTCCCAAATTAATTTAGCTCGCACGGAAGGAGCCGGATAACAAAAGTCGGCTCGCGCAACAAAAAATAAACTAATATGGCTCAGTTTTAATTTGCATTCGTGCGTTTGTTCGTCGAATTAGGTTACAGATTCGATTTGATTGCGTTCGACGAAAGAAATGGGAGTGTTTGGAAAAATGAGGTGGCGTTTTCTTTCGCAAGGCTGTGCGCCAATGTTGCATGTTTGTCGTTGCAACATTCTTTTATATTTTGTTCGTTTTGTATTGATTTTGAGGAATACATGCGTTTAATATGCGATTATTTAACTCTAGCATGCTCTAGTTTTTCCCGCATTGTTTTAGAAAGTAAATTAGAAAAGAAAAACATTCGTTGTAAAGAATTTAGTATAGGCTTTTGTGATTCCTTAAACAGTTACTGAAATATTTGTTGAATATTAACAAATCAAAGAAGAATGAACAGATGTTCATGAAGACACCTGTCAACTATAACAACAGATTTTTCTCAGTAAGTAGTACTAGTTTTACATAATTTATTTATATTTTTAATTTTTTTTGTTATTCTATTTACTAATTCATTTTCTTATAGTTGAAATTGTCATTGTCTGTGTTCTTCCTGCGACAGCGTACAGTCTTGTGTTCAGGGTGCCCACTTTTAATTTTTTTTTTAAGATAGAGCCGTTAAAGTTATATCCTCATTTGAAAACAGTTCTAACTTCTAAGAAAATTTAATAAATCTGATGTGGCTAGGCACATGACTTTATCATACAATATATAAAACTAATAGTTTAGCTGCATGGGATTCTATTTGATCGAGATCGATCGTGTCTACATTAAAATAATACAAGTAGCCAGGATTCGACAGATATTTTGATTGATAATATTGACAGTAGGTATTGTCAAAAAACAGCGTTTGACATTACCTACTGTCAGAATGAAAATAATTGTCGAAATCCTGGCTAACTAAGTTTTAATGCAGACACGATCTCGATCAAAAAGAATTTGCTAATACAGCTAAACTATTAATTTTACAAAAAATAGTCATAGACATAAATTATACAGAATTTCCTCTACTTTAATTTATTATTTAACTATTTTGACGAAATTACAGAAATGGCAGTTCAATTGCAAAATCCTTGTAAAATGCTTAGAGGAAACATCCAGTTCCTTTGGACCCTTTTGAACCAAAAGCTTTTTTTAGCTCAAAGTTTGGTCATAAAACTTCTAAATATGAAGTTCCGTCCCGATACCTTTGGTAGTTTCTCCGGAATCGTGGCCACTAAAATCGGTTACACACATACACACAGACATACACACAAACTCACAGACATATTTTTGTACCTTGGTCAAAAATGATCAGAGGACCCAGAAAGACCTATTTCCGCTAAAATCTGATTTTTTTCGGCACGTTTACAATACTTTATTATACTACTCATAAGAAAGTAAAAATTAATATGTCTATATGGAACTTTTAACACTAAATGTTAACCAAAAAATGCGAGGAAGCAATCAACAAGTCGATATTTTGATGTTTGATACTAGATGTTTTTGTTTTATTTATCTTTGCAAATTAGACTTGCACGGTCTTAAGACACTTTGAAGACACTTTGGTTGATTGAAATTCTAGCAAAACTGTATTTTAAACGGCTCTAGCTACTATAGAAATTGAAAGATCTAATAAGTCGATATGAAACTTTCTACACAGAATGTTTAAAAAGTTTCATATGTAATTTGTATTTTCCTTTACTTTATTTTCAATACTTTGAATATTTAATATAAACTTACTTACTTTTATTATTGTTGTGGTTATTTATTGTGGTCTTGTGTTTAAAAAGTTTCATATGTAATTTGTATTTTCCTTTACTTTATTTTCAATACTTTGAATATTTAATATAAACTTACTTACTTTTATTATTGTTGTGGTTATTTATTGTGGTCTTTCTTCGTTTTTGCATTGTTTGATATGTATTTTATTGTTTAGTTTTGAATATTTTATTAAAAGCAGCATTGAAGCGGTTGTAACTGTTTAAGGATTTGAAAAAACACCTAGGTCCATATAAAAAGTTGTACCAAGTGAGACATTTTCCTTCTAAAAATAATTTTTGGTAAAATAGTTGGACACCATTATATTAGACTGCTTCTTATTTTATCAATAAATGTGTTTGTTAAGATTTCACAGTTACTTAACTTCAAAAATTCATTAGTCTAAACTTAATGACCAACCCTGATCAACAGCAAAATAAATCGAACAAGTTACAATCGATTCTGGCAAGGTTCTATTCCTAGATTTTGAATCTAAAGTAAGAAGTTTTGAATTGTGTCTAGTTTTCACTGATTTTCTCAAAACCTAAACACAATTCATAATTTATATATTGATATCCAGACTATCAGTTGTCACTTGTGTGATTTCTTTAATAGTTAGCCAGGCAAATCATGTATATAGTTTCAGTTATTGCATTTTTGACACATTAACTTATTGGAAATATGTGAAATGTCCTGATTTCAATATTCAAATTTTCAAATATTTAGTCTAACCTAACAAAGAACAAAAGTTTAACATATATCAAAATATAATGAAATGTTTGGTTTTCTTTAATCTTGATCCGTGAATATTCTCAGAATAAAACAACAAGCCGTTACCTAAGAAAAGAAACAGAGTAGAATTACTAGCAGAAAGCACATATACAAAATGCACTGAATGGCCCAAGTAGGTTTATTAATTAATTATTTTACCTTGAAATCTAGTAAATAAATGCAGTATATTTCTAAAGACATAATTTTGGCGACCACCTAAGAACGAATGGACACCTAGGTAAAGTTTATAACCTGTTTCTGGAGACATCAGCTAGTAGTTAGCTAATTTAGGTGATTTAACTCGAAAGCTAAGAAATTTTGCAGTAAGATAAGTAAGGCTCAATAAAGTTGTAATCGTCTAATTTGTCGATTGACCTAAGGATCTAGTAGTAGAAAAAGCTGTTTATTTTTGGAGATATCAACGTGACGTTAGTCAACAAACCCAAGCTTACAATACACCGTCCTATTATCAGCCTTTTAAGCCCACATTTCTGAAGTATTTCTGATCCTAATTCCAGCTTAATGAAATCCAATCTGAGTTTGATATTTGCGTGATTCGGCTTGCAGCTTGGTCACTCATCCACCGCGTGCTAGTGCTGTGCATCCTATTACTGGAAATCCCTGACAGCACGTCGCACAACTCTTCCAATAGATAATAAATATCAATTACACCGATGGTCGGTATTAATCATAGCTCCGTGCGTTTGTGTGCGAGCGTACACCTATATAGATACCATACACAATACACATACGTAACGTATCCTTCTGCAAACGAGATCGGCTGATCTCCGATTGAAGGTGTAGCCGGTGGATTTTTTCGCGCTATGCCCCGGTCCGTTGCATATTAAAAGTGACAGTATGCGAGCGTACGGACCGCCTGAACACAATACGACATCCTGTATGTCATAGTAAATCTAGCCCGGGTTTGAAAAATCGGACCGGCCAGTAGGTCGGCAGTCGGGTGTGGCCGAGCCTCTACACTCCGGCTACGGAACGATCTACGTTCCGCATCAACTGGGGCTACTTCGCTACGACCCACGCTCTAAGACCTCCATCAGAGAGGTTCGCTTCAAATACATTTAACTGCGCTGCGTTATTAGTACTACTGGAGCAATTGTTTACTTTGAAGAGGAAAGATTATTTCAATGGTTATGGTTTAACGTTGTGTCATGGTTTTAAAAGATGGTACATGGTGTAGAGGTAAACGTGGTTTTACTATGGTTAACTTGTAGATAACGACGCCATAGTTCCATATGCGAAATTGCAAAGTATTTGGGTACAAAAGTGAGTTGGAAAGAACGCGTTAAGAAGAAAAGAGTAGAGCTTGGCCACAAATATAGAGAACTGGCATCTGGGAAGAATAGTAATAAATGAGTATTCAATAATATAAGATCATCATCATAATCCATCAATAAACTAAGGAAGCAGATGTACTGACTCGTCTACAATAAAGGATAAATCCATAAATTGGCCTTTTCAATAGTAAGACCCACAACAGTACAAGCCCTGCAGCTACTGGACAACCAGAATCTAATGGGAAGACTAAAAAGAACTAAACCCATCGAACTAGTGAATCACTGAAATGTGTAAAAAGCAGAGCACAGTGAGTGAAGTATCAGTGC
Source organism: Melinopterus prodromus (assembly GCA_964023965.1). Lineage (NCBI taxonomy): Eukaryota > Metazoa > Arthropoda > Insecta > Coleoptera > Scarabaeidae > Melinopterus > Melinopterus prodromus. The sequence goes on from OZ030396.1 coordinate 11,407,779, forward strand.
TTCCTGTTTACGACAAAGTAAATATACGACATCAGTGGATAGCCGATTAGAGACAAGTACACCTAGTTTTAAGAATTCAGATTTACATTGATGGTTAATCTTTTAGATTACTTTCAATATGTTAAGCACCTTATGCTAATAAAAAAAAACTTGCAGACATGACGCAAAAATTGGCCATAAAGAAGATGGGGAAGAGGGTTCCTATGGAAACCATGGAGTGATAAAGGTTCTACATTACTACACTTTTACTACAGGACTTGTCAATGACGTAGGTTACAGTGCTGATTAACTTCATAGCTACCATCGATCACAGGCTTATGAAAAGAACGATGAATCTTGACATCAAGAACAAGAGAAGGAAAATGCAGTCAAAGATTATTTGGAGGGGTCCCCTAGACTCTGAAGGAAGACATATTACAATCAAGTAAACATGTGAAACCTAAAAATTGAAAAGAAAAATTAAACAAAATCTTTTGAATAAGTTAAAAAGGAAAAGATTTCTAAATTGTGTAATACATAGTAAAATTTACTTTCTATAGTTTGAGAATGCCTGGATTGTGTTCATTTAGCTTTTATATTGTTTATATTGTCTTGTATGGAATAATGCTGTAATTATTACTTTTTATAGTTGCGAAAAAACAACTGACCTGAAAAAGTAGTACGTTAGTCTGATCTCCCACAAATTACAGAGAGGCTTAACGGTACAAGCAGAATGATCAACAAAATAAATACGATATCGTGGTGGATTTATCTGACGAATTCATTATTTATCTGATCGGTTATTAAACTCACAACGAAGAACTGTTACACTATGATAAATAGGGCTTTTGAAATTAAGTATTTGTTTAAACAGGGTATAAAAAGAAAATGTAAAAATTGGAGTTTCATTACGGAGACTTCAATGCTGCATCAGGCGACAAACCTAGAGAAGCCCGCAAAATATAGAAAACGTTTACAATAAGTTGATTTTATTTTTGGTGTAGCTACAATAAGCAGGGTTCCTGGAATTGTCTATTTAAACAGGGTACATCAAGTAATTAGTCCTGGAGACATCTACCTACGACCTAGACATCTACCTCCATCACCTAGACGTCTACCCCCAACATTTTTGCGAAGTGTCAACCACGTGTCAGTAGGGCACCAGGTATAGCTGGGATTAGATAACCTTACTATGTTGACGATAATTACTGACAATCCAAAGTAAACAAAATCTGCTTCTCAATGTTAATCTATTGCATGTTTTGCCTATATGTACCTTAAAATAAATGATTTCAACATCAGAAGTGTTCTGAAAGTAATATATTTTACAGATTTGCAAAAAGGTGGATAAAGAGAATGTATAGTGCAATTTTTATGACATTTGCGCCATGCTGTTGGCAAGCTTAATCCAAACCCAGAGATTTAACCAGTCACCGCCGTCACTGTCTTGTTTTCTAATAGGTTATTAGTTATAAAGTATGGTAATTATGTAAAAAAAAACTAACTATGGACAACCAAATCAATGTAGATGTTGGTTTCTTTGTGATACGTTTCTGTTGTTCTCGTGTCACTGCCTGACTAGTTATGATTACATAATAATTTAGGTATGTCGACAGGATATTTCTACTAGGTAAAGGATGATTGTATAGGTAAAAGATAGGCACAGGTTAGGTTAGCGTCAACTGTGTGTAGAGTCTACACTGTAGACAGTTTACAAACCTTTGATGGAAACGTCCATAAACCATTAACATGAACTGATGCTATTTCTGTTTTCGTACCAAAGATCAAATGTTGTGTTGGTTTAATGGTGTTGGGAGCATTCGAATCAAATAAAAACTATTTAATTCTTGCTTGACGTTTCAATTTATTTAAAATCATATTCATAGCTCAGATGGAAGGTATTAAAACATAAATTAAAACTAATCAAAATGCTGTCATTCTGTGATGTCTGGCGACCTAAACAAATGAGCGTTTTTATTTGTCTAAAATGCTTCCAACGTCATTAAACCAACACAACATTAACATGAACTTTCAACAAGAACTTGCATTTACTGCTAGTTTTACAAAGAGGCTGACGTTCGACAATCTAAATAAGGCATTGTGATCGACTTATTTGGCAAATTAACAATCTCCAAACTCCAAGAGAGTTATGACTATCTTTCCGAGTTCCTACTTCCAAATCCAAGAGCGGAGGTTTTAGCAAATCGAGCCCAATAATGAAAGATTGGGTTATTCTGGCCTACTATTGGAAACCTGCCTACCAGTGCGTGCTTGTGGAGCAAGAACCTTGTTCCTTACCAAGAAAACCGCAAACAAGATCCAAGTGGTATAGCAACACATCAAACTGGATATACAGGTGGACCTATACAAGATACAATTCAATGTTTTTTTAATCTTATAGTGTATAGTTGTCATCATCTATATCCTATATATCTATATATCTATATATCTATATATCTATATATCTATATATCTATATATCTATATATCTATATATCTATATATCTATATATCTATATATCTATATATCTATATATCTATATATCTATATATCTATATATCTATATATCTATATATCTATATATCTATATATCTATATATCTATATATCTATATATCTATATATCTATATATCTATATATCCTCTCTGTTAGAGTCATATTCCAGCCACCAGATGCTTATGTTGCTTATACTTCATTAAAACACATTTTGCAACAAACATATTCAGTATAGGACTTTCTTTTCCTTTGGTATAAAAACAATTATTTTCAATTATTAATAATTGATGCATTTTGCATGAATTAACACAATCTAATTTAGTACGATTACCCTTGAATCTTAAAAAAGGAAATGAAAATTAGTATGCAGGTAATGAAATATCAATGCTAATATTTATTACTGTTAATTCTACCTGGGAGTAGTGATTCTTACATCAGCCGCGTGTATTACCCGATACGCTAAAAAACAAAATGTAAATCAATACCCGTATATTAAAACCGATGATCTGCAGTAGGTAAGTACGTCGCACAGATGAAAAAAAAAACGTCCGCACCGATCTCATAGCCGCTCCGACATGTCGAACACAAGGCTGATAATTTAATATGATTGCAGATTGCGCAACCACGACGGTCGGTCGTTCTGCTTGAGCACTGTGCACACACACAGATCGCGTAACTGGAGCGACCGGGCATCATCTTAAATCATAGTGAACCGTGATTGTTTTACCATATTAGTACCACGCCATTATCTAGCATCTACGACGATGTGATCTTTCCTGAACGTTCAGCAATTTAAAAGAAGTACCTACCAGCGAGAGCCGTTTTACAAGAGCTATGATTGAGGATCGCTTACGACAACAGGGGAATGTAATAAATCGACGGTGGGATAAGTGAGGGCATACCTTCGTAATTGTTTATAACCATTTAGCTCATAGATTTTTATTAGTTGGTGTGTGGCTTTCACAACAAAGGAGCCTTTCTGCACATAGATGAATAGGGCTCCATCGTCTCAAAATTGTCCAATTTATCATACCTCGACGAAGAAGGCTAAATTCCAGTTTTTTTTCTGGAGATGTCAACGTTGCATTAGGCGACTAACCTAGGAAAACTTTAAAACCTTGGAAAATTTAGCAAATATTTGATTTTATTTCCAAAGACGTACATAGGGTTACGAAATTCGAACAGTAGTTCTACTATATCGAGTAATTTTGGTGTTAGGTTTAACGCAAAAACGTAGAATTTTACATTAACATAAACATAAATTAAAAAATTTCCTTTTTTGGTTTCTTATCTCTTTTAACAATTACATATACATATAGTATCAGCAATTTCAAATGTAATTAGCAACTAATTGTTACTGATATTGCAGTTTGAGACATATTTACCGCCACCGTGTACACTGTGGGCAAAAAAACAGTACAGATTTTCAATTGCTCATGATTCCAAAGATACCTATTAAATTCAAGCATTTATTTTATAAACTAATTGCCTATATTGCGAAGATTCAAAATATACCATATTTACAATAATTCAACGTTTTAATCCAATGTAATATTGCTTTATGTATGGCTATGCAACATTTCTGATAATATCGGGTCAATTTAATGTGAAATGGAAGATGTAATGAAATTAGTAGGTAATGACATATGTCTTCCTTTGGTCAAAAGAAACAGTAGAGATTTTATAGCATCGTATACAGGATGATTGTTTTAGCATACAGGGTGAAATTTTGAAACATCGTTTTTTGCTGCTTTTACTCAAAAAAGCAGTTGAATTGGACGGTTCCATTGCATAAGCACGAAAAGTTCAATTGCTAACTTGAGTTATTTTTAAAGATGGTGAAGAAACTATCCAACGTTTAGTTTTCTTATTGGCTTTTACTAAAAACAATAAAAAACATCGTTTAAATATTTCACCCTGTACAAGAAAAAATCACCCTGTATATGATGCTATAAGATATCTAGTGCCTTTTTTTACCAAAACAAGATGAATATCATTGATTTGAATACACCTTTCATTTCACATTAAATTTACCCGATATTATCAGAACTGTTGCATAGCCAAACATAAAGCAACCTAACTGGATTGAAACGTTCTGTTATTGCGAATATGGTATGGTTTCAATCTTCACAACACAAGCAATTCGTTTTTTAAAGAAATATTTGAATTGACTGAATTTTGTTGGACATACGAGTGATTAAAAACTTATACCGTTTCTTCTTTGCCCACAGTGTATATTTCATCAAGAAAGTATTATTTACTACGTATTCAACAGATATGCTTTAATTTCGATTTATATTACAGGTTTCCTTACAATTACACCGTTCTTTCTGATTATTAAATTATTATTGATTGTGTATTTATGTGAATGTATAATGTAAGAGATGCAACATTCAAATATATTATGTAAATTAATAAGTTTTCAGGGTAATTACCTAGTAATTAACTAGTGACAATTTTAAAAGCTATTTAAACTTTGTTACAAACCCATACCTATATGAAAATATACTTGCATTTTCTTGCTTTAGAAATCAATAAATCAAAAGCATTCCTACATATATCTCATTCCATATGACTTGTGTATTATCATTACACGATCAACTAGTTCCATAAATCTATGAGCGTATTTCCCACGCGTACAGAACACATGAATAATAAATACATACAGATATATTATCGACGATTAATTTCCAATCGGCTAATTAAGAAAATTAGCATTTTAGTATACGCGCGTAGCCGCGCGCACACTGGCCCGTAAATGCCCCGCTTTTCGAAATTACCCATCGGCGTCTTCGATCTGGTTTTTTCTTCTTTCTCGCTGTTAATCGATCGTCACTCCGTTGTAATAATAATAACCACAAACCACGGCCGACAATTATCAAGGTTGTCGCTGGATCCGTTATTAGCCGATGCCAAATTGAGCGCCACTGTCTGTGAGCCCGCGCACCAGTTACATTAAGGCGCGTTTATACTGGAAATGTTGATTATGGAAGATCAATGGAAGATTATGGATATCAATGGAAGGCTTTTATTACATGAACACAAGATGCTTAACATGTTAGTTTGTGGGTTAGTCATGACGTCAAATATTATCAAAAAGTTCTTTATCATACTGAAATTGATTAATATTTAAAAAATAGATTATTATTGATTAATTTCACTGTTAAATATCTTTAGAAACAGTGTTTAGTATTGTATTTTAGAAAATGCAGGTTCACAAAAGTACTTTAAGAAAGAATCTTTAATCATCTCATTTTTTTCTTGCTTATAACTAAGATCTCCATTCAGATTTCCATTAGTCTATTAATAATAAACTGTCGTGCCTATAATAAAAATTAGTGTTTTCCACTTGATAGTGTTAGGTTTAGACAAAAGCAGATTTTATGAAACGCATTTCGAATTTTCCGAATTCTCGAATAAAAAAAACTATTTTGGAATTCTTGCAAGGTACATCAATAGTGTATCTACTAAATTATCTTGTAAATAATTAAGTACATATTTTTTTTTCATATTGTAAATACAATAAAATCTATAGGTAATATTAAAATAAATAGAAAAAGAATCTCCAATTGTCTACTCAACTCGATTTACTACTCAGAGCATTTCTATCTTTATTTGGTGTTTTATTGTTTTGCACAAAGCTGGAAGTAACTATTAGTTTTCCAGGTTCTTGAAATACCCTATGAATTAATATTTCCATTACTTTTCATTATCCCATCTACTTTTCTCTGATTATTCTAGCTTGTTTCTATAATATGGCTAGCTTGCTATAGGAGTGATACAACTTTAAATAGTAGGTACTTATATTTTACAGGAGAAACCACTGAAAAATATCTGGTTTCTGGCATGAATCTAATGGAGGTGTAAATATTGTAAATATGTAAAGAGTATTTATATTTATATTGGATGTGCCACTTTTTTCCCGAAAAATCCTGTTTTTCATATAGTAAATGTCTGAAATTTGGTTTTTCAATTCTTGGAAACAATAGCCGTTTAAATTATTAACAAAACCGTACTTTAAACACCTCTTGCTTGTTGAAAAGTTGAAAATAAAGCTATATGCCTACATAAAGCTTTTTACTCAGAATTAAATTTACATTATTCATTTCTTTATACCTTTCATTTATATGAATTTCTACTATTTTAAAAAACTAGTAAACTAGTTTGAAAAAAATACGAATAGGTTCTATGAAAAGTGTTTCCATATATAAGAAACGAATATGCTACAAAATTCTACTTGTTCAAAGCCAAAATGGCCTTGAATAGCCAGTTAGATTTAAGCATTTAGATTCAGGCTCAACGGAGAGTCAGTTTTTCAACGGCTATTATTCCAATTTTTGTGTTTTAAATGAAACCAGTGTTGCGTAGATTAAAAAAATTATTGTGGTTTCAATTTAGTAGATTAGATAATTATCATTATATTATAGTAAAGAAAATTGTGAATCGTGTTAAGAATATTCCAAAAACGAACAATTTGAAAAAAAGAACACATTTACTGTTATTGGTACTGAGAAAAAGTTGATTTCCGATGCGATTACGATAACAAACTATTGTGTGTATTATTAATATCTCCTTGTATTTTTCTTCAATCTTAAATAATAATGGAAATATTCGCTTTGACAGGTAATTTCACTCAGTATATTCTCCCGCTGACTAATGTCCCAACAGTATAATCATAAAATATGGCAACACTTGGCATAGGACAGCATCTACCACACTTCAAGACATATTGTACACGTAATTTTTAAATCTCTGTGAAACGTGAATCTTTATTGCCTAAATCCGATCGGATTCTGTCTGAAACTCCAGGAAATTTATAAAATTGCAACAATTTTACAGAAAGTGCAAGTTGTTTTTAGGGACTTCAACGCGACGTTAGATGATCCCTCTAGTAGGATCATTAATTTGGCCTTTTGGATACTTAACTCCTAAACCTTGCACTTTTTCACCAAGATAAGTAGCCCCTAATCGACTCAAAATTCTCCAATTAACCACCTGACAATCAAATCTCGCAAATCATAAATCATATTTCAGGAGACATCAATACTACGTTACGCCACAAACCCCGATTATTATTTTCTTTAATAATCCGTTCTTAATCACCTAATAATCAAATTTCGCAAATCATAAATCATATTTCAGGAGACATCAATACTACGTCACACCACAAACCCCGATTATTATTTTTTGTTATTAATCCGTTCTTCGTCTCTAATATGTACGCGCCATAAATATGGAGGCCGCGAAGAAACTGTAACGACGCTCGTTGTCCGCCTCGCCTCTCTCGCGCATGTAAATGTAACTGAAACGTATACGTGTGTGCGTGTGTACGGACCGTGCGTGAGCGCTGCCGCTTGTCCACAACGTGGCGGTGGTTGCCCGCTTGCGTTTTCTATAACCGGAGCGCGCGGGTCGGTCGCGAAACGAGCGACGCGCGAGCGGATCGAGAGTACAATCGCTGTCCGGCGTGTTGTGTAACCCGGTGAAAGGAAGGGCACATCTCTGGGACCCCGCCCTGGCCCGAGGCGGCGGCCCCCGCAACTCGGCTACTATCCAACGCTCCGTACCTCGTCCCGCGCGCCGCTGACCGCCGCCGCTCTTAGAATAGCAAAGGCCGAACGCTGGAACGACCGTTCGGACTATAAGAGAATATTATTTGAGTGTCTGTTTGTATCTGTTCAATGCTCTTGGACGTTGGAATGAGTTGCGATGTATTTGGACGTTTAAAGGTCCTGAGATTGATATGTGCCCATGTATCGAGTTCTCCTACATGGAAACAAACGATAAAGTTACAACTATCTATCTATAATTACCTAATAATGACTATTGATTTTTTAAATTATTTAGAAATTTATGTTTGCTAACTGTATTGGGTATATGTCGTAAAGTATATTTGCCAAATTAACGATTTGGTGCAAAGATTCTGTAATTATTGCAGTTTACCGTTGGAGACGCTACGTTAAGCGATGAACCCAGACTAAATGAGTATCTGCAATTTTGGTAAATTTGGGATGTATCGTTTTTGTGTGTGTGAATTCTGCTCTACATTTGATTATTGTGTCACATATTAGCAAAATGTAACGCGTTTCATGTTTTTCAGTGTTTGTTTTTTTATAAAATACTATTTTCAAAATTTATTTTTCAGTAATAGTTCTCTAGAAAATATCATTATTAGTTTTTCAAAAAACCATAAAATGTCCTGTTCTGCAATTAGCATATTGCTATTTTAGATACAAAATTAAATTAGTTAAAAAAGGCAACATTCAAACATAAACATTCATTAGGTATTTGTTGATATGTATGAGTATTTAATAATAATGTACCTATATGTACCTAGATGTACCATCTAGTACCTATATGTCATTTTGACGATAACTTTACATATGGACCAAATTGTTTTCTCAACGCCAAGTGACAGCCGCTTGAAATATTAACTAAATAAAGAAAAATAAACAATAATCAATAAACTACAAACCAAACAATGCTAAAACTAAGAAAGCGCACAATAAATACCCATAAAAATTTAAAAGTAAATAACTTTAAGTAACAAATTCAAAATGTTAAAAATAAACTAAATAAACGAATAAACGTAAACAAAATAAATAAGAAACTTTTTAGAAATTTGTTTCTCTACAAGTAATTGTCATACTGAGTACCCATAAAGTTTCTTTTAAGCTGACTTGTTTATCAATTTCTAACGAAGTTAAGTCTTTTAATATACTGTTTTTCAATTATTTTACAATTATTTCAAACGGTTGTAATTTTTTCTGGAATAAACCAAACAAATAGGTTCATATGAAACTTTTTACTCAGTGTGACATTTACTATCTCGAAAAAAGTTATGCAGGAAAACATGGGAACTCTGTAGATGTGTACTTTTGATTATAAATAATGTAAAATAGAGTGATATAAAAACATACAGTTCTTTTTGTTGGATTCATAGCAAAATAAGAAATAGATTAACGAAAAAAGCCGCTGTGTCAACTATATACAACAATGTAACATATAATCATATAAGTTTCTGCTAAATCTACTTTGATAACAGAATCCGAAAATATGGAAGATTCACATGATTGAATGGACAAGGAAATGTCTGCTATTGATATATCGTTATAAGAATGCTTTTATTTTTATAAGAATAACCTTTATTTTGTGATAAGACAATACCTTTTGATTTTGTGCTAAAAGAAAAACCTTTATATAGTATATATAAATACCCACTTTGCGTAAATACTCGGGTATTTACCCGGGGTATTTACCATTGATAATAAATACCCGGGTATTTAACATCACTGCGTAATACTAATAGTACACTATATGATATTACTGATTTGCTATCATACTGACACATAAAACTGCAAAAAAGTAGATAATCTTTCCAATAAAAACAACACTTGGGAAAAATGTTTATAATTGATATCAGATGATATCATAGACATCATAGTCCCTACAGGTAATACCAGGAAAATATTCTTTTGCTCAAATCTACCAGACAAACTTCGTTTTATATTTTGTTACCTGCCACTAAAGAATAGTGTTACAAAGCATTGGCTAGTACACTGAAAAAAAGGAAAAGTTTTCAAAATCGTCGTACAGAAAAGATCACTTATGGGCAAAGAAGAAAAATTATCGGAATTTGCAATCTGTTTCCACACAATAAATATAATACTGCGTGCATAATATTCTGGACTTCAGGGTGTAGAACACTGTATATAATTTGACGGATTAGTTAATAATATCTTTTTCAAGTCAAAATGGTAATATTTTCAATATTATATGTATGTACCTCATTATGTTTTATATATTAATTCTAGCATCTAAATCCTGTGCTTTAAATTTAAAAACTTATTTTAAAAGCCTCCAAACCAAACTTCTTTAAACTCGGTTAAAAAAGTCTATCCCATAAAATTTGTCATAAAAGTTGTGGACGTCTTCTTCACAGCAAACTAACACAGGATAGTAGGAGCTTCAACTAAAAAACTTAATGAAGGTTTGTGCAACGATTAATTTAGAAACCACCTGCTTTAAAATGATTCAAAATAAAGCTTTTTTTAAATCTGGTTTATTAAAAAAAGACATGCGCTAGTGGACAATGTCCCCTAAAAAGTTAGTTTCAAATTATCTCAAGAAGCAATTGTGAATGAATAAAAATTCCATCACGTAAAATTTGCCATAATACAATGTTAACAATTAAAAAACTTGATCAAGTGTTTGTGTAACGTTTTATTTTATAAAATAAAATCCAATCCTATTTGGCTTTAAAGAGCTATCCTGTGACAAGTCACATGACCACTTCCTCCATGCTGTACCACCTTTAAGCTATCGTTAACCTTTTTCAGCCTCCAAACCATGCGTGCAAAATATTTTACCATTATTTATTGGTAATATGTCATAAACATTATTTGAAAATATTTGTAAGTAAAGTTGACGTCAAGTAAAGTTTAAGTCACTAGCCAACATCCAAAACAATTACGGAAACTTGACTTTAAGAAGGAATGCCAATAAATAAAATGATATTTATTAGATACCTAATCAATGGATTTTAGGAAATGTTCAACATGTATTGATCCTACGAATTTATAAGAATTTGACTACAATTAATCCGTGTTTCAAATGAAATGTAACAAAATGTTAGTTACTGACTTATTCCTTTAAAGGCGACGATTTTTTCATCTGGTTTGCTTTACAATCTTTGAACGTACTCGACAAGTCAAATTCTTGTGGTTTTTCTCACTAAAAGAAGCACAGAGTCGATATACCATTCGCTCTGTGTCCTACAGATTATTGTTACTTATTACCGATCAGTTATTAAATATATTTTGGACAGCAAATATTAATATTTTTTTAAATATGTGTTCGCTTGTATATAATCTTTATAATTAATCATAAGAACTCTACGAAACGAGACACCGTCAAAAAACTTGTTCCACTCAACTGTCATCGGGAATGTTAGGTAGGTTTCAGCTGAAATATGATGACCATTTCAATTTTAAGTGATCCTCCTTAACATTTAGAGCCGGACAACAAGCGATAGCGACGCCAGAGGCTCCAAATCTGGCCCACCGATACCTCTTGATAAATGGAGACAATTACTTCTTGTTAAAACTCAAATTTAGTCGACTTAATATTCAGTAACGAATGTAATATGCGAACCATGATTAATACGATACATTTCCTCCAAAAGAGGTGTGTTACATTTTTGTAGGAGTGTAATAGGTTTGCTTGTTCCATCGGCGCGACTTTTCATGTCAAAAACGACAGATAGAAAAACATTTATATTTACCTTGACCAAATTTTCTGTAGTTTCTTCGTTTAATTGAGGTCAAATGTTTTTTTACCAAGAAGAAATTTTCCAGAAATGGTATTTATTGTTCGATGTGAACGCTGCTTAACGGAAGCAGTCGAGAGAGGCGATATATGGGAGGCTGAAGCGGATCGCGGTAGTTTGGGCTGGGCCGTTATAATCTAGATTGGATTTTTTTCCACTTGGGTAACGCGACGTTTCGCATCTGTTCTTGCGGCAATGCGGAGACCTTCGATTTTCAACTGAGAAATCACTATTGACCGAATTGTCGGACGACGAAGCAAAAACGCCACGGCATCGCGGACACCTTTCCTGGGCAAAAACAAGCGGCGATTTTGTCGCTACCGAACCGTCGCATTATGTGCAATCATCCCGCTAAAAGCTAAGATTTGTCATAACTTTTTGTAGAAACTCGTACGTAGGTACGTAGAGGACAATATTATAAGTTAATGATTCATCTCAATATCCGAATGTTCCTTGAAGATGGTTATTTACAGATAACTTTACAAATAACGTGAATTTTTACCGATTGTCTTTTTCAGGACACTTTAGCACAATTTTTCAAGAGCATTACATGCATTTAGGACTTCAAAAATATAACGGAATAAATGATGGTGAAGTTTGAGTTTGAGACTGCCAAGTAACATTTTTAGGGATATAATGCTTCCAAAAAACAGGTGGGCCTTATTTATATAGAAAAAATATTACTTTTAATTTCTCTGCAGGGCTGTTCATTCCTGTGAAGTTTGAAATCAATCTCATCATATTAACCAGTGCCCAAAGGGGCTAAAAAGTTATAATATAAAAATCATCAGAGCATTTCACACATTTTCAATAACGTATTTGTTGAAAACACAATAATCTAAAGCAAGTTACTATTCTAAATCGGCGTAAATTCGTTCTGGTGTGCTTTTTGTTCATATAATCTGAATCTGATAGAAAACGTTCGATTATTTGCTGATTTTTTGATTGTTAGATTTTAGAAATAGTATACCAGAAATATCGGTTCTTTGATTTTGTTTACATAGGAAAAGCGTCTGTCTCTACTGGCTACCGAGTTGTGCTGAAATTACGGTTTTTCAAATAACACAAAAATAAGCGAAATGGACCACAGAACATGAAAATGGTAAATCTTAGGCATATAAAAGTATATATATTTTTGATAGACTGAACAAGAGCTATCATTTGGTAGTAGGTAAACCTTTCTATCATTAACGGTTGCAATGTTCAATTTTTTTCTATCTAAAAGTGCTAAATTTAGACCGAAATAACAATTATAACTTTTTGAGAGATAGAGCGTTCTAATGTAGTCAGGCTTATGCATTGGGATGTGCTGAATTCAACGGTGAGGTCGGTTTTCTCGAAGACTGCACGGTTTGGCCAGAAAGTGGGAAACTATAATTTCCGCGGTTTATCGCGTTTTTCTCACGAGCCGCGAAAATTAGAGCAACGCGGCTTTCAGAAATGAATTCCTCGGCCAATTTCCCATCCGATACCGTTTGAACCGTCAACATCGGTCTATTAGATCGGACACAGTTTGCGTTCAAAATTTCTAACATAGTAAAATGGGTGTTTTTAGCATCATTTTTGATAATTGGGAACGTAATAACTGCCGAACCGTTCTAAATAAGTAAAATCTAATTATACCGGCGTAATCAGCGTCAAAAATTGTACCAAGAACCAAACCCTTAATTTGATTGAAGGTAGTTGGGTTTTTGCCGACTGGCTAAAATTTTGTAAGAAATTAAGTATTTTAAACTATAACTTTGAACTGGCACTCCTATCCCTAAAACTAGGACCCGGATCAACATGAAAGCTTAGCTATCTTACTAAAATGGGTGCGCTGATTACAAATTTACATAGGAAAAGTCTCTGTCTCTACTGGTTACCGAGTTGTGCTGAAATTACGGTTTTTCAAATAATACAAAAATAAGCGAAATGGACCACAGAACATGAAAATGGTAAATCTTAGGCATATAAAAGTATATATATTTTTGATAGACTCAACAAGAGCTATCATTTGGTAGAAGGTAAACCATTCTATCATTAACGGTTGCAATGTTCAATTTTTTTCTATCTAAAAGTGCTAAATTTAGACCGAAATAACAATTATAACTTTTTGAGAGATAGAGCGTTCTAATGTAGTCAGGCTTATGCATTGGGATGTGCTGAATTCAACGGTGAGGTCGGTTTTCTCGTAGCGTGTACGGTTTGGCCAGAAAGTGGGAAACTATAATTTTCGCGGTTTATCGCGTTTTTCTGACGAACAGCGAACATTAGAGCAACGCGGCTTTCAGAAATGAATTCCTCGGCCAATTTCCCATCCGATACCGTTTGAACCGTCAACATCGGTCGATTAGATCGGACACAGTTTGCGTTCAAAGTTTCTAATATAGTAAAATGTGTGTTTTTAGCATCTTTTTTGATAATTGGGAACGTAATAACTGCCGAACCGTTCCAAATAAGTAAAATCTAATTATACCGGCGTAATCAGCGTCAAAAATTGCACCAAGAACCAAACCCTTAATTTGATTGAAGGTAGTTGGGTTTTTGCCGACTGGCTAAAATTTTGTAAGAAATTACGTATTTTAAACTATAATTTTGAACTGGCGCTCCTATCGCTAAAACTAGGACCCGGATCAACAAGAAAGCTTAGCTATCTTACTAAAATGGGTGCGCTGATTACAAATTTACATAGGAAAAGTCTCTGTCTCTACTGGTTACCGAGTTGTGCTGCAATTACGGTTTTTCAAATAATACAAAAATAAGCGAAATGGACCACAGAACATGAAAATGGTAAATCTTAGGCATATAAAAGTATATATATTTTTGATAGAATCAACAAGAGCTATCATTTGGTAGAAGGTAAACCATTCTATCATTAACGGTTGCAATGTTCAATTTTTTTCTATCTAAAAGTGCTAAATTTAGACCGAAATAACAATTATAACTTTTTGAGAGATAGAGCGTTCTAATGTAGTCAGGCTTATGCATTGGGATGTGCTGAATTCAACGGTGAGGTCGGTTTTCTCGTAGCGTGTACGGTTTGGCCAGAAAGTGGGAAACTATAATTTTCGCGGTTTATCGCGTTTTTCTCACGAACCGCGAAAATTAGAGCAACGCGGCTTTCAGAAATGAATTCCTCGGCCAATTTCCCATCCGATACCGTGTGAACCGTCAACATCGGTCTATTAGATCGGACACAGTTTGCGTTCAAAGTTTCTAATATAGTAAAATGGGTGTTTTTAGCATCATTTTTGATAATTGGGAACGTAATAACTGCCGAACCGTTCCAAATAAGTAAAATCTAATTATACCGGCGTAATCAGCGTCAAAAATTGTACCAAGAACCAAACCCTTAATTTGATTGAAGGTAGTTGGGTTTTTGCCGACTGGCTAAAATTTTGTAAGAAATTACGTATTTTAAACTATAATTTTGAACTGGCACTCCTATCGCTAAAACTAGGACCCGGATCAACAAGAAAGCTTAGCTATCTTACTAAAATGGGTGAGCTGATTACAAATTTACATAGGAAAAGTCTCTGTCTCTACTGGTTACCGAGTTGTGCTGCAATTACGGTTTTTCAAATAATACAAAAATAAGCGAAATGGACCACAGAACATGAAAATGGTAAATCTTAGGCATATAAAAGTATATATATTTTTGATAGACTCAACAAGAGCTATCATTTGGTAGAAGGTAAACCATTCTATCATTAACGGTTGCAATGTTCAATTTTTTTCTATCTAAAAGTGCTAAATTTAGACCGAAATAACAATTATAACTTTTTGAGAGATAGAGCGTTCTAATGTAGTCATTCTTATGCATTGGGATGTGCTGAATTCAACGGTGAGGTCGGTTTTCTCGTAGCGTGTACGGTTTGGCCAGAAAGTGGGAAACTATAATTTTCGCGGTTTATCGCGTTTTTCTCACGAACAGCGAACATTAGAGCAACGCGGCTTTCAGAAATGAATTCCTCGGCCAATTTCCCATCCGATACCGTTTGAACCGTCAACATCGGTCTATTAGATCGGACACAGTTTGCGTTCAAAGTTTCTAATATAGTAAAATGTGTGTTTTTAGCATCTTTTTTGATAATTGGGAACGTAATAACTGCCGCACCGTTCCAAATAAGTAAAATCTAATTATACCGGCGTAATCAGCGTCAAAAATTGCACCAAGAACCAAACCCTTAATTTGATTGAAGGTAGTTGGGTTTTTGCCGACTGGCTAAAATTTTGTAAGAAATTACGTTTTTTAAACTATAATTTTGAACTGGCACTCCTATCGCTAAAACTAGGACCCGGATCAACAAGAAAGCTTAGCTATCTTACTAAAATGGGTGCGCTGATTACAAATTTACATAGGAAAAGTCTCTGTCTCTACTGATTACCGAGTTGTGCTGCAATTACGGTTTTTCAAATAATACAAAAATAAGCGAAATGGACCACAGAACATGAAAATGGTAAATCTTAGGCATATAAAAGTATATATATTTTTGATAGACTCAACAAGAGCTATCATTTGGTAGAAGGTAAACCATTCTATCACTAACGGTTGCAATGTTCAATTTTTTTCTATCTAAAAGTGCTAAATTTAGACCGAAATAACAATTATAACTTTTTGAGAGATAGAGCGTTCTAATGTAGTCAGGCTTATGCATTGGGATGTGCTGAATTCAACGGTGAGGTCGGTTTTCTCGTAGCGTGTACAGTTTGGCCAGAAAGTGGGAAACTATAATTTTCGCGGTTTATCGCGTTTTTCTCACGAACAGCGAACATTAGAGCAACGCGGCTTTCAGAAATGAATTCCTCGGCCAATTTCCCATCCGATACCGTTTGAACCGTCAACATCGGTCGATTAGATCGGACACAGTTTGCGTTCAAAGTTTCTAATATAGTAAAATGTGTGTTTTTAGCATCTTTTTTGATAATTGGGAACGTAATAACTGCCGAACCGTTCCAAATAAGTAAAATCTAATTATACCGGCGTAATCAGCGTCAAAAATTGCACCAAGAACCAAACCCTTAATTTGATTGAAGGTAGTTGGGTTTTTGCCGACTGGCTAAAATTTTGTAAGAAATTACGTATTTTAAACTATAATTTTGAACTGGCACTCCTATCGCTAAAACTAGGACCCGGATCAACAAGAAAGCTTAGCTATCTTACTAAAATGGGTGCGCTGATTACAAATTTACATAGGAAAAGTCTCTGTCTCTACTGATTACCGAGTTGTGCTGCAATTACGGTTTTTCAAATCATACAAAAATAAGCGAAATGGACCACAGAACATGAAAATGGTAAATCTTAGGCATATAAAAGTATATATATATTTTTCATAGACTCAACAAGAGCTATCATTTGGTAGAAGGTAAACCATTCTATCATTAACGGTTGCAATGTTCAATTTTTTTCTATCTAAAAGTGCTAAATTTAGACCGAAATAACAATTATAACTTTTTGAGAGATAGAGCGTTCTAATGTAGTCAGGCTTATGCATTGGGATGTGCTGAATTCAACGGTGAGGTCGGTTTTCTCGTAGCGTGTACAGTTTGGCCAGAAAGTGGGAAACTATAATTTTCGCGGTTTATCGCGTTTTTCTCACGAACAGCGAACATTAGAGCAACGCGGCTTTCAGAAATGAATTCCTCGGCCAATTTCCCATCCGATACCGTTTGAACCGTCAACATCGGTCGATTAGATCGGACACAGTTTGCGTTCAAAGTTTCTAATATAGTAAAATGTGTGTTTTTAGCATCTTTTTTGATAATTGGGAACGTAATAACTGCCGAACCGTTCCAAGTAAGTAAAATCTAATTATACCGGCGTAATCAGCGTCAAAAATTGCACCAAGAACCAAACCCTTAATTTGATTGAAGTAGTTGGGTTTTTGCCGACTGGCTAAAATTTTGTAAGAAATTACGTATTTTAAACTATAATTTTGAACTGGCACTCCTATCGCTAAAACTAGGACCCGGATCAACAAGAAAGCTTAGCTATCTTACTAAAATGGGTGCGCTGATTACAAATTTACATAGGAAAAGTCTCTGTCTCTACTGGTTACCGAGTTGTGCTGAAATTACGGTTTTTCAAATAATACAAAAATAAGCGAAATGGACCACAGAACATGAAAATGGTAGATCTTAGGCATATAAAAGTATATATATTTTTGATAGACTCAACAAGAGCTATCATTTGGTAGAAGGTAAACCATTCTATCATTAACGGTTGCAATGTTCAATTTTTTTCTATCTAAAAGTGCTAAATTTAGACCGAAATAACAATTATAACTTTTTGAGAGATAGAGCGTTCTAATGTAGTCAGGCTTATGCATTGGGATGTGCTGAATTCAACGGTGAGGTCGGTTTTCTCGTAGCGTGTACGGTTTGGCCAGAAAGTGGGAAACTATAATTTTCGCGGTTTATCGCGTTTTTCTCACGAACAGCGAACATTAGAGCAACGCGGCTTTCAGAAATAAATTCCTCGGCCAATTTCCCATCCGATACCGTTTGAACCGTCAACATCGGTCGATTAGATCGGACACAGTTTGCGTTCAAAGTTTCTAATATAGTAAAATGGGTGTTTTTAGCATCATTTTTGATAATTGGGAACGTAATAACTGCCGAACCGTTCCAAATAAGTAAAATCTAATTATACCGGCGTAATCAGCGTCAAAAATTGTACCAAGAACCAAACCCTTAATTTGATTGAAGGTAGTTGGGTTTTTGCCGACTGGCTAAAATTTTGTAAGAAATTACGTATTTTAAACTATAACTTTGAACTGGCACTCCTATCCCTAAAACTAGGACCCGGATCAACATGAAAGCTTAGCTATCTTACTAAAATGGGTGCGCTGATTACAAATTTACATAGGAAAAGTCTCTGTCTCTACTGGTTACCGAGTTGTGCTGAAATTACGGTTTTTCAAATAATACAAAAATAAGCGAAATGGACCACAGAACATGAAAATGGTAAATCTTAGGCATATAAAAGTATATATATTTTTGATAGACTCAACAAGAGCTATCATTTGGTAGAAGGTAAACCATTCTATCATTAACGGTTGCAATGTTCAATTTTTTTCTATCTAAAAGTGCTAAATTTAGACCGAAATAACAATTATAACTTTTTGAGAGATAGAGCGTTCTAATGTAGTCATTCTTATGCATTGGGATGTGCTGAATTCAACGGTGAGGTCGGTTTTCTCGTAGCGTGTACGGTTTGGCCAGAAAGTGGGAAACTATAATTTTCGCGGTTTATCGCGTTTTTCTCACGAACAGCGAACATTAGAGCAACGCGGCTTTCAGAAATAAATTCCTCGGCCAATTTCCCATCCGATACCGTTTGAACCGTCAACATCGGTCGATTAGATCGGACACAGTTTGCGTTCAAAGTTTCTAATATAGTAAAATGTGTGTTTTTAGCATCTTTTTTGATAATTGGGAACGTAATAACTGCCGCACCGTTCCAAATAAGTAAAATCTAATTATACCGGCGTAATCAGCGTCAAAAATTGCACCAAGAACCAAACCCTTAATTTGATTGAAGGTAGTTGGGTTTTTGCCGACTGGCTAAAATTTTGTAAGAAATTACGTATTTTAAACTATAATTTTGAACTGGCACTCCTATCGCTAAAACTAGGACCCGGATCAACAAGAAAGCTTAGCTATCTTACTAAAATGGGTGCGCTGATTACAAATTTACATAGGAAAAGTCTCTGTCTCTACTGATTACCGAGTTGTGCTGCAATTACGGTTTTTCAAATAATACAAAAATAAGCGAAATGGACCACAGAACATGAAAATGGTAAATCTTAGGTATATAAAAGTATATATATTTTTGATAGACTCAACAAGAGCTATCATTTGGTAGAAGGTAAACCATTCTATCATTAACGGTTGCAATGTTCAATTTTTTTCTATCTAAAAGTGCTAAATTTAGACCGAAATAACAATTATAACTTTTTGAGAGATAGAGCGTTCTAATGTAGTCAGGCTTATGCATTGGGATGTGCTGAATTCAACGGTGAGGTCGGTTTTCTCGTAGCGTGTACAGTTTGGCCAGAAAGTGGGAAACTATAATTTTCGCGGTTTATCGCGTTTTTCTCACGAACAGCGAACATTAGAGCAACGCGGCTTTCAGAAATGAATTCCTCGGCCAATTTCCCATCCGATACCGTTTGAACCGTCAACATCGGTCGATTAGATCGGACACAGTTTGCGTTCAAAGTTTCTAATATAGTAAAATGTGTGTTTTTAGCATCTTTTTTGATAATTGGGAACGTAATAACTGCCGAACCGTTCCAAGTAAGTAAAATCTAATTATACCGGCGTAATCAGCGTCAAAAATGCACCAACAACCAAACCCTTAATTTGATTGAAGTAGTTGGGTTTTTGCCGACTGGCTAAAATTTTGTAAGAAATTACGTATTTTAAACTATAATTTTGAACTGGCACTCCTATCGCTAAAACTAGGACCCGGATCAACAAGAAAGCTTAGCTATCTTACTAAAATGGGTGCGCTGATTACAAATTTACATAGGAAAAGTCTCTGTCTCTACTGGTTACCGAGTTGTGCTGAAATTACGGTTTTTCAAATAATACAAAAATAAGCGAAATGGACCACAGAACATGAAAATGGTAAATCTTAGGCATATAAAAGTATATATATTTTTGATAGACTCAACAAGAGCTATCATTTGGTAGAAGGTAAACCATTCTATCATTAACGGTTGCAATGTTCAATTTTTTTCTATCTAAAAGTGCTAAATTTAGACCGAAATAACAATTATAACTTTTTGAGAGATAGAGCGTTCTAATGTAGTCATTCTTATGCATTGGGATGTGCTGAATTCAACGGTGAGGTCGGTTTTCTCGTAGCGTGTACGGTTTGGCCAGAAAGTGGGAAACTATAATTTTCGCGGTTTATCGCGTTTTTCTCACGAACAGCGAACATTAGAGCAACGCGGCTTTCAGAAATAAATTCCTCGGCCAATTTCCCATCCGATACCGTTTGAACCGTCAACATCGGTCGATTAGATCGGACACAGTTTGCGTTCAAAGTTTCTAATATAGTAAAATGTGTGTTTTTAGCATCTTTTTTGATAATTGGGAACGTAATAACTGCCGCACCGTTCCAAATAAGTAAAATCTAATTATACCGGCGTAATCAGCGTCAAAAATTGCACCAAGAACCAAACCCTTAATTTGATTGAAGGTAGTTGGGTTTTTGCCGACTGGCTAAAATTTTGTAAGAAATTACGTATTTTAAACTATAATTTTGAACTGGCACTCCTATCGCTAAAACTAGGACCCGGATCAACAAGAAAGCTTAGCTATCTTACTAAAATGGGTGCGCTGATTACAAATTTACATAGGAAAAGTCTCTGTCTCTACTGATTACCGAGTTGTGCTGCAATTACGGTTTTTCAAATAATACAAAAATAAGCGAAATGGACCACAGAACATGAAAATGGTAAATCTTAGGTATATAAAAGTATATATATTTTTGATAGACTCAACAAGAGCTATCATTTGGTAGAAGGTAAACCATTCTATCATTAACGGTTGCAATGTTCAATTTTTTTCTATCTAAAAGTGCTAAATTTAGACCGAAATAACAATTATAACTTTTTGAGAGATAGAGCGTTCTAATGTAGTCAGGCTTATGCATTGGGATGTGCTGAATTCAACGGTGAGGTCGGTTTTCTCGTAGCGTGTACAGTTTGGCCAGAAAGTGGGAAACTATAATTTTCGCGGTTTATCGCGCTTTTCTCACGAACAGCGAACATTAGAGCAACGCGGCTTTCAGAAATGAATTCCTCGGCCAATTTCCCATCCGATACCGTTTGAACCGTCAACATCGGTCGATTAGATCGGACACAGTTTGCGTTCAAAGTTTCTAATATAGTAAAATGTGTGTTTTTAGCATCTTTTTTGATAATTGGGAACGTAATAACTGCCGAACCGTTCCAAATAAGTAAAATCTAATTATACCGGCGTAATCAGCGTCAAAAATTGCACCAAGAACCAAACCCTTAATTTGATTGAAGGTAGTTGGGTTTTTGCCGACTGGCTAAAATTTTGTAAGAAATTACGTATTTTAAACTATAATTTTGAACTGGCACTCCTATCGCTAAAACTAGGACCCGGAGCAACAAGAAAGCTTAGCTATCTTACTAAAATGGGTGCGCTGATTACAAATTTACATAGGAAAAGTCTCTGTCTCTACTGGTTACCGAGTTGTGCTGCAATTACGGTTTTTCAAATAATACAAAAATAAGCGAAATGGACCACAGAACATGAAAATTGTAAATCTTAGGCATATAAAAGTATATATATTTTTGATAGACTCAACAAGAGCTATCATTTGGTAGTAGGTAAACCTTTCTATCATTAACGGTTGCAATGTTCAATTTTTTTCTGTCTAAAAGTGCTAAATTTAGACCGAAATAACAATTATAACTTTTTGAGAGATAGAGCGTTCTAATGTAGTCAGGCTTATGCATTGGGATGTGCTGAATTCAACGGTGAGGTCGGTTTTCTCGTAGCGTGTACGGTTTGGCCAGAAAGTGGGAAACTATAATTTTCGCGGTTTATCGCGTTTTTCTCACGAACCGCGAAAATTAGAGCAACGCGGCTGTCAGAAATGAATTCCTCGGCCAATTTCCCATCCGATACCGTTTGAACCGTCAACATCGGTCTATTAGATCGGACACAGTTTGCGTTCAAAGTTTCTAATATAGTAAAATGGGTGTTTTTAGCATCATTTTTGATAATTGGGAACGTAATAACTGCCGAACCGTTCCAAATAAGTAAAATCTAATTATACCGGCGTAATCAGCGTCAAAAATTGTACCAAGAACCAAACCCTTAATTTGATTGAAGGTAGTTGGGCTTTTGCCGACTGGCTAAAATTTTGTAAGAAATTACGTATTTTAAACTATAATTTTGAACTGGCACTCCTATCGCTAAAACTAGGACCCGGATCAACAAGAAAGCTTAGCTATCTTACTAAAATGGGTGAGCTGATTACAAATTTACATAGGAAAAGACTCTGTCTCTACTGGTTACCGAGTTGTGCTGCAATTACGGTTTTTCAAATAATACAAAAATAAGCGAAATGGACCACAGAACATGAAAATGGTAAATCTTAGGCATATAAAAGTATATATATTTTTGATAGACTCAACAAGAGCTATCATTTGGTAGTAGGTAAACCTTTCTATCATTAACGGTTGCAATGTTCAAATTTTTTCTATCTAAAAGTGCTAAATTTAGACCGAAATAACAATTATAACTTTTTGAGAGATATAGCGTTCTAATGTAGTCAGGCTTATGCATTGGGATGTGCTGAATTCAACGGTGAGTTCGGTTTTCTCGTAGTGTGTACGGTTTGGCCAGAAAGTGGGAAACTATAATTTTCGCGGTTTATCGCGTTTTTCTCACGAACAGCGAAAATTAGAGCAACACGGCTTTCAGAAATGAAATCCTCGGCCAATTTCCCATCCGATACCGTTTGAACCGTCAACATCGGTCGATTAGATCGGACACAGTTTGCGTTCAAAATTTCTAACATAGTAAAATGGGTGTTTTTAGCATCATTTTTGATAATTGGGAACGTAATAACTGCCGAACCGTTCTAAATAAGTAAAATCTAATTATACCGGCGTAATCAGCGTCAAAAATTGCACCAACAACCAAACCCTTAATTTGATTGAAGGTAGTTGGGTTTTTGCCGACTGGCTAAAATTTTGTAAGAAATTAAGTATTTTAAACTATAACTTTGAACTGGCACTCCTATCGCTAAAACTAGGACCCGGATCAACAAGAAAGCTTAGCTATCTTACTAAAATGGGTGCGCTGATTACAAATTTACATAGGAAAAGTCTCTGTCTCTACTGGTTACCGAGTTGTCCTGCAATTACGGTTTTTCAAATAATACAAAAATAAGCGAAATGGACCACAGAACATGAAAATTGTAAATCTTAGGCATATAAAAGTATATATATTTTTGATAGACTCAACAAGAGCTATCATTTGGTAGAAGGTAAACCATTCTATCATTAACGGTTGCAATGTTCAATTTTTTTCTATCTAAAAGTGCTAAATTTAGACCGAAATAACAATTATTACTTTTTGAGAGATAGAGCGTTCTAATGTAGTCAGGCTTATGCATTGGGATGTGCTGAATTCAACGGTGAGGTCGGCTTTCTCGTAGCGTGTACGGTTTGGCCAGAAAGTGGGAAACTATAATTTTCGCGGTTTATCGCGTTTTTCTCACGAACCGCGAAAATTAGAGCAACGCGGCTTTCAGAAATGAATTCCTCGGCCAATTTCCCATCCGATACCGTTTGAACCGTCAACATCGGTCTATTAGATCGGACACAGTTTGCGTTCAAAGTTTCTAATATAGTAAAATGGGTGTTTTTAGCATCATTTTTGATAATTGGGAACGTAATAACTGCCGAACCGTTCCAAATAAGTAAAATCTAATTATACCGGCGTAATCAGCGTCAAAAATTGTACCAAGAACCAAACCCTTAATTTGATTGAAGGTAGTTGGGTTTTTGCCGACTGGCTAAAATTTTGTAAGAAATTACTTATTTTAAACTATAATTTTGAACTGGCACTCCTATCGCTAAAACTAGGACCCGGATCAACAAGAAAGCTTAGCTATCTTACTAAAATGGGTGAGCTGATTACAAATTTACATAGGAAAAGTTTCTGTCTCTACTGGTTACCGAGTTGTGCTGCAATTACGGTTTTTCAAATAATACAAAAATAAGCGAAATGGACCACAGAACATGAAAATGGTAAATCTTAGGCATATAAAAGTATATATATTTTTGATAGACTCAACAAGAGCTATCATTTGGTAGTAGGTAAACCTTTCTATCATTAACGGTTGCAATGTTCAATTTTCTTCTATCTAAAAGTGCTAAATTTAGACCGAAATAACAATTATAACTTTTTGAGAGATAGAGCGTTCTAATGTAGTCAGGCTTATGCATTGCGATGTGCTGAATTCAACGGTGAGGTCGGTTTTCTCGTAGCGTGTACGGTTTGGCCAGAAAGTGGGAAACTATAATTTTCGCGGTTTATCGCGTTTTTCTCACGAACAGCGAACATTAGAGCAACGCGGCTTTCAGAAATGAATTCCTCGGCCAATTTCCCATCCGATACCGTTTGAACCGTCAACATCGGTCGATTAGATCGGACACAGTTTGCGTTCAAAGTTTATAATATAGTAAAATGTGTGTTTTTAGCATCTTTTTTGATAATTGGGAACGTAATAACTGCCGCACCGTTCCAAATAAGTAAAATCTAATTATACCGGCGTAATCAGCGTCCAAAATTGCACCAAGAACCAAACCCTTAATTTGATTGAAGGTAGTTGGGTTTTTGCCGACTGGCTAAAATTTTGTAAGAAATTACGTATTTTAAACTATAATTTTGAACTGGCACTCCTATCGCTAAAACTAGGACCCGGATCAACAAGAAAGCTTAGCTATCTTACCAAAATGGGTGCGCTGATTACAAATTTACATAGGAAAAGTCTCTGTCTCTACTGGTTACCGAGTTGTGCTGCAATTACGGTTTTTCAAATAATACAAAAATAAGCGAAATGGACCACAGAACATGAAAATGGTAAATCTTAGGCATATAAAAGTATATATATTTTTGATAGACTCAACAAGAGCTATCATTTGGTAGTAGGTAAACCTTTCTATCATTAACGGTTGCAATGTTCAATTTTTTTCTATCTAAAAGTGCTACATTTAGACCGAAATAACAATTATAACTTTTTGAGAGATAGAGCGTTCTAATGTAGTCAGGCTTATGCATTGGGATGTGCTGAATTCAACGGTGAGGTCGGTTTTCTCGTAGCGTGTACGGTTTGGCCAGAAAGTGCGAAACTATAATTTTCGCGGTTTATCGCGTTTTTCTCACGAACAGCGAAAATTAGAGCAACACGGCTTTCAGAAATGAAATCCTCGGCCAATTTCCCATCCGATACCGTTTGAACCGTCAACATCGGTCGATTAGATCGGACACAGTTTGCGTTCAAAATTTCTAACATAGTAAAATGGGTGTTTTTAGCATCATTTTTGATAATTGGGAACGTAATAACTGCCGAACCGTTCCAAATAAGTAAAATCTAATTATACCGGCGTAATCAGCGTCAAAAATTGTACCAAGAACCAAACCCTTAATTTGATTGAAGGAAGTTGGGTTTTTGCCGACTGGCTAAAATTTTGTAAGAAATTAAGTATTTTAAACTATAATTTTGAACTGGCACTCCTATCGCTAAAACTAGGACCCGGATCAACAAGAAAGCTTAGCTATCTTACTAAAATGGGTGCGCTGATTACAAATTTACATAGGAAAAGTCTCTGTCTCTACTGGTTACCGAGTTGTGCTGCAATTACGGTTTTTCAAGTAATACAAAAATAAGCGAAATGGACCACAGAACATGAAAATTGTAAATCTTAGGCATATAAAAGTATATATATTTTTGATAGACTCAACAAGAGCTATCATTTGGTAGTAGGTAAACCTTTCTATCATTAACGGTTGCAATGTTCAATTTTTTTCTATCTAAAAGTGCTAAATTTAGACCGAAATAACAATTATAACTTTTTGAGAGATAGAGCGTTCTAATGTAGTCAGGCTTATGCATTGGGATGTGCTGAATTCAACGGTGAGGTCGGCTTTCTCGTAGCGTGTACGGTTTGGCCAGAAAGTGGGAAACTATAATTTTCGCGGTTTATCGCGTTTTTCTCACGAACCGCGAAAATTAGAGCAACGCGGCTGTCAGAAATGAATTCCTCGGCCAATTTCCCATCCGATACCGTTTGAACCGTCAACATCGGTCTATTAGATCGGACACAGTTTGCGTTCAAAGTTTCTAATATAGTAAAATGGGTGTTTTTAGCATCATTTTTGATAATTGGGAACGTAATAACTGCCGAACCGTTCCAAATAAGTAAAATCTAATTATACCGGCGTAATCAGCGTCAAAAATTGTACCAAGAACCAAACCCTTAATTTGATTGAAGGTAGTTGGGTTTTTGCCGACTGGCTAAAATTTTGTAAGAAATTACGTATTTTAAACTATAATTTTGAACTGGCACTCCTATCGCTAAAACTAGGACCCGGATCAACAAGAAAGCTTAGCTATCTTACTAAAATGGGTGAGCTGATTACAAATTTACATAGGAAAAGTTTCTGTCTCTACTGGTTACCGAGTTGTGCTGCAATTACGGTTTTTCAAATAATACAAAAATAAGCGAAATGGACCACAGAACATGAAAATGGTAAATCTTAGGCATATAAAAGTATATATATTTTTGATAGACTCAACAAGAGCTATCATTTGGTAGTAGGTAAACCTTTCTATCATTAACGGTTGCAATGTTCAATTTTTTTCTATCTAAAAGTGCTACATTTAGACCGAAATAACAATTATAACTTTTTGAGAGATAGAGCGTTCTAATGTAGTCAGGCTTATGCATTGGGATTTGCTGAATTCAACGGTGAGGTCGGTTTTCTCGTAGCGTGTACGGTTTGGCCAGAAAGTGCGAAACTATAATTTTCGCGGTTTATCGCGTTTTTCTCACGAACAGCGAAAATTAGAGCAACACGGCTTTCAGAAATGAAATCCTTGGCCAATTTCCCATCCGATACCGTTTGAACCGTCAACATCGGTCGATTAGATCGGACACAGTTTGCGTTCAAAATTTCTAACATAGTAAAATGGGTGTTTTTAGCATCATTTTTGATAATTGGGAACGTAATAACTGCCGAACCGTTCCAAATAAGTAAAATCTAATTATACCGGCGTAATCAGCGTCAAAAATTGTACCAAGAACCAAACCCTTAATTTGATTGAAGGTAGTTGGGTTTTTGCCGACTGGCTAAAATTTTGTAAGAAATTAAGTATTTTAAACTATAACTTTGAACTGGCACTCCTATCCCTAAAACTAGGACCCGGATCAACATGAAAGCTTAGCTATCTTACTAAAATGGGTGCGCTGATTACAAATTTACATAGGAAAAGTCTCTGTCTCTAGTGGTTACCGAGTTGTGCTGAAATTACGGTTTTTCAAATAATACAAAAATAAGCGAAATGGACCACAGAACATGATAATGGTAAATCTTAGGCATATAAAAGTATATATATTTTTGATAGACTCAACAAGAGCTATCATTTGGTAGAAGGTAAACCATTCTATCATTAACGGTTGCAATGTTCAATTTTTTTCTATCTAAAAGTGCTAAATTTAGACCGAAATAACAATTATAACTTTTTGAGAGATAGAGCGTTCTAATGTAGTCAGGCTTATGCATTGGGATGTGCTGAATTCAACGGTGAGATCGGTTTTCTCGTAGCGTGTACGGTTTGGCCAGAAAGTGGGAAACTATAATTTTCGCGGTTTATCGCGTTTTTCTCACGAACAGCGAACATTAGAGCAACGCGGCTTTCAGAAATGAATTCCTCGGCCAATTTCCCATCCGATACCGTTTGAACCGTCAACATCGGTCGATTAGATCGGACACAGTTTGCGTTCAAAGTTTCTAATATAGTAAAATGTGTGTTTTTAGCATCTTTTTTGATAATTGGGAACGTAATAACTGCCGAACCGTTCCAAATAAGTAAAATCTAATTATTCCGGCGTAATCAGCGTCAAAAATTGCACCAAGAACCAAACCCTTAATTTGATTGAAGGTAGTTGGGTTTTTGGCGACTGGCTAAAATTTTGTAAGAAATTACGTATTTTAAACTATAATTTTGAACTGGCACTCCTATCGCTAAAACTAGGACCCGGATCAACAAGAAAGCTTAGCTATATTACTAAAATGGGTGCGCTGATTACAAATTTACATAGCAAAAGTCTCTGTCTCTACTGGTTACCGAGTTGTGCTGCAATTACGGTTTTTCAAATAATACAAAAATAAGCGAAATGGACCACAGAACATGAAAATGGTAAATCTTAGGCATATAAAAGTATATATATTTTTGATAGACTCAACAAGAGCTATCATTTGGTAGTAGGTAAACCTTTCTATCATTAACGGTTGCAATGTTCAATTTTTTTCTATCTAAAAGTGCTAAATTTAGACCGAAATAACAATTATAACTTTTTGAGAGATAGAGCGTTCTAATGTAGTCAGGCTTATGCATTGGGATGTGCTGAATTCAACGGTGAGGTCGGCTTTCTCGTAGCGTGTACGGTTTGGCCAGAAAGTGGGAAACTATAATTTTCGCGGTTTATCGCGTTTTTCTCGCGAACCGCGCACTTTAGAGCAACGCGGCTTTCTGAAATGTATTCCTCGGCCAATTTCCCATCCGATACCGTTTGAACCGTCACCATCGGTCGATTAGATCGGACACAGTTTGCGTTCAAAGTTTCTAACATAGTAAAATGTGTGTTTTTAGCATCTTTTTTGATAATTGGGAGGTAATAACTGCCGAACCGTTCCAAATAAGTAAAATCTAATTATACCGGCGTAATCAGCGTCAAAAATTGTACCAAGAACCAAACCCTTAATTTGATTGAAGGTAGTTGGGTTTTTGCCGACTGGCTAAAATTTTGTAAGAAATTACGTATTTTAAACGATAATTTTGAACTGGCACTCCTATCTCTAAAACTAGGACCCGGATCAACATGAAAGCTTAGTAACTCTTACTAAAATGGGTGCGCTGATTACAAATTTACATAGGAAAAGCCTCTGTCTCTACTGGTTACCGAGTTGTGCTGCAATTACGGTTTTTCAAATAATACAAAAATAAGCGAAATGGACCACAGAACATGAAAATGGTAAATCATAGGCATATAAAAGTATATATTTATATTTTTGATAGACTCAACAAGAGCTATCATTTGGTAGTAGGTAAACCTTTCTATCATTAACGGTTGCAATGTTAAATTTTTTTCTATCTAAAAGTTTAGACCGAAATAACAATTATAACTTTTTGAGAGATAGAGCGTTCTAATGTGTCAGGCTTATGCATTGGGATGTGCTGAATTCAACGGTGAGGTTAGAAGTAATACATATTATGCCTCTATTGCTGTCTTTGCACAAGAAAATAACATATTTTACTTCTTTTGCTATACATATTACAATTAATTGTACGCATGTTGTCCAAATTCCGACATGAGTGTCAGAATTACGGAAATCAATAATCCCTAATTAGTGCACTAGGAACAGAGGGTAGCGATTTTGGCATTAATACACCACCAAAGGCAATCTCCATTAAAAAATCATTATTCTGGCCTGAAACACCAAAATTAAGTAAAAAGAAACTGTTCTTCTGTAATATCATTATCTAATGCTTGGCGAGAATATTTGTTAATAAAAAAGAAGAAAGCACTAGAGAAATAAAAAAAAGGAAGCGAAAAAGGAACACAATAAAAAGATACGCCAAAGAAAAACAGTAAAAATGCCAAATTCAAAAAACATTAAAATACAGATTTGAGAGAGAAGGCAGACTGAAGAAGACTAAGGACTTATTTTACACTGTGTTGCATTAAAAATGGTAAAACATAAATGTTTAACATTTCTAATAATAAATCTTATTTAACAATATTTAAAACGGAATAATTGGCAATCCAAATACATCATTTTTGTTCTCACAGTATAATAAGCGGTAAGTTTTAGTTAAGAAAAATTGTTTGACAATAATAATAAAGATAAAGTCAATAATAGTGATAATAAAAAAGTGTCTCATTTGCTGCAAACTTTCTCCTTTTAGGACCATATACCTAAAAAGAGTTAGTAAACAATATTGGTCAAAGAACGTCTAACGTCTATATTAACACATTCTGGAAAAAATAATAAAAAGCAGGGTCCTATCCTGCATTCATATTTATGTATTGTTTCGTAATATAAGGACACACTATTCATTGCGAAGAGTTGTTTTCGAAATGCTAATAAAGTCCTGTCAACATCGACCATGATATGAAAAATCGCGTTGTAATCTCAATTTTGTAGAACTACGTGTACCATTATTTAATTAGGTGAGTACTTACAACATAAAATTAGCGCAACAAGTATTTGTAGCTAAATAGGGTAATATTTGGTTTCAATTTCAGAAGAGTATTGTAAGACTTTGTAAGACTTGTACACTTAGTTACCAATATTCCGCATAATTGAGAAATATCTAATCTTAGGTGCAGAGGCAGTTAATTGAACATTTATTCATACTTAGTCCAAAATTATGTCTCCAATAATTCCAATTTAATATTTCATGAGCGAATAGTCGGCGGATTAAATTTGATTATATTATAAATAGAAAGTAGAGCCAATTTCCATCGCATGCAAATCCATAAATTATCCATATCGCTTGCGGTAGGTTTCTTACCTCCACGAAATCTTTGTTTTATTATTTAAAATGTATTTAACCGTTCAGAGAGCCACTCCAGTCACGCAGATTTCTAGTTTTGCAAAACAACCACCACATCGTCAGCCTCTTTAGAGCACGATGCAAACCGCAATCTTGCATATTCGACCGCAGAGAATTCATTTAATACATCTGAAAGTGTAACACAAATAATATATACGCAGTGCGGCTCGTTGCGACATAACGAATTAACAAATCTGGAACCATTGATGCGTGCCACAAAGCCTCACCGGTAGGGGGTGCTCTACTCGCCAGCAAAGAAATCTAATCTAATCGACTCAACAAAAGGTACCAATCGAGATATGCTCAAGGCAGTCGGCAGTAGTTTTAAATATTTGAAGGTTCTATCAGCCTTGAGTGCGAAAAATATACGAAGGAATTTATGTATTGCTTGCTGTTCTTGCGATGGTTACTCATTTATGCAGTATCTGTTAAATACGATTACTCTCTACGTTGCTGTCTTCAGATACGACTTCGTCCTATGATTTCTTCTATTATATTTGTTTTAGGAAGGTACTCAATATGTAAAACAAGGAAGAAGTCGCAACTGAAAGGACTAGGTTAAACACGCGTTTCTATTTTTCCTTGCACTGATATCACATGCAAAACTTTAGCCTACCTTAAACGTATCTTCATCTTAATCTTCCTCGTCTTCTGTCATGCTTGCATTAGGTGTAAGGACTTCCGCTTTTTGGTCTTCCATTATTCTGTTGATCTCTTCCATCTGTACTTCGCCGTCGTTGTTATTTCTACCTGACACAATGGCTGTGTTTCCTCGCTCTACAAGTTTCTTTGTAGATTAGTAACATGAATCCTTTCCACCAATAAATCATTTAGCCTCCAAACCATCCCAACGTTACCTTTATTAGTTTGTCATTCGTGAATCCAGTCTTTAGTTGTTTTAAAATACTAGAATTGAGGTAAAGAGAAACCAACATGAGTTAAGGAAGGTAATCAAACAGATGGATGGCCGAACTGATCCAAATAGTGCTCAACGAATGCAAGGAAAACATTAACATTTTTAATTTATGTTTTTAAAAAGTAATTTTATATAAAGTCAAGATATTGGTTTAATGTACAGGTTGGTTGAAAAACAAGAAATTGTTAAATTTGCTCAAAAGTTACTAGAAGCAAGAGTAAATAAAGAGTACATTTTTCACAATTATACGTAAAATGATATAGGACAAGTTGTTTTAATTTCAACTTAACGCTCAGATAACAAATATGAATATTATGTATCAATTTTAATATTTTTTATATTATTTTTATTCTTTGTTGTTATTTCAGCGTTTGATCAAGTTAATATTATCATTTTTTATCAGCATAAGAACTTAAAACTAGCTACTTTGTGGTAAGCAAGAAGCACTAACACTTCACTCACTGTGCTCTGCTTTTTACACTTTTCACTGATTTGCTAGTTCGAAGGGTTTAGTTCTTGTTAGTCTTCTTACTAGATTCTGGTTGTCCAGTAGCTGCAGGGCCTCTACGTTGACGTGATGGCTTAGGCGAGATTCATGCTTATCATCTCTTGGATGACTTGTGGGACACCAAGATCACGGTGTCCCAGATCACTGTTTCGTATGTACCAAGGAGCGTTAACCATATTCCTTAGTACTTTATTTTGGAAAGTCTGGATTCCTTGTATATTGGAGTTTTTCGCGCAACCACAAAGCTGGATGCCGTATAACCAAGTCGGTTTTAGTACTTGTAAACTTGTAGTTTGTTCTGTACTGACAACAGAGAGTTTCTTCCCAGAAGCCAGTACAGTTCTCTATATTTCAAGCCTCCTTTACTCTTTTCTTCTTAACGTGACATGAGTTATGTCCTCGATTGTTTGTAAAGTTGGTGTGGACAGATTTCAATTCGTTGGGCTTGGTCTTCCATTTTTTGGTCGATTGATATATTTTATTACTAGGTTGTTGAAGATTCCTAGTAGATTCTCCAATAGTTGATCCCACTGTCATTAGAGCCGTGTCATCTGCGAATGTAGCGAATGTTACATTTTCCAACTGTGGTAGGTCACTTGTATATAACAGATAGAGAATTGGTCCCAAGACACTACCTTGGGGTACCCCAGCTTTTACTTCTTTTAGTGCCGAGCATTCATCAATCTGTTTTATTTTGAATAGTCTATCAGATAGGTATATAGGATGTAAGCAGCTCGACGTATTGTACATAGTCTCTAGTTTGTGTATCAATCCTTCGTGCTAAACCTTATCGAAAGCTTGTGTCACATCAAAAAATTATTAACATGAATAACAAATTATGACATGTACATTTGATTATGAACGTTTGCTAGTATTAAATGAGTCACAATAATAAGAATAACTTGTGTTTTAGTTAGTTAAAGTTAACTAAGTTAAAATCAGCAAATTGTTATGTCAGACTCCTTAACTAATTGTCAAAAACCGATAAAAACATCAAAAATTCACTATAACACAGAAAATTATAAGATTCTGTGAATACACAATTTGGCCAAAAATCAAATTTCGGTTAATTATAATTATACGTACGATTATACGAACTAACAAACAATCTAATAATCAAACTAGTAGGAACAGTTTATAAAAATATACATATAAAAAAATGGACTAACGAAATCAGACAACATATCCATAAAGAAAAAGAAATTAAGCATATAAGGTAGTACAAATGGATGTAGAAAAATACAAGAGCAAAACTTAAACCATGGAGGAAGTGCGAAGAAACTGGGAAGAAAACAAAAAAGACACTTATGCTAAGGAATCGTTAACATAACAGCAGTAGGTATAATAAGCACCAGAAACGAGAAATATGAAGAATTTGAAGGTAAGACTCGTACAGTAATAAACACTTTTTTCGAAGTTACAAGATTAGAAAATTAATGGGACAATAATCCTTTTTGATGATCCTGTGGACTTCGTAACAACATACAGGCATAGTCAGGCCCATCTTAATAAGAATACCATTACAGTTTGATCGACACGATCGCAATGCGACGAAGTGCGTACAATAATTAATGATCCACAGCATTTCTATATATTCCAATTTAATTTTAGCACCCGCAAGCTTTCTTTCTATGAACTGTAACGTTCGATTTTTTTAATTAATCTCTTACGCAACACAAATAACTACAACCGTATCTGGCCGATCTATCCAGATTCTAGTCTATCTAGATTGTAGTCAGTCATAATCGAGAGCGATCAGATTACTACACACAATGTTCTCCTTCGCAGAAGGACCGGCCAGTAGAGTTAATCCGTCCAGGCCAAATACGCCGAGGATCTTGCGTAAATTCGATTGCGTCAAATATTCTCGACGACAACTTCCCCAGAGGCGGACGCCGATCCACGCAGAAGCGAAACGAGACTGCCTCGGACGTATTCCATCACAATATCGATTATCCATTTAAGACGGTTATTAATTGGCACTTTTATCGGCAGCCTCAACTCACTACACGTCGGACATTCGGTACGATCGACTATTACAGTCTAATACGCGATAATTGACCACCATAAACTCATGACCACTGGCCAGACTACCACATTCTACTATGTGCGAACTAAACGACCTGTTTTTAGAGTTCTTTTTTGTGCCGAACGTTTTACTCGGATGGGGTAATAATGGTATGGATGGGGTAATAATGGAGGAGAATTGAGTTTTTTGTGTGTGGAGTGCTGCAGGGGTGTAGTTTAGCTCCAATTTATAATCGTTAGGCTTATGTGGATGGTTGAAGAGGGATTTAAGCAAAATAAAGTTTTAGTATGTCTGCACATGAGAATCATGTTTTCCGAATTTATTTCCTTGTCTTGTTTTATACTTGTAACCCTGCCTCTTTATCCATCTTCTCCTTTTTCCATTAGCAAAAAGTAGAGGTTATCCTCTTCTGCTTCTTCTCGATACGCCATCCTTATCTATTTCATGCTATAAAGAAATAAGCCATTATTGGCTTCTTCTGGCTTCTTTTACTGAATATTAGAGAAGAATGTTCATAACAACATTAGTATCATCAATCAACTTTGTGCTGCATTGCTGTTAGAGCTTTCATATATCCTTCTTTCCATCCTATGTTGATTATCTCAATATTATCTTATCCTAGAAAATTTGTAGTGCATCCTGTTATCATCAATATACTACTGTGGATGTAAATCTGACTTTAATGTCGCAATAAACTCATCAGTTCCAGGGTCAGCTTCGAGGGCAATTCCTTGTCAAATCATATCTAATGATGACATTTGGTATAGTTTATGTCAAGTTTATGTCTTTTTATGTTGATACGTCATCTCGGTTTAAGTCCTAGCTGTTGGGATCAGCAATGAAGAAACAACGAGAAACAGCTCTTAGTCATTTTCAGGTCTGGACAAAGAAAAAAAGAATCAGACTGAACGAGCTCAAGTCAGTACATATTGGCTTCACCAACAAGAAGATACAACACATCCACGTTACTATTAATAACCAAATAGTACCGTACGCAAACACAGCCAAATATCTCGGCATTACATTAGACGCCAGGCTCCGCTGGAAAGCCTATGTCAAAAAGAAACGAGAGGAACTCGGAATCCGTTATAGAGAGATGTACTGGCTGCTAGAAAGAAACTCTACGCTGTCTGTACGTAATAAGCTTCTCTTGTACCAGCAAATTCTAAAACCCGTGTGGACGTATGGTGCTCAACTCTGGGGTTGCACCAAAAAAAGCAACATTAAAATTGTCCAGACCTTTCAAAATAAAGTATTGAGATGCATTGTCAATGCGCTTTGGTACATTAAGAATGATGATCTCCTCAAAATGGCGTTTGTGTGCAAATAAATCCAAAAATTAGTCACAAGGAAAGGCTTCATCATCACGTAAACGTTGAGGCCATCCAGCTCCTCGGCAACACCGCATTAATGAGAAGACTCAAGAAAAAGAAGCCTTTTGAGTTAGTGTGAATGTGAGAAAGATCATAATAGATCATTGACTCAGACCGCGGAAGTCTACAATCTAGATATTTCTTAAAAATAGTTCCCCCAACCATATAATTTTTGTATGGTACAGAATCGGCCATGGGACATACAAAGTGACAGTAGTAGTAGTAGTGTGTCTCTAATCTTTGAATAGTGAGTTGAGAACGGGGTTTTCAATTGTTGAACATGCAGAGACTGCGAAGACATGAAGGCGGAGCAAATATTCGTAGATTCGTAGACAGAGTTTGATAGAAGGCGAATAGTGTTCACGTGTTATCGGGCATGGCTTCAAGAAGGCCGAACACAAAGATCTAGATGAACAGGATGTTGTCCAAGAACTACAGGGCGTCATAATTGCCGCCTTAGCAGGCTTTAAGGGATTGTTTCTTCAGTACTAGGGCGATTGCAAATCAACTATTTGGAGGACATGGAAGAAACATTGGAATGGTCACTACACTATTCCATTTGTCGTTCCATAGCAGTCGTTCTCTGCACCAGTAAGAACAGCTGCGTCAATGCTCAGGTGTGAGGGATAGGACCAAATGTGGACGGTATGACAACAGACCATTCCAATGGGGTTATGATATGGGGGGCTATTGCTTATGGTAGTAGGTCTCTAGTCTTCATGAGAGGTAACTTAAATGTCCAACGTTACAGCCAAGAAATTTTGGAACCTCATCCTATACCCTACCTTCAGACGCTCCGACATACAGTTTTTCAGCAAGATAATACCCGACCACATGTAACTAGAGTAACAATGGACTACT
This sequence comes from Melinopterus prodromus, assembly GCA_964023965.1. Classification (NCBI taxonomy): domain Eukaryota; kingdom Metazoa; phylum Arthropoda; class Insecta; order Coleoptera; family Scarabaeidae; genus Melinopterus; species Melinopterus prodromus. Next base: position 11,444,657 of record OZ030396.1, read on the forward strand.
TAGATGACGCTCCAATCAATACCATGCTATGGCCACCAAGATCTCCAGATCTTTCTCCTGTTGGACATGTGTGGCACAATATAGGTAGGAGACTATTAACTTTACAGCAGCCCGCTCAGAGTCTGGCGGCACTTCAACATGAGGAACAAGTAGCATGGGATTTGATACCCCAAGAGGATATTGTAATTATCGGATTGGTCAGAAATTCACCTACAAGAAGACAACAATTACAAGACATGTAATCAAAATTCAAGGTGGTACGGTAATATCATCAGTTGTAATAATAATAACAATTGACTCAGGTTGATTACGCATGGCATTACCTTTGAAACTCTCGACCGGGTCCCTTGGTCTCATTGTTATATTACATTATTATATTTTATTATTCCTAATATTATCCCTAAAGACTACCAGATTCTGAATCCGACGTAAACAAATCCTCTCAGACAACAAATTCAACGGAAAGAAAGTTTTACAATCGAATTGCTAATTGCAAGAATCCGACGAACGCAATGAATTTAATTCTCGCCCAATCCCACAATGTATCAAAACAATTGGCACCGAAAGAGGCGCAATAAAAAACCAGAGTGGCCTTTTACTTTTGCAAAGATTGTCACGCCAGACAACCTTCTCCTCGTCTCTCTTTCTCTCCATTTGCCCCACGATCTCTCCTCGGACTTATCTCTCTCCGGCTATGCTCTCTCGGTTTTCGCGAATGTGTATGCATTACGCGTCCAAATCTGGCGTTCATTGTCGTAACCATTAATTATGCCGGGCCGAAACGGCGGTTTTATAACGATCGCGTAAAGGAGGAGAGAGGTCTTCCGAATTTCGAGGGCGATGTGTGAAGTAATTGGGTGTCAGATGGGAAAGAACGCAAGTGGAGTGGACGCTAAATGGAAAGGAAGCCGAAACTGGTTCTCTTCGGATTCTCACTTTTTAATTTTACACGGTTTCGCATATGACGGGACGTTGATGGGAAACGGTGTTGTTTCAGTATTTTCATATTACCGACATGAAATCGAAAGGGAATATGTTATGTGATGATATACCCTATGGCGATGCGTGGACGCATTGGGTCTTCATAAGTAGTCCGGTCCACCGCTTGCCATACGCGAACAATAATAACATAAGGTCGAAATTAAGAAAACATGCCTTGTGTAATATTTACAATGAGGATATGAATTTGTTTATACTCAGAGTGATTTAGTATTGCAAATCAGCTAGATCTAGTCCAGAAGACAGCCACCACAGAATTTAGATAAGAATGAGGTTTATAACAAGACCTCTGAATGTGAATAGTGCATTTAAAGAACAAATTTAAAATAGTAAAACCTACTTGCAAAAGTTTCCTTTGTCTTTATCGTTTCGATAATATTAAAGACATTTGTACAAAACTTGCTCCTGCCAGTATTCTATTTTATTTGTGTTCGTTCAGTTTACTGTATTGGTGGCACTGCTCACTTGCTCTTACATCTTTATGACTTTCTTTTTATTAATTTATTAATTTTTAATAATAATAAATAAATAAATCACATAAATAAAACATCCATAAATATGTAACCCAACAAAGAAGATAATGACAATTTGCCATTAATTTCATTTAGTTATATTTGCTAATCCATCATTTTAGTTCTACCATTTTTTATTTTGCAAGTAAGTGGCAAGTTCGGATTCATCGTCCAAATCTTGCCGATATTCCCTTCAAATTATGACTTTCTTATCCGCTGTTTAACTTTAAATGCCACATTAGGATTATATTCTTTAAAATTTCTTAATGCCTACGATCTTTTCCATCTGATATGGTGAGGTCACATAAGTCATGTTTCAGTATGTTAATTAGGACATTATATAGAGCATAGCTAGAAAATTTTGTCTGGTTTTTGGTCCGAAATACTTGGATATAAATCATATGGCTCAGGAAAAAAACTCTGGAAAATATTTGGATTTAAAATCGCATCACCGTTAAGTAGAGCGCTGTCAATATAGTATGTCTCTGTCAAATAAGTATACTGCCATGTTAAACATTGAGCTTGTATCTACGTTTATGAAAAATGCTAAAATGATAAACGTAAAAAGCGCTGTGCTTTTACTTTGCAGATAGAAGCTTTCTAATACTTTTTTTAATTGCTTGTCGTGTTATTATATCTTTTATCCTTAATGGACCAAACAAAATCATGCCATCTTATGATTTGATCGGAGAAAGTAAAAACTATACAAAGTTTCGAATAATTCTTTTGGTGCTTTCGACAACTAAAACCGGTACACTATTAGTAACATAAAGATAAAGATCGTACTAGCCAAAAACCATTACAGACATTGATTAAAATGTCCTCGAACTTAACATACAAAAGTGTAAACATCGGTTTTCCGGAAAGACCAGCAGATATGTCTACTTACATTGGTTATTGAGTAAAAAACACAATTGCATTTTTTCAGTTTTTTGTTAATATCCAAACCAAAATTAATATGATGTAAGATGTGTATAATCATCTTTGTCATATGTTGTTTCTCCCTTATCAGGTAAAATAATTGGTTCTGCTATCAAAACATTTGTTCATATTCATGTTTAGTCCTCACTTCTTCATCGTTGGTTTCTTAAAAAGAGGATGCTTTTTTATGCAGTCTTTATAAAAAATTGACTCCATTCTGAGTAAAATCTTGTTTTGTTATGTATGTTAGTCAAACCAAACAACCTTCTACAACTAAACTTTATGAAATAGATGATAGGTCACGTCAAATATCACCATACCAATTCTTAAGGTATAGATTACGCCAACAACAACACACTTGGTTGGTGTTCACCACTCGTGATGTATTCACATCTCAAAATAGGCACTCAGAGATGATGGCCAGGAAAGTGGAACACACAGCTTAATGTCACAAAAAAGTCGCGCGTGAACTTTAATCCATGCGCTGGCTGGAGGTCGCCCTGATTATCCGAGATTGTCAAGAGGTTTCTTAATTACCTCTCGTATTTGCATACACGGGCAAAGGAGGAGGCATGCGCTCGACATACGCGCACCGCAGTAGTAAATCAAGTGGGCCGGTTAAAGATACACGGTCCACGAAGTCCACGTGGGCAGACGTCCGCGACTCCAGCGTCTCATAAGTCGCAATTATGCCCGCTTTGTACAAGTCCTCCTATTGTCGACCGCAAGGTTGCCAACATCTTGCTGCCAACGTGGTAACTAACGATCCAAAACTCTTCCATACCATTTGAGGCATGAAAGAAGACTTGCGGCTAGATGTAAAGGACAACGTAACACAAATGTTACTCATGGCATTTTCCAATTTGCTATTTAATTCGAAAACAAAACACTTTCGTATTGAGATAAATAGAGCCCAATTGTCTTAGAATTATCTAATTAGTCGGTCTATATGGAAAATTCCTAAATAATGTTCACTAATTCTGGAGATATCAACGCCGTTATCCACATTAGGCGACAAACCCGAAAATTAACATTGCAACGGTATCAACACAGAAAACAAAGACTCTAGGCAATAAACAATCAAGCAAGGAACAGCAATTCTATACATATGGTAAAAAAGGACCCCCCCTGTAGTTAAATCTATATTTATAGACGGACAGTTATGTGCTCTAACCACTAAAAGCTCGCTACACTATCATTTTTGCCCGGTAATAGGAGTGTTAAGTTATGGAAATTAATGGCATAACAATAGTCGAGACGAGACTAAACTGTTGTTTATGTAAATCTAATGGTGGAGCATCTCACAACTCACAGCGCAGCAAAACGCTTGTTCTGTTCCTCTTCTGAAGCGTATGCTTACACATGTTTATATTTCTACCTCCCATGTTAGCGGCGATGGCGATCTTTCGCATAATTGGATGAATCAGCTTTTTCAGCGGACGCGCACATGGTTTCTAATAGATATTCGAGAATAAAAACTTGTTCATGGATAATTGTTTTGATATGTATGGAAGAGAACGAAATAGACAATATAAGAGACAACAAAGAATGCTATTGATCCCACAGTGCAAATTAAGTCATTATTGGACCGGCTTTTTATGAATACGATATTACATTTTATACCATGGTTTTGTAATAGTTAAGTGTTAAGAGAAGATAGTAAACAATTCTACTACGAAATGTGTCCTATGAGTTTTTCGAGTTGAAAAGTTACTCAAAACAAGTGATATTTTTAAGTTTAAATGTACTTTTACCTGAAATACTGAGACTTTGCACATAAGTGTTCTTGAAGCATAGGTTAATACTGTTGCTTGTCTATATTAAGTAGTTTGATTTGACGTGCCTTTTCTCGCCATTTCACGTGTGAAAAATTGCCTTCTTAATTGCTTATGGAAAATTTGGAAAAGGCTTTTCTAACTGTCGCCCTATATGTACCATTCTACGTTGCGTGACTTTTTGAAATCGAAACAAAACGGTCTTTCGGACGTTATTGCTTCAAAATTTTCCAAAACGCGAGCGATTTTTGTGAAAGCTCCTCAACATTCCAGTAGCTGTTCATTTCACTTTGGCCTGGCAGCCAGCTAGAAACGTCACAAACGCAACCACAACCTATTCAAAATGCAGTAGGCATATGTACAAAGCTAAGCCATTTGTTGGTTATCTGCGGGGGCCTAAAAGCACCATCACCATCTCCACAAATAGCCTTTGAGCTAGTGAAATTAAATATGACATAGAGATGCTTAGCTTTTCGTTTAAATTTGGCCGTTTACTTTATCTCTAATTGATTACAGCTTGAGACGTAGCTGTTAGATGGCACCAATGTAAACCAGTCGCATCTGCCGACAGCGCCAACCACCTAACCTAATATTTTGATGGTGAATTCCAGAAACAACCGCACACATAGATTAAGGTGACACATTATTACACATTATTTGTAGTACACATTTACTTATTTATTAATAATTTTACGATGTAAACAACCTGTCGTACAGTAACTCATTTGTACGTTTTTAGCCCCACATACAAAAGATCTACCAGGTCGAAGTATATGGAAAGACACAGATGGCATACAACCCAGTGCTACCATACTATAGCACCTACAACAAGAAGCTGAAGTTACAATAGTGTGCGAATTGACAGAGCGCACGAAAGAAACCTAGAATGTGAATATCAGCTCGATTATGCCAGAATGGTGGATGACTCCAAAGAAAATAAACAAGAATTTTTACTCTAGTTAACTATGTAAATATAAAAAACTAAAGCTCAAGAACCTTACACAAGAATACTTTCGACAATAATACAATAGGGTATTTGACTGTATTAAAAATATGGCTTGTATTATAGTCATCCTAATAAATTAAAGTTTAAGGAAACTATATGTTATTACTGTTTTAAAAAAATATGCTTTATTTCTATAAAAACTCAAAATTAAAATTGAATTTTATTCACGTCCTACCACGTGATCGAAAACGCTCTGTAATTGGCTCAGTCTCCAGTGACGTCATTCGTTAGTACGCTTATGAATTTCCCGTTTGAATTTACTACGTTAATTTACAAACAATAGGAAACAACTTTGTTAACGCGGTTAGTGGTAATCTACCGAAGGTTAACGCTTTGATGGTGGGATTCTACTTTAAACATAATCCTTATTTTTACGCTCCGGAACTACGCAACGTGTATAAAGTGCAATGTAAGCATAACTTTGTAGGTTAGGTTAGTCCTAACCGTAAACTGTCAGATAATACCTGGATCGAAAATACGATAGGAAACTTATTCTAGTCAGTTTTACTTATGTTGAAGTAATCTTCACAACAAAAAAACACTTGTATTGGCCGCTACTTATTTCTTTTGGATTTCTACGAGCCAGTCTCAACCACTTTCTTCGCAGCTTCAAATCTTGCGGAACCGCTACAAATAGTTTATCCGACGTTTTTATTTCTGCATTGTGGATTTATATACACTATTTATAACCCATTTTTATGTAGAAATTGTGAAAACTACACATCACACAAAACAATTACCAAACGGCGACGAAGCCGATGCTTACAGACCATATGGGCCGATTAGACATATAGTATCGTGTGACGTAACAAGACAAAAGCTATCGTTTTGGCGGGACTTTTTGTGATTCGATTTTTAACGCTGATTTTTATGAAATATAGAGAATGTAATTACGAAAAATAATGCATTTACAAAGTAGAGTGAACGAATAAACACACTAAGATGGTTATCCAATAATAGTCAAATACCCTATTGAGAATGGAAACATGGAAAGTCCACACATCTACAAAAACTGTACCTCAAAGAAAGATGTGGCCAAAATTGCAAAGACCACCTATGTAACAGTACAAATTTCTAGCTAAATGTTGAGACCTTTGTCAAGTTTCCAGCAAGTCGAAATTCATGCGTTGCACATTTCTAAATATGGCTACAAAGGCGCCTTGAAAATGCGAATTTAACAAAAAAAAACTTTTTAAAATGTCTAAAAATGTTTTCCAATAAACTAGCGAATACTGTGATGAAAAACCGCAACTATTGTGATTAGAAACTGAGATCACAAAATTAAATCGCTAATAACACACCTAAATGGTTGCTATAATAATTGTGGAATAACATTTAGATATAGTCTGTTAAAAAAAAAAACAAAAACGACCCAAAGCTATTGCATACCATTTGAGAAATAAATTCTCACATGTAACAAGCAACAATTGTGTCGTTACATAAAACTGGATAAGACAAGTTTTATGTCACTATTTGTTTATTTATCTCTAAAACAAAGCACTTTTGCACTAAGACAAATATGTCTCAATTATCTCAGATTAATCTAACTAATAAGGTGTCATATGCAATTGGTAAATAATGCAAATTATTTCTGGAGAAACGCTACGCTAGACGACGAACACGTAAATTCGTTCGAATGTTCGCATCAATAGTGTCGTTACATAAAATTGGATAAGATAAGTTTTATGTCGCTATTTGTTTATTTATCTCAAAAACAAAGCACTTTTGCAGTAAGACAAATATGCCTCAATTATCTCAGATTAATCTAATTAATCAGGTGTCATATGCTATTGGTAAATAATGCAAATTATTTCTGGTGATACCAACGCTACGTTAGACGACGAACACGTAAAATTATTCGAATGTTCGAATCATAAACGAGCTGAGCGATAGATATAAGGAACAAAGGATGTAATTGTTGATGCAAGAAAACGTAAATCATTGTACCGGTGCTATGCAATAATTCTCTATTTGTCTTCCGAATCAATTAAATCTGTATCATAGAGAGCGCGATTGCGGTAAGTCCGTAATGTATGTATTTGGCATCGTAGCCGTTTTTCCCACATAATGATAACGTAGCCGCATACAGATCCCGTTTGTCGGCCGCTCAGCGCGACCGGTGTTAATCAATAAATCAGTAATATTAATCAAAAATTTCGCAATCGCCCTGTACACATACATACGTCTACTAAGTCTGATAGGTATCCGAGTCACAACTCTCAACATTCTAAAGGCGAGGTGCATGTACACACAATGCTCTCATATGCATAAAGTTCATATCTGCAATTATATCGCGCATAGGACATAATTATACAATTACTCGTGCTTACTTATTGTGCATTTCCTAATTAATGGCTTTCTTTGGTATAATTTATATGTATGTATAGTGGAATGGTAGTAGTAGACGCGACAAGCGGGAACAGCGCCGAACGGGAGGAAAAAACGTGGGAAGTGTAACGCCGTTCTGGTAATTATTAGTGCAATTTGTTAATTGGCTTGTCTCCGGCGTAATTGGTATCAATCACGCCTCCATTAAAAAAATCTGCATGAAAGTAGGAGATTGGAAGACCCTATTATGAGATATTAATCATGTTTGTTGTGATTCTAAGAACTATAAACGCGGAGTAGTTACCTATTTGTTTTTGTGAAAAGTCTTAGTGCATTGGCTTGTTTGCGGTACTGCAATATATTGACAATAAAACTTATTAAATTAATATTTTAACGCTTTATCTTTTAACAACGTTAACTTTCTTTACTACGTTTTGTATACGTTTTACAAATTAATTTCTTCCTTATGTGCGTTTCCATGGAGATATAATTCTTACCAATGTTAGTTCGGTGGCTTATGGTGAGAGTTTGGTACTATGAAGTCAATTTTAATCATCATGACAAAAACACTGAAACGGTTTATTTTTTAAAGAAAGTACCTACCCATTTTGACAGTGACCTATAAATTTACGACCATCAATTATTTTTTAATTATGACTTAATTATGAATTTTTTTTTGTCGTTAATAGTTATGAACAGTTGCTAATTAGGATTACATAGAATTTTTTTATTAGTTTCTTTCAATTGAATATGAACCCGGGCTTGAAAATTGCATATCAGTTCAGGCTATTAAGGTTTTTTTGGAGTGTATGCTGTAAATCCTTCAAAGATATTTGCAACAACGTTTTAGAATTTCAGGAAAATGTGCAAAGTTTACTATTTCACCATTTTTAGAAACATTGCTATTTTTAGTCCAAATTTGTCGTCAGGGCAATTAGTTCTATCCAAAATGTAATTTTATATTTTATTTACAAATAATTGCAACCCTTTTTTGCAAATTTAAAAGCATGTTCTCCGAATCAATATTTTTCAATGATCAATTAAGACAATTAAAAGGATTACCAACATCACCTCGAAAACTGAGTTTTACACAATGTGCTTGGCATTGTGTGAAATTTTAAAATAACAAATCGTCTTAGATATTTTCTAACGCTAATGGAAGTAATAGGTAAATTAACTTACAAAATCATTATATAAATAAAAGACATACAAAATTGTCAGTATGGAAAGTCACGCATGTTCATTGTGTGGGACACAAAAAGTCCTGAGAACACATTAATATACAATATTGGTTGAAATTAACTCACTTTGCCGATAAAGACAGTCGAAAATACACACAATTAAATTTCAATATCGAAAATACACCGTATACATACTCTTGTTCATCAAGAGCCAACAATAAAAATGCTTATTGGTTGAAATTCACTGGAGGAGGGTAGATCGTGTGAGGCATTATAGAATAGATCTTTTAAAGCACAACGATATTTGTCTGAAATTTGTATGGTTCTGAAACAGCATTTACAAAGAGACCTGTGATGTTGTACAGTAAAAAATAAACCCTCACTTCAAATAATTGAATATGATAAAACTACGTATATAATTAGCCGGAAAATATACCGGGTGACCCACGGCATAGGTACTCCCGTGTATTTTTTGTTTGTTTATAAAGGTTCCGGTTTTTCCGGAAATGTTGTTATCATTGAAATTTTAAATGGCACCCTATATTCTTTCTGTTATATTGTCAATCAGGATGATATTCTGAACACAAAAGCATATCGATCGTCAATTTTTATCATAAAGGCAACGTAAAAATAACTTTTTTGTGTATTAATCTAGGTGGCTAGGAATTGGTGAAAATAGTCGAAAATTGTCAAATAAACACTAAATAAGTAAATCGATTTTGGCCGACATTGCATTACTGGCGCCCTCTAGCGTGATTTAATTGGTTTTTGGCATTTTTTCCACGGTTACCCAATGGCCACACCCAGATTATTCGATAGAAAACATCTTTTCGATTACGATGGTACCAAATACTTGATATTTTATTGAAATTCTTAGCGTACAAATGGTGTTAGAAGAGAGGAAATCGAAGAAAATATTGACCTAATGATGTAAGTCAGCGCACAAGTCACAGTCACTCAATGGACTACTTGAAAGAAGTACATACCCTGATTGTGCGAGGAAATTTAGAAACATTTTTCCGACACAATGATACCAAATTCTTGTTATTTTGCCGATAATCTTAGCATGAAAATGACGTTTAAGGGTACCTCCTTCGAGTAGTATTAATACACAAAAAATCTTTTTGGGTTGCCTTGGTGACAAAATTAATGATCGATATGCTTTTGTGTTAAGAATGTCATCCTGATTGAAAATACCACACAAAGAATATAGGATGCCATTTAAAATTTCAATGATGACGTCATTTGCGAAAAAACCGGAAGTCATATTAACCTCAAGAGGGTAGATGGGTCGGGCGCAGGGATATACAGTCTATCCCCCAGATGTGAGATAAGTCTCTCCTTGGGGGCGCTGGCAACAGCATACCAGACCGAGATCTTTGCGATAAACCAATGCGCATTGGAAAACTTACAAAGGAGGTACAAAAGGCAAACCATCCTAATATACTCCGACAGCCAAGCAGCCCCTACGGCGCTGAACAGCTACAAAATCCAATCCAGAATAACCTGGGAATGCCTCCAAAACCTAACAAGACTGGCAGACGCAAACACTGTAACCCTACAGTGGGTGCCAGGACATAAAGGGGAGAAAGGCAATCAAAGAGCCAACAAACTGGCTAAAAAGGGATCAAGTAGACAATGCATTGGACCGGAACCAATGATATGCATATCAAAGTGTGTGATAAAATCAGACGTGCGAGAGTGGGCTATCAGGAAACACATCGAACGCTGGGAAAACTTGACAGGGCACAGACATAGTAAGATACTGTTGAAAAAACCCTCAAGACATATAGCCGCTGAAGTGATCAAACTCAGTAGGAATAACCTGAGGATGGTGACTGGACTTATAACCAGACACTGCAGCCTCAGGAAGCACCTGCACACCCTACAAATTCTGAAGGAAGAACCTGTGTGCAGATTCCGCAACGAAGAGGAGGAAGACGCCTCTCATGTTCTATTCGAATGCTTAGCATTGACCTCCTGGAGGGAAGCAAACCTTGGAAGACGAAACCAGACAACCAACTTCCCAAAAGAAAATTTAATCGGAAGACTCCTCAGCCTTATTAACTGGACGAAGATCTTCGATTAACTACCTGGGCGGCGGCAGTACAACAAGCCACATGGCTGCAGTGCTAGGGAACCCCAACCCTCAGCCAACGCTCACGGCAACAACAACAAAAAAAACACAGGAGTATCCACGTCCTATTTTCGCAAGTAATTTTTAAAGTTGCAACAATATTCTGACTCTGATTAATTCTCTGGAGCTTCCAAACCGTAAATGCTTAAATATTAAATTCAAATTGATCCATAAGGATACCTTTTTAAGAAGCATTTAAAAATACACAAATCCAGTTGTAGCTAACTTCATTTAACACCTTGTAAATTTATATTATAGAACAATTCTTAGTTAAGCACCATATCGCTGCCAATAAATAGTTTAAAATAAGATGAAAAAATCGAGTAAGTCCGGAGTTAATTTGGGTTAACTCTTGGGATAATTTGGGTACACCCTACAAACTCCTATCCTCCATTATGCAAAAAAAAAATGTCAGGGATTATTGACCTAACTAATGCGATGATTGTGAAAATGAAAAGTAAAGTACCTGCAAAAATTATTAAAAATTATTAAAGTAATGTACTTTAATGTACTTTTTGTCTATTTTCCAACACATTTTCCCTGTTCTTATGTTCTTATGTTCTTATGCGTCCCGCTTTCCGCAGGCCACTGTATAATTAACTAACATTATATCCTAGTCTAGTTAAATTTGTAGCCCACCCATTATTATGTCCTTCATTCTAAACCTTACTTAGCTATATACATGAAGCGATTCCAGACAGAAAACTGCCAATCATAAAACATCCCAAACCCATGTTTATGCATGTCTCTGCAAACAAACCAAAACACAAACAGCAAAGTTAACGATCGCGCGTGTGACGACAATTTTCCTCTAAACGCTTCCTCCTTCACGCAGCATCTAAGTCTCCTGAAAAAGAACCGCAAGCACGCAGTGAAAGTTCCGAACAACGCAAAATCAGAGGGATCTCGGTCCGAAAAAATGAAAGTTTACCTAAAGGCGTCGCTGAAAAACATCCGAATCGCGCTTTTACCGTTCGCGTTACGCATAGCTCTCTTGGTTTTTCGTTTTTTAAGCGATAATCGGGCGGTCGGCGCGCGTGCTTGATTCCTTCCTACTTCTTCGCCGGGTAATTGAAAAATACTAACCGTGACGCTCTGCTGATTTAGAAATTCTCCATCAGTTTCTAAGGAGTGAAAAAGGATGAAGTACCGCTGGTCGAGTAGAGGTACGGCTTACGAGATCTAGGAAGTGTCAATCCGAATAATTCTCGCCTGATCGACATTGGCTGAAAATAAGTCGAGTCGCGCAAATGCGTATTAGGTATGAGATAAATGGTTTGCGGAAGATTTGTAGAAAGCGTATGGTAGGTGTTATTTTAGTGGCACAAATTGTTAGATTAATATTTAGTAGTGGGATAAAATCCAGTTATTGCTTTTATGGCAAGCAATTTTTGATATTAATCATTTATATTCTTTAATAAGAACCAGTGTAATTTTGTACGCAGAACTATGCATGTGTCATTAAGCTGAAGATATAGTTATTGTCACTCAGAGAAAGAAAAATACACAGACATAAAAGATTTCTTGCCTTTAAGATGTATATTTGTTTGAATTTATTCTTTTTGGTCAAAACATATTTCTTTGACGCCAACAATATTTACTTCATTGAATACTCTAGTTTATTTGCTTGCAGAGATTAATTTATTTGAAATGTTTATTTAAGTGAAATAAATATATATGGATACAAACAAAAATTACTTTCCTTTAAAGTAATATTGTTTTGATTTAAAAAAAACGTTTCTTTACACCAATGAAATATAATTTTGATTCAAACATAGAAATTTGTATATAAGGAGAGATTTATTTCCTTTAAAGTAATATTTTTGTTTTAGGTTTAAAATAGGTTTACTTCCACCAAACAAATCATATTTTGATTCAAATAAATATATTTTTAGTGGGAATACTTCATCCAAGTGTATTGTTAGAAAAATTCTTGTCTATAATAGTTCCACATTAATTCCTTCAACGAAATTAATAATTTCTTTAATCAAAGAATCATTTTTCCAACCTTAAAACACAGCATTTTAACTCAACCAACAATATCGTTAATTTACAAAAATATAATTCTTTCACTCAACACAATCATAATTATTGGAAGTAAATAAATCAATGTTCTTTCTACCAAACAAATATTTCAAACAAATGCGTTTTTATCCGCAAATAAATATTTTATTGCCTCTATTGAAACAACAGATTTCTTTGAGTCAATGCATATTTATTAGAATTAAACAAAAATTACTATCTGTGTAGTTGGAATCAAAGAAGCCAGTTATTCGAAATATATGTTGGCACTGAATAAATATTTTATGGAAGGAAGCAAAGAATTAGTTATACGAAAGAATTCGGCTGTTTTTATTATAAAGAAAAATTTATTTCACCTAAAAAATATTTGGTTATAACAAATATTTGTTTGCTGATATTCAAAAGTTATATTTCTTTGAGTCAACTAAGATTCACAAATAATTTTTGTCTCTGTGTAGTGTTAAAACTTTTATTCTAAAGCTACCACTTGAGTTCTTTCTTCAGTATGCATTAAACTGAAATTAATTAATCATACTTTAATCTGAAATATAAACAATTAAGAGTCCTTGCCATTTCAAAAAATGCATTCGACAAAATCTTTAACAAAAACGCCCGCGGGCTGTGTTACCTATTTTAAATTACAATGCAGACAGTTCCAACAGCAAAAAAAAACTAAACAAATACGATAACTCATTATATGTCATTGTTTATCTAATCGCCTGGTGCAATTGAAATGAGTTTTACTTGTACCCCTTAATTTGGTATGATTTATTATATGGTGTGATTCTTTAATGTGAATGCCATCTGGATGCGAGAAAAGTCAAGGTAAAAGGCAGTTAATAGGTATTTAATTAATGGCCAGATAAAGATAAGTTTTATCGTTGATTTTATTGTCTTAAATAACAAACAAATACGAAGTTATCGGGTAACAACCAGCTCGTTAATACGTTATTGCGTAAGGTGCATAAACATACGATCAGTCATAAAGATCAATAGTTTCCTCTCTTGCATGTAGTGTAATCTAGATATTCTTAAATTATTTTGCATCTTAAATATTTCAGTTAAAAACCCAAAAAATAACCTGAGTGAACCTGTCACGTATTCTAGAAAATTTAAAAAAAATTATCAAATCCAAAGCAAAACCAAAGGAAGGAGTGAACTAGCAAGATATAAACACTGATGAGAATAGTGGGTTTGACAATTTGTATACCAATAGATTACTCAAGATATTGGATTTAAGTGTTCCTCAGAATTGATCGTTTTTTTGAAAAAACTTGAAAATATCTGTCAAATCCTGGGTAACTAGTTTTAATGCAGACACGATCTCGATCAAATAGAATTTGCTCATACAGCTAAACTATTAATTTCATCAAAAATTGTCATAGATATAAATTATATAAAATTTCCCCTACATTAATTTATTATTTAACTATTTTGACGAAATTACAGAAATGGCGGCTCATTTGCAAAATCCTTGAAAAATGGTTAGAGGAAGCATCCAGTTAATTTGGACCCTTTTGAACAAAAAGCTTTTCAGCTCTAAGTTTTTTGTACCTTGGTCAAAAATCTTCAGGGGACCCAAAAAAACTATTTCCGCTAAATACTTAATTTTCTTTTCCGGCACGATTACAATACTTTATCATACTATGTATGATAGAGTAAAAAAAAACTGTTATGTTTTTAAGACAGGGAAAAACAACTGTAGCAAAATTGTTGATCCATTGTGCGTTTATGATGATTACGATGAGATATGTACTCAAAGAACTCTTGCTGGTTCTTTGTGCGTTTATAATGATTCCGATGAGACATGTACTCAAAGAACTCTTGCTGGTGTGAATTTCCCTCAGTTAGATAAAATCCTAGTTGTGTAAAGCCTACCCCAGTGTTGACTTAGCTTGCATATAAAGCAAGACTTTGATGTAAAATAACCACAAAAAGAGGAGTTGTTAGTGTTTCAAGATGAAACATAAATGCTGGAACATGTTAGAATAAACTGTAATTATGTTACAGTTCAGATCCTACAGAGTACTACACTATACCCAAATGTTTTAGTAAGCACTAGTCAAAATCTTTTGATTATTGTGTACTCGCAGTACTCATATAACATAATATAACATAATCAGTACTTACTACTGAATACCCCCAAGAGATAATATAAGTACTGACTAGAGTACTCAATACTCCCACCAAATAAATTGAGTACTCAGTATTCTAGTAAACATTTTTTATTTGGGTACTGATTACAATAACCAGTAGATACTGTACATTTTTTGGTGAGGTACTGAGTATTCATATGTCTGGTTGTTTTTTACATGAGTACTGAGTACTCTATATATCTAGTGCCCATGCTCATGCCCCCCTTGCTAGATTTCAGGTCCAAGGTGGTTCAAGTGTGAAGTCTAAACTAGTTCTGGTACTTAGTTCTTTTAAAATGCGTACAAATCTAACAGAATTTAATAACAGTGGGAATAATTAGAGAATTCTTCGTTATTATGATTACGCTACATTGATTATTCTGTAATGATTAATTTGTAAGTGCTTTTCTATATTTTTTAAAGAATATTATAGTTATTATTCATGTACATAATAAACATGTACCATTAATTGCCACACAAGAAGTTAATTTCAAAACTATAACTTAAGGAATGCAACATAATATTTTCATTCCATTTATTGAAGGTTGTCGTACATTAGAGATGCTAGTATATGAGGAGGTACCCATATTATACCCTATGATATAGCTTCATCACAAGAATTAATAATATCCCGTTCCAGGAACAATCTTGTTTCTTTCACATCTGCATAAAAGCATATTTAACTAATATCTGTCCTATTTTCACAAATAAACCATTAGCGTCTATTACCGACCGCAATTATATATAATTTCCGACAATCCATTCCATCTCATAGAACAAATGCGCATATTATTTTGTAGTATTACCTGGAAGTTATGCTTGCAAATGCATATAGCGTACGAACGCATAAAAACACAAGTGGTGCTGCCTGCCAATATACACGTCTTGATTTATGGCAGATAATTACTTCCCTCGATTGGAATGCCATACATTACGCGCAACAATAAATTTCAATGCAATACAAGCCGCAATCGTCAGACGGACGAATGCCGTACGGTCTGCCCATTAGAAGAATTCGGAATTTAGCAATACTCTCCGCTGAGCCTATGTACTCCGTGAACTGGAGTACACGGTACGTTGCTGTGCCAATACCACGGGGCGATTGTGCTTGGGTGGAATCAATCTGACTCCTAACAGTGTAAAGTAAATTAAGTCGTGGTCGCTTAGAATGGACCAACGTACCACGCCTTTACGCGCAACTGCTCCACTGGTACTGTATTCTTCAAATCACTTCGAACAGGATCGGAGTTAGGCACTGTTGTTACGTTGTTACTTTGATACATGTCAAAATTGAGCAATGATGTCGAAATAACGTCTACAAGACTTGTTTACATTAAGAAAAATAATAACCTTTCTTGTATTAATTTATTCTATTTGTAAGGAATTTCTTGGATTCTGGAGATTGGATTCTGGAGACTGGATTCTGTTTGATTCTCGAATTGGATATGATTGAATCAATGGTTTTTATGATCATCAAGGGGATGTTTAATATGGTAATATGTCTTTAGAAGCAATTGGTGTCCAGAACTATTACTCCTTCACACAAGCTTAATTGTGACAAGAAGAAAGAAAAGTTTAGAATATTTTCTTGTCTTGTCATTCTTGGCCATAATTTATTTTTGTGTGAAAATTTAAATTAATTTATTCAAAGAGGAAAATGAAACTACTAAAACTATGAAATTTTTTTCGTTTCAACTTCAAAGTCTATCTTAAAAATAAAAGTGATTAGCAACATTGGAAGCAGGAGTTGGTTTTTTTTATTTCACATGTGCTGTCACAATTTTTTTCACTATGAAAAAGGATCCTAAATTGCTTCTAGAATCCTTTTTTTGTCAGAATGCTCAGCACGTGTCATTTGCAAAGCAGGTTATTGATACCGTAAGAAAACCTACTATAAACTAAACTGTTTTACAAACTGTTATACGACCCAATATCGCAATTTAACATGCAGAGTGAATCATATTGTACGGAGGTGATTGAGGACGTAGCTAGAGGTGGTAAATGTAAAGTAAAGTTATGAATACATAATAACCTTTTTAACCAAAGCTCTATAGATAACAAGACAGCTTCATTAGTACAAAATTCATAAAAATTACGTCCATGTTTTGAAAACCTCTGGTATTTTCAGAGGTAACTATTCTCTGTGCTTCCTTGCAAACACATCCTACTAAACTAAATTATTCCATAAACAATAATCATGTGTACATATTAAGATGAGTTCTGATTGGTGGTAATGGAAGGGTTAGCAGACGACATTATAGTATATCTAAACAGACGTGAAAGTGACACATATAAATTTGCATGTACATAAATATGAGTCACTAGCAATTTTCTATCAGAAATACTATAATGGCGTCTGCTACCACCAACCATTACCACTAAACAGAACGCACCTTTACTCCTTACTGTAATTAGGCATGTTCTCCTAAGGTAATGTAAGAATCCTACCAGCTACCAGCTACTATCAGTAACAAGTAATGTCCCATAAAATGTTTCATATTCAAAGTGTCATAAAATTTCCAACATTCTAGTTTTATAAAAAAAACCCTGCACTTCTCAACTAGTTAACTCCTATTATTTTATCAAGTTAAACAAATAACTTTTATATTTACAAATTTTTATTCATTTTCATTTTACATTGAACATTGTATTAAATAACTATTATGTAGCTATTATGTGACTAGATTGTAGACTTATTTAAACAATTACGTATCTTTAATTTAAATTTAAAACGTCTCTTACTAGGTTAGTTTGTAAAGAATGTTCGTTAAAATATTGAACTTTTAACTTCTGCAACTTTTGTAACTTCCTTAATTTATGTGTTTAGGTAAAAATTTTACAGAGAAAAGATTGTTCCCCTCTCGGTGAAAACATGAGCGCGAGAGAATTGAAAAAGAGTAACCGATTTTTGTTATCGTGCTAATATTCATTACTGAGATATCCGCTTCCTTGAAAATCTTGTTCGCAACCTTTATTACACAGAAACTGAAAAAACTAAAACGCCAATCTACAAAAGACGCTCCAAATACAACCTGAACAAAACTTGAAATTTTTGTGTCAAGCGATTTACGAAGAAAAAAACTGGAAAGACGTGCATTAATTTAAAACCGAGAGGCAAAAAATTTTGATAGTCATACAATTTATGTAGTTTTAGAGTTATGCCCCTTTAAACACAGGAGTCAATATTATCGAAACAAGAGAGTCAGATATGTGAGCTATCAGACCGGACAAGTGACAAGTGCAGACGTTCCTCAAGGAAAACTGGGAAAATTATATTAGAATTCACGTCCTAACATTTCACGATGTGTACTCTAATATTAACCAAATAACAGTTTTAGATTTGATTTAATTTAGTTGTGAAAAATTACGATCCTTAAATTATTTTTGAAGACTAATTTTTGGCACGAAAAACTTGTATCTTATTCAATGACAAAATGATAAGACTAGATTAGACCAAGTTGATTTTTCAACAAACAAAATTTTCAATTACAGTGGCAAATTATGAAAGAAAGCTTCAGTCACAAGAATTGACTAAGCCGATCCTGCGCTTCAGATCAAGCAACTACAGAAGATAAACCAACATGTTCACAAATGGCGAACCAATTAAAATTACAATTTCAGATAGGCCCGAATTTGGGACAAATCTAGCCAGGGCAACACATAAAACATGCCCGTTACGATTTACCTTATCTTCTCCGCGATTGGGCAATACGTTTTCTTCTTTGTCCGTCTGAAATGTGCGTACAGACTACAACGCAAAGATACATATAAGATATACACGATACACATGACCAGGCGAACTTTCTAAATCGTTACAACAACAGCGAACTTAATTAATAGTACTTCCTTTTCAAATCCAGCGATAGATAGACAGCTGGCGGGCGGGGCAGGAGGCGGAATGTCGCCCGATGGGCTACCCCAAGGCCGCGTACTTGGACCGCTGCTCTATTATTTTTCTCCTTTTTTCGCGTGGGTCGATCGTTCTTCCTTTTCAGCGTTGTTTTAAATTGGGAAAGGCT
This sequence comes from Melinopterus prodromus, assembly GCA_964023965.1. Taxonomy (NCBI): domain Eukaryota; kingdom Metazoa; phylum Arthropoda; class Insecta; order Coleoptera; family Scarabaeidae; genus Melinopterus; species Melinopterus prodromus. Next base: position 11,463,692 of record OZ030396.1, read on the forward strand.
TGGTGGCAAGGACTGGGTCATCGGGTCGCCGTTCGGGATCGAGTGTGACGAATGAATTCGTTGTGGTCGATCGTGGTTCTCCCGATCCGGATAATGGCAATTGCTGGGCCAGGTAACCTCGACGCAGATAGAAGTGGAAGATAACAATGTGCGGCTAATGAGAGAGTCATAAAGCACTTAATTGAAAGATCACCGGGGTTGCCCAACCGGCCAACGAGAGCGATTTTAATTGAATATTGCGTTTGTCATATCTCGCGGTTGGGAAACGGCCACCGCCTATCGGAGGCATTGCGGAACAAGTCCGTTTATGACGATTCCTGATTCACTGCGCTGATATTAGAGTCGTTCAGATCGCGTTTAGTTTATTCGTATCCGCTTCAGGTTTCAGTCGTATAACGTGCAAGAGAATAACAGTTGTTTGAAATACAAAACTATGGTCGGAAATTGTTATGATACAAAATATAAAATATAAGCAATTTGTGTCAAGATGTCCTACTGCCAGATGCTTGTTCTGCTAGGTCTACTCGTATTCCAGGCACAGCAATGATATGCAATTGTTTGGGTCTTTAAAATTTATGTATCATGGCCATTAATGGAGTTTTTTAATACAGGAATTTTGGAGTTTTTGAATTTTGTCTGATGTCTGTCACAGTTGAATTTCTCTGCAATGAAAAATATATAGAGCTGAAATTTTCCCCATTGTTAAGCCTAAATAAGACATTTTTTCGACTTGGAAAATTTAATGTCTTTAAGGGGAGGCTTTCATTTAATCGTTTCTTTCCTTTCATATTTTGAAACCTTGGAATGTATAAAATCAGGCCCTGAAAAAGTTTTTTGATTCTCGCATGTTTTGCCGTTTTATAGCCTATGGTATTCTCCGGTAAAAATTTCCTGCATTAAGGCGGCGTTAAGAGATTTAAATTCTTTAAATTGCTTTAAATTGGGAATGTGAAATTTTGATGCAGTACAGAGAACGTATAGATCTAGGTGCTTATGTTGATTAAATTAATATATTTCAATGACTTCATATAGAAGTGGAGTTTTAAAAAGTATCATGTTTCTACCTTCTCTTGTAGAGTTTTTTACACCGATACAACCGACGCGTTTTTCCAGGAACACGATCTTTCAAACTGGCATGCGCGATTACATTTGAATCGTTTAACAGATCGAGTTATTCTTTTTTCCCTTAGAGAAAATACTTTTATTTGGAGGCTGAACCTCATTATAAGTGAAACTTTTAGATAATTATATTATTTATAACGATTTGAAACCAAAAAAAGCTGTAAAAATCGATCTTAAAATTCAAACAGGTGCCATTTGTCAATTTTCAACTTTTCAACTAAATGTTGGTTTAGCCTCCAACTAATTTAATTTAGTTTCAAAGCGCGTTTGAAATGAAAAACTAACTCAAAGTTGAGCTACTTTTTAGGTCTCTACAGGAGAACCTCCCCTTAAATTCAGAATGTTTTTTAAACTATTTTTTTACGTAGTTTAGAAGAGTTTGTCAAAAGCACATCTAAAATATCCAGCCCCTCCTCCATATCTGACACTACAACTAAAATTTGAAAAAATTTATTTTATAACTGAGAATTTTAGACATAACATTTTAAACTACAAAAAAAGATCCATTTTAAAATATACACAGTGGGCAAAAAAAACGGTACCAATTGTTAATAGCTTGTATTTCCAATAATTTTTGGTGAATTCAAACATTTCTTTTAAAGACGAATTGCTTGTAGTGTAAAGATTAAAACCATACCATATTCGCAATAACAGAACGTTTCAATCCAAAGTTATGTTGCTTTATGTTTGGCTATCCAACATTTCCGATAACATCGTGTCAATTTAATGTGAAATGAAAGGTGTAATAAAATTAGCAGGTAATGACATTTGTTTTCTTTTGGTTAAAAGGGACAGTAGAGATTTTATAGCATCGTATACAGGATGATTTTTTTGTATACAGGGTGAAATTTTGAAACTTCGTTTTTTGCTGCTTTTACTGAATTTAGAAGTGGGATTGCGAATATGGTATGTTTTCAATCCTCACAACATAAGGAATTAGTTTTTCAAAGAAATTCTTGCTTGAATTTACTTAAAATCTTTGGAAATATGAGTAATTGAACATTTGTACCGCTTTTTTTTTGGCCCACAGTGTAGTGCACAACACTCGACCATTGTGCCTTGTCCGTTGATTTCTTACAACCTGACAACCGTATTGATTTCGCAGTTTGACATTAAACATTAATGACTGCAACTTTATTTGATATTATCTGCTACTATTTATGATTTTCTTATTTACATATTAATTTATTAATCTGACGTATTTATTTAGTTTTTGTAACGGGTATTGCTTGCATTTTCCCTTAACTTTCGTAGTGGTCGACGTATCTTCATTTTGAATTTTTATCGGTTTTGGTAATATTTCGGCTTGAACTTTTAAAGAATTGAAAAAGCAGAATCGTAGCTTACGTTCATATGAACGACAATCTGTTTCTACAATAAATACCGCTAAGACTGGCGAGAGAACGCGGCTGTATTACATTTCAATTATTTCGTAATTCAAGATGCCAATTGTACAGCCATTTTTTCCTGTTTATTTGCAGAAATCAGTTTTTTTTTATGTTAACGATATGTACTTAGAAGTAGCGACAAAACAAAGAGATTGCTATGTGACTATTATTAAGTATTGATTTGAAACATTTTGTCAGAATATGTAAACACAGTTAAAACCATTAAAGGTAAACACCTTTATCTTCTTTCAGCCTGAAATAATTTTCCTTTAAATTTCAAATTTTGTAAGTAAATTAATTTATATCCATTTTCTTTATATATCAGTACTTATATTCTGTATGTCTACATTTACATACTTTTCAAATGTTTCATTAGAGCTAGACCGACCAACAAAACAATCCAAAACAATTCATAATGAGCAAATTTTGTATCAATTCTCTCATTTTCTCATTTTCTCTCACAAATTATAAATAAAGGTGTATTACTTGTTTTGGTAATGTATATGAATGAATTGTTTTTGTTATAACTACGGTACGTGATAAAATATGTTTGATCATGTACTCAAAGAAGTAAAGTGTTGAGTGCAAAAAAGAATGTAAGATAGGTAGTGATACTTTTCTGTAACAGATATGTCAAAAACGACATCTTTTATCTGTAATTTGGTGTCTTGCTTTCACGATTGTATGAACTAATAGCTGAGAAAAAAACTCAGAACTTTTAGGTGTCTTGCGAGTAGAACTGATTCCCCAAAAAAACTTAGTCCATCTAATAAGCGAGACGTGTGACATTTTGGGGATTATCTTTGTATCATATGTGTTTAATATAGATACAAAAAAATAAGCTTCTATTTCAACAAAAAAGACGTCGACCTTTTCCTAGAATGACATTTTAAACGAACTAAATACTGTAAACGCTGCGCATAGTTAACAACGACAGCAGAAGTGAATACTTCTGCTGTCGTTTCAGTACATTCGAAACAATATAAAGATAACATTAGAGAGGAAACGGAATTGAATAGCATCCACTACAGTACAGATACTAGATCAAAGCATAGAAAGTAACAGCTCGAGTAGGTATATTTCCCCGTAAAAGTAGAAAACATTGAGATCGAACGCGAACAGCAGCGCCGCAACAATTATCAAGAATCGGTTTCGTGTCAATTTTATGAGACTAGGAAGGAGCTGTCCGGGCGTTCGGGCGTTCGCGAAGAGTAACTCGAGCGACCTTCACGGAGTGGAAAGTGGTGCCGCAGGGCACGGCGTGGCTCAGGGCCTTGGGTCCCGTTACCAGCAGAATACCGGAGTATTGCGGACTCCCGAGTCCGCCGCGAACAACAACGATTTATTATTTCCTCCGTCTAAATGTCCGTAAATGCGCCGGCGAGCGCGGTGTTGAAACGCCGCTTCAATTTTATTTTTATCCATTTGTACGACGGCGAGAGACTTTTTTAATTATAACGCGTTGCGAGACACCTCTGGCACCGCAACTGCTGCTGTTCGCCGACGTTTTGTTTGATTGTTTTCCCGTTCGTTTACGCTATTTGTCAAAATTGCGTGAACGCTATATCTAGGCCGGGTGTTATGGATAGTTTAGTTAAGTGTCGATATCTTTATAGGATTTATGGTTTTGTAATTAGAGTTTCTCAATTCTGCCTGATTATTTTTTTCGTAATTTAAGAAGATTATTCTAGAGGGGTATTTGGATTAACACAGACATACGAACGAGAAAAATTTCAGTCTACTTTTTCAAGCAATTGATTATACAGTTTAGTGTTATGTGTTGTTTAATATGCAAGTTTATTATTGTTGGTAAACATAAGAAAGGAAATGGCTCTCAACTTTGAACATATTTTATTTTTATTTTATTATTTATTTTTAGCTGAACAACAACAACAACAATGCCAAAACTAGCACCAAATGTAAATAAATGAAACTATCTGCAAAATAGAGAAGCATTTTCTTTCGTTTTTCAATAATTATCGACCTTTGCATCATGGACCTTTCCGAATACATTAAGGTATCGTATCCCTAAAAAATGTGTTGAAAATATAGTATTGAAATATCTATACCAACAAACTCTATATCCTCTATAATATTAAAAATTTCTCTGGTACCAGCTATCTTTTCTGAGTAACATACATTTTCATATACATACAATTCAGCATTTTACATTTAAAAATGGGTATTTTATTTTTTATAAATAGAGTTAAAGGTATTTAAAATTAAATATTTTAAAATTTTAAATATTCATATTTTATTGTTTACAATATATTATTATACCTTTATAACATCATATTATAAAATCTACTATAAGACAGTATTATAACATTTCATATACTGTAGTTAACATAATATGCATATTGGAATACTTATAATTCAATATTCTTGGCACAAAATGGTTATACAGTTTTCTCAGTGTTTGTTTGTAGTTTGTATCACGTATAACGTTTTGGGTAACATATTGTACCGAATTCTGGTCGTGTCAATAAGAATACCGTATACTTTTTGAGGAACATATTTTTGTTGGTAAAAGTAGATTAACTTTTACACAATTAGATTTTATCTCAACCTTACTAAGTTGATAGTAACTACGGTGCTACCACCTAGATTGCAATTATTGTAACCAGTAACTAAATATAGTAGCCAGAATTTCTAAATGTATATAAAACTAACGACACAAGGTAGAAAAAGAGATGTTATACTCGTTTTATAAGACATCTTGGCACAGTCGTTCAATTTTGGCACTCGCCGCTGCGCTTCTCGTGCCCCAAACAACTCATGTTGAACATGTCAATTTTGCGATTTGTATTAGCAACCAACAAAATTCTCTAAGTAGGCAGAATTAAAACGTTGACCATACCAAAAAGCCTATCTTACACATCCTCACACAGTTGTCACAATATTTTTTCTTTCAGGAAGCTCAAGGTTCATACTTTATTCCAGTCTACTTAGAGAATTACAACGTATTGTTATTTTGGAGACCACTAGAAGGACGAGAGTGATTTTTTGACACTTTGAGTCTACTTTCTTTAAGCAAAATAACATGATGAAGGAAAATACCCAAAGAGCAGTGGGTCTCCCCGGAAAGACAAAGTTGACATAATTTTGCTCAATATTGTGATGACTCCCATAACAAGTCATTGATGCACCTTGTAAATCGAAATTACAAATAATGCACCACCAGATAATTGACACAATAATAAGCCTTATACAAAGTAGTAGGGGAAAATTCAAAGAAAACAATGTAAAAATTAGTAGAGTTTATAAATGAAATGACTACCATCTAGACATCCGCGGAAACCGCGTTGAGGACTTTGAAGTAGTCGACGTTTCGAGCTTTGTTGCAAGAAGCATCTTCAGGACTAGATATCAAACCAAGTGCTAAGAAGATAATCATCTAATTCTAAATCAGATTTTGAACTCGTTTCAGGGCTTTTTACAGTATATTCAGGTACTCATACGGCATATGAACATGACTCTGAAATAACATCTAATTATTGTCGGTCGAACTGCAAAACTTCGTAGTTATGTGCGATTTCAGCAAAGGCATTCAAAACATTCCTCAAAAGTAACTACTGTCATTTTATCACACAAAATGCATTTCCAGAGAAAATTATATATTTTTAATTGTTTATTAACGAAATAAATTTAAAATAAGCACCAAAATACTTTGTTTTTGCATATTGAACTATTGAGTACAACATAGTCAGATGCTTTTGTTATTTCCCCATCCTTTTTCCTTGTAAGCGCCAAAACGTCAGATGGCTTGCCCACAGCTACGCGAATAAAATTTAATTCAGCAAACCACAAACTTCCTGAAAAAAAAAATGTGCGGAATGTGGTTATTATGAGTCCACCTTTCTAAGACAATTGTTTAACGCATTCCAACGTCCATGCAAACAAGCAAAAGAATAAAAGCGTTGGCAAAACGCGAGAGCTTTAGAGTTGCATAACTACCCGAAGAACCGTAACGAATAGCTGTTGTCGCCATTTCTGTGTGCATTTCCTACAAGAAACCACCGGACGCGGCAGTATAATTTCTGATTTTCTGTGTCCGAGCGCGCGCACAGTATACGGCGGTCCGGCCTGCACGGTGAGGGAGAAAAAATGATAATGGGCCCCGGTTGTTGCGCGGAGCTTATTAATAACTGCAAATCGGGACAGAGTTAAACAAAGCGTGTAAATTTTGCCGTCGTGTTCGTCTTATTCGCGATTGTAATTCATGAGTTATGCCGCCGACATAAACCAGGATTGTATTACATTAGGAAGTGTCCTTTCTAACTACTGCAATGATATTAATGAGCGCTATAGCTTATTATCATGACGGAAAATTATATTTGATTAGATTTTATGTGTATGATTTAAATTTAAATGAAAAGTTCTTGCATTTAAATGATTAGCTCTGCCGCAGTTATTCATTTAATTAGTGCTATTATGTATTTGGTTTAATCTGATTAAGATAGTTTTGAACATCTTTTGTTGCATTTGCCTGATTTCATCATACAAATGTGTCTTTCCATTCTTGTAGGTTTTAAAGAAAAAGTTTTTTATTGAAAGTTCGAGAGGATAAAATTTCCTACAAAATTACTTATACAATTTTTTTTCTTCAAACTAATACTTTGCAAGTTACACGTAAACAATAGAAGGATTTTTTGTGGAAACAACTTGAGGGAAGCATTCGATTTTATTACTTGAGTGCATAAAACTATTTTTGGTATGTTAATTGGTCGATATTTGATAAAAAACAGCTCGCAAATGCCGATTTTCCACGTTTAAAAAAATCGTTCTAGGTATTGTTCGGCAAAGATGTATATAACAGTTTTGTAGCAAATTGTATCATTTCAAATTTTAAATAAAATAAAATCTCAAATTAATGTTTTGTTAATAGAAACTTGGAATTTGTTAGCCCTTTCACTGCGGCGGTAGCTTTTTGCTTACTTGTTTTTACGTGAAATAAGAAATAAACTCGACCGCACTAGTTGGCGAGTATATTCGTCAAGAGCAGTGAAACGGATGATTTTTTTAAAATTAATGGTGCGATCTATTAAACGTCGTTGCTATCTTGAAATTTGTAACAGAATGTTAGCTTATTTTATATTCAGAGTATTTTATGCATTCTACTTATTTGAATCTGAGAGCATTTGTTTAAGCATTACTTCATAGCCACATGGAGAAGTTCATAGCCTCATTTATAATCATTATTCTTATGTGATGTGTGAGTGTTTATATAAATATTGTTCTTATTGCTGCTTATTATATATGTATAAACCGGGTGGTCGTTTTAACTTGAGACTCCTAAATATCTCAAAAAAATGCAGGGTACGACGAAACTGTCTTAAATAAACTTGTAGAACGCAAAAGGGGAAATGAGATGGCGATACCTGTTTCATTGCAGATGGCGCTGCAATCGTTGAAAATGAGGTTAACTTCATTTTTTAAAATGTGAATACCCAACTTTTTATCAAATTATGATTTTACGCTAAATAAGAACAATCTTTTAAAGTCTGAACATTTTTCTCGTACGATGCTTCTATCAAAAGTTATTGACGATGGAAGTTTGTGGCGTCTGCTGTAGTTACAACCGCTGCCACTGCATGGGATGCGCTCGCCGTCTGGCAGTCAAAACGACGACTGTCATGTCTACTCATGGTACTACCTAGGACTCGACCTTAGTATTTTTCATCGTGTATCAATAGGTGCAACATGACGCAACATACCAAACATTAGACGCTGCTAGGTGTTCTCTACACAGGGAAACGAACACCCACATGATGCACATGATACACCGAAAACACAAGGCGCCTATCAGAGCAACAAACAGGTCTCAACATGGCTGTTTGTTGCTCTAATGGCCGGCTTGTGTTTTCGGTCACGTTTTTACAATTTTAACTATTTACGGCAGCGTTTAGACTGCCCTAATATGGGAATCGACGCCAGTTTTATGTGTTTGATGTATTATTCATAGTTCCTAGTTTGTACGCCCTTGATGATGCTAGCGATTTGTTGGTGAAAATTTTGCTATAATAAACATCTTGGCACGCTTGAGGCAATTTGGCGAAACAAAAGGCATTTATTAGATTTTTATTTATTTATTCGTTTAGTTATTACCAGAATTTATAGAATTACTTAATTACGTAAATTGTTCTTATGTAATGTCCTTAATAAATTGATTAATGTGCGCTTGTAGATTTTTCTGCCAATACATATTAAATCCTTTTACACCAACTATTTCAGTGTACTAACATGAACCAAAAAATTTTGATTCATAATATTTCTTTAAATACAGTAGATCCACGATATCCGAGCCTTTGCCGGATAATCGAAAACACGGATAATCCAAAAATCTCATGGTTATCTTTTTAATATTGTAATATGTAACTTATTTGGATAAATACAATTGCATATATGTATAATGTCAAAGGAAGAAAATAAACTTAGTAACAAAGAGAGAGAAGCACCGCCACTTTTTAACTGATTGTGAATTTTTTGAATCAATAAATGCCGTGCAATGAGAATCCGCCGCACGGATTAACCGCTCACGGATAATCGAGACTCTACTGTACAAATAAATATATCATGATTAACTCAATAATATCATTAATATTATTCAAGCATAGAATTGTTTTCCAAACAAAATGTAATGTTTTCAGAATAAACCATATATTATCTAGTTCAAAAGTTGCGACCTATTTATTTTACCAAAACATTTATTTGCCCTAAAATTATACATACTATTAACGAACAAATAGTAGCAAACAAATTGGTACTTTGCTACAAATACAGAAAAGCTATTTGGTTCTAACAAATATCTTTTTGCTAATATTCTTTTTCGTGATTACTGACATTCAGGATAAGCACCTAGATCCTTAAGACCCAGTTCTACCGCTCCCAAAACGCATTCTCGATTAGAGGTGTTATTTATTGTTAAAAGTTTATGAAATTTTCAGGGTAACTTCTTAGATATATAAGGACTTTGGCTGGGGGTATTTTTTTTCTTTTGCAAGTTAAACATTAATTTTCCTACTACATTTTAGTTTTTTTTTTCAAATATAAAACCCCCAGCCAAACTTACAATACAAAAATAGATTTTTTATTTAAATACAATTTTAACCCAAACATTATATTTGTTCCGCTAATCGATAAAAGCGATAATTTTCAAAAGTGTATTTAGTTGCCTATATTGCGGCTGTGCTGTGTAGACAGCAGACGTGATGAGTTTCAAGCACCGCATATAACCACGCCACGCCCACTGCGATTTTTAGACTGTTTACAAGTGTACATTGACTGGCGGGACCAAGTTCTCGCATTTTAAATATTATTATGCCCTCAGTGAAACGGAGCGTTATTTTGTGAATCTGGACAGAATTATAGTATATTATTTGACGAGCACATAATTAAGGATATAAATCGCGAGCATGATGTTTACGCGAGCGTGTAATCATGCGAGCGATTTATATCCGTTATGTCCGAGTCAAATACGACGTTTTATCTACGACTCCTAAATTCCATTTTATGCAAAATACTTTAAATGTTTTTGTCAATGATGGCGAGGCGAACTGTCAAATAACTGTCATCCACGTAGGTTTTGACAGAGTTTGACACTAGCGTTGTATAATGATGACAGTTCGTTCAAATAATGAGGTCATTATTTGAACGAACTGTCATGATTATACAACGCTAGTGTCATTATAATCATTGGCGCGTATAATGATGGGGATTATATAGTTATAGATACGTATGCAATGAACTTATTATATGTGAGTCGTAGATAAAAGTGTTTATTTTCTACTATTATTCGGTTTGATTTTCCTTTTTTTTTAGTAGTGCTATAAATAGTATTTCTATGTAGCTTTGCTTTGGTTTTAGTACTATCAAATCAGGCAATAGATCAGAGATAGCTAGTTATCCACAAAATAATAATTTTGAAACATTATGAAACATTAGTAGTAACCATAACTGACAGTGATCGGTTTAGTTTAACATTTTTAATCTTTAAATACCCGGAAATTTAAATCAACGTAAAAAATTTAACATTTTGAATTTTTATTTTAGAAGTTTGGATGCTGTGGGATGTATATATGTAAATCGTTTGGGGTACTTTGGCCTATGTATGTACTACGTTTTTTTTCTTCGTGTGTCACTTTCGTGCGTTCGTTCGATATCTATCATGTTTATGGATGTATTGGGTCCTAATTGCTACATTTTAATTAATTCCTTTTTAAATTGAAGTCCATAATTCAACGATGAATTAATACATTTTTTGTCAATTTACTATACTGTATGTACCTATGTCACCCTGTTAAAAAGATTAAATATTATAATAGCGAGCGCGCTCTCTCTAAATTAAAATAGCATCAATATATTTTGTTTTACCGTCTGGCAGCCGCCAGCCAGCTGTATGCAGTCCGGGATGCATATGCGACCCTGATGAGTGAGAACACAGATTACATTGTAACTTGAGCGAAAGCGAAAGCGCCTTCGCGCGGCGACATACTGGCGGAGTATTTCCCCTTCGAATGTACTCGCGTCAACTATGCTCCGCCTTTGCCTGCTTCCTCTAAACCCCCCAACCCCCCTTATCGTAAAACTGTGGCCTGGTTGACGTTGGTGGGGGATAGGCTGACCACTCCCAGCAAAAAAAAAACATCGCAACCAAATATTTCGTTTCGAAGTTGCGATGTTTTTAAAACGGAGCCTTAAAAGTATAATGATTCATATAAAATAATACGTACCCAACATAAACAAAAACATTATTTTGTTTATTAATTTTTAAGTAAAACGCAAGCGTTGCTTTCAGTTTAGTTAACTAAATTTACAATTATGACTACATGCTTCACACAACCAAATATCTGACCGATAGTTTACAAACTACAATTAATTATTTGTTTGCCCAATGTTATTAAATCCCATGAATCGCTTAAGTAGTAAATTTCCGACGGTTACCACAAGGCAGCAATTTCATAATTTATAATTGATCAATGATCGAGCATCTGGCTGTGTTGCAATTCGGTCTCGTTATATATCCAAGGGAAAAAATGCAAATCTCCGCAAAATCTGCAGTATATTCAGGTTGCGTAACCGTTAGGAAGGTATTTACATTGCAAGTGAATATCATTTTTGTGCAGTTTTTTTTTCACACCTTTCAATGCCGCTCTGCGGTTAAACTCAGAACAAGAATATTGCAATCGATCATAGGAAACCAACGTGTGGTGAGACAGTTGGGCAATTTGGGCATACACCTACACAAAAATAAATATAAACTTGTTTGGTAACAGAAGTTTTAACATCCAGTAACTGTTTGAGTTACTGTCGTTTGAGTTGGACAAAATATAGACATAAATTGAGACACATTGTGTTCGTTTTCACAGTTTTGTTTTGCTATGAATTAATAGAAAAGTAATGAATAAATAGGAAAAATGTTTATACAATAAATTTCATTAAAATCAAAATTTCAGTGTTAGAGTTATTTTTATTGATTTACACATTTTCGCAGGCCTGTATAAAGAATGTCTGGTATTTCTTTTTGTGATGATGTAAGTCAAAACCAATAAATTCATGTTTCAATGCGGTTTGTTAGCGCAGAGCTTTACTTTCTTCAAACAGTTAATTTTTATTTAGCAAAATGGTATTAAAGAGAACCATTATTCGGCAGAAAAAATATTGAATGAAAAACAATGTTACATCAAACGACAGTAAATTTGTGGAAATAAAAGCTGATAATTAATATATTACGGATATTCACGTTATGGTATACAATTCATCCAAAGAAGTTTACCACTATTTTTTTATTATTAATTTACGTAAAACAAATTCGTTAACATTTTCATCGAATAAATGTGGCCCAATTAATGCCGTATTGGATAGCTATGTCTAGAGAGTGTAAAATGTGGATTGACATCTTTCCAGTAAATATACTCCGACAAAAACAATACCATTTGTTGAAAAGGTGCATTCGTTCGAAAATTTCGGATATTTAATACATATTTCGTTACCAATATACAGATTGAAATCCAAGCGTTTGGTATAATCGCCGGCAGCCAAAGTCTGCCTAACTCGGGGTCTAAATGGTTTAATTTTATTTACTTAGTAAATTCTGGACATACGCGATTTACTAATTTCAATTTGTAATGCTCTTCCTCGAAGGGATAATTTTGAAATTTTTTGAACGAAATGTAATGCCATTAGAGAAGCACTCGCCTTTCTTATTCAAGTTCGTTTTCAGCTTCTATATGGTTACTATAGAACCTCAATATTATAATAGGGTCATGACAAAAAAACGTCACTGGCTTAACATTTTTTAAATTTTTGTTACTACTACATATTTCATGAATAAAATTTGTTTTTTATGGTTACATAACTTGTTTTGAACTTAAAAAGATTTATGTGTAAAAATGTAAATCATCAATTATGTTCTATAGTTAGAGTACAGAGTTTGCGCTATTGAGGAGTTTAAACATATTCGTCGCATTACTTAAATGGAGAAATACAGGGTCTCCCATGACGAGCTGCTATTAGAATTATATGGAGAACCAAATGAATTGGGAGATTGAAAATTTGTGGATTTATATTGTTGGACACGATCGTCTCAACTAAAATATTTTGAGTTTTCAGTTACTTCCGGTTACACCGGAAATTATGTTTACTTTAATATTTCAAATGGAAAACAACGCACTTTTGAAATTTTCCTATACCTATACCTAACATGCGTCATTTTTTAAATAATCATTTTTGTCATTAAATAATGACAGCTGCACGGTTACTTTCAATTACTTTTCTACAAGTTATACAGGCTGTTCAAATTACAAGATCAATGTTGAATCCGAAAAAAGTATTAAAAGTTGATTTTTTCAAATGGCAACCCTAACTTATGAATACATTTCTCAATTCTATGGAAAATTTTTATATCAACTTGTGTACAATGTCCTATACCTAAAATGTACTTGTGCCTACCTACGGAAATCGTTTTTTTTTTTTCAGGAGAAAATAAAAGATGGAGTTCGAGCTGCTGTCAATGGGTGTGCTAACTCTATCAGGGACGCCACCAACAATAATATATAACGGCAACGTTTTTGTATAGTTACTGAAATAGAGTTAACCAGTTTTTACAAAATTACTTTACGATTTAGTTTTATTTTTAATATTGTGTTATATTGTAGGCTTATAATTTAATAAAATATAAATTATGAATAACAATGAAAAATGACCTAAAAAAACTTGTTTATTAAAGTTCTGTTTATTACAAATTTTTCAGCTGTTTTCAAAAGCAATCTAGATTTGGTAATGATTGCAATTTCTACTGTTTTAAAAATCGATTTCAGTAGGTACAAGTAAATTTTAGGTATAGTAGGACATTGTACAGAAAATTGATCTAAAATTTTCCATAGAATTGAGAAATATATTCATGTTAGGGTTGCTATTTGAAAAAATCGAATTTTAGTACTTTTCGCGATTTCAACTTTGATCTTATAATTCGAACACCTTGTATACCTTTTAGAAGAGATCTACCGATATGCCGATAATGCGTTACCTTCACAACAATTTTGCCAACTTTTTCCCAACGATCACTGGGGATAGTTTATAAGTAATTGAAAGTAACCGTGCAGCTGTCATTTTTATTGACAAAATTTAATATCTCAAAAATGACACATGTTAGGTATAGGGAATGTAACATAATATTGTTCTAAAATTAAAAGAAGATTTAAAAAATGTGATAAAATACAAGGATATCCTTTTGAAAGGAAGTAACCAAAAACTAAAAATATTTTAGTTGGGACGAGCGTGTCCAACAATATAAGTTAGGGAATGTAACATAAGATTGATCTAAAATTTAATGAAGATTTCAAAAATACGATAAAATACAGTTGTTCCATTTGAAATATATAAGTTGACATCATTTCCGGTGTAACCGGAAGTCAGCAAAAACTCAAAATATTTTTAGTTGAGACGATCGTATCCAACAATATAAGTTTACAAATTTTCAATCTCTCATTTCATTTGATGCTCCATATACATCTACAGGGTCTCGTCGTGGGAGACCTTGTATAAAGAAAAATAAGCAAATATATAGCTCAATCCGTGGACATAGTGTATAGTAATTAAAAACGTCAGCAACTACTAGAAACGTTACGTGTCATTCACATCAGACGTCAACCGTCTTCATAACCGGAACATGTCAAATAAAGACATTTTTTATACAGTTTATGTACGTTTTTTTTGCAAAAGATTTTTTACTCAAGATGAGCTTGAATTTGGCAATATGCGATCCAGAGTACGATTACAGCAGTAAGCTCTGCTTTATAGCGCACTGGTATTCCTACGAATATGAAACCTTGAAGCACTTCGACGTAAAGTTTTACCCGTACGACAATACCATAGAGCTGTACGATCGAGACACAAATCGCATCTACCTGAAACGTTCCTCGGCCGAAAATATCAACAGGCGCGATTTTTTCGTTGGCAATACCGTCAGAGTATACTGCAGAGATCTGGAACTGGTCGCCTATGGAGATGGCTATACGCAGAAGATCGTCAGCAAGAGCATGGAGCACACTTTACTCCTGGTCAAGCCAGGCATGGTCGATAGATTAGGCACTGTCGTCAACGAGCTGAAAGACGAAAAGTTCAAGATCTACAAAATGCGCATGGTCCACTTTACAAGACGCGAAGCCTTGGACTTCTATTCATCAAGAAAGGACGACGTCACTTTGCCATACACAATCGAGCATGTCATCTCCGGTCCATGCGTCGGAATGGAAATCGTCGGTTTCGACGCACTTCACCGGTTGCTGGAGCTGTTGGGTCCTCGGAATCCGGTCGAAGCAAGAAGGACTCATCCGAACTCCCTTAGAGCAAAGTACGGCAATACAAAAGCTGACAATGCTTTCCACGCACCAGCCGATTTACACCACGCTGTTAAAGAAGCGTGTTACTTCTTTCCAAAAGACGAAAGTATGCCTGAACCAAGACACACACTTGTACTGAAAAACAGCACTTGCTGTGTTGTAAAACCTCATGTGATATACACCGGTAATTTTGGTAATATCCTTAAGACCATCCAGGATAATCCGTTGTTCAAGATAACCGCGCTCAAAATGGTGTTCTTCAACAACCCTGACATTGAGGAGTTCTTAGAGGTGTACAGGAATGTTGTTGCTGATGTAAGCATGCTGTGCGAGAGCATGCAGGAAGGGCCTTGCGTCGCTATGGAGATATGCGGGAAGAGGGACGACATCAACGTTTATAAGGAGTTTAGGGAATTCGCTGGGCCGCTTCACTCTGGAATGGCGAAGCAAGTGCGGCCTAATTCTCTTAGGGCACTTTACGGAATAAATAAATACAAGAATGCCGTCCATTGTACTGACCTCGAAGAGGATATACACCTCGAGCTGGATTACCTATTTAATCTGCTTGACTGATAATCTTCTTGTGTAACCTTAAATCTCCTGTTTAACGGTTATTTTTTGTTGTTTTGTGTCAGTTTTTGCATTATTTTGTTTAATAAATCTAGTCATCGTGGACTATTGAATAACATAATTATTAGTATATTTTGTACCAAGCCGAGAAAGTGGTTCTTTTCTGGGCCGAGAGAAGAGTTGCACAGGCGAACGTAGCGAGCCTGGGCACTACTAGAGGCCCGGAAAAGCACTTTCTGTGCACATAATTCTTTATCCTACACAACAATATCGTAATAAAATCACCCGTTTGTAAAGACTGACATATTGGCTTTCGACAAATAAAATCTATTGACGTTCTAATCACAAATGTCCAACCGAATCGAAAACTGTGTTTTGATTGGACAGAGTTATTGCATTTTTGTGGCTAGCGCAGAAAAGTGTTCATTACAGGTCGGGCTGGGGCTGGGTGGTAAATAGCATCTTTCGAGTCTCCATAGGAACGCGAAAATGATATTTTCCCATCGTGTAGGGTAAAAAATAATTTTTCCCAAAGGTGAAATAGTTATTTATGTACCAAGGGCATTACACGGATATTTACGGCCCGAGGGTATAAACATCAAGTAATGCCCGAGGTGCATATAAATTCTATGTCCTACAAAGGCTTTGTTCCTCCGTTTGAATAATATTAAAAAATATTTTGACGTTATCAAGTGACATGCGTATCTACGGAGTTGAATAACAATACAAACAATTCGGAGTTGAGTGACAATACGGACAATTAATTGTCAAACTTATAACCTTAATCGCCAATAATTGACATTGCCGAGTGACAGTACAGAAAATTAATTGTCAAACTAATAACCTTAATCGCCAATAATTGATATTGATGACTTAAAATTTACAAGTTCAATGACAAACTTAATCGCAAAAATAAAAGTACGACACTGTAACTGACAAAATATACCATGAAAGCGATTCGGGAAACGATACGATAAAATTAAGGGTTAATTTTGTATAATTTATTGAAATATTTTTTGCTATTTAACGTCGACCGGTCAGATGACATTAGAAATACCCGCTCTAATGTAAACTTAGTCCGCTACAATGTGGTATTTTTACTTTTTGCGATGCGAGTGAGTGAGTTTCGAGAATGACGATTAAAATTTGACAGCACAATTTTTCAATGGCTTTTAATTAATAACATTTTCCTATTAACTATGACACTAAACATTATAATATGTTACTACTGAACCCATAAGCTATAGATTGATATCAGTTTCATTGATTGCAATTATTATTACAACGTATATCAAAAAATCTAGAATGACTGGACTACATCAAAATTGTGCAAGTAGAATTAAATTGAAGGAAGCTATATCAACACCATCAGAAATTTAAATGAGAAGTAGAAAAACAGCTTCTTATATCTTTGCAATGTTTATTAGATATACTATGTGAACATGTTTCGACAGTTCATACTGTCATCCTCAGCACATAATAGTCAAATCCGACACTTCGCAAACCAACTATTAAATGAGAAGTGACGAGAGCAACTGCTTAAGTACTTTGTTTAAACATTAAGATGAAATTATGTCATTTTAACACATGGTTATGACAGGTTAGTAAGTATGGGTTACTACAACTTGATACAGCAAAAAAATAATGAAAAAAGTGTAAATAGTGACGTATTTTCAGTAATAATATAACAAGAGAGTGAGAATAAATTGAAAATAATTTGACAGATTGTTTGAAAACTTGTTGCCAGGCAATAGTCACGAGAGCCCGCAGGGCTCGAGTGGCTATTGCCAAATGGCAACAAGTTTGAACAAAATCTGTCAAATTATTTTCTAATTTATGGAACTCTCGAGTTATATTTGCCTAGATTATTTTTTATTCGCAAATTTTTACAATAAAAAAGATCAATAAAACTATCATAAAATTATTGAAAAATGTAATTTAATTAATTATTACTTACAATGTATGAAAATATCGTTGACACATTGTGAATATATTAAAAGAATTAACAATTTAAATTAGTACAATGAAAAACGCAATTATTAAAAATATTTCGAGACTCATTATTTATTGAGGATTTGGAATTGCTTGTTATATTAAGTGTTTCCTCCTGCGTATTTTCTCTAAGACAAGTATTTGACAGTTGCTAGGCAAATAAAAGCTACAGTGATTATTCCCGAGAATAATCACAAGAGATTTATTCCCACTATAATAATGACATAATTGGCTGAAACTTACCCTTGTGACAAATAAAGAAGCATTTCATTGGTTTTAAGAAACGTCAAAAAATAATCAAAAGCATGACATGTTAGGAATTTCTAAAAACAACAAATTCGTTTTTGAGATCAATTTAGACTTCCGCATCAACATGTTCACAAAATTGAATGTTTTACATTATCAAAAAAATCGAACAATCGGGTCGAGTATTAAAAAGATATCATTAATTCAATATCATTATTATTATACAGGGTCCTGCAACTCAGCTCCCGTCTTCTGTAGTTCAGTTACTAATTAAGCTGAGAGTTTGATATTTTGCAGGCTTACCCTGTACTTCAAGGTGCATTTCAAGAAATTAGTTTTGATTATACAGGCTGTCCCAAAAATGTGCAATGCCATGGTAATATATTTTTTTAAATTGCATGCTATATATTTTTGTACACATTTCGAAATCTTTTATGGTTGCCTACATACCATCAAAATTTTATTGAAATCGGTTGAGTGACTGCAGCTCAAGAAAATAAAAACAAAGAAAAATTAATTTTGCATCGTTGTAACGATGTAACATGTAACGAATAATGTGCTGGAGGTCCATCATCTTGCAGCCGCATTTCCGCCCTTACCGCTATAGGTAAATTTTCCATTATATTTGGCAATTGAACAACTACATAATTAAGTACACTCAAATCTAAAATACTTCTCTGCGTTATATTTTACGAAATAAATTGTTTTTCAATGCCACATACGATATTTATTACCTAAAATTGCTGTTGGAAACCTTAAAAAATGAGTTTTTGGCGAATAACGTTTAAAATATTGGGAAATGTTATAGGGTTGTATTTAGAAACAATGTTTATTTTTTAATTCTGCATTGCTTTACCTAAAAAAATGTATGGATTCCAATTTAAAATAAGAACAATAACACGTCGTGATGTTTGACAAGTTTAACACTAGAGTTTGGGCACCCTGTATAATTTTAATCAATGACACTAGATCTAACAGTACTAGATCTAACTTAGTAAGCACGTCGCACAATTTTATTAACAAGGTGCAAATTGTGGTTTTTGTTGATTTTTAAAGCCAACGATGCAAAATCTATTTTTTTTGTTATTATTTTTTTGCGCTGCAGTCACTCAACCGATTTCAATAAAATTGTGGTGGTATGTAGGCAACCACAAAAAGCTTCCAAATGTGTAAAAAAAATATATAGAGTGCAATTTAAAAAAAAATATTATCATGACGTTGCACATTTTTAGGACAGCCTGTATAATCAAAAATAATTTCTTGAATTGTATCTTGAAGTACAGGGTAAGCCTGCAAAATCTCAAACTCTTAGCTTAATTAGTAACAGAGCTACAGAAGACGGGAGCTGAGTTGCAGGACCCTGTATATTTCTATAGAACAAAATCTATAACACCCAGTGCAGAAATCTGCGGCGCTGTAAGTGATCTTTTGGCTTAAGTTCTTGCGCTGATGTGTGTAACTTCCATTTGGCCACCGAGTTCCTATGATTTAACCCAGTGAACTCCTTTTCTCTAAGACATTATAAAAGAAATGTTTTATATCATCAACCGTAAGGTTCAATAAACGGAAAACGTTACTTTTATGGGAGTTTCTCAATAAATTGTTAGATTTTTTGTATTTCTTCGGATGAAATGATACATGAACATGAAATATAAAAGAAAACCAACTAGGAAGTAGGGATGCGCCTATAAAAGTAAATATGATACCTTGACGTTTGCTAAACGTCTCAGGTGTGTCAATTATGAATACAGATTGAATATACTCTTGATTATATATTAGGTTCAGATGGACAAAACGTAATGACATAGAAGCACTTATTATAATATACTTATTATAATTTCCCCTACATTTTGTTTACAATATTCGTCCTATCCAGTCATATCAACAATAAAACTACGAACGGATGTATTAGATAATTATTGCCTCAAAGCCTAATCATCGAAATCGGTTTCACTTTCAAATCTATTCTTAGGAATTCCTACACGTCGCAAGATGGCGTTCCCGGCAGATAAGAATCGGCTTTATATTCGTCAAGTCACCTAGCAACGCTCCGCCAATATTTATTTACACCCGAACGCAGCACGTAACTAGGTTAGAATTTAAAAATGGCGTTTCAAGGCGACAGCTTTTTGATCGGCTATCTCGAAATGGAATTATTCGTCATCTTTCCCCATTGCGCTAGGCGTGGATCCAACTTGGATACGAGAGAAAAAAAATAATAATTAAAAGTGCCGCGTTTGATAATTACCTAACCATGCTGACGTGTAATTTCGGTGTGCTGGACCTACCTTACGCCGAATGCAAAAGCAAGGTTTTGGCATGTCACTTTTTTACGGAGAGTGGCTTTATTGATTTTGATAGACAAGTATGTTCTTTGTGCGATCGAAACCAATTACTTGTTTCGCGTGTTTTGTTTAGCTCGCGGCTCCTGGAAAGAAATGCGCCGTATCGACTTACCTAATTTAGATTTTTTCCAGTGTCATAACATTGCTTGCCCGCATAGCGTGTACGCGATCAGCGATAATTATCGGGCTTATTTTCTTGCAATGAATTGGAAATCATAACGTTGAAGTTGCAAGTGGTAATTATATGATAAACATAATAGTATGTTGTGAACTACGATATTTAAATTGTCTAAACAAATAGTTTTTTTGTCGAGGTTGTCTCTGATGGTAATTCGAGTCTTAATATGGAAAGATTATTAGCATAAGTAGTGATGGGCATAATCGTATTATTTATAGAATCGATTATTAACATTCGAGTGATTTGCAAAATCGTATGATTTGGTTCTCGAGATATTCTCGATTAATAAACGATTTTTAAAAATCGATTTTTAATAATCGATTTTTCATAACCGATTTTAAAAATCGATTTTTGATAATCGATTTTAATAATCGATGACTGGAATCGATTTTTCAAAATCGATTATTCGAATCGATTCTTCAAAATTGATTATTAATAATCGATTATTAAAAATCGATTATTAATAATCGTATTTTAATAATGAATTTTTAATAATTAATTTTTAATAAACGATTTTGGTCCATTCGAATTAATTTATCGATTATTAAAAAATAATTCGAAAATTAATGATAATTGATTGTATGTTGAAATTGAAATATTAGAATTTAGCATTGAAGCAGGCTTCGCCAAATTTTACGTTTGTCACCTTTCTTTTTATTCTAACAAATCGAATTAATTGAGCGGTTTTATTAATATATTGTATATTTTCGCCTGTGGTGTTAGCGATAGAGTGTGCACACATGGTTAGTGAGTACACCAGCACAGCAGCAAATAACTTCTCAAATGCAGAATTCATTCTACTCGACTATAAATCGAGAATAATCGATTATGAAAAATCGATTCGAATAATCGATTAAGAATAATCGATTATTAAAATCGATTATGAAAAATCGATTTTTAAAATCAATTATGAAAAATCGATTCTGACAAATCGATTATTAAAATCGATTAATAAAATCGATTCTGAAAAATCGATTATTAAAAATGGATTATTAAAAATCGATTATTGAAATCGATTATTAAGAAATCGATTTTTAAAAATATTAATCGAGATATGACGATTATTTCCAAAATCGATTTTAATCGATTAGGTATGTAATCCGAATGCGCCCATCACTAAGCATAAGCATAATTTTAGAGCCTACATATAGATATACAGTGACCGCGTAAAGTATTTAAACATGAGAAAATCTCTGACGCGGTTTGGTATTTTTTAAAATCCTCCAACATGTTGATTTTTAATTACTAGAATACTTTTCTTTGTGAAAAGAGCAATGTCCGACCGTCAATTGTAACTAAGTAATTACGTCATCGTAACTTGTTTTAAAATGACAAAACCCTTTATTTCTTATTGATTTTGATAGATCTTTTATTTGTCAAATGGAAGAGAAAAATTTTTATGGCCTTCCATAAGAAAATTTTCTATAAAATGATAATCAAAAATGGTTAAATATTGATACCTTTCGGAAAACTGGGTTTTTTAAATTGAATGTAAAATTTTGTTTTTGGCTCGGATTCGTATTCAGCGCAAGGAAATCAATCGAAAACGTCTATTCGCTGTCCATAAACGAAGAAAAGTTATCAATATTACTCTAATTTTTAACTATTTTTCTCTGGAAAATTTTCTGATGTAAGACTATAAACTTTGTGAATTAGTATTAAGACAATAAACAGATCAGTCAATATCATCACAAGTATGGGGTTGCAATTTAATAGAACTGTTGATGACATCATATGTCGAAAACACTTTGAAAGATGGAAATCAAATTTGACATAAACATCTGTATTTTGTTAATTAAAAATTGACATGTACAAGGTATTTTAAAAAAAAAAACAAACCATTTCAGAGTATTTGTCCTGTTTTCATACTTTCCGCTCACTGAACTGAATATTAGGGTGGGCTGAATTTTTTAATTTTTTATTTCCGGAATGTGCAGTCATGGAAAAGTTGTGGGTTAATGAATTGAAGATAACACAAAATTTTTTATTTTGATGCTTTTAACTGCCGCAAAAGCTTTAAAATTATTTTAATTTTTTACATATTTTTTTTATTTTTTGTTTGTTTTTAAATATGATATAATTCGGGAATGAATCATGGAAAAGACGTGGGCCATAATAATGATAAATCGAACCCGCCGATGCCCCCGTAGTGGCGAAAGCTGTTGGGAGATGTTAAGGAGTGGATTATTATTATTATTATTACTATCATATCATATTTAAAAAAATTAAATAAAAAAAATATCAAAAAATAAAATAATTTTAAAGCCTCTGTCCAAAACGTGTATGAAAATAAAAAGCAAATTAGGTATTTTATTTAATTCATTACCTTACAACGTTACCATGATTGTACATTCCCGAATTTGAAAATTTAATAAAATCGGCCCACCCTACTGTATATACCTACTGTTTTCAGCGCTGTACTAAGAGTGATGAGACCATACATATCAATAATATTCTCTTTATTATGTTAGTGATTAGATATAGATAGATTGAAAATTGTTGCTTCATCGTTTTACGATTGTTATTTTCAGTGATTTTGAAAAGTACTTCCTTTTAAGCCTTAGTTGTAACATAACGTTTGTTGCATATCACGTCAGGTGATTTCGTTTTTTGATGTTTCTGTTATGGTATTACTTTTTTCTACTTTGCGTTCGTTATAAGCTCATAACGAAACCGCTTTCGGTGTCGTTATGAAAACACTAGGTCACAAACATTTGGTAACTTTTAGTTTTCCATGATTCAAAAATAGTATATAACACTCGTTTTATAAGACGTATTGGCGTACTCGTTCCATTTGGGCACTCCTCGCTACGCTCATCGTGTTCAAAACTACTCGTGCGCCAATTTTTGTCTTATAAAACTTGTATTATAATATACTATTATAACAGCCGGTAATGGTTTCGACAAATCTTTAAAATCGCGGTTTCGACATTTTGACCACCATTTTGAATTGTCATGTTGTCATAACATACGCGCTTTATTTGCGCTTCAGTTTGGTTTAAAGGTAATTTATGTTCTAGAATGTACTAGAATTACGGATATCTTAGTAATATCTTCTCTTTTCCATTCCCTTAGGGAAAACTTGTTCAACGTCATTCAGAAAATTAACATCATAAGCATTGTGGAGTATCTTCACTGACAAGGATTTTAACATTATTGTTGAGCTTTGAGATGAAATGTAATGTCAAACATTCAAAATGGCGGATCTAATATGCAAATGAAATACACAAAATTTAGTTTACTGTGCTATTTGGGGACTATCAGAATCTGAATCTGCTATGAATTCTCGTCTTTATCTCAACATGGCCATTTTTTGCAACCTATCCTTTTCTCATAGTACCCTTCAAATATTAGCTGTATATAAACATAAAATGGGACTTTGTACATTACTTTATGCAGTTGATATTTAAACAATAACAGCATTAAACCCAAAGAGAACAATTAATGACTTATTTCCATCCGTTTGTCAAACAATGGGCCGGCAATCCCGCTTCAATAATTATGATGTAGGAATACATGTGCTTTTTTTATTTCTTTTCCGCCGCAACAAATTATGAAACAAAGAATGGAAGCAGGTACGTCAAAAGATCAACGGTTATTAAATTGTACATTGTTATTATTGCCCACGCGGAGCGGTCTCTGATTGTGCATTTTTCTTAAGGCCACCGCGGTCAGGCTCTTTCTCTCCATTGTTGCGCCGTATGCACAAATGTAAACTCGCCAATTAAGCTAATTGATTTAATTTCCACCGTTGCGGTGTGTTCGCAGGAAGAAATGCTAGCCGCATTAGCATAAATGACTTATGTAAACCAATTTAGTTGCGGGCGTACCTGTATGTGCGTGAGTTTGTTTTGCGTACGACGATTTTATTTTCATATTCAGGAACTTTCATTTGTAGGGGGATGTATATCATTATGTTGCGTAATGCGCTGACAGATTAAACCAACGGCTAAATGGCATCCTTATTATCTTAATACTTTAATGATTTTCTATAGTATTTTAAAGTTGTAATTACTAGTTTAATATAGGAGAATAAAATGCCTCTTTTCTTTGCGAATTTTTTTTTTATTTACTATACCAGTTTTGACGTATCTGTCATCTTCAGTAGCATAATAGTCAAAAGCAAAAAATAATCAAACGATAACAAAAATTAATTAAAAATTAAGTAGATACAAAAGTCACGTCAAATAGTAAATACAGACGTCAGGATGTAAATGGAAAATTAAAAAAAGCTTTGTGAACATGTGAAAGTACTCATGTAAAAACAATACCCATGAAATACCAAGATTAGCCTGGCAGGTAGTAAAAAATCTGTCAAAAACACACGTTAGAAGTAACACGTAACACAAAATTCAAACTGGTCATAACATTAATTATAAAAATGCTAAATACTTCATAAATGTCAAAACAGACTTAATTTACCTACAAGCCTCCTTTTACTTATCTCTAATTATATTATGCGACGCCTTTGTTTCTTTCCTAGTCAAATCATTTTACATATATTGTTTATTTTTTGTGTCTACTGTTCGCTGGTTCTAGTTTTCGAATGTTTTATTCCTGCAATGTTTTGTACATGTGCTGTTCATAACTATCTTGCATCGCTGCAGTTTCAATATTATTCGTCTACGTCTGACTGGCAAGCAAACATGTTTAAATTTTATTCTCTTGCACACATGTACAGGTCTTGTACAGGTTTATTATGTTAATTGTAAAACGCATTGTGGTGTTTTTTGTTTTAAATTTTCGATTTACATCCTGACGCTTGTGTTTACTAGTTGACGTGAGTTTTGTACTTAATTAATTTTTGGTCTCGTTCGCTTATTTTTTGCCTTTTAGTATTATGCTACTGAGGATGACAGATATGTCGAAACTAGTATACTAAATTAATTTTTACTGCGTAAAGAAAAGAGGCATTTTATTCTCGTATACTTCGTTACTTTGCATTATGGACACTTTGCAACTAGTTTAATAAGTGAACCAACACAAAAGGACAAAAATTTATAAGGTGTAAAGAATCAAATCTATATGCGACACCGCACGAGACAATCGCCCTAACTGTCGTCTCTCGTTTCGATAGTATTGACACCTGCGTCTGAAGGCCCATAACTCCAAAACTACTGAACAGAAAAAATTGATAAAAGTTTAACATACTTCTGATTCATTTCTACATAAGTTGTATGACTGTCAACAACTTTGGCCTCTCGATGTAACCATGAGCGCGAGAGAAGTGAAAAAAGTACCCGATTGTTTCAGTTTTAAATTAACCTTCTTCTTACCGATTTTTTCTTTTCTGTTAAACCATTTACCAAAAAAATTTCGGTGTTTGTTCAGGTTGCATTTAGAGTGTCTTCTATTCATTAGCGCTTTTGTTTTCTTCAGTTTTTATGTAATAACGGTTGCGAACAAGATTTTGATGGAAGCCGATATCTCAGTAACGAATGTTAGTAGGACAACGCAATTAGTATGCAAATAATCCTTATTTACTAATTTTTAAGACCGAAATAACCATGAACAATATTTTACTCAGTTTGGCTTCCCTCGCTTGTGGGTTTTGGTGCGAGGCAGTCGAACAAGATGCGCATATTATTAATTGTACAACTAAATTCATTATCTATATTTAACTCGCACCACTACTCAAAATTCCGAAATTAAATTTTTCTGATCGTATCGTACTAATAGTAAATAATCTTCCACTGTCCCAACTACGTTTCCACTTTCCGTTACGATTGACGTAGTGGGCGCTGCACAAAATTTATATCATTAATATTAAATTGCTCTAAAAATTATTTCAAAGATATTGTGCAATTCTTTTTCTACAGTCGTATTAAATAAAATATGTTAATTATTTACGTGCATATCCCGTTATCGTGCTAATATTCGTTAATGAGATATCCGCTTCCATGAAAGTCTTGTTCGCCACCTTTATTACACAAAAACTGAAGAAAACTAAAACGCCAATCTATAGAAGTAACTCTAAATGCACACTGAACAAAAATTTTTAATTTTGTGGCAAGCGGTCTACAAGGAAATAAAAATACAAGGATAAAATTTATGTACTAATGATTCAGGAGTATTTATATTTTTTTTTCTGTTCAGTGGTTTTAGAGTCATGCGTCTTCAAACACAGGAGTCAATATTATTTTCTCGCGCGTTGTCACATATATGTAAATTTTGATTAACATATATTATTATAAATTATTAACATTTATTAACATGAAAGGCAATATAAAACAGTTCATTGACAATTTTTCTGTAGGTCCCTTTTGATTTATAAATTAATTATTAATATTTTAACTTTTAGTAAACCTTATGCTACAGTATGACGTAATAATGTTATAATTATGGAAAGTTTGGAGACTTCACCGAAAAATATATACTATTTTAACGAAGATTTTACAAAATCCCTGCCACAACTTGGAGCGACTAG
The DNA here is from genome assembly GCA_964023965.1 of Melinopterus prodromus. Lineage (NCBI taxonomy): Eukaryota > Metazoa > Arthropoda > Insecta > Coleoptera > Scarabaeidae > Melinopterus > Melinopterus prodromus. The sequence continues at coordinate 11,490,802 of OZ030396.1, forward strand.
TGATCTAAGACCAACTTTATAGCACGTGGCAGTTGTGGTCCCATGTTTGACACTGAAATACAACCATTTGAAGTTTTTTTTAGTTTTGTCTCCATACCCTTGAGGTTAATGTTCAAGCTTTTATTTCTGCCTTCTCTGAGAATTTCGTTATTTTGAAGGATAACAGACGGAAAATTAGGCTTTCTCACGACAAATTTATGTCCCTGCACTACCAAATATACACAATAACGACAAAATGTGTTTTAACGACAATCGCAGCCATGCTACAATTAATAGTATATTATTTGACGAGCACATAATAAAGGATATAAATCGCGAGCATGAAGTTTACACGCGAGCCGTAGGCGAGCGTGTAATCATGCGAGCGATTTATATCCGTTATGTGCGAGTCCAATACGACGTTTTATCTACGACTCATAAATACCATTTTATGCAAAATATTTGAAATGTATTTGTCAATGATGTCGAGGCGAACTGTCAAATAACTGTCATCCACGTAGGTTTTGTCAGACTTTGACACTAACGTTGTTTAATGATGACAGTTCGTTCAAATAATGAGGTCATTATTTGAACGAACTGTCATGATTATATAACGCTAGTGTCATTATAATCATTGGCGCGTGTAATGGTGGGGATTATATAGTCATAGATACGTATGCAATGAACTTATTATATGTGAGTCGTAGATAAACACTTTTAATTGATTGAATGAATTTATAATTATAATTAATGAATTTTGTCTATATTAAATTTTACAAACAAAGCATATTTAAAGTATTTAAATACAGATCTATAATAATCTCTCTTGTATTAATTAAAACGCATAAATAACAACAAAAACATTTTAATTCCTAATTAATAAACTAAGGCATGTATTTCTTTAACCAGATCCGTAAAGTTTTTGTCACACATTTGATAGAAAATACTATGTCAAAGAGTTGTCACATAAACTTCCGATTCATTTTTATTTGAGTCTACACTCTACAGTCAGACAAATATACTACAACTAATGATGAGACATACTTTTTATTTTTTGAAAATCATATATAATTAAACTGTATAATTGTCTACAAATTCTTAGATGTCTAGTGCTACTAAAAACCAATAACCGTTTAGAAAAAGGCACAATATTGTCACAATATCCCTGGTACATAAGAACGGCATACCACCATGGCATGACAAACGTCATTTAATCACAAGCCGTTAAGTAAAGTAGCATAAGGTTGCGCCAATAATCACTATTTATTTTATTCCGTGCCATAATAATCCCCCATTAATTGCGATCTAGCGTGATTAGATGACTTCTGAGAGATTTGCAAACTATTTCCAACTTCCAATTAACACCAGAACCAAGGATACTAACATGTCCCGATTGAGGCAAACTTGGCTTTAGCAAGGTCCTTTAAATATAACACACCAGTCAATTAGCAGGTACATTGCTTATCGAAGAAATTGCAATCAAAAATTATATGCAAGAACAAAAAAAACCGCCGCAAGGTGTCTGTTTAAATTATAAAGAGATAAGTGGGGAAAATAATTAATATATTTGTTTAATACGTCAAGTAAATTACATACTCCGTTGATCTGCTTTTGTTAAGGCTAGATTCTTTCGAATGGAGCTTTTTTTGTTCGCTGTTTTGACTATTAATGTCACGGAATTTCGCCGTTATTACAACGGTAATTATGCATGCATTACATTGCAAATTGTGTGTATGCGCCGGACGGTTTTTTTGCAACGAAATTTACATAACCGATTAAGATTTAGCCGCCGCTCCGTGAGTCGACGAAGGCGAACGCGAACTTGCGTTTTATTCGATTTATTACTTTTAAAATGTAGCGCATATTAAGTGGTTTAAATATCACGGAGGCATGTGTTGTAATTGTTTCAATTAAATACGTTAATAAGCCGGGTAAATTGATTTTTAAACCGTCGACAGAGGGGGGTATAAAGGATATTAGACGTAATGGAGGATTAATTACGCTTCAGACGTTTTATTGATCGCTTGGTAATCGATAAGAATCATTACTTTATTAATGATAACTTCGCTGAAATGATTCGCAGTGGATAAGATGTTGGATATTATTGGTACTTAAGATGAGCGCTGGCAGCAATATGCAAATTAGGTAAATTAGCCGTATTAGGAGAGTAATATTTCTTGCTTTCCTTTTTCAGAGTAATGGACCCATAACGAAATTCACGAGAAAGACATTTCGGTAAATAGAAATTATGTAATTGGAACGATGCTGACTGGATATAAGAAACAATAACAGATGGTGTTTTTCACCATGTAGTTTTTAAAATTAGTGTTTACTCCAATAAGAAGTAAAAATCTGATATGGCCAGGCAGATGACTTTATCATACACTATATAAAATTAATAGTTTAGTTGCATGAGAATCTATTTAATTGAGATAAGTTGTGTATGCATTAAAATTAAAATAGTTAGCCAGGATTTGACAGGTGCTTCAATACTATTGACAGTAGGTATTGTCAAAGCATCAAAGCATCATTGTTACTACAGATACTACATACGTGGTATGTAAAGTTGGTACTTGGGTATTTAATTATATACATACGTATCTTTTTATAAAAAAGAATTAATTATTCAGCGCAAAGAAAGACACCGAATAAAGAGAATCAATCCATTCGCAAATCATTAACGTCAGTAAAAACATTCAGAAATACCGACGCAAATCAGTCACGTATAAAGTAGTTATCTTGTAAACACCCTTAGGTTATAAAGCTAAAATATTACCACTCTTGCCTGAGACAGTATATAGGGTATACTTTGTTTTTTGAATGCTACACATTACCTTACATCAAGAAATATGATCATATGCTCATATGAATGACAAACACTTTCTGGTCTATGCTCAATTACATGCTACCCGATTGCCTTAAACACTTTTATTTCCGTTATATTTTCAGACATGTTCAGTTTCAAAAGATAAATCTGTGATAAATGCTTGAGCTTTCATTTAATCATACTTATTAGGTTTAATTACAGTAGAACTTCGATAATCCGAACCTCGGTAATCCGAACATTCGCTAATCCTAACAACCAAAAAGAAATAATAATAAAATAAATCACTGAGTAGCCTAGGGAAAAGCCATTTTTATCGGTTCCTGTTTACAGAAAGATGTTGCTTTTGTTTTATATCTTCTATCCAATACTCGTATTTTGCACTATTTAGCTGCAATATTGCAAGTAGTTCGGATTATCGCCGTTCTACTGTAATAAATAAATAAATCATAAATAAATCATAATTTATTCATAAATAAGTTATAAATAAATCCCTTTGATTTCCCTTCAATATCGCTTCTATATCCCTTCGATATCCCTTCGATTTAGACTTTTTGACATTCCTATAGTTTATGAAGAACGAAATCAAATGGTATTGGTTTTATTAAGATTGAACTTCTATCCAATATTATTGTCTGCTATTTAGTTGCAATATTCGATAATCCGAACAATTTGATAATCCGAATGTCCTTCGGATTATCGACGCTTTACTGTACTTCGCACCTTTTTGCAGTGCTCAGCTGTTTATCTCAAATCGGGTGTTATAAATAAGTGTAAAATATAGATAAAGTATACTGAACTTATGATATCGAACCCATGTTCACACACCTGACACCGTTTAGGTACTGCATAGTCGTAATTTATTATAGAATTTATAAATACTTTGTATGTAAAACTTTATTTGTTTAACGTCTCTAAAAAGAATTCACGAAAACCCACACTGGCCAAAATTGGTGCAAAAATTACAAAACGGTTCCCATTAACTCCGCTCAAAGACGATAAATAATTTTAAAAAAGTCACACAAATGTTATTTGGCTTTAAAAGTGCCGTCCTATGATACATGGCACTACTTTTCCTATGCTGTTTGTAAAATTGGTTCAATCTTCCGACTCTCCAACGTTTAAACAATACATTTCCGGACATGAGTTCATTCAAAACTTTGTCTACTATGGTCATACAGACCATTCGTACAGCTTATATATACACCGTTTACCAATCTGTTATTAAGACTTTTTATCGGATGGTCGATTGACACGATTAAAGAATTAAAATATCAATTGTGTTCATTTTCATTTCAAATCTAAAATTCTAGGATAAAATTTCAATGATTCTGAAAGAAATATATAAAACAATAATAAAAATTATTAATTACACATTAATAAACGATAGAAACCCAGCAAATTTTCTTGGAATTCATTTAATATCAGTATGCTATAGATAAGTAGCCGAGCATACAGGAGTTACAAATGTGGCAACGGATATTTTTCAGGGTTAATGCAATTTAAATTTAACAAACTATATGGGCTATTGAGTATTTTTTATATTTTTATTATTTTCATGCTTGTTGTGTCTCAATTTTAGAGTCCTAACTAATAAATATGAATATGTCTGTATAAATTCCATTTACAACAAATAAAACAACGAAAATGCGACAAAATAATTAATAGTATAGTTATTCACACTTAAGTCACCTTTTATTACAAACAAAAATCTTCCCCCCCCCTCCCTGGAACATTTTGTAACGGCGCCCATGATAGAGATTATTACCATTTGGAGTAATTGAAAACTACAATCAATTAAGATATGACATAATTTCTATCGGACTTTAGAATCTCTAGAACCTATAACTGCAACAAAGCCACAACAAAGGCATTTTCGCAAAGACAGCGCATACGTGTGGTCCGTTGCTTAACGCCGCTATCATTTTTCTTGTTCGTAACATTCGCACGACTCCTATAATTAAAATTGTCCGTACAGCGCGCGTGTCTCGCACACAATAACATAATGGTAAAAAATTATCTCCTAAATAGCAATTAATAAATCACCGTAGACGGCTCGCTTACGTTCCAAATTCTACTCGGATGTTATATTCTCCTCACCGTAACGTCTGACACGGATAATTAACAGTTTTATTGCTATCCGTTGCTTTGCGCAATTAGCATCTACCACTGATCACTTTTGCTGCTTAGAACGTCAGACGTCGCTAGGAGACGTGTGCGGAGATTTAATGAATGTCCAAAACTTGAGTGTCGTGTTTTAAAAAATCGATTATGTTTTTAACAGGAGGATTCTTATTTTTTTGTGATCACTTTCTAATTGTTTTCTAATGGTAAATAAAAACATGCAACGCGGATGCCATGTATTTCGTATTAAAAAAAAATATGAAGGTACAGAAGTTTGTCGTCTAATGTATTATCGATATCTCAATGAAATTTACTTTTTTGTTAGTAAACCTACTGTATTTGTCAGCAACTTTACCATTTTAAGCAAAAATTCTGTTAAATTTATTAATAAAATTGTTAAAACTATAATAAAACTTTATACTATTATTTTTTGTTCTTATTTATCATTTCCACATTAATAGGTTTTTACTAGTGATTTTACAGTTGACGAAGGCTCGATCAAGTTCGATCAGTTTCCAAACGGTGCTTTTGTGATAAACCAGCTAATGTTTCATTGATATTTATAATCGAGTTATCATAGCAACATATCTGGTCCATCACAAAGGTACTGATTGTTAACTAGTTTTACGACTACTCGAACAAATCTAATATTAAACATTTGTACAGAAATAAGTGTACATGAATTAATTGCAATTCAGTGTTTCTGGTAAATTTACTGATCGAAGTCAGCGGTGCAACTTTGTCAAAATGAAAATCATTATATCCATATTTTTTGCTATTTTTACTTTATCATACGCAGTATGATGAAGTATTGTAATCGTGCCGAAAAAAAAATTGAGATTTTAGCGGAAATAGGTCTTTATGGGTCCCCTAAACATTTTTGACCAAGGTACAAAAAAATGTCTGTGTGTGTATGTATGTATGTCTGTGTGTAAACGATTTGTGTGGCGATGATTCCGGAGAAACTACTAAAGGTATCGGAACGAAAGTTCATATTTAGAAGTTTTGTTACCAAACTTAGAGCTGAAAAGCTTTTGGTTGAAAAGGGTCCAAAGGAACTGGTAGTTTATTCTTAGCCTTTTTGAAGATTTTTGCAACTGAGCCGCCACTTCAGTAATTTCGACAAAATAGTTAATTAATAAATTAAAGTAGAGGAAATTTTGAATAATTTATGCCTATGACATTTTTTGGTAAAATTAATAGTTTAGCTTCAAGAGCAAATTGTATTTGATCGAGATCGGTAGCATCTGCATTGATATGAAATTACATAGTAGCCAGGATTTTGACAAATATTTTTTTGTGTTGTCACATTCGAAAACAGCTGATCTCATCAGAGGTTGGGGAACCATTATGGAACGTTGCCGCTGTAGTGCGGCAAATTATAAAATACAAATTTCAAATAAAATAAGATCACCAATTTGATTGTTTGTTGATAAGAAATATGAACCCGTCTTTATATCTAATTCTAAAAACGATAAATGGAGAAAATTATAAATAAAGTATAGCGATGAGTGTAGTTTTATTTTAGTATGTTGGTAGGGATGTGTCATGAACAAATATAAATACCTTTTTAAGGTGCGTTTTCATTAGTGATAATGGCAGTGGTAGCAGACGCCGTTATAGTATTTCCAATAGAAAATTGCTAGTGACTCATGTTTATGTACATGCAAACTAATATGTGTCATTATCACGATATGTAAGAAATACTATAATTTCGTATTCTACCACCGCCATTAGCTACCATTACCTACCAATCGGAACGCACCTTTAAACTTGGCGTTTCGTCAAAGTGGTACCAACCTAGCATTTACTATACAGAAATCATTTATTTATTTTTTTAAATACGTATTTCTTAAAAAGCAACACAATAAACGTTGATGTCGCTCCTGCCAAAAACTAGATAGCGCGACTCGCTCACTTGCGACGGCGACACTCCGCCTTCGGTGACGCTCCGCATCACCGCTCGTCGCACTATTCCATACTTTCAGCATTTGTGACATAAATAACTATTATTCTAATGACGTAGTGTAGGTAGTGTCAAATGCTGATGCTTTGACAATACCTACGATTTATCTCAATAGAATAGATTCTCATGCAGCTAAACTATTAATTTTATATATTGTATGATAAAGTCATGTGCCTGGCCACATCAGATTTTTTTACCAAAATATGGATTTTTTTGCTTCGTTAGTTTTCGAGATACCGAGGCGCCGCTGACGTACCGGCAACCCAGCGGCGCACTATGTCAAAACAAATGAATTTAAAAAATGTGAGTAGCCTATATTTTTTTGCTAATTTTTGCTAATTATTTACAAAAAAGATTTTTTTTTGCTCTGTTAGTATCCGAGATATAGGGGTGCACCGCAGTAAGCAACCATTTCTTTGCTCTATTAGTTTTCGAGATATACACTGCTAGATACAATGTACATTAATGATCATAAGAAATACAAGTTTCTTTGATATAGAAAAGTTGTGGAATCATTCAATCATTCGGACCACAGAAAGAAAATATTTTCACATATAGGTACACGTTCCACAACAACGTACCAGCAGAAACTTATGTTCCGTGGTTTTAATGGAACATTAGCTATATTATTTGTATCCGAAGCGTTTTGCCAAACTATATATACAGGCTATCCCACGATAGATGCAAAGTACACCAATGACGTTAAGAAATCAAAATACACGATTCTTTCATATCGAAAAGTTGTGGATAATCATTCACTCTATAGGCAGAAAATATTGCCACAACGACGTACAGAAGATTCCATTTATCCTAATCGTTTTGAGTTTTATCAACTGTTTATGAGATATTGTGAAATTAATGTAAAAAACGTGCATTTTTTTAAAAATAATTCCGGGAATTTTGAATATTTCTGTAAAACTAACAAGGATAAATAAACAAGAAACTTATTTTGAATAGTAAATCTATCGCACTTTTCGACAGTTACTATTGATTTGCGATTACAATATGACTTATCCCGAATAAAATATAATAAAATATATAATGACTTAAAATGAAATAATTGCAAACTTCAATTATGAAATACACAAACAAATATAATCATCCAAAAACTTGTTTGTATAGGTACCAATCAAAAATTGTTTAACAATTTTATTAAATATCTGTGGTTCTAATTATTTAAATAATATTAATAAAATCTTGGTTCGTGGGTAGTATTTTCGTACACTTAACACAGTAATAAAGTTACAGTAATATTGTCATAAGATGCAATAGGTAACTAAATAAAATGGTTACCGATTATTTATTCAGTTTACAATTCTCAATAAAAGGTAGGACAGTACGTGCTCATATTTGCTGGTCAAGTCAATGTGTCAATGTGCATTTCTACAGAAATGATTTGATAACGCTCCCTTATTCTTCATGTTTATCGTAGTTGTGATTTCCCCATAAATTTCTCCTCATGTCTCCACTAAGAAATCAAACAGAGTCAAATCAGGCGATCTAGTTTGCCAGTGCGTTTGACTACATAAACAATTTAATGTCTTTTATAAATACTGATTGAACAATTTTGGAGTGAAACAATTTTAAATATGCTGCTGCATTTATGAGATTGTTGAATTTTGTCGTACCATCTAGATATTTAATGTTAATTTATGAATTGTTGTTATATGTCAATGTCGAATTAGATGCTTAATAACTTTTTACTTATTTATCGATAATTTTAATTATGTTAAGTCTCAGACATACAGGAGTTCCATTTCCAAGTTTTAAAATTTTTGACATTTACCATACCTTGAGTTATTCGGGATAAGTCATATAAAAATCGCAAATCAATAATAACTGTCAAAAAAGCGGTATTTTTACTTTGCAAAATGATTTTTTGTTTCTTTTTTCCTTGTAAGTACCTACTTGAGGATATTTTTTGAAAAATACAGGCTTTTGACATTATTTTCAGAATAACTCTGAAACAGTTAATAACAGCCTAATACAAGTTGTTCTCAAAACGATTAGGATACAAATCTTAATCAAAAACTGCAATAATGTACCCAGTGGTCCATTAAAACCACGGAACACAGGTTTGTATTGGTACGTCGTTATAGAACATCCTTTGTATGTATATGAAAAAATTTTCATTCTGTGGAGCGAATGATTATCCACAACTTTTCCATATGGAAAAGTTGTGGATATATGATGTGTCCATATTGCAAAGTTGGATAAGGTAGTAGGCGATTAAATAAAAACCCAATTCCTTTGCTTTATGTTATTTACTTCTATTTACCAATAAATAAAATAATGCAAAGGAATTGAGGTTTATTATTTAATCGCCTACTGATATAAACAGTATTAACACAGGTCAGTTAATCGCGCAGAATCTTATCCGCATGTAGGTAGTTATAATAAATGTTTCAAGTCGACATGAGGCCCTTATTGTTCACCTACGATAATTAAAAGACATTGGTCGAGCGGCGGCGGAGACTGGTATCCTTTTATGCGACATAAATCATCTCAGAACCGGGCGATATTTATGTAGATCTTGGAGACGGCATCATTAAATCATCTGCCGTGACATTTAATTACGCCGATCTCGGCAAACGGCAGAACTTTTAAAGCTTATAAGTTATTGCGATGTAATCGCCGCTTGACGTTTCCTTGTCTGCACTTATTAACGTGGTAAACGCGATTTTTCGCCTCCGTCACAGATGCTTCGGGCTGCGACAGTACATGTTAGAAAGACGATTGCCGGAAAATATTATTAAGAAGCAATACCACCATTTTGTTGCTTAAACGATATCTTAAGTTCTTAGAAATAAAGTACATTACGTTCTATATTTCTCAAAAACGTTTAGATGCTTATTTGATGAACATACGGCGAAGTGTCTAGCCGAGCGTACATGCAAAACGTTTAGCGTGAGAGTTTACAGTCTAGAGACATATACGTTCTTATCTTATTTGGAGGAATTACATCCATGGTGTGAAATAGAACATAAAATAATATAAAACACCAAGATTTTGTGGAAATAGCCTCGGTACGTTCGTTGAACTGACGCTAACCGCACAATGTTATAGCTGTCCAATGTAACGTGTGTTGTTCTTGATTAGTTGGTAAAAAACAGAAGAAGTAATTAGTGACATTCCCGGAGTGTATTGTGATCGAATGGAGTCGAAAGGAAGCAGCAGCTTTTCAAATAGAACTAATAGGTATGACAAGCATTGAATCGTTTGGAACTAGAGTCGCCTCTGCCTGATAACGTATCCACAGTCTACGCCTGCCACTTTTGGTCGGTTGTAGATTATCACATCGTTGAAGTGGATGACGTTTACTTATCATCTTTTTTAACTTTGTTGCTGTGTTTTCTGCTATTTCACAAGTTGTAGTATGTAAACATGTGACTTAGGATTCAATCAAATCGTGGTTTCTTATGAGAATTTTGAACTAACTTTCATTCCGAGTTGCCCATTTGTTAAAAAAGGATATCAAATAAATAGCGGAAGTATCCTTGCCATGCGCATAGGAATAGGTGTAAATGTAATAAGTAATTGAATAGTTTTGCGCATTCAGGGACCTTCCTCGACAGATTTTTCACTCATTTTATGATAAAGGTGTTCGCACCATTTTTGTCGCAACTGACGCATTTTGTCAACAAAGTATGCAGAAAGCAGCAGAAGAAGAGAGGGCTACAAGTCAACTGAAAATGGCAAAAAAAGAATGGCGTAACTGTCTCGGACCATGGAACATGGAGAAAACATAGCTTTTCTTCTCTGTATGATTGGCGGCGCTTATCAGCTGGAGAAATGTTGTTGATATTCTCATCAAATCTAAACACTAGAAAACTTGCAAATTTTGCCCAGTCATTGAACAAAAACCGATTAGGGCAGTTCACCCAGAAGCCTATAAATGAACTTTTAATTGATGATGGACTAGCCATTCGTCATAAATATGATTCAATTGATAAAATGAAGAAAATAGATCTGGGCGACAGTGCTCAATACATTCTGACCGATGTCATGCCGCCGCACGAGAATTGTCCACCTGATGATTTCATTTTCAATTTCAAGTGGCAAAGTAATTATTGTGGATATTGCTGCAAATATAGCCATATGTGTTGCCAATGATGCATTATCCAGCCTTATGAAGCTTATGGAGGTATTATGTATGAGCATCGGGCCAAACTGCAATAATTTCTGCGCGAAGGCTGATGCACGGCGCATCATGTTTTCAGAGCCATCGCTGACTGATGCTGCAAAACAGGCCCGCCTGTCGGCAAAATCAAACAGACCGAAACAAGTGGAGGAAAATATTAATTTGAAGAGCTAATTATATGGTCCAGGCATCGCCGACTATAGTAAAATATAACAATATTATACATCAAAGTTACACAATACTTTAAACCGTGATTCTCAAAACCGCATCTTTCAAATTGGCCGGAAAGATAACTTCAACTAATCTCCGCCAATTCACTTGATGCAGCTTCAGAACAACTTATCTAGAGAAGTACGTACGGATTTTACGATAAGTTCAAAACCTTTTTTGTTATAAACAATTTCTACCTAAACAACTTTGTTCCTAAAAGTGATATTTTGTGTTCAAACGTGCGCCGTTTTGTTTAAAGCGGAATTTTCTAATTTCCGTATGTTCCCGAGATAATTATACACCACAATTTACTTCGATACAATATCCCAGGTGATCGAAAATACTTGCAGCTTTTATCTTTTATTTATCTTTTATAAGATAGCTGCAAATATTTTCGTGGAAGAACTATAGACCATTTAAAAAACTGATATTGGCCTTATTTTTACAACACTAACGCCATCTATAACAAAGCAATAACGTAATTTTATAATTACGTTATGGCTTTGTTATAGATGGCGTTAGTGTCGTAAAAATAAGGCCAACGTAATTTTATAATTACGTTATTGCTTTGTTATAGATGGCGTTAGTGTCGTAAAAATAAGGCCAATATCAGTTTTTTAAATGGTCTATAGTTCTTCGCAGAGCAATTAAATTATTCTATTAAAAGTCGCCTACTTTTTGAGATATTTCAAAAAAATGTGCAAACAATGAGTTGTATGTATAGAGCTTGGGGTACTCGCTGTAGCAATTTACCTTTTCTTCGTTTATCTATTCGCTTAGTTGTTATCCAACTACATTCTAAACTTCTTTTTGATTCTTGTTTGCGTCTGATATTTGTTAATAACATTTTTAACATTAATTTAATTTAAGTTAACAATGCTTCATTCGATTTCTTTATAGTTGTTACTCATTCTATATCTATTAATATTTCCAAACATTATTTAATTTACGGCCATTGTATTGTAACTATTTAGCTACTGCTGATATGAAAATACATATATAGTACTATGGACTCTGCTTTCAGTAACCAGACCAGCAACTTGATCATCAACAACCTGCTAATGGTAAACTAATAGCGAGGAAATTCTATAAATATCAATGAAACAATAAAACAGCCAGAGCGACTGTACACTTAACGTTCGAGACACTGAAATTAACCATTCATCTATTCTAAAACAGAAACCGAAACGGATATAAAAGCTCGAGAATGCCTCCGCTGAAGACTTACACCGCATCTACTGGTGGACGTATGAATTCACGAAGTCGCCGCTTCCTTCTGCGAAGAAGGAAGGTCTTTTTCCTGCTAGCCTGCTTGCTACTATGCCCTAAGCGAGCGAGCATTGAAATGGCATTTTTACCATGCAGCAGGAACGTCTTATTTAACACAATGCGGCGGCACGTACATATAACCTCAACCTGTGTACATATATATTGTGTCGTCGGTTATCTGTTGGCGGCATCGCAATTATGTCTTGTTTATTTTACTTGCAGATGAAATATAAGCGCTGAAATAAAATTAAATGAGTTGCCCGCTTCAGTAATTCAAGCTCGACTCCGAACGTTTGCTGTATGTTTGTTAAACAGCAAAAAGTGAATTTCTGTGTTTGGTATAGCCTGGAGGCTTTGTGGTTTTTCTGTTGTAGTCGTATAAGTGTTTACTAAATTGTTGTTTTTTTTATTACTTAATTTCGATAAAAAATGTGTTGCAATTAATTATGGTAGTATGATGTCTCAGAACGCCTTAATAAAGCTTTAAACGTATAATTATAGTGTACAAACTGCCTGGATCAGTGCTAATATAAAAATAATTATAACTTACATGGAATTGTTTTCTAGATAATTTGCAAGGTTCTTCGTATGAATTAAATTAAGAATAACTTTGCACACCAGTATTCCTTGCGGCTTATATGCGCACGTGACAAATGTTTATTGTTTTATATTAATTATAAATTCTAATATATCTATACCCATTTTTAAAGAAAGAATAAATGCTCAGGTAAATTGGGATTCCAATTCGGAAAAATTCACTGTCAGAGACAATAATAACATTATATTTTATGATAAAAAAAACAATATGTTCTTCTGTAACTATATATATTCAAATGCCCACCACCAAGAGAAACTAGTTTTCGAAAAATCCCATAAAAAGCAGGGGAGGTATTTATTTTAAACATATTGTTCGTCTGAAGAATAATACCGCAGTTCAGTTAACTTTGCAATTAGAGGATCTACCTAATCAATATGAAAAATCTGATGTGGCCAGGCACATGACTTTATCATACAATATATAAAATTAATAGTTTAGCTGCATGAGAATCTATTTGACTGAGATAAATCCACAAGTGCCGAAAGTACGGAATAGCACAACGAGCGGTGATGCGGCGCGTCACCGATGGCGGAGCGTCGTCGTCGCATGTGAGCGAGTCGCGCTATGTACTTTTCGGCAGGAGTGACATCAACGTTTTTGTGTTGCTTTTTGAGAAAAACGTATTTTAAAAAAAATCAAAAATGGTTATATTTCGGTATAGAAAATGTTAGGTTGATACCACTTCTACGAAATGTCAAGTTTAAAAAGCTAATTCAACTTCTGACAGATTTATATTCGTTCATGACACTGTAGATGACGTTCCATGCGGTTCTCCGAGTGTGACAGCGTGGTGACAGCCATAGACATGTCTGTGGTGACGGCACAAAAAAAATATTTGTCAAAATCCTGGCTACTATGCAGTTTCATATCAATGCCGATGCGACAGATCTCGATCAAATAGAATTTCCTCTTGCAGCTAAACTATTAAATTTACCAAAAAATGTCATAGGCATAAATTATTCAAAATTTCCTCTGCTTTAATTTATTATTTAACTATTTTGAAGACATTACAGAAATGGCGGCTCATCTGCAAAATCCTTGAAAAAGGCTTAGAATAAACTACTAGTTCCTTTGGACCCTTTTGAACCAAAAGCTTTTCAGCTCTAAGTTTAGTCATAAAACTTCTAAATATGAACTTTCGTCCCGATACCTTTAGTAGTTTCTCCGGAATCGTCGTCACAAAAATCGAGTACACACATACACACACACACACACACATACACACACACACACACACAGACATTTTTTTGTACCTTGGTCAAAAATGTTCAGGGGACCCAAAAAGACCTATTTCCGCTAAAATCTCAATTTTCTTTTTCGGCATGATTACAATACTTTAGCATACTGCGTATGATAAAGTAACAATAAAAAGTAAATTGAAAATTTATTTGATATAGGAATGAGTATTTTTTCATGTGCTCGAGGAGTAGGTAAAATAATAACCTTTGCTTATTATATCTCTACAAAGAAACGCTGTCAGAGCGTCGAAAGAACATGAGACCAAATTTAGAAAGAGCGAAGAAAGAGTGTAAAGTTCAAGCTTAACTCTAATACATCTCTTAAATTTTTGGAAAATTAAGTTGGAAAAACTATCTTTTAAATTTTTTGTTTCAGGGTAAATACCAATGCTCCTGAAAATCTTCAGTTTGTATTGTCATCTGCTAATTTTTAAGAAAAAAATAAGAAGACAGGGCAAGAAACAACTCAACCTTACTCAGCTGTAAAGAACACTGACGAAATGTTGCAAAATTGAAACCCTCTTATAAACAGGTGAGGAAATCATGAAGACTACATTGAGGGAATAACTATCCAAAAACAAAGGTTGCGACGCAACCTACGTCAAAAATTCTTTTACTCAAAATGATGATCGTACAAGGGATCGACATTCGTCAATGCTTTGGAAAACAACGTTATCTGTCTCTATGGTAAGCGTTCGACAGCTGGGTTATTTATTTAGCTGTCACAAAAGTTCTGACATGGCGGTGTAAATGGTCGACGACGCAAGATCGACATATCATTTTTAGTTATAACATGATAAAATTTGCAGTGTCGTGTGGTGATGGCGGATTCCGTGGCGGGTAGTTGTTCTAATAGCCAAACGTCGCTTTGCGACAGTGGTGGTGGTAGCAAAAATGAAGAGAAAGAAAGCTGTCCAAAGAAGAAGAACGAGTGCTGCCCAAAGAAGAGGAGGAGGAAGTGCTGCCACCGCCCAGGAAGGGTCACGCGTAATCCTTTCTTCAACTTCCTGCGTTGCTTCCGAGCGAAGCACTGCGGCTGGAGTGCTTGCAAGATTGTAGTCGAAGGCGCCAAAGCCTGGTGCTGCATGACCAACGAGCAGAAGGAGCATTACCGCAGGATGGCTTGCCAAGCGCCGAAGACAAAGCGCTGCTGCCCGCGGCCCAGGTGCTGCAGCCGAAGAAGACGCAAATGCAGGAGGAGAAGCAGCTCATGCTGTCCACGCAGACGCAGCTCATGCTGTCCACGCAGACGCAGGTCATGCTGTCCACGCAAACGCAGACGCAGCTGCTGCCCCAAACGCAGACGCAGCTGCTGCCCAAAACGCAGACGCAGCTGCTGCCCCAAACGCAGACGCAGCTGCTGCCCGAAACGCAGACGCAGCTGCTGCCCGAGACGCAGAAAGAGGAGTTGTTGTTGTAGAAGAAGGAAACCAAGGCGCTGTTGCCCATAGTAGAGCGGAGGAAGTAAATGCAGCGGCCGCAACTGTGGCCGGAATCACAAACCGTGTTTCTAACATGTTTACAATCATTTCAGGTGGCATCATATTTTGTTTTAAAAACCAATAAATCTGTACTCAAAAGTGGGCTGTTTTTGATATATTTCTAGTAGAAGAGAAAGGCGTTTTATATAAATAGCTGCCAGGTTTTTATGAGATTTTTCAAAACTATTTTTAGTCCACCTATTCTAGATTTTGATTCGGAAATTCACATACAGTCGATGAAACTGACACCAATCGATAGCTTCTGGCTTCCATTGTAACATATTAAAATGTTTAGAGGAAAATTTTAAATAGATAAAAGCCATTTAATAATTGTGCCTGTCCAACATTAATCCTTCATTTGTCGAATCTCAATCAATCGCGAAAATAAGAATACCACACTGTAGCATACAAAATTGACCATCAAAAGGATTCGGGAACCTATACAAGAAAGTAAAGGGTTAATTTTCTATAATTGATTGAAGTATCTTAACGGAAAAAAAACACGTTTTCTGAGGTTTTTTGTTTATAACAAACTAAGAAATGATATGTGTGAGTAGGAAACAGATCACAATACATCTACGGACTGTTCCACGTGACTTGGGACCGTCGGCTTCCTGCTAGTATTTTTGTCACACAAGAATCTCTGTTGCCTGGTCTACTAATCTCTTATAGTTACCGAGATCTCCTATACTAACATCGAATTTGGCCCACCTGTACAGATTTTCATTTTTCTTGTACAATTATAAATGAAACTATGTATTCGTTTATTTATTAAAAAACGCGTAATACTAAGCTGCTTTAAGCTACCGTAATTTCCCACAATTATGGTCCTCGGTTACAGCAGTGTGAAACATATTATATACTGTCTTTATTGACATGTCATTTGACAATTAAAATTAGGCAGTAGATGTCTAGTGAGAACTTTTAAATACGAGATTCCCCAGAAGTGCTCCCAGAGTAAAATTTATTGATCTGCAGAGTAAATTAAAGTACTAAGCCTAGTAAAAACGAACTGCCTACTAAATTGCTTATTCGTAGCCTTTAATACCCGTTGTAACTGTCGCAAAACCTACTAGGGAAGCTCCCTAACTGTAACAATTACGATCAATTACATCAGTGGACCAAATAATGGAAGACCAAGCTCAACGAACTAAACTGTGTCCATATTGACTTTATCAACATGATAATCGAGGAGATACCTCATGTCAAGACTAGTAACCCTTTGAATCAAATTGGTTCAAATTATACATTTAAATTCATACCATGTAAACACTTGTAACAAAAAAACCAAATACGTTATCGTTGCGCATACAGTCAGAAAATTTTAGCGCGACATTTCATATTTCGGTCCAATCTTCCCATTTATGGCTTGAATTATTCAAATGGCGTTTCGTAATCGCGCACATAGGAATTGTCTTGACCTTTACTACTGTGGAATAGAACGACATCAAACAACAACAAAAAAAACTAGATCATCGCACTTATAAATATTAATGAGATCGAGGATGGGAGATAACAACACACGCTAAGGTAACGTCCAAGTTCTAACTGACCGAGGAGTGGATAAACCAGAAGTAGTTTAGCAGTAACCTCGTCCTAGGTCCAGTTATACTGAAATTTATTCAGAGCCGACGGAACGGCATTATTCCAATTATTTTTATGCGACAATTACTTTTGACTGTGCGTATACGCTGCTGTCGCGGCCGGGTTCGCGTTCCCGCGACTTGAAACTAGTGCACTAGCCGCGCCAGTAGAATTTAAAGAGCAATGACTTGAAGATCCATGAGAATGGTATGCGACACCAGCAAGATACTCCGATATATGCTGAAAGCGATTTCCTATGGCTCGCTACAGCCGAGCCAACAGTAGCGATAATTACACTCTTATTGATTTTGTAATGATTATTTGACTAACTACGCGATATAGTTGGCCCGTTCGGCTTTATATGGACGCGGACGCTAGTTTATGGAAACGATATTGACGTCGAATTAATGATGAGAACTCTATTACTTTATTACCAGAGATTTCCAGATGGACTAAACGGGATTCTTAGTGGAGGAGAAGAAGTTATCGTGTGTTGGTTGAGGACTGTTGAGGACTGACTCAACTGTCTCACTGTTTCGACTAATTGTTACGCTGAACTGTTACGCATGTTTACGGCCGTCTTTATTTAATCGTGCTTTCAGCGTTTGAGTGTGGTTGAGTATGTATATGTTAAACCCGTAAATGTAAAGCAATATCGTATAAATGTTTAGTACTGGAACTCACTTACACTCACCTTTATCATTAAGTACTTAAATGATGTAACCTAACCGAGTTTGCTTAATAACTATGATAACTACGACGTTGCAAAATGACGTGTTTGATAATATTTGAAGTAAGTATTGCACTTTCTTCCAGTTTTAATATTTAGAACACAATGTTTTTTATTTGGATTTTATGGCTCGATAATGTAGTCTACTGGATTTGATTTGATATTCCACATGATAACGTATTAAGAGCAACACTAGTGGTATGAATACGCAATTTGTACGATGGCTTTTAACAGTCATAAAAAGTAATTAGAGTGCATTCTTGTTCTTTAAGTAAAGAATATTTTAACAAAAATACAAACTGTCTTAGTAATATTTGCAACAGATGGGTAACTTTTTCTTACTAGGAACTTTCAGTGCTTTACTATCAAATATTTAGGTTCGATATGTTATTGTGTTCAGAACACGATCACGATTGAAAATATCACAAACATAATTTCGTGTGACATTTAAAATTTCATAGATCATTTCGTCGTTTTCTGGAAAACCGGAATTCGGACTTACTTTGAGAATATAAATTAAGAAAAACTCAGTTTTAACAATACAGTTTTTCCAACCACCTGTTTTACTAGATTTGAAAAGGAAAACTCCTATACCTTTATTACACACGATTGAAAACAAATCAATATTGGCCCCAGGTATGTTTTCAGTAAATACCTAGGCAAATAGCTTTTAAATAAAAATGTAGACTGAAAAGCTATTTGCTCAGGAGATCGTTTGCCTAGACAAAAATAAAAAAATAACCGTTTGACAACACAATATACAGTATAAAATTTGATGGCTTTAAACAATGTTCTTAATCTATTCTAATAATTAATTACAAAAAATAATATTTAAAAATTGCATTTGCTCTCACAACGGATAAGACTGTGCCATATGCTTTGAGAGCAAATTGGAGAAGATAAATAGATTCACTTCCTCAAAAAAACTCCAACTTCACGGAGATATTTCAAATAATGTATCGTTTCATATCATTTGAATGGTAATAATCTTAAGTTTGATTTTACTCTATTCTTTTAAATTTTGTATCAACCAGCGGCGCATTATGCCATCATGGGGCGCTGGGCAATTTTGAAATTGGGGGCACCCATATACGATATTGAATTAACAAGAACTACTTTTTTATACACAAATAATATATACTAATAATATTTGAAACCCTGCGATGTTTATTCTTAAATACGCCATCATCAATATATACATACATAGTTATATAGTTTTTTGAGATGTTACTTTTAATAAAATGTAATTTCCTACTTGTTTTTCTACTTGAGATTCAGTTTTCATATCATCAAAAAATACAATTATTCCGAATGCCTTCTGTTATAACAGTTTTAATAAGAAGAAACGTAACGTGTTAATATCTGGCCCTCAAAGTTTAGAAAAAAGTAACTAAATCTAAAATTTAGAACAAGACTTAAGCTAGAAACTTGAATGATTTTTGAATATACAAGGTTAAATATGTGTAAGAGGCGGGCTAAAATTCCATTTTTTAAATATAGCATGCAGTGTGTTTTTCCTGATTTCCTCTTTGAATTACAAATCAGCGGTGTAAATGTAACAAGACGATTCAATATTAAAAGAAAGCTATTAAAGAATGTTAAAAGACTTTCTACCGTGTCAATAGCTAGTCGCTTTTGAAAATGACTTAAGTTATAAATACGAAATACTTTTAAAAATAAGCAATTTCCTATAACTTGCATTGGAATATTTTACTTATCAACTTTTTAGAAAGAAATATATTTAGTGGCTACGTTTCTTTTTATACACGCTGTATAATAATAAAGATTTTGAAAGATTAACAGCATTTTGCAGATCGGAATATTTATTTTACAGACTCTTTTGGAGCATTCATCTTTACAGAATAGAATTTAAAAACATCAGAATTCACAAAAGGAAAATTGTCGACTAAAAATTCGTTCAGTTTTCTCTTCTAAGTTAGTCAAGGGGAAACCCTTGAGAAATCATTAGTCTCGTACAGAGATATCATTAGATATTGCAACGTTAATGGCATGGTGTGGTAGTCTATATTGAGGAAATGAGTTTTCAAAATACTGCTTTGCCCCCCCCCCCCCTGCTATTGGGGACCCTGGGTAAATAAGCATTTTGCCCATGGGATAACGCGCCACTGGTAGTAAGAATAAATTATTTTTTTGGCAATTTTCTTTTTTAATTCTTAAATTGTAATATATATATATATTATTAGTTGACTGATTGCATCTTCAATCTGTTTTTTTTTTAACTTTTTATGAATTTTTATGCGATGCCGTGATTTATATGTTAATTTACTATTTTAAATAAAATTTAATACAATTATTTTGAATGATGTGATTAACATTTCTGTAAAGGTGTGTGCTTTCTACTCATGCCCACAGGAAAATATGAAATAGGGGTAAATCAGGACTAGATCCCAGTTTCTGAACTGCTTATCCAGTTGATTACAATTCCACATCATTGTAGAACTAACTTGATGCCCGCTTCAAGAATGTCAAACTGTCTAAACATATTTTCAAGTCCTTGTTCAAGAATTCAAGAGGCGTATTCTCTTGAATTCTTGAACAAGGACTTGAAAATATGATCCAAATTAATATGTTTGGAAATAATAATATAATATCATTGGAAACTAAAAATGCTGCCAAATAAAAGTTTATTTAACGAAGCAAAGATTGTGTCCTTCATTTTATCAAACTCCAACATTTTTTCTAATTCTTGTTTCAATTATTTACTAGCAGTATTAATTTGTCATGAGTCTCTTAACTACACACAATAATAAGTAGTAATGATATTGACATTAAGTTTCTACTCCCATACAAATTCCTACTAATCGTGCATATTATACCGCATCCAGCAGTAATCACGAAGAATAATAAAGACTTTTTCTCGTATTATTCGTGACCTCCAGTTACGACTACAAACGGTACCATTGAAACGACATAAAGAGAAACTAGGTAACCGGCGATAATACAAATACGCAGTCCGACAATACAATTCAGAAAATAGCCCGACTATACACGTCCGTCGTGTACGATAGTCACATCCCATTCAAGTCGAGCGATCCTGCACAATCCGAGGTAAACTTGACTTTTAAGAAGCATGACGCAATCGAAAACTAAATAAATGGACATTTGCCGGCCGGTTTCTCGGAATATCGCTATTATTATTTGTGTTATTATTAAATTGTTTTGTGTTCAAACTAGCGCAGAAGCGGGTCAATATCAGCCGGGCGCATAATAGAGTTTAATGCTCGCGCTGCTCGTAGAGGGCAGCGCTGTAGCCATTTGCATCACCCATTCATCACTCGCTATCTAATTGAGAGAAGCATCTCTTCGGAATGTTGCTGGCGTATTGTTGGCCCGCACTTATGTTGTCGATTAATTTGTTCGTGGCTGTGATTGTACCGCTATACTTTTGTGGAGACATCAGTCGCATCAAATGGAAATTGTCCGAATTTTAGATTAAGAGTTTTTAATGGTTCTACTAAGAGAGGGGTTTAAATTAAAAAAAGACAGTAATTTGTTTTAAGGGTGACTGTCCCTGATGCCTTTTCTTCTGGAATTATTGGACTTTATGGTTGCATATTATCTTACGTCACACGAACTGATGACGTAAAGTGTGCCAATTGATTTAATAGTGATCAATTTTCTTAGCATATTTCCTTAGGAATATTATCGACGACAATTTTCTAAAATAAAGACTACCCTAATGTACAATGTACATAACTGATAACATTTTGGAAAGGAATGCAACGGATTTTTATTTATTGATATACAAACTAACAATCAGTAAATTATTAACACGAAAACATTTAATGTACCCAGCATTTATTGCATATTCTACTCCACATATCAATAATAGAAATTATAAAATATTGTTGAATTAGTATATATTGTATTATTGGCGGCCTATTCAAAATATATTTGTTCATTATTTTATATAATTGTTAATTTGCGATGAATTTTGGTATACATACATACGTTTCTATCAATTAGCGTTAAAATTGCGTATTTTTGTGCTGATGAAGTATCTAAAGAGAAATTTAATCTAACGGTTTTAGTTTTGAAGTTACTATTTTTTCCGGGTTCGTCGTCTACTCTTACATTGATATCTCCGACAAATGTATGAATATCTCGCTTATTTGAAGAGATGGGGAAAAGCTTACTTAAGGTTAAAATTGCGTATTTTTGTGCTAATCAAGTATCTAAAAGGAAATTTAATCTAACGGTTTTAGTTTTGAAGTTACTATTTTTTTTTTCTCCGGGTTCGTCGCCTATTCTTACATTGATATCTCCGACAAATGCACGAATATCTCGCTTATTTGAAGAGATAGGAAAAAGCTTAATAAGGGTTAAAATTGCGTATTTTTGTGCTGATCAAGTATCTAAAAATAAATTTAATCTACCGGTTTTAGTTTTGAAGTTACTATTTTTTTTCTCCGGGTTCGTCGTCTACTCTTACATTGATATCTCCGACAAATGCATGAATATCTCGCTTATTTTAAGAGATGGGGGAAAAGCTTAATTAGGGTTAAAATTGCGTATTTTTGTGCTAATCATGTATCTAAAAAGAAATTTAATCTACCGGTTTTAGTTTTGAAGTTACTATTTTTTTTTTCTCCGGGTTCGTCGTCTGCTCTTACATTGATATCTCCGACAAATGCATGAATATCTCGCTTATTTAAAGAGATGGGCAAAAGCTTAATTAGGGCTAATTAGGGTTAATTAATTTGCGTATATTTGTGCTGATCAAGTATCTAAAAAGAAAACAACTAAGTAAGGTTGGTCATGTTCACGTTTATAAGAGGTTTATGTTTCTGGATTGGTAGATAATATTAATTAAAATGGCTATAAAATGAAGAAAAATGCTCAAAACAATTTAAATAGATGTTATTAATCAAAACTTATAAAGGAATTATGTGAATTAAAGGAATTACAAAAAAAGCCAAATGTAAGAATGTTGTTTCGTAAAAATGGTTGCCATTTCTGGTAATTTTTTTAGGATATGTAATGTGCACTAAGCACAAATAAAAACTTTCATATCTTGCGTGAACGTGATTCATAGTTTTGTTCATTTTTTTTCTCTGGCGATCATTACCAAATGCAGTTTCCGAGATTTGTTGTTAGCTAATAATAAGTTAAATTTAAGATGAAACGTTAACATAAGAGCAAATAATAAGAACAAAAGATAAAATATTAAAATTTGTTCCTCCATTTGAATAATATTAATAAATATTTTGACGTAATCAAGTGACATGCGTATCTATGCAGTTGAATAACAATAAAACAATTCGGAGTTGAGTGACAATACAGACAATGAATTGTCAAATAGAATAACCTTAACCGCGAATAATTGACATTGACGATTTAAAATTCACAATTTGAATGTCAAATATTTGATGTATATCATTTCCACAGATATTCTTATGTATGTATGTACCTGCTCTAAACAATGAACGTAATAAAATTCTCTAAGTATGCTAAAATAACAAAAACCTAATACTTTAAGCTATGAAGGAGAAAAAACGAAGTGGCAACCCTGTGAAACATAGATAGGCTTTATAATGTAATCAAGCTTCCATTTCAAGGTGCCTACATACCTACTTTCATCAGGTCGTGTTATATGATTTGTATCAAAGAGTGCCACTGATGATAGAGATTCTTTTCTGCTACTCGGTTACTGCGTTTGGGCCTTGAATTGAGCTCAATCGAATCAGAATCGTTTAGCAAACATTTTTGCAACTTTGAAAGGAGACATCAATGGTTGGTTAGACGACATACCTTCTTATATCATTCATTTGATTTAATTTTCGTTCTAGATAATTAAACATGAAACAAAAATCACACATTTATCCTAATATAACCGGTTTTGTGTCTCTACATGAAAAGCAAGATAACGGACACTTTTAACTAACAAACATATTCCTGTATATTTCGAGCCATGAATACAACATTTAAATTCCCCCTAAGGCAAGTAACTTAATCAATCACTCGATAATGACAATATTAACTTCGCCATAAAACGGTCGCGAGTGAATTGCAGGCCATCCTACTCAGAAACCGTTGCGCTCGGCGAAAATCCGACAGCGTCGTACCGTCTCTTAAATCGTCTTTATTTAATAGACTTCAGGTAAATAGTTAGTAGACCACCCACTAGATGGCCTCAGCGTCGGCCGGCGACAAGCAGCCAGAGCAGATTTAAGCGATAGCACTCGATCTCAAGAATGACGGAACTCGGTTGCGAGAGAAGAGATTCAACTTGCGACATCAGCGAAACACGACAGTAACAATTAGAACTACTTCGGCATCCCATTTCTATTGTCGTCTGGTGGTGATGAGTCAGCTTTATATCTCAATAATTATAATTGGGTAATGGTATATTTTTTAATTGATAGCAGATTTGTCGTCTTGTTTATAATAATAATAATAAAGGAGAGACCTAATACAATAAAACTCAAAACACAAACAATACAATAACAATTGCACAGAATGCTTTTAACACAGATACATCATCACATATAGAATAAGTTAAGACAACCTACAAGAACTTTACAATAAACATTTCTTTTGTTCTTTTTTATACAAATTTAAGCTATTCAATTCTTTGATAGCAGATGGCAAATAATTATATTTGACAATTCGTCCATGAAACAAGGAATTCATTCCTGTCCGGGTTCTGCTTGAAAGCACGTGTATATTCTTTACATTTCGGCACCTAGTCAAATACGAGTGCACTGCTATAACTTATCAAGCTAGTAATATAAACAGAAACAATATCGAGCAATAGTCCAAATGAGGCTGAATTATAGCACTATAGATTTTAATTCAAGTCTGCATCGATATGGACATTAAATTCTGTGAAAAACAACAGTTTTTTTTGATAAATTGCGTGTAACATAGTCAAAATGATGTTTAAATGTTAAACTTCTATCTACAACATATCCCAAATACTTTATTTTATCAACAAGCTCCAGTCCTTCGGAGTTCATACTAATATTAATGTTTGAAATGTCAAGTCGGTTATACCGATAATTAATTGTGACAAACTGGACTTTGTTATATTCAAGCTTATTATCATAAAAGTATGTGGTACCTAAACTTTGACAATGCGCAATTCATTCTATGCAATGCAACATTTAGATCTTTGTGTTGTAGGTATAGCGACTAAAGTGTCCCTCGCAAACAAGCTAATGATATCAAAATTAGCCACTTACTGGTGGTTATTGATGTATGCAATAAATAATAGCGGACCCAGCACACTACCCTGTGGGACTCGAGTGTCTACACTCTTCTCTTGTGACCGTACATTTTCGATTTGAGTAACTTGTGTACGTTTGACCAAATTGGCTCCGTAAAAAAGTGCATTAAACAAATGTTCCTTCGTGTTCTTGTTTCACTAAACGATTACGATTAGATAAAGCCTAATGTATCTTTATTCAAAATCGTTTATTCTCTGAGTAAATTCAAGAAAATTTTAAAAATATTATACTTTTATCTTTTATAATTGTTATAATTAGTAAATTGCTACAAAAAGTAAGTCTTATAGCAGGGTTGTCGTGTAACCTATCATTGATCACATGTATTATTATATTATATTTTCTCACTGCACAAATATCAAATAATTTTCGAAATATTTAGATAATAAGATATTTTCTTCTTAACTTATCGCCCCACAATAACTTCTATTATAAAGAAAAAATAAAAATTTAAATTATTTTTCACACTAAGTATCGTATTATTATTTCTTTTATTTCGCTGCTTTATTTCCTTCTCAAAAAAATAGTATATTGTGTACCAAGCCGAATAAGTGATTATTTTCCGGGCCGAGAGAAGAGCACAGGCGAGCATAGCGAGTCTGGGCACTTCTTGAGGCCTGTTAAATCATTTTCTGGGTGTAGTGCACACTTTTTTATCCTGCACAACAATATCGAAATAAAATCAACCGTTTCAAAAGTCTAATCACTGACATATTGGCTTTTAACAATCCATGAATTCTTTATAGTTGTTGTATTTAATTTAACTTGCAAACCAGTCATTTTAATATATAGAGGCTCATCAATAAAAGTATCACACTAATAATATTTTGAAGGCGAACAGATTCTCAAATTACCTGAATGTTTAGTAGCAGCGAAATTTTGTTGTAGCTGCAAATAGCTAAACGAATATTTCATAAGGATTTTTAAGATTAAATGGCACGAATGAATGTGTGCTGTGTATAATACAGTGAATTACACTTCGTTGTCCAGAAAATATACAAAATGAGTAATATGAATTAAAATGACTTTATCCTCATAAGCATATCGTCGGCCAAACTGCAAAACCTCGTATCTGCATCATAAGAAAAAAGAATTTTTTTAATAAATATACTGAAAAACGCAGTTTTGTTGCTTTTCAAATTTCTTTTGTTAATAAATTGATAAAAAAGATGAAATTTTCGTTTGACCGACAATATGTGCTTTACGATAAATATAACAATATTGACGTAAATATATACCTACAATAAAAAATTCATAATAGGTATATACAAAAAATATTATATAAATAATTCATATAAAAGAATCATAAGAAAATAAATATCTATTTATAACACAAATTGAGTCTTTGTTATATTAATAATAAAAATTTTTAATAAGGCACATTCTCAATAAATACAAATTTGTAACTACTTTTCACTATTTGTTTAATTATTTTGCAACCTGACAAACCTATTCGAATATCTATTCGAGAGTCACTAAACATTTAATACAATTTAAACACAAGTTTCTCTTGTTAAAGGTTTGCAGTGTAACCTACCATTGATCTCTCCGTTAAAAATGTTTCTTGATGGTCTATTTCATTAAACAATTCAGATGAAGCCTAATGTATCTCTATTCAAAATCTTTTATTTACTGATTAATTTCAAGAAATTTAACAAAGAAGTCCATTTACCCATTTTAGAAAATTTGAGTCTTATAGCAGGTTAGTATAGTGAAATCTATCATTAATCTATCAAATTAGATTAGTTAATTTAACAAATAGAAATGATTACTCAACTGCCTTAATAAATATAATTAGTTAATAGCAGTTTTGCAAAATCTTAGTTATTGTAACAGGTTTGTCGTCCAACACATCATTGATCTCTTCGTTAAAAATCGTATTTTTAATTGGTTGTTTGTGTTCCTATTTCAACAAACGATTCTAATTCGATAACGATATTCATAATCTTTTATTTGTTGACTTATTCAGAAGAAATTTTAAGAAAAATATTAAATATTTACTTCTGGATCATACTAATTTGTTGGCAGAGTAATATTTATCGCCAAATTGTTTATGTAACTGTTTATGATGAGTCAGCCTTATGTCTCAATAATATAATTAGAGTTGCTACTAAAGTTGCAATCCAACAAGCGGGCAAGAATTTAATAACAAAGACGGTAACCGCGTAATTATTTGTAACATTTAGCAGCGATGGTTCGGTTTGTTTGCAGGTATACCAGAGGAAGGAAGTTGCGTCATGGCAATCAAGGATAGTTTGCGGTGTGCGTTTCAGATGTTAAGTAACCCAAGTAGCTCTCAAATTACAAATTGCTTTTATTAATCGGCAATAAGGAGCGACTTTTTGTGTACGAACACTCGAACCTGCCACGGATTCATTACGTGCCACTTCCTTTGCTCAATTGATTTAGTGAATAAATTATAGTAAATAGTTTAATATTGGCTGCAATCCATAGATATCTGCATTTGGAGATAATTGTTATGTACCTATACAATTTAAAATGAGGATTTAAAAGTTGTTAGGGAAAGGAAATGATGAATTTTATGTTTTGCATCGCTGCCGATAGGGGCTCCTTGCGTAAACGCTAGAAAAACAATTGCAGATGGCAGACTTCTAATTATTAGTAATAATCAAGAAAACACAACTAATATAATGTTTTTACTAAAATAATGGAACTAAACATATTAACTGAAGCACTATGACACTTTGCTACGAGTAATACAATTTTATTTTGGTTTCTGGTGTGGCCAGGCACATGACTTTATCATACTATACAGCAGTGTCAAATCTTGGTAAATAAAGTAAAAAGTTGTTGGTTCTGATGATCAATATATTATATTGGCCTCTAGCATACTATAGTTTCGGGTTTTACCCCGTCTTCAGTACTAACTACAACAGATCATAACCGTCTTACAATCTTTCTTGTATTTATTCGCGAAAACAACAACATTGCTATCCGCACTCGAAATACACAATGACTTTGTAAACACCAAGATGTTTCGATACTTGCGCGCGTGTTTCTCCTCCTCATGGCAATTCTCCGTGAATTTGCGTGTTGAACTCGCGTTTCGCAAACTCTGACGTTCTGAATGCTGTCAAAAGTTAAAAATATTTGTCAAATCCTGACTAACTAAGTTGTAATGCAGACACGATCAATCTCGATCAAGTAGAATCTCATGCAGCTAAACTATTAATTTTATATATTGTATGATAAAGTCATGTGCCTGGACACATCACATTTTTTTCATTAATTGTTGCTTGAAAGTAGAATTTCGGTAAATTTTCTGTTTATTAATAGGTATTCTGTTCTTTTTTTAGCATTAGAGGTTTTTCTTTTATGAAGTAATATTCTAGCAGAAGATTATTCTAAATCTGCTGCGTGAAAATACCACCAAACAAATAAGCAAAAATTTAAAAATTTCTAGTTTTTCTGCAAGATTAAATGGTTAAATTGCTATAGTTTTGGCTTAGTATTGATTAATAGCTCAAACAAAATTATTTTTAGGAAATTAGGAAGATCAGAATACGCAACTTAATCCCAATTTAACAGTTTTGTTGCTTTTGTTTTTTTGTCTACAAATAAATGAAATTGCAATGTATTGTCACATAAAACAGTGCGTATAGATACACGAATAGTATAGACACATTTGAGAAATAATTTAAGTTTGTGGGTAGAAAAGAACATCAAATAATTGATAATAATCAAATAATAAAACGGATGAATTTGCTGTACACGATATAGCACTTTTCATGACTTTTCTCTAGTGGATCTTTTACCTCCGCCACTTATTTCAAAAGCCAGGGGGATGCAAGAACACGCGTTGCACCCCCCTATAGGTGCCCATGCATGCTTATAAAATACATATTTTAATAATTCGTTTTTTTATTTCTTATATCCACGATCACGACTTTTAACTATTACATAAACATCGCGGAAACTGGAAAGGAAAATTTACAGCCATTTATTACTAACTATTTAATATATATGCGAGAGCCGTCACCAACACAGTTGGTACAGTGATATTAGCAATGTAAGATTTAATAAGCGACTAATAGTTACCGATAATACAGCTGCAGACATATTTACTGCCACCGTGTGCCAGGGGATGGTTAGACAGGAAAGCATACATATTTCATCACGTATGTATTATTTACTACGTATAAACTGATATGCACTAATTTGGATTTGTGTTACAGGATTCCTTGACATTAGAGCTTAAGAAAAGACGAAGTGCAGCATTGCCTTTTGCGGTGCATAGACAAGACGGCTATTTCTGATTACTACATTATTATTTGTTGTATATTTATATGGATGTATTATGTAAGAGCTGTGAAGATACTGAACAAAATAAAGAATTGATATCTGAGCGTTATCTGTTATGTATATAATCAAATATGGATTTGTCCCAAAAAATGTCAACCGCAAACAAAAAATCAGACTGGTCCGAATTAAGCTTAAATGTGTATATGTTGTAAATTTAATAGCAGTTTTAATTTCTGCTAATTTTGTGAAAAAATATATAGATACCTGTAATTCTTATATTATTTTATTGAACCTTTCGGGTAATAACATTAACTTTTTTCCTTGTGTATTTAGCGTACTAAAAGTAATATCATATTGTTGATGTTTCGACTTTCTCTACTAACCACAACATTTTTTCTCAGAATATAAAATGAGCGAAGCGAGTTCAAATAACGGATTATTTTTGAATTTGAATCTTACCTATATCCTAATGTCGCGTCAATTGCCAAAAACCATATTTATTGTTGTCACAGTAGTAGAAAAGCATTAGAAATTCAAGCAACATTCCGTTACAAAGCAAGTTTGTTAATTTGTTTCAGAAAGCAGTAGAAAAGAAATTATTTACGACTAATCGAATTTTTTTTTTAATTTATGTTTCCAATTTGTCGCGCCCGTAACCGTAACACTATGGGGCCTTTTGCCTTTTTCGTTGAACAAATCATAACTTTTGAACTAATGAAGATATTTAAACAATTTAAATTGTATCTGAAAGTAAAATACCAGCAACAGGGTGCTTTAAAATTCTTTGTTAAAGTTGAGATATTGACAAAATTGACAAAGCTAAGGGTAAATAGTAAATTTTGCGGCTTTTATTGTTGCTCAGTTGTGAGGAACAAAACATCAGTTAACTAATTTTCCACTGGGTAAATATTGTGTTGCAAGTATTAGGGTATTTCATTATGAGTTTGTGAATCATTTAGTTCTAATCTCATAGTGGTAGATCGTAGTTTGCATTATTGGAAAATAGTGTACCTTGGAACGTTATAACAGTTTGGAACAACCATAATGTCTTCTGAAGTTTAAGACAAAGTGTTTTAAGGTACAACATCCAGCTCATGATGATAAAATAAGCTTAACCATTATTACAAGGCGTACAGGGCATATATTTTGTGTAGTAATGTAAAAAAATCTACACCTCAAAAAAATAAGACTGAGAACATGACTTCTTCACCACTACGTGTAGCAAAACGTAAATGTAGAACTTCAAGACGATTCAAAGTATTTAGTTACAATCAAGTACTTAACTATTGTTACATGCGTAACTTGTAAAAAAAGCTTGTAACCTAATGTTTACCTCTGTCTTATGATTATACTATACTATATTATTATAGAAATAATTGTATGTTAAATTTCTTGAATAAATTAAGAGTTGAAATGAACATTATTGTATTTTATTCTTTCGGAAAAGTACTGTCGCGTCCGAACTCGTACTATTCATTATAAAAAAAGCTTAGAAATATTTCCTATATTCCATAAGTCTACGACAAAAGACATTCTTTGGCCTTCATTTGAACGATAAAAAAAGATTTTTTCTCCAGACATCGCTGAATTTGGAATATTTCAACCCGAGTGAAAAAAACTTCAATTTTTTGTCGCGTCCAAGCACTTTTGTATTTGCTTCTATATTTGCAATAAACTAGTACTAAAACTAGTACTTTCCACTAATTAAAATATATATCCACATGTCTCCATTGAAAGGTGCGTCGAGTAGAGTATTCTTATGATTTTATACGTTTTATTTTATAATAGGTATACTTCTAAGCTTAATATGAATGAAATACTCAATGCTCAGGTCTGAGGTAACTAAGAAAAAAAACTAAGTCCGTTATTGGTGCAATGGTGATCTTCTCCTTGACACAATTGCGTTAATCGAAGAAACCGGTGGTCCGCTATCCGTCGGATCACAACAACACAGCTGCGGAAGATTAGGCGATGTCGAAATAAGCGCGCAAAACGACGCGCGTTTGTCACGGGAAGCGATTATGCACGCCGTGATCTATTACCCAGTCGATCGGACTCTCGACACAATACAAGAAATCGCACTCGCCTTGCTCTGGAATCCACCTCATGACAGCCACGCAGGACATGCTTTGATCCGACTTCGAGATCGTTGCGAAGCGAAAATTCATGCGCCGATAATTGAGATTATTTGTGTAAGAAGGTTATATATTTGATGAAAAAATTAATTTGCATTATTTGTAGCGTGTAGGCGAGGCGGTTCGAATTCTAAGAATGTGTAATATTGGGTCAAGTTTTAAGATCCATGCAGTTCTTGCAATTATTGGTGACGCTTCAGTGGAGAATATGATGGATCCTTATTGACACATCAAAGATTAATTTTCGTTTTGTTTGCTTATTTTTTTTTTATTTTGTCTTTATAACTTATTGAGTGAGACACAGTGTAATTTACATCTCATTATTGTCTAAAATAGCTAAATTATATATTAAGTCTAGTTACCCTTACCACATACTACATTCTAAAAATATATTACACACATTACGAATCACCATGTATATTAATTATTGGACACATACATTTTTTTTATAGGACCATAATGCCCGAATATTTTTTTCAGTCGCCTGTCTCAGATTTTCTTAACCTGTACTTTTCTTTAGTATAACTCTGCTGAAAGTATTCTAAAGTCGTAAAATGTGTAGAAGTGGGGACTATTTTTAGATTTTTATCAAAAATTAGAACAATATCGCTCATTTTCATCATTTTGCATCTCGGTATTCTTACAGATTTTTCTTCTTTAAATTTCAAATTGCACATGATGAAATAAAACAATAATCAAAAAGCATTTTACAGTTTTCACTGGTTTCCTGAATGCAATATTACAAACTTCTAGGCCTAGAGAGGTCATAATAGATCAACTTTAAACGGAAACGTTGGTAGCTTCAGTGAGTTAAAGAAATCCGGAAAATTTCAGCTCTTTTAAAATCTTGAATTAACTTAAATAATAAATGCTAAAGGATAACAAAATATATAGGACCTATTTCACTCTCGTGATTTTCAAATGAAAGAAAGTTTGGATAAATGTTCTTTTTACTTTATCATACGCAGTATGATACAGTATTGTAATCGTGTAATCGTGTTATCTGTCAAATCCTGGCTAACTAGTTTTATTTGAATCAGATACAACTGATCTCGATCAAATAGAATCTCATTTACTATTAATTTTATATATAGTATGATAAAGTCATGTGCCTGGCCACAGCAGATTTTTTAAAAGTGTGTATAAAGTGTGTTTGAACGTTGGTCAACAGGCATTTTAACTCATGAACAAATATGAATCGCATGCTGCGACCTATTATAAAAGTTTCCAGTTTTCCTCAAAATGCAACATTATTTAAATGATTTTCTTGGTTTTAAGTTGCTATAGGCGAGAACATATAGGAAAATCACAACAGAATTTTCTATAAGTGGACCAGCCTTTAAACGACACTAGCTGATAATGTTTTACACTTAATCAATACTGTTTTCTTTACAGTTTGAATGTGACGTAAAGACGTAATATGTATAATTAATTAGGTAGGTACACAGAAAGAAATGTTTGTTTCATTCAAATAAATATGCATTAACTCAAAGAAATTTGTTGTTTCAATAGAGGCAAAGAAATATTTATTTGCGGATAAAAACGCATTTATTTGAAATATTTGTTTGGTAGAAAGAACGTTGATTTGTGTCAAACAACTTATGTTTCCAGTTAAAAAGTTTGCAATTTGTGTATTATAAGAAATGAGATTTATTTACTTCAAATAATTATGATTGTGTTGAGTGAAAGAATTAAATTTTTTTTAAATTAACAAAATTGTTGGTCGAGTTAAAATGCTTAAAATTATTAATTTGTTGAAGGAATTAATAGACAAGAATTTTTCGGAAGACTCGCCATGATGTGTCACCTCCTTTTTGGGATGTCGCACATCCTCGACCAGTGCTTGGTCTTCCCAACCCAACATATAGTCAAGGTTAGGTTAGTAAAGTGTACTCTGATTTGGAATCGCAACTTGAACCTGCAGGCACTGTACTCTATAAGTTGTATACTGTCGATCACGCGGCTTTATACTCTCGAAATGTACGAAGTGCGAGGGGAGAGTTTACAGCGCCATCTAACAATACAGTTGGATGACATTAAAAATATATTTATTTGAATCAAAATATGATTTCTTTGGTGGAAGTAAACATATTTTAAAGCCAAAACAAAAATATTACTTTAAAGGAAATAAATCTCTTCTTGTGTACAAATATATTTATTTTAATCAAAATATGGTTTCTTTGGCGGAAGTAAACCTATTTTTAAGCCAAAGACAAAATATTACTTTAAGCGAAATAAATCTCTCCTTATAAACAAATTTATATGCTAGATTCAAAATTATATTTCATTGGTGTAATGAAACGTTTTTTTAAAATCAAAACTAAAATATTACTTTAAAGGAAAGTAATTTTTGTTTGTATCCATATATATTTATTCCAGTTAAATAAATATTTCAAATAAATTAATCTCTGCAAGCAAATAAACTAGAGTATTCAATGAAGTAAATATTGTTGGCGTCAAAGAAACATGTTTTGACCCAAAAGAATAAATTCAAACAAATACATTTCTTTGAAACAAGAAATCTTTTCTATCTGTGTACTAGATTCGTTTTTGGTAAACCGATTTAGTTTCTTTTTGATGAGCGAATAAGTCCTACAATAGGGCCTATCATTTCCTTTATGCCCAAGCTACACTAACGCCTAATGCCTAACGCGTACTTTTCAGATTAAAGCGCTAAAATCAGATGTGACCGCGATTTAACGCATCATTAACTTTGAGGTTAGCTTATTTAACGCATTAATTTTAAGATTCATGCATTAAATTGCGGACAAGTCTGATTTTAGCGCATTAATTTCAACATTAAGCGTTTGGCGTCAGAAGTTAGCGTTTAGTGTAGCCCGGGCATTAAAATTATGTTTGCAGATGGGGTACAATGGAGATGGCGAACCCCTAATTCTAAATAGTTAATGTTTCACAAATTATAGGGACACTTCTTTATAAGTAATTAATTTATTTTTTGTACCGCCCCCTAAAATTGGGATATTTTGTCCTGAAACATCCTGCATAATTTTATAAAGCTAATTAGACAAATCTATCATGACGGATATTTTTGTAACCATCAAAAAGATGCAAAAGCTAAATTTTTTCACAATTTGGATTCCTTAATTCAAGTGACCTAAACTTTTCAATTGTAAAAGTTTGTAGATTAGTTAAAACAAAGTTAAAATAAAAGTCACCCGATTGTAACGTAAGAAATGTCATAATTTATATATCGTCATCTATAGGATAAAGTAAAACTCAAAAATTGTCCTCTGCCCCACCGACACACCGTATACTATAACCACATAATTCATCATACTATAGGGCCTATAGTTTGATGAATTATGTGGGTCATCAAAAGCAGATGTACCTGCAAATAATGAGATGACATTCCATCGGAGGAAGGGAATTCGTTATCTAGCAAACCACACATCATTTTACAGTGGCTGGCAATAGCTATAAAGGACAACCCACTGTGTACATAACATTTCTTTATTTTCACTTCTTCAATGAACCTTATCAATTGAATAAGCAGTTATTTACACCATTTATACCACATTCAATGCTCCACGCAACAGTTTATAGACTTCCTTATTCAACGACCATTTGAACGTGATAAACATGCCTCCGCAATCACACCATGCGATCTGATTACGGCGAAGACCGTAAACCGCGCTCATTTTTAATTCAATAATAAACTTTTAATGACCGCGGCCATTCATAATACACTTTCTAGTTTTATCAATGTGACATTTCGAGTGCGACCACGGAGCGAGCACCCGCTAAAAATGAAGCTATTATATCGGTTCGACGCGATCTATCTAAGTAAGGCTAAAGCGTTTGTCGGGCGTGTTCCTCGGGATGCCTGCAAGAGTGAAAGGTCACAATGTAGGTCAGGTGCCGGCACGCGATCACCACGAGTCACCAGGCACGAGTTACCAACCACAAGACGAACCACAAGAAGAAACAACACAAACGCCAGAAGAACAGATTTACCGTTCGTATTTGCTCATCTTTCCGTTTCTTTGGCAAACCGGGTGACGTTCAAGCGTTACCATTGATAGTAGTCGGTGCAAAAAATCAAGGCGATGAGTCACCGGCGATGGCGGCGTTGTTGGTTCGGGAGCAGCGCAAGTAGCTGAAGAAAAATGGGGTCAGATCGACCACACCTCTTAATTACCCAGTGGTCGACGTTGGGCAACCTGAGCGGACGGCCTAACGCCTAAGACAATGCCGCCCTGACTTATGACACCTTTCACGCTTCGTTTTTAATGTACCTTGAGACTTGCGCCCGAGAAGAGTGAAAAAATTGGATTGCAACTGAACGAACGAACGACCGAGAGGCTATCGCAACTGCGCGCGTTCTGTTTCGTTTTTTTTTCTCGTTCTGTTTGAGCTATTGTATTGCAATGAGTTATTAAATCCGCTAATGGGTGGAGCGGCCACTGGTTAATGGAGCTTTTCATGGGGCCTTCATACGCGATTGACACCTGGTCTTAGCTTCCGGTCTTCTTGAAGGATCCGTGGATGGACGCTCCTTTGATGACCCGTGGGATCGCTAATTACGATGTGTTACATTATAAGAACAGATTTTTTTTATTTAACATGTTGGTTACCTTGCGCCCACGTTCTTCAGAAGTGGGATAAAGATCAGATGGTATTTTCGTGGGCATTTTTTTCTATTTTGGTGCTGAAAACGAGACATCTAGAATTGCTGTAGCGGTCGGACATTTGATGACTTGAGGACTTTTCAGCACATCGTATCGGGACAATGAGTGGGAAAAAGAAGAGCAACAAAGAAGATGATAGTTCTATGGCGCATTCCAGTATGGAGGTATATCAAATAAGATTACAAATTTATTACAAGCAAAAGCTGATTGCCTTAACAATCGCAGCCAAAACTATTACTGAAAAACGTATTAGTGGCAAAAACGTGCTGATCCTAACGGACAGCAAAGCAACAATGCAAGCCTCTAACAACCTCGAGACTTGTACAACAATCTACCGAAGCCCTGACAAGCTGGATAAAGGTGCTCGGTAACAGTAAAGGGAACATGGAAGCGGATCGCTTGACAGAAGACGCTGCGAGGACCGCCTATATAACTAACAGGAACATCCCACACTCTCTTCAGGAGCAGATGGGACGAAACCACCAAGTGTGTTTTTGCAAAGGAAACCCCCTTGCCAAAAGACCACAATATACTACTTTTAACTCACCAGAAGCAACCTCAGACTACTAACTGAAACCTATACGTTGCACTGCAGACTAAAAAAGCAACTAACCCGCATCGGAATCCTAGAGGACCAAATGTGCAGAGGATGAGAAAGCGAGGAAGATACGGCAGAACAATTTGTGTGCGAATGTCCGGCACTTTCGACGTTACGTAAACGTATTCTGGGTGAAAGATGATTTTGACGTCCTCGCCTTGACGAAGGCCGCAGGATGGGTCGAGGCAGATACAGCCTAAGCCATAAGAACCCCTCGGAGGTTAGCAAAAGGGGCCTAATGAGGCCTAGGTGCTGTGGGAATTGTCCCACCCTCCAAGGTATCCATATTCCATATACAATCAAAAGCAGACAAAAAGAAACCCGCGGAGAATATGGCGTGACAGTAGAAGATTCGATACAGAATGTTGATGCTTCAATTAAGATAGGTATATTAAATGTGTGTAAATTTCTAGACAATCGGCTAATAAGTTTTCTGGTTGTCATGTCCACCGAATTGGAAAACCTACTTTAGAGTAAAATGCGCTTAAAGTGTTAGGATTGTACATCGCAAAAGATCGTCTTTCTTTGTAGCAAAATCTTTGTAGTTATTTTTGTGTTCTTCTTTTTGTGTTCTCTTTGTGTTATTTATTAAAATATTGACTTAATATTTGGAGAGGGGCTAGGTAAAGATCTAAACTTCATGAAAACAGAGATTTTTTTTTTCATTTCAATGTACACGGTCCCCTTTTCAGCAGGCTGTTTATCATTGCAAGTTAAACATAAGACTCTGAGACTTAAACTACAGGACACAATGAAACTTCCAAATTTTCGGACAATATTATTGGGACGATGACAAAGGTAAGGTAAGGTTCATCAACAAAAACACATTTGAGGCATCTTTGAGTGAGATTATGCAAATACATCTCGCATAACTGTACCCCAAGACGGCAAAAATTGATAAAAAGACTGAATGCGCAGATGTGGAAGAAACCCACAACGGATGCACCGTAACAGACACGGCAATCTCTTGAATAGTCTTCTTGTGACGTCGCTATCACTATCACATGGCTATCATCAAACACTTACTGAAATCTCCATTGGCAATGTCAACAAAGAAACAATTTTGGTTAAAAAAACGAAAGACGTGGTCTTGCGGACAAACAGAAGATATTGTGCGATCAGAAGAACTTTTGCGTGACCTGCCAATCAGTCAAAAAAGTTGTAAAATGGGCAAACATATAGTACCTGATAAAACTTTACAATACCCAGAGGAAAGAAAAATTAAACAGAGGAAATCGAATCGATTTAATCAAAGACATAGAAAGATACAGATATAAACAAAAGAGCAGTCCAGTTATTAAAAAACGTATCCAGTAGCTAAAGAAACATGCAGACATACAGACATGCACCAATGCTGCATGTTTATTCCTTAATTAAAAAAATCGTTGATTTTTTTACAGATATGTTTAATTAGAGGGCCAACTACATTATATGAAAAAGCGGGACAGGTATATTATTATGACATACAGTAATTTGGTGTTGGATGGAATGGGCGGAACATTTAAAAAAATATCATTCGCACCAACGCCAGGGGCTTATTTTTTCCTTCAAAAGCAAATAACAGACATTTGAAATTAATTCCTGAGGGGTTTGCAAATCTGAGATATGCATTTAAGAGGTATGCAACTGTTGGTTTTAAGTATGACAGGCGCCTTGGCGCGTGCCTTAGTTTTTTTATCACAAAACTAAGGCATGTGTTAAAAACAAGTTACCTCAGGTTCTTATTTCAACAGGAACTTTTAGAAAATTTATCTACTAAACGAGCACAAGACTTTATCTTTAAATTGGTACCTACCAGCATCCGTCTCTATTATTACAGAAACGCGATAATCAGATTGTTATTTATGTAATTGTAATCCACGCAATGGCATATTGAAGTAGGATAATGGTCCTGCACATAAATACACATACACTGCAAATTCAAGGCTGGTGATACATGTGTGACATTTAAATCATCGGCATTAAGTTCTTCACCGTACATGTAGCATATATATCTGCACAAAAAGTGGAACAGGAGGCGGTCGGCTCTCTTGTGAAGCCATGACGCGACAACATCGACGTTAACACGCCGCATAAAAGGTAATTTACATTGAAACTTCTTTTGTGTACTTGATTAATTAAATTATTTCGCCTCTCTCGGGCGTAATTGACGGTGAGTCCGCTATAATGCAATTTGTCAAAGAGGAGGATAACCAGTTTGCAAATTTACCGCGTATATGAACTAAAATAACGAAACGCCGACACGAATCCGAATATGCGCGGCGATAGGGCTAATAAGGTGCTATTTATTTGATATAAACCGGTGATTACATGCAAATCCCGTTGATATTTTGCGAAATCTCGCATGTGGTCAGCGCACTAGAAGAATCTAAACGGCACCATGATGGTGCAAGCAAGTATGTTGCACACATCGTAGGAGGTTTGCTACGGTTATTGCCCTGGCTCTGATAACCTCTGTGCGTCTCGCTTTACCTCTGGTACTCTTGTAGTTTCCTATATCGGTACACTCCAGTTGAAGTATAGTTGCCTACCAATGAGTATGATGATTATTATTTGACATTATTTGAAAATGTATTACGCTGGATCACGATGTGCTAGAATCCTAAGCAGTGTCACAAAATAAAGCCAGATAATTGTTCTTTCATGTGCGCTTTACTAACTTTGGGCGAGTCTTCCTTCGATGTACTGGCATTGTTTGTTTGCAGAGGTGCGCTTTTGTGATGACGTACTTATTCTACACTCCTATGTTTAATTCAAATTTTACCTTTTACTGTTTTTTTTTTTTTTCTTATGGCTCTTCTTGACACATTTTTGTTAACGACAAACTTCTATTTCTTTAAGCCCGATTGCATCACTTTCCGTTATATTTTAAGTGACGCTTAAAGTTAAGTGTAGCTTATATTATTATCATTATCATGACGTATCTGTCACTTAACAAACTTATTCACACCTACTCATCTTGAACGTTTATTTTATGGAAGCTTTCTAGTCATTTACTACAATTTGACGTTGCCTGACACTTGGTGTCATTTATTAATCACTTGTGTCAGTATCAACATGTTTGTGGCGGGATAAGTTAAATTTTTAAAGTATTACGTGTTATTTTTATTTTAAAGGTATTATTATAATACTGACATTTCAGTATTTGTATATTTTTTTGTATAGAGAATATTTGGCATATTATTATAATACTTTATCTACGACACACATATAATAAGTTCGTTCCATACGTAACGATGACTATATAATCCCTACAATGAAACAAAACCGCTGATTATGATGACAGTAGTTTTGTATAATAATGACAGTTCGTTTAAATAATGACTTCATTATTCAAACGAACTGTCATCATTATACGAACGTGCTGTCAAAATCTGCCAAAAGCTACGTGGATGATAGTTATTTGACAGTTCGTTATAATTGACAACTACATTTAAAATATTTGATAAAATGGAATTTATGACTCGTAGATAAAACTTCGTATTCGACTCGCACACAACGGATATAAATCGCTCGCATGTTTACACACTCGCCTAAGGCTCGCGTATAAACTTCATGCTCGAGGTTTATACCCTTAATTATGTGCTCGTCAAATAATATACTATTAGCAATAAAAAACGACAGCATTTTAGTAATTTTTTTGATATACTAAGTTTCAAACATAAGTGAGGATAAAAAGTTATAGGCGGTGACATGGGAACGGAAGAAGGAAGAAGGCCCCTAGAAAATCATTTCTGGAGAATTTAACTCAGTAATCACAAATTAAATTTTATCTTACTTAATTCCTTTTAATTTTTTAGTAAATATTGTTTATTATGTTCTGTTCTG
Organism: Melinopterus prodromus; assembly: GCA_964023965.1. Lineage (NCBI taxonomy): Eukaryota > Metazoa > Arthropoda > Insecta > Coleoptera > Scarabaeidae > Melinopterus > Melinopterus prodromus. The sequence goes on from OZ030396.1 coordinate 11,531,666, forward strand.
TGTTTGTCATCACTAAGTAAGACGCGGTTAACATGAAGTGGTGAAATCGGGCATAATTGATTTTGATAGAACCGAATATGAATATGAATATGGGACACAAAAGTGTCCCATCATGACAGGCTTTAGTTAAAAATAACTGAAAACGTGTTTTCAATGTTTCAATTTCCCAAAGAAAACGACAAGAAAGCCAAAAATTCTGAACACGGTTTCATAATGTGGTGCGCTCTTAAAAAGAAACAAAAGCTTGCGACCTTCTCAAGTTTCCAAAAAACATGATGGGTACCTTCTGATTCCGGATTCGTATTCAACAAAAAATCTATATCGAAAACTTGTAGTCACATAAAAGAAGTCTAAAATGTTCCCTACTGTCATTAACAACAGGCAGGCACAAAAAAGGAACACGAAGAACAAGTGAGAATTTTGTATCAAACTTATTAGAATTGTTGTACTATCAATAAATAATTTATTGATGATATCTTTATTAAACAAACGACGAACTGTTTATTGAAGGATTTGTGTTCTATCGGTGTTAATAAGAACACAAGATATGTCTGAACATATATCTGACTTTCTTTCAGTTTCCAGATATCCGAGCTAACTTCACAACTCTAGGCACAGAGAAAACCATTCTCAACAATTCAATTTTTTTTTGCTGTTGAGTACAACTTTTTAACATCACTCAAGACAGGAAATGATACCTTAATTTATATATTAATACAGATCATTTTTAATTTTACCAACAATTATTAGAGTAGGTACATCTTTTTACCATGCGAGCTAATAATATTACCAAACACTGCAATATTTCTATAATAAATAATAGTAGTATTTTTTATGAAGAACAACTTGTCAGAAACCGATTAACCGAAAGTGTAAAATTTCGATATTTTTAAGCAATACATGTTTGCGTAAATCACCAAAAATTGGCAAATTTCTGCGTTACAGTCTCGAAATCTTTCAGGAATGTGAACGTCCGTCGTTGCAATGGTCGCATAATTTTGGACAGCACGTAATAATAACCGGAGCAAAAACAATTTTGTGTCATAGACGCCTTGGGGTACGCAGTTTTGCAACAATAGCCATCGCAATTCGTGATACCTCCGATGCGGATCACAGGCCACTTAAAATTGCATGCAAAAATTCGTTGCCCACTTTCTAGCGCCTAACCACCATGACATAATAAGAGACAACAACTAATAGCAAGTTCATAAAATGAATTTGACAAATTTTTATCGATACTCAGGAAGAATGCATTATATTTGCATTGTTATTTCGAAAATGATCTTTGTATTAAGCTGTAGTGCCAAAACATGTTGAATGGTAAGTAATTATTGTTTGTGTCGACCTAAATCTTGTCTCATCGGTTTGAGTCCTTCCTGAACCCATTAAATGTTAGACACGCCGCATGGTGTCGTCAAACCGCTTTCGATTAATAATTGGCGTGACAGTGATTTAGTTTTCTCTTCCTAATCAGTTTCTTCGAAGACGAAATAAAACCCTAAACTGTAGCAGTTGGTATGAGACTTTCTTTACGTGTGATTGCCTGATTGATCATTTAATATATCATTTTGTTTTCATTTATTATTCATCACTGCGCTAATAACTCTTAATAAGCAAATAGGTACGTGATAATAGCTAGTATGTATAATTGGTACAAACTGAATTAGCCAACATTCTTTTGTTTCAACCTTTAAATATAGTGGAGAAACCATAGTCACTAATCTTTTCTCTTTAGTCGACTGAGATTTTCTTACTTTTAATTGTTCTTTTCAGTTCTGATTCCAATAGTGCATCATAATTATTGGGAGTACTTTATTAGTAAGAATTTATTAGTAAGACTACATTTATTATGAAGAACAATTATGACAATGCGCTGTTGATTGGCGGATTAAATCTCTGTTACCAGTTTGCACACAAGAATGGCATTTTCCCAATTGTAAAGCAAATTAAAAATAAAATCACTGATAAAAAGTTAACAGTAACTGGTTATACTAAATAACGCCGTATACATAGCAGAAACTAAGATGTTATTGCTGACATGAATATATTTCATCTACCTTGCAACCCAAAGAAAAAAATACTTTAATACAAAATACCTCAAAACCACTTTAAAAACTTGTCAAAACACTGTGTTAACATTCCTAATTCAATTCCAGAACATCACAGAGAAAACCCATTACTACATCGAAACATTACAGTCGGAAAAATCTACATAAGTTTTGACAAACCCATTAGACCTGTTGTGACCTAATGTAAGACCATTGCGCATAAGTTTGCTGGAAATATGAACAATATAATTACAAAGCAATTAAGTCCAAAAAGTACAAACAAAATACGGTAGGTATTTTATATGGTAGCTAAATGCGTAGGTATTTTTATTTTATTTTAATTTTGTTGTAAGTTGTTCAACATGAAATAAAATATTATTGAAAATAAGTCACACAAAATAGCACATGTGGACGTACAAACACGTTTTAAGGTCTCAAACGCTGCAGTTCGGTGGACAAAAACTTGTTGTTTGTAGGCCTTAAAATAATTTCCACGTCGCATTTTGTTAGCATATGTATTTGAGGAAAACATGTTAATGCCGTCAATTCTCCAAAGTAAAACACTTTTTGCAATTGCAAAAAATTATTTTCGGGTTGGTACGAAATTTCTTAATACGTTTCAGTTTCGACGAGACAATATTTTCTTGGAATGTAGATGTGGAAAATATCTCATATCTAGAGTGCGGAATTATAAGAATTTATTTTTGAAAACTAAGCACGAAATATCATACAAAACATTGATATAACTGAGCAAAATTGATACTTCAATAAGAATAGAAATAAACTATACACAGTAAAATGAATGTAAAACCTAAAAAAATAAGAGTAAACGCTAAATGCTGTATAAAAAATCTGATGTGGCCAGGCACATGACTTTATCATACCATACCTATATAAAATTATTAGTTCAGGTGCATGAAATTCTATTTGATCGAGATCAGCCACGTGTGCTTTAAAATAAAACTATTATAACTTGACAGATATTTTGATTATATTGACGTAGGTATTGTCAAAACATCAGCCTTTGACACTACCTATTGTCATTAGAATCACAAGAATCACAGAGAAGCAATTTTGATCAAATAACGTATAGTCTATTTTAAGTTTTAATAAGTACTAATAAAATTGTATTGAAGAATTCGTCTAAGGCCGGCCCTGGTAAATTGCCGAACGCGCATGACCCAAAACGATATCCGTCGAACAAAACAAACCAACTCAACACAGCAACAACGCGTCGCGGCCGATCAAAGTTATGTCGCATTCTAGCAATAGAATTGCAAGTCATCCGTCTCTGGTACTACCCAAATACACCCACAATAAGATTCCACAATCCAATCGATTTTTTATAATTATTATTTTATATTACCTACTTTTTCATAAAAAGTTAACGATTAACGGTTAACGTTAACTTCTGTTGCATTTATAATAAATTAACGGACTATCGGTTAACGAAGTTAACTTTTCATTAACGGATTACCGATTAACGAAGTTAACTTTCTTATTAACTTTGCCGAGCTATGTCAATTTGAGATATAAGATTCCATTAAAATATGAGGCTCATATCAAATATATGAAATCTGGCAACCTTACCTTACCCCACCTTACCCCAAAACAACTGCTATAAATAAAAAAAAAATAGAGCTACCACAATTACGATTTAATTTCACGTTTAAATGCATCAAAATCGATTCAATGAAACCGTAAAGAACATTTTAAAAATTGGTGCACGCGGAACTATACAACACATTCAAACAGAAACAATCAATTTATCGACGCTTTTTCTCTACCCGTAGGCCTTCACGATTACGCAATTTCCAAATTTTCCGCGATTTACACACCCTTCACATACCTTCACAAAATATGAAACGCCAAACAAATATTGCATTAGAATAATGGAGATATTAAAATATATTTAACAGGCATGAAATAACCAGTCTTTTTTTCGTGTATATTTGCCCATACATAAAGAAAATATTGACTTAAATTAGTGGCACAATCGATTGCTCGATAACAATAGGAGCGCGAAAGCAACCCAGCAAGCAATCTCTTCGGTCCGCAAGATCGGCGAAGTTGATCAGCGTTGACGGTCGCGTTGTGCAACGTTATTAAGAGAGGTTCTTGCCGGCAAAAATGGTAGATGCCGATCTACAACAATAGAGATTTAAAGCGGGCGCGTGCTGGACTCACTTTCAAACCGCTCCGGTCGATCGAAGATACGGAAAACGCTCCACCGCCGGTAAACTCCTTTACATTCTTTCGGTAATTAGAGAATGGAAGAGAGCCGATCTCGATGAATGTTTTAAAGTGGATCTGCATTCTAATTAACTCACAATGTAAACGGAAATACCTACCATCATTTGTTTACAAAAATTTTACTTTGCTCTTTGATAAATTATTGAAAAATGTTGCTGTTGCAAGCCCGTAAAATTTCGTGAAAAAATTCGTTAAGAAAAGGATTTTAAGGAATTATTATTTTCTTTTTGGAGTCTTAGTTGGTATTATTGGTATTCGATAAAGAGATCGTTTGTATAATCTATTAAAATATTATAATTTCGCAACCGGATCTGCGTGAGTTATTGCTGTACGCAGCTCTAGATGTTATAGGTAATATCGGCCTCGGATTGAAGACATTTTGCTAATCTAGTGCGGTCATTATAAAGGCGACTTGCAATTTCAACAATCAACATGCTTCCACTGTAGTTACTTAATCAAATTGTGTACGCTTCAGTCAAACAACCAGCATGTATTTTCTAGTGAAGGCTAGCTTAACAAGAGCAAGAAGGTTGTTTATATTAAGTAATGTCAATATAATGTTGTGATAAATTCATGGAAAATTATCTTAAACATTTTCTCGATAATTGACTGTTCATTCATTATCCTGTTATAATGGAGAAAAATCAGAATCATTCAACTATGATTTGCATAACCACACATTTTTATCTATTTGTAAATCATCCAATTAAGATACTTAAATATTACTTAAATACTTAGAAAGATAAAGCGATGTAGGAGACAAAATGATGAAAAGACAGTAACTGACAAAATTACTAAATGGTGTGCAAAGGACTAAGTCGACAAAAAGAACGAGTGTCAAAATGCAGAAAGGACTAAAGAACGTAAAGTACATAATAGTTATTTATGTACCAAGGGCATTACACGGATGTTTATGCCCCGAGGGTGACCGTTCTCGGGCCTGTCGGCCCTCGAGCTTTTTAAGTCGCCCGAGGGTATATACATCAAGTAATGCCCGAGTGGCATATAAAATTTTATGTCCTACAATGGTTTTGTTCCCCCGTTTGAATAATATTTGAATTAATAATAAATATTTTGACGTTATCAAGTGACATGCGTATCTACGGAGTTGAATAACAATACAAACAATTCGGAGTTGAGTGACAATACACACAATTAATTATCCAACTTATAACCTTATAACCAATAATTGACATTGACGATTTAAAATTTATAATTTGAATGACAAATATTTGATACATTTGACATATAACTATCACAACCGTTAATGCCGGCGAGGGCGATAAGAATCCTTAACGCCCTTGCGGGCGTTAAGACGCAGTTTTTGCCCCGGTATCTAAGATGTAAAATGTCACTTTACGATCATGTAACACAAAAAAAATTAACGTAGTTTATGTCCTTTGTATGAATATTATTAGTTTCATTATTTAGAGCAGGTTTGTCTTTTTCTTCCTTTACTGTAGTTTTGTCCTTTTCGTGCATAACCTTATTTTAATTTTTATATGTTGTCTATTAAATTTTTGTAATTATTGCGTCGCTTTACTCTTTTTGCTCTGTTAGTGCTTTTTAGTCCTTTTTGTAATTTTCATCCTATTTGATTTTTCTTTTCGCTTTTATAATTTACATCCATTTTATCGTTTCCGGAATTTTATTCAGTGGGTCCTTTGCCTACCTTTTGCGTCCGTTAGGTCCTTTTAGTTATTTACGGACTATTTATACATTCGAACTGCTAATCCTTTTCGTCCTTGACGTTCTTTTTGTTTTCTCTTTAGCAATTTTGTCACTTTATTCCTTTTTGGCCAATTCGGAGAATATTGTTGATGAACGGACGAAGACGTCAGAAAGAGAAGAGGACAAAGACGACAAAAAGAAAGAGGAGAGTAAAAATACAAAAGAGCTAAAGGGCGAAAAGAACATAACAATCATTATCGTCAAATCATTTTTATCAATTTTATTATTTTTATCAATTTCTTCTTTCCGATGAATTTGTACTGTTCGTCCTTTACCTTACGTTTGTCTTTTCACTTTTCTCCTTTTCATTACTTTTGAGTCCCTTACCCTTTTTGTTCTGTTAGCCCTTTTTGTCAAGTTTGTAGCATTTTTCCTTCTTTTCGGCCTTTTCGTAGTTTTTATCGTTCTCGTCCATTGTCCAGTGTGCCCTTTACCTATATCTTTCTCGTCCATCAGATCTTAGGTTCTTTCATATTTTTGTATCTATATACTCTGCTAGTCATTTTCGTCCTTTAGGTTTCTTTTATTGTGTTTGTTCTTTATCACTTTTATCCAATTATTCCTTTTAATTCGGAAAATATTTTTGTTAAAAGGACTTTAAAAAGATTCAAAAAAGGACGTAGACGGCAAAAAGGAGTAAAATATAATTGGCGTAAAAATGTACAAAAAAAATAAGGAAAAATATGCAAAGAACTAAAACGACTAAAAGAACGAGGGGGTACACAATACAAAATGGGCTAAGGGACCAAAAACATAAAAATCATTAGCGCCCTTAATGTCCTTTCTATCAATTTTGTTAATCTTCTTCCGTACGGCGACTTCGTACTTTTGGTACTTTACATTACTTTTGCCTTTTTCTTCGTTGTAATCTTATATTTTTTTGCATTTTTTCTTTGTTTCCCGTTTTAGTACTGTTAGTGCTTTTTGGTCCTATGTGTATTTTTTGTGTATAGTTCGTTCTTTCTGTCATTTTTATCGTGTTCGTCATTTGATTCATTGTGTCTTTTACCAATCAATGCATTTTAGATCTATTGGGTCCTTTTAGTTGTTTTCGTACTTTTAATCGATTTGGTTCCATTGGTTCCTCTTGCCGTTCACGATTTTTTTATACCCCCCACATTTACTGTGGTGAGGGTATATTGAGTTTGCCACAATGTCCGTCTGTCTGTTCGGCTGTATGTCCGTCTGTGTACACGATAACTGCCGTAATTTTGAAGTAATAGATCTGAAATTTGGTATACAAGCTTATCTCTTAAAAAGTAAGACAAGTTCGTGAATGGGCAAAATTGGTTAACTTTTATTATATCTATATATTTTTTAATTTATATATATATATTATAAATATTTTACGGTGGGGGTATTTTAACCTTAGCACGGCTGAAGATAATTTGCTTACTAGTTGAATCTTGTGCTTGCCTCTTAGGTATATGAATTTTGTCCATTTAATCGTATAATACAAATTTGGAAAATATTTTTAAATTATTATTTTGATTAGTATCATAGCATCAGTATCACAACACTTTACATATAATAAATAATAATGTAGTTGTCTTGATCTTCAAATACCGAGTTTGCGTATTTTGTGGTACACATATTTCTCATGTTTGATTTTCTTTCTCTTTCCGTAAAATGTTTACGTGCGTACGTTTTTAAGGTCTGGCCCAAGCGCCAGTCTCCAACGCATAAAATTTATATGCATATGTGTATGTATATGGCATTTACAACAATACAATGCAATTATCAATTCAGATACCCCGGGCACCATGTAACTAGATCCCTATCTCGCTTATTTTATATCGCATTGTAGTACAATTAGATCCCAACAATAACTGCACACATAAATCCCGTTTGTACCGTTCACGTATACTTAGAGTATCATTAGTTAATCTCAACCACCTCCTCAAAAATACTGAAAGTTGGAAATTTGTAAATTTTAAATTCAATCAAATATATCTAAGTTTTACTGTTTTTTTTTGTATTTCTTGGAAGCATATAACATTTAACTATAGGTATATCGGTATATGCCATGTCTCAAATAGCTGATTCAATTAATTGATCCTAGACGTGACAATTTTACGAAATCCAGGATCCGCTCCTTGCGACTTTCGCAAGTCGCCGTTCCAGTTTGTTCATAAAAAAATGTTTAGTAATAATACCAAAAGTAGTAAGGCGTGTAATTACCGCGGGAGATAACAGTGTTAATTATAGTGGTAAAGTTGAGCGTTCCGGCGCAGAAGCTGCCGCCTAACGTACACGACCAAAGCGGTAAATACAATGTACCTATTCACGCCTTGGTATATACGGTGTCGATACGCCGGTGCAACACTCTTAAATAATCGTCTTGGGTACAATGAGACATTCACTGACAATGCCTCTACCGCGTCCATGCTTACGCCAGTGCGTATTGATGTGCCAACCTACTAAACACATAAAGCTACCACCGCGGCCTACCGTGCTTTTACTGTTTAGGTCCGCGGAAGACCGTAAAACACATCTTTCGACACCTCGCGTTGCACTGATTTAAATTACGGTTGTTTTTCCCTCGTCTATTTTCCATTCGAAAACTAGATGAACTAAATCTTCTCGTTTCCTGTTTCATTGAAGATTGTATCCCTATAGGTTAAGAGATGCTTGTTCCAAATACTTGGTATCCTTGTTCCACTACTAGTTCATAGTTGGCTTATCACTAAACCGCAAGATGAGAGACGGCCAGAAATTGTGGAGGCTCAGCATGACAGCTCGTGGTAGGTGGCATATAAGGTTTACGTACCTTCACAAAATAAAGAAGACCGGATAGTACTGATACGCCCAACCAGGAGATAGGAGCTTTATGATTCCTAACCTAAAAGTCATATGGGCCTTTATCTTTATGTATTAAGACGGAGTTCATCTGACATTGGTTTTACCACAATTTCAGAAGATATCTTAACAATTTCACTCCCTTCCAGTCAAGTCTCATCCTCACTCTCCCTGGCATTCATTACTGTCCAGATCTATACATTTCTTTGGTGATAGAAGAAGATACTACCGAAGTTAAGAAGACAGTGGACAACCACTTTGAAGACTGAAATAACGTATGTTATTTCTTCCTATGTGTAGGAAGAATGAGTAAGGGATTGGTTTGAATAGATAATAATAGCGAAATGCCAAAGCCTTTATAGGAACCTACAGAAAATTAGGCACTGAAGGAAGGGATAAAAGGTAAGGCTTCCAATGCTGGATAATATAGTGATCCCGGGATTTTGGTATTAAACATTTTGTAATCTCGGGATCCCGGGATTGATCCCCGGATACATAAAAAAGCAAAATGTGCCAGATAAAAACGCCTGGGATGCCAAAAATTACCAAATCCAGTTAGTAAGAAACGCCTAAAATATACTTGATTGGACAATATCTCTTACCCCGAAACATGACTAACGTTTTCAAATTTTACCTTAGAAAGAAAACCAAAATTGTCGGTTTAAAAGGTAAAAGTATTCGTATTGACATCAATAATAAACAAAATTTAAGTTCTATTAGATAATAACTTGCTCTATCATCATAAATTTGGTAAAAAAATACATTTTTATAAAAAGTCTCATCAAATTTAAAATTTTCCATATTAATGCCAATAATACAAATTGTCGAATTTTTCTTTCCTTCTTTAAAATAAAAATGGATAACATTAGAATTCATGCGTCAGGGATGTTTATCAGGAAAGTATGCTAGTACTAACTATTTGCATTTTAAATATAACGATTATTGTTTACAAAAAAAAAGATAGGTGTAATGATTTTTAGACCCAGTTCTAAACGCGTTTTTAGGTAAAGACGCTATTTATTGTTCAAAATTGATGAAATATTTAGTGCAACTTCATAGAATATGTGTCATGTGTCATGAAAAAAAATAATTTTACTTGTTACTAATTTACTAATTTACTTTTACTAATTTGTATCTTATTGTCATTTTTTATCGCAGTATTTTATACCTATTTACTAATTTTATACTGTGTAGTAAATCATTGAATACAGTTAAAGAAATCAGCAATAATTTTTTTAAAGTTTTTACGTTTGTGTTTTTGTTTGCTTTAAATACAGCTTGTATTTTTTGTTGGGGGTATAGTAACAAAAAAGACCTATGTTAGCTGAAAAAGTTCTGTTCTTCCTATTATAGCAACATGTTGACGGAAACGAACATTTTATTCTTGATATTAATTTTAATCAGAAACAGTGCTGTTAAAGGTTGAAGTTCATACTTAAAAAGTTACAGCTCAATTGCTTCATTGTAGACCAGTACCCACATTTTACAAATTAACAAAAAATTAGAAAATAATTTAGATTTACGTTTTTCGGGTATTAGACTTATGATCCCGGAATCCCGAAAAAGCTAATTATTTGTCGGGATCCTGGAATTGAAAGCCCTAATCCACACTCCATTACGTAATCGCACCAGAAGCCGCCATCCAGTTCTAGAAGAACCATGCGTATTAATACGACGAATATAACAGGCTCACCTCAATCATGTGAGACGACGATAATTTTGTTACACACTGGACAAAGTGAACACTCAACAAGTGCGAATAATAAAGTCACACAGACGCTTCAAAAGTGCGGTAGTTACTCAGTGCAGTGAATGGACAAATACAATAGTGTGATGATGGGTTTATGTTCTAGCAAAGACTATGTCACTGAGATGGTTCAAGACTGCGGTAGTTTAAACGGGCTGTGCCAGAAAATAATCAAGCTGTGATAATGTGGGATAATGTGATAATGGAACAAGTGCTTTTATCTTTCATAAATTAAAACGTGGACAGGCAACCGAATATACTTTATTCTTTTGAATTAGCTTTACACCTGAATCAGCAAATGTTTGCATTCACGTTTTTTTTTTAGTGGAAAACTTTTTTGCAAAATATATAAAAATCCATTTTTGTGTCCTTCAGAAGACATTCCCTTCAGAATAGAAATGTATCGTTATAGAATACTTCAGGTATGCTGAAATTAAACCTTAAACCATTGTGGAAAGTTAACTATCTAAAAATATAGGACATAGAAGTATCTAAAAATGGATGAATGAAACCTTGAACCCTAAAGTTGTTCTATTGGATTTTTACATATCTGTGAGGACATTTAAGACATTTTTACTAGTTTTCGACGTACATATCATAATGACTTTCCTGTCAGTTGACTGGCATAATATATTTGAAGAAAATGATACATTTCTTGGATTTATCTGTAGATTTATCATATAAAACAACACAATGTTTATACTGCCACTAGATTCGTGTCAGAATGCAGATTTATCACAATCAAATTAGCAACAGTCATTTGATAAACTTATTTTTCAAATGTTTTCGATGTAAAGTACACTTTGAGAATGTAATTAGTATAATATAGCTTTGTTTTACTTTTGTACTTCTATAACTATTAAAGTATTAAAATTCGTAAAAATAATTTTTATTGCTTAATTATTCTGATATTTTCCACAAATATTCAAAAAGCAAAAAGCGTTCATATCAGCCTATTTACAGAATTCCTTCAGTAATGCGACGTTATTTAGTTGGTGGGTTTCAAATAGCCTACCACAAAAAAGTGTTGGCCAGCGTGCATTTGTTGATTATTATTTCTGAAAAGGAAAGGGTGCTTTTGAATAATTTTGTATCAAATTGTCGAGAATTGAGACCTGAGCCATTTGACCAGAACATTTGGTCCAATCATTTTTTCTCTCGCTGAGTTCTAAAAAACCCGGAACATCTTTAAAATGGCCAGCAACATTTCGATACCCCAAGATATCAATCACCATAGACAATACCGTTTTTGTGCCATTCTTTCTCTTATGCGCCACCTCCGTCAGCCTTGCTTTCTACACGACAAAAATTCGGCTGAACATAATGAAGCGTAACGTAGATCGAGCGAATTTTTGCCGCGAAGGCGCACTTTCTAGACATCTCCGTGAAAAACCGAACCGATACCAACCAGCGACCGACTGGGAATTGTGTAAGTGTCCGATGGCGCTTTGATATTGAAAGAAATGGCTTGCAGCCGCCGCGCGCCGTGTCGTTTTCCATCAATGAGTTCTCCGCTTGCCGATAACGAGTGAAAGTGAACGCAATACTTCGCACCGAGCAACCTGACGTTGAACTCGTAAATTTTGCGCATACTTCAAGCTCAAATGCTCTTTTTAACAAAACAATCATAACGCTAATAATGCCATAACAAAACTATAAAACATTTCGTCTTAATTACCATGATTTCGAAATAATTATCGGCGAAAATAACCGATAAAGAAATAAAGAGTGAACTGACCGTAACGGAGACCATCAAGATATAAATCGTTATGGTTAGGCACGTTGTGTAATTCATCCGTTGTAAATTCTATGGTAAAATCGTTAGGATGCAGCGAAACGAGAGTATTAGCATTGTGCATTACCGATTGAGTTATTGAGTAATCGGGATCATAGGTCGAGTATGCCGGGATTGAGTTATACAATAGCTTCTATCAAAGAGAGACGCTACTTCGATCACTTGTATTATGCACGATTGTAATATATACCTACCCATGAATTTTATGTGGTAGGACTTTCTACATAACATCAAATTTAATTGACGAGTTTTGTTTCTAAAATTTTCTAAAATGTTGAAGAGGTTAATCTGATAAGAGATTCAGAACGAGTAAAGAAAATTAAAAACTATTAAGAAAATTATCTTCAGCCGGGCTGAAGTTAAAATACCACCACCGTAAAATGTTAAAAAAAAAATAGTGGACCGATTTTGCCCATTCACGAACTTGTCCTTACTATTTGAGAGATAAGCTTGTATACCAACGGACAGACGGACAGACCGTGGAAATTTATAGGTTTAAACCTATAAATTTCCACTGGCTTTGTAGCTCAACTGGGAGAGCTGCCAACCGGAAATTCGAGGGTTCCTGGTTCAAATCCAGGCGGAGATGTTTTTTTCCAAAAATTATCCTCACCTGGATTAATTATCATTCGCTTCTTTAGTTGATTCTACATTACTGACGAGTTTACGTAACAACCATTTTCCCTTGAACTATACAGAGCGTTCTATTCTTGGGCTAAGTACTTATATAAAATATTTCATAAAATTATGAAGACTAACACGATCCATTACTACGGTCTGCTCACGCGCATCGGCCACGCCTACAAGTGACGTCAGTGCGAGAATGAAGCGGAACTAGCGTTAATATGGTGTTAATCACCATGGCTGCCTTAGTGGCCAATTGTTGTTGTCACGGTTGTAATGACATTATGCACTGACGTCATTGCGAGAATTAGCGTTCGTTGCCATGGTAGGTAATATGTATTTGTGACATTCCAGCCTTTTGGAGAATTAAAGCATGGTTGTCACCTTGTCAACCTAAATCACCTACAAAAGTGAAAAACTTACGGATGTATTTGCTTGCCTAGGTGTCCGTGTCAACATCCTTCTCGCAGTTACGTCATGCGCAGAAATGAATGAATTTGAGACACGAAGTGAGCAGACCGTTGAGTGGATCGTGCCAATTACGATAATAGAAATTTTGAATTCTTACATTAGAGGATTAGATACCCTGAAGCTCTTTTTTTATTTCTTTGAAATTCTATTCTATGATAAATGTGTTGTACATGAGGTTGAAAAGATATGTCGATCTTCTATTTGAATATGTAAAAATCAACGTCAAATAGTTAACCAATTTAGGTACATAAGGAAATTGCTTTGGTAGGTCTTCAGAATTCAGTTAGCTCTGAAGAAGCGTGCAATATGGTTCGCGAAATGTCAGCATTTACAAATCTTGAGACACGGTATAACCCGAAAGCAGTTTCTTTTCTAGTTGACCATTATTTGTTCTAAACAAGAATTACCAATTAGAGAAGAAATAAGTACCTAATAGCCTTCTCCACTGCCGCCTGAACCCGTTACACAGTATCACAGTTCATTGTATGAACGCTAGTAATTATGTCGCCCCACAGAAGAAAAAAACATGGGGGTTAAGCCGGATGATCTGGCCTAATGGCATTTTTGTGATAATTTCATAAACATGTTAGAGACCAAGATCCCGTGATTGCCAGACCTTCCCCATAGTATAAAAGCTGCAAATTTCTCTGCGCATTTCCCCAAGACAGGTAAAGAACGATTGGCTACTATGAAATTCGGATCATAGTGGGTTTGCCAGGTAACAGCTATAAAATTGCAACCCAAAATTGTCAAAGTATAGACGTATAGACCGTAGTTTTTACTTGTAATCGTGCAAAAAAAATAAGTTTTTAGCGGAAATAGGTCACCTGAACATTTTTGACCAAGGTACAACAAAATGTCTGTGCGTGTGTGTATGTATGTGTGTATCCGATCTTTGTGGTGACGATTCCGGAGAAACTACTAAAGGTATCGGGACGAAACTTCATATTTAGAAGTTTCATGACTAAACTTAGAGCTGAAAAGGTTTTTGTTCAAAAAGGTCCAAAGGAACAGGATATTTACTACTAAACTTCGTCAAAATAGCTAAATAAATTGAAGTAGAGGAAATTTTTAATAATTTATGTATATGACATTTTTTGGTAAAATTCATAGCTTAGCTATTTAGCTAATTCTAGTTGTGCGAAATAGGTCGTGTCTGCATTAATATAAAGCAAGGTAGCCAGGATTTGACAGATATTTTTATTCTAATGACAGTAGGTAGTGTGAAACGTTGATGTTTTGACAATACCTACTCTCAATAGTATAAACATGTCTCTCAAATCCTCGCTAACAGTTTTATCTCTATTTTATTTATTTTATCTATTATTTTATCTCGAATAAATTTCATGCAGCTAAACAATTATTTTTATATATAGTATGATAAAGTCATGTGCCTGGCCACATCAGATTTTGTTCTCATTAAACTTATTTAAAAATAGTGTGAAGATATGGCAAGCTACAGGTAATGTCATTTCACCAAGATATAAGATCTTAAACCGTCTGATATTTTCCAATATTTTTTAAAATGAGTATTTAATTTACATTCACAAGAGCAGCATCCTATAGGAATTGTCCGTCATTTTATGAACACGTTGTATACAATACATAGAACAGAGATTTTTTCGTTGATTTGGTTTATAATAGGTACAAATAGACGATATTTAACAATTTTTGTTTTTCAAGTGTATTCCATTCTCACAAAACGTCGCTACGAAATGTTTATATGCATTGAAAAATAATCTAGAGAGCAAGAACACGTTTGATTTTAATGCAAAACGCTATAGACAACTATAGATAACTTGTGGATCGAAAAACGTTTCAGGGGTTTACTTTACACGTTTCAAAATTTCCAAATATGAAAAGACGAACCATTTTTCCAATCGATTTCGTAAAAAAACTCAAATTTCAGGCATTTTTCAAACTCTGTTATGTTGGTAACATCATACGGGGTTCTTTAATTGTCTGTATTTTTCAAATGATGCGTTTCTGGGAATATTGTATCTTTTAGAAGTTAGTCTACGGGAAACGAAAACAAGATCAAGTAGGTATAAACAAAAAAAAATGTAGACTTAAAGTTAACTAAATCAGAAAAACAGTTGTTCCTATTTCCAATTTTGAAGTAGCTACTGATTAATATCTAGATTTTTTTAGTCAATACTTCCACAATCTTCTTTTTTACCATCAACCATCACCAGCTTGCACACCTCAGACAGTTTGGGGTACCACAAACTATTCAAGACACCCAAAGGAATGTCAGGTGGAGTTCGTTAGTTCTCCGAGCATCTGTTACGTGGCGTTAGACGTAACCGGCACGCGATGGACTGCGCGCGTTGTTAGCAAAAGGTGTGTGCCGCCCGCAATACGGCGCGAGATGACTTTTAGAACGTTTTATCTGTGTCCCCAGCCTCGGGTGACATTGCATGCACTGTTCCGCACTTTCGCTAGGGCGTGGTCCTCTCGTACAGGCCGCAAACGCCGCCACTAAGGCCTGACCGGAGCAAAAGCAAAGCAAAGCAATCCGGTGTTGCAACTAGAGCGCGAGATGTATTTTATGTTACGGTTTTATGTACGGGCGAGCAGTAGTTCGATCATAGGCGATAGTGGTGCTCTCGTAATCAGTATTGCATCAACCGGAGCTCTGGTCGTTTTGCTATTTTGCCGGCGCGGCGTAACGCAGCGCGCGCCACGCTGATAAAGTACAATGCGCTGAAAAATTGATCGCGAACACCTTGATCGGGAATTTACTGAAGGCAGATACCGATGAGAAATAGCTTGGCGTTTTGGGTCCGGGTCTGTTCAAAGAGGCTGGTGTGCATGTTTGGAATTCTTGATCGATAATGTATTGGTTTAGTTGCTAAGAAGAAAGAAATAGGCTTATCTGTTAGTTAATCTGCAATCAATTTATGTTTTGAAGTATGAATGGAAACTGTTTTACAATGACCAACCAAGCTGCCGTTGCAAATAGGAGAGAAAATAGTTAATGGACCAAAATGGACTTCATAATATATTTTTAATAAAATATATTTTAATTAATATGAAAACGTCAGTTCATAACAGGAAGCATAAATGAAGGAAGTATTTGCTTTCAAAAGACATAACCTGATACTCCCCTTAAGAGGATTTTCGTTCATGATCAAATACACAATTAATGTATCTTTTCATATCGATATAAAAAAAAAATTACGTTGTTAGTTTATACAATTTCTAAAAAAATAAATTACCACTCTGACCAACATGAAAAAAAAAACGGATCAACTGACAAGTGGTTTTCATATATTTTCTTCCATAAAATCAGAGTCTGCATGAATTGAACTTTAATTAAATTATTTTTGCGCTTTTTGCACTTCTAACCACACTTCTAGTCCAATAAACCACTGTTATTTCAATATTACATCCAACGGGCAACATTTTAGACTATTCATTTACTTGAATTGACAATATTGCTTATTATCTGTTACATAAGAACGAAATAACCTCTAGAAAACAACAATCTGGCACAGTTATTGGTCAAACTCTAACATTATTTGTTTTAAAAATTTTTGCCTTTCCAAAAGTGTTACAAAACAAACCTATAATTTGAATATGCTGCTCATAATGGTACTTTACAAGAAGAACAGAGTTGTAGGTGGATGATCTTACATTCCAGATAAGATAACTAACTATCCTATTACCAGATAAGTTCTGTATATGACGAAAATTATGTCAGTCCTATTTTGACAGAAAAAAAAGTATATATACGGAGTGATTTGCAATTCTAGACGAAAATTTGTGCGGACAGGGAACTAAGCTTTTGCATTGAATTTTCACTTCGAGTTATAAATGACCTTGTATCAGTTCAGTTTTCAACATTGTGTATGTATGAGCAAGCTTTTTCTTATTTAACAAACTGTAAGAGAATATATAGAGATCTTCTGTTATAGATGAAATAAGTGTACAAGTATCTTCTAGTTGGGTGTTTATTCCCACACTTTTTTTCTCAGAACGTAGGTAATTATTGTTCTGACTAAAATGTTTCATAAGGATTTATTTATTTTTTCAATACCTTAAAAAATAACAAAATATTAATAAAACAGTATTTTAAATGGCTCGAACTTCTTAAGGAATATTAACTTGTTAGAAACAGGTCCAAATGAAACTTTTTACTCAGAATAAGTTGCATATTTTTGTATTTTGACGAATAATTTATTTTTTATTTTTTAATGAATTTATTTATTTAATTATTTGTAGAAGGTACTTATTGTATTATTCGTTTTTGCATTGTTTGATTTGTATTTTCTTTTTCCTTGTTTGGCAATACTTCAAGGAATTAAACAGAACAAATAAGTTTATACCTAGAGAGAAATATCTGTAATGTTACAGAAAATGAATGTAACAAATTACCAAAAAAGCTGTAAAAGAAGAAATAACTGTAACATCGCTGATTATCGGATACCAGCTATATGTCTGTTTTGCTTTTACAGAATTCACATAGTCCACATACATTTTCCTGTGAAATTACAACAGTACCATCGTAATTTTACAGGGCATTTCTAAATTTTACACGAAAAGTACTTTAATTTCACGGTAGTAAGTAATATTCAATCATTTAACTGCGTTTCTTTACATGCTTGTATCGGGTTACTTGAAAAACTGCGTTACACGTTATTTTCTTCGCAAAAAAATACTCGAAATGCCCGGGAAAGGATATTTAAAGGGTTCCGCAACAATAAATAGGTTGGAAAACGCTGTCTTAACATGTGGCTGGGACTTGGTCTAAACGTTCCTTAAATAAAAAAATATTAGGTTATAAGAAAAAAGTAGTAAATATCATCGATGGCATATCGTATCGGCCATTGATATGCATAATATTATTTCTGGAGATAACAACGTAGCGTCAGCTGACAAACCTAGACTTTGAATCATTTTAATGATTTTATCAGCAAGTTCTAAGTAAATCCATCAATTATTAAACAACTTTGGAGTTTTAAAAATTACAGCATTACCACCATGGTTTGGGTGTCAAAGTTTGGGACACCCTAAGGGATAATTTTAGAACTCGGTCAAGCTCTCAAGTAATTCAATTAAAACCCCTCATCTATTGTCGAAATTAAGCAAAAATTAAAGGAGTGTTACGGTTATTTCATAAAACATACACAATATGCATATTATGTCACATGTATATAAAACTACCACTCCTCGTAAGTTTCCAATTAGTTTTATATGTTCGATAAACCGTTAAATAACAACATTACTACTAGAACTAATAATCAAGCTCGGTTTTATTAATGCTAACAAAATTTTATAGTCGATAAGCGCTGCACACGGTGCCTACTACTCTTTCTACAACCTACACGATGTTATTTATTTGCTCATCTACGCTCCTGCTGCACTGTATTAGTCTCGGCATCAGCGTATAATGGGCCAATATATAATAATTTATTAATTGCCGCTTTATGCTTATAAAGTGAGCGCAGGTGTAATACAAATTGTTTGCCTTGGCGGAATCACTTTGAATACCATTTGTAGCATATTCCGGATAGTAATAGTCCGGTATATTTGCTGATCCAAATATTTATATGTCGATATAATATTGTGTATTAGTATTATGCATAACCAAAAAGTCATAATGTATAATTTATGTTGATATGAAAACCTGGTAGATTATATAACTTGTTTTAGTTTTATTTATATTTAAGTTTAATGGGTTTAGACTTAAATGTTTAAAATACCTTCTGGGGATCACGTTTAACTACAACAGAGACATAGACATAATTAAGATCCCAGACCTAATACCTAATAGACCTATTTATTACAAAAATCTATCATCTATTTATATTGTAGTGGAAGAGCAATTTGATCTGGATTCTGATCATTCACCAATTGTTCTAACTTTAACCGAAACAATAATTAAAAAATGAAAGGAATCCAACATTTACTAAATATAACTAAATATACGTGCTGGGATACATTCAAACTCAATGTGGAAAATAGAATTAAGACAATTAATAATTAGATAATAAAGAACTAGAACAATATTTGTGTCCATAGTCAATGAGCTAAAACAGCTACTGCCCTTCGAGTGTAGCTAACTATTAAAATCAAATCTTCTGACAGATACTTCCGAATAAAACAAGATAAAGCGTACTATCAAAAACATTAAGGCTGGTGTACCACAAGGTAGTGTACTTGGTCCAATTCTGTACCTCTTTCTATACACTTGATCTTCCGCAACCAGATGGGGTTACCTTTGCCACGTTTGCAGACGACACTGCTGGCACGACAGTAGATACAAACGCGGAAGGAGCAACACGCAATCGGATGCAACGATCGATGACTAATTGCGTTGAAAAGAAACAAAAACGTTCACATAAATTTGATCAACAAGCGATTACAACTCGTTCCAGTGCAAATAAATAAACACCACCATACCTTACTCGAACACGGTGTGGAACTATGGTAACCAACTGTGGGGCTGCACTAAGCCAAGCAATATCACCATCATTCAACGCTTCCAAAATAAGGTGCTAAGAACCCTTGTGGTTGCACTTTGGTATATTAGAAAGAGCAATTGGAATGTTTGCAAGAAACATCAGATATGAATTGATGGCTAATCCATTTGGTCAGCTTCATAATGCCAAGCATCTTCAGCTTATTAAAAAAGAAACTTCCAACATAAGGGATTTGCAATGGTGTTTCTATCCCAACATTCAGCATCAGCAAGATTAATAAAGACACCATAACATGGAATCTAATCAACACAATCGGCACCAGATGATAGCCACGCGGTTAGAAAAGTACACCAGCCGGTATTCAAAATAATAATCATAACGACAACGGCGCAGGAGCCAGTGTTAGTATCAATGGTAAGATCTTTACGCCTTCGTCGTCAATAGGAAGAGTCATTAATCATTCGAACGAAGTGGCAACGGAGGATGTTACGCATACCATTCTCGGGTCGGTATAGTGGGCGTGATTTCTCTTTACAATTTTTAAACAATTGTAAATACCTAGACACGGTACGGCAATGAGTAACGTTTATGGCAACAAGCTAATAAACGTTGCTACATCTGTTTTCTTTTAGCGGTACGGCATTCCGTCGGATCGCCGCGGTCCGCCGGACGGTCTTAAAACATTTTGAAGAACCACCCATACGGTTCTATACGTATACGAGCGAGCGTATACATGCGAGAGCCCGCAGTGGAATTTCTTGATGATATTTCTAAATCACGGGGCAATATAATCGAACGCCTTCGGTGCGCATTCGATGACAGATTTAATGGTGCGCTGATTGATTGATTCGCTTCGAAAATGTTTATCGGATTTATTGAAATTATGCAATCGAGTGTGTCAAGTGCGAGATGTATTAGAATTAGGTTGTGAAATTTATTTGTATCGCGAGCCGCGTGATTCAATTTCGTATTCGAAAAAGGATTTTTAATTTAATCAAAATTGCTAACCTGATTTGTTCAGGTGTATTTTTGACAGGTTGTTAATATGAAGACAAGTTTGTCATGATTTTGGTATCAATTACTTAATAAATTAATCTTGTATTGAATATTAATTACATAGATCAATATTTTTTGAAAATCATGCAAAACAGATAGGTACTGTAACCCGAATTAAATAGTTGGTGGTTATTTTTTATCAATAAATAAAACGAAGAAGAATGTAAAATACGTAATTAGAAGAAGAACATATAATTTCGACAAATGAATTTAAAAAATCAAAGGTTGGTTCACAGAGTAACAGAAATAATTTTTTTGCACCAAACAATTTACAGAGCCACGACAAAAATAATATAATATAAAGGTTTCTTTCAACAAAAACGTCATATTTTGTGTTGTGTCGTTTTTAATAAATAGATACATTAATTTAATAATGTACAATTATCCTATTCATGTTTCATTTTAAGTCGTGATACTATCCTTGAACTTTTTACATAATACACGAGTCAAAGACACATTGTTTTGGCATTTGGTGATTTTTTGAATCCTTAAAAATTAGTATGCAACACAATGGCGCAGTATTTAGAATTGGTTGATTTTCGTTGATGAAGAGTTTGTGTTTTAGTTGAGTTCTTTTAGTGATTGTCATAAACAAATAGGGAAAATCAAACTCATTTTGGTTTATCATATATCAAGTAATAGTAAAAATAAAAAAAACGAGTTTTGAGATAACTTTACTTGTGCACCAACGTTGTATATATTTTGCAATGCAATTGCATTTAAAAAAAAAAAACTTTGCTGGTTATTTGGTGTCAGGAATGCTGTATTTTCTATAATACGCCTCATGATATTAATATATTCTTGTAAAACAACAGCAACAATCTAGTAATTTGACAGAATATTTCTGCATATTGGCAGGAATAGTATTTACCATTTTCAGTTTATAGCGTACTTGGTCACAACGACATATTGCAGCAGTATACACGTATACAGGGTTGTGGGTAGGAAAAAATGTTAACCATAAAAACTTTCAGAGAATTTGTTTTAATTTCTTTGCATAAGCGGTTTTTGAAACTCAACAAAAAACCAACATGCATCTTCTTTCTCGTAGAATATATCCACAAAGCACACTAAAAAATGTATTAAAATAAAGCAAGTTAGCCAGGATTTGACAGATATTTCGATAATATTGACAGTAGGTAATGTAAAAATAAAATCTGCGTTTGACACTACCTACTATCATTAGAATGAAAATAATTGTCAAAACCTGGGTAACTAGTTTTATTACAGACTAATGTTAATTAATTTTAATTTTACCAAAAAATGTCATAGACCTAAATTATACACAATGTCCTCTACTTTAATTTATTACTTAACTATTTTGACGAAATTAGAGAAATGGCAAAATCATTGAAAAAGGCTTAGAGTAAACATCCAGTTCCTTTGCATTCTTTTGAACCAAAAGCTTTCCAGCTCTAAGTTTGGTCATGAAACTAAATATGAAATTTCGTCCCGATACCTTCAGTAGTTTCTCTGGAATCGTCGCCACAAAAATCGGGTAAAAAAATCGGGCACACACAGAGACATTTTTTGTACCTTGGTCAAAAACGTTCAGGGGACCCAAAAAAACCTATTTCTGCTAAATTCTTAGTTTAACTTTATCATACGCAGTATGATAAAGTATTGTAATCGAGCCGAAAAAATATTTGAGATTTTAGCGGAAATAGGTATTTTTCGGTCCCCTCAACATTTTTGACCAAGGTACAAACAAAATTCTGTGTGTGTGTGTGTGTGTCATATTTAGAAGTTTCATGACCAAACATAGAACTGAAAAGCTTTTGGTTCAAAAGGGTCCAAAAGAACTGGATGTTTACTCTTAGCATTTTTTTAACGATTTTGCAAATAAGCCGGTATTTCTGTAATTTCGTCAAAAAAGTGAAATAATAAACTAAACTAGAAGAAATTCTGAACAACTTATGTCTACGACGTCTTTTGGTAAAATTCATAGTATAGTTGCATGAGCAAATTCTATTTGATCGAGATCGGTCGTGTCTGCAATAATATAAAACTAATTAGCCAAGATTTGACAAATAGTTTCACTCTAATGACAGTAGGTAGTGTCAAACGTAGATGTTCTAGCATTTTAATCCAGACACGGTGAACTCTAATCAAACTGGAAGGGACGCGCGCTTTATATTAGCTGGCCAGAATTGAGGCAGGCGCAAGCTAAAGAGACAGAGCGATGATGTGGGGTATGTGTCACTGTCTGACTACCGTATGTAGATAGCAGAACGCCGTAGTGTTTTTTTTTATTGAAGTCGATATCTCCGGCAATGGCACCGTATGATATTGAAAGAGATGGCTACCCCCAAACCACTGCGGATTGCATAATGTATACCAAATGGATTTGCCTCACTTATTCACCAAGTCGCGTACTTTTCAGTTATACGTATGTATTTACATTTCACTATGCAGACACGATCGATATCGATCAAATAGAATCTCATGCAGCTAAATTATTAATTTTATATATAGTATGATAAAGTCATGTGCCCGGCCACATCAGATTTTTTTTTCGGTACGATTACAATACTTTATCATAATATGTATGATAAAGTAAAAACATTTTAAATAAAAAAATCGCGATGTTTGGTATTGTTTGGTATCAAGCAAATGGGCTTTCAAAATATAAGCTAAATAACAAGAAGAGACCTCAAGAGAAAACCACAATTAAAGATCGAATGTCGGGAAAACTAGTGAAAGCACCAAATTCAGATTAATGTTGTCCAGAATGATGCTCCAATATGATAGTACATATAAAACAAAAAAACGTCGATCCGGAATGATCGGATGAAATACATCGCGAATAAATGGGGAAAAATACACGAATGATGAGAGACATGAGAGCAAATTGTCCAATTACCAGAGAAGTACTAATTGGAATTTGTTTCTTACCTTGAAACTTTCCGGATGCGAAATAATTAAAGGAGATGAAAATTGCTTTGCTTGAAGAGCGTCTGGATGCTCACTTTTTAATATAATCGAAGAATGAGCACCAAGCAATGACAAAAAAGTATGGAGATAACAGCATCACCGAAAACAATAAGAGAGTAGGTGAGAATTTAGACTTGATATTTGAAAAATATTTCAAACACTGGAGAAAACAATTCTGAAAACGACTAGTTCGAAGTCGAACGAAGTTCAACTAATCTCTTGGCATAGTTTTGTATATCAATATTGTTTCTATTTCGCTGTTTGTAGTATATTTTATCTCCAATTATATGAATAACCTTTGTACGTAGAGATATCTTAATCTCACCATCACACTGTGACGCAAACGCACATTAGTCGCACTTTCAAACAAATATTTTATTCGAATTGTTTCCAATGCTTTTAATATTAAATTCTACTAAATAAATCAATAATGCTAAAAAAATTACCATACATTCCAAAGATATTAGAAACGCAAAGGCAAAGCTTCTGATTTCACCGAAACCAGCGCAAATGAAATCTAATTTAGTGGATAATCGTCAGTAAATGTTACTAATTGCCGCAACGTTATAATTGCGGTTAAGAGTTCTGTCGAATTTACTTAAAACTGACAGTAACGTTAAAACCGTATCTATTAAATAAATAACTTTTGAGCTCTATGCATAAAATGGCTACAAAGGCAATTATACCCCATAAAATTGATGACTTTTTAGAATTTTCTCCGTTCTATTGTATTCTCATTTACGCTTAGATAAGCGAGTATTATGCTAAATAATGCGGATATCTTTTTACGCGTTTGGAATGGAATTTCAATGGTGGTTGCCGACAAAAAATCATATAATATTTGCGGCTATGATAGTTTTATTATAAGTTTTCTATTATCTGTTGTTGTCTACTGGCGTAGAAAGTATATTTAGGCTTATTATAAATTGTGTTACGAAGTGCACAAGAAGTTTTGAGAAAATCTAAAGTAAATATTAAGTTACGCATTTAAAAACACTTGTCAACATTTATTTTGTCACAATAGGTATGACACCTTAGTCATTATGTATTTTTACTTTATCATACGCAGTATGTAAAGTATT
Source organism: Melinopterus prodromus (assembly GCA_964023965.1). Lineage (NCBI taxonomy): Eukaryota > Metazoa > Arthropoda > Insecta > Coleoptera > Scarabaeidae > Melinopterus > Melinopterus prodromus. Next base: position 11,556,634 of record OZ030396.1, read on the forward strand.
GTAATCGTGCCGAAATTTTTACTTTATCATACGCAGTATGTAAAGTATTGTAATCGTGCCGAAATTTTTTTTTGAGATTTTAGCGGAAATAGGTCTTTATGGGTCCCCTGAACATTTTTGACCAAGGTACAAAAAAATGTCTGTGTGTGTGTGTGTGTGTGTGTCTGTGTGTGTGTAAACGATTTTTGTGGCGACGATTCCGGAGAAACTACTAAAGGTATCGGAACGAAAGTTCATATTTAGAAGTTTCATGACCTAACTTAGAGCTGAAAAGCTTTTGGTTCAACAGGGTGCAAAGGAACTGGTAGTTTATTCTAAGCCTTTTTCAAGGATTTTGCAATTGAGGCGCCATTTCTGTAATTTCGTAAAAATAGTTAAATAATAAATTAAAGTAGAGGAAATTTTGAATAATTTATGCCTATGACATTTTTTAATAAAATTAATAGTTTAGCTGCAAGAGCATATTCTATTTGATCGAGATCGGTCGCATCTGCATTGATATGAAACTACATAGTCGCCAGGATTTGACAAATATTTGTTTGTACTGTCACACTGAAAAGCAGCTGATTTCATCAGACGTCGGAGAACCGCTATGGAACGTTGCCGCTCTAGTACAGGAAAGTACAATATACAAATTTCAAATAAAATAAGATCATTAATTTGATTGTTTGTTGATAAGAAATATCAACCCGTTGTTATATATAATTCTAAAAACGATAAATTGAGAAATTGTAAATAAAGTATAGCGATAGTTTTATTTTAGTATGTTGGTCCGGATGTGACATCTACAGTGTCATGAACAAATATAAATCGGTCAGAATTTGAACTAGCTTATTAAACTTGACGTTTTGTAGAAGTGGTATCAACCTAACATTTCCAATACAGAAATATAACCATTTTTTAATTATTTTTTTTAATACACTTTTCTCAAAAAGCAACACAAAAGACGTTGATGTCGCTCCTGCCGAAAACTACATAGCGCGACTCGCTCACATGTGACGGCGACGCTCCGCCTTCGGTGACGCGCCGCATCACCGCTCGTCGCGCGATTCCGTACTTTCGGCACTTGTGACATAAATAACTATTATTCTAATAACTAGTATCAAAATATCTGTCAAATCCAGGCAGTTTGATTTTAATGCAGACTCGATTTATTTTAATCAAAATGATTCACATGCAGCTAAACTATTAATTTTATATATTGTATGATAAAGTCATGTGCCTGGCCACATCAGATTTTTTTTTGAGATTTTAGCGGAAAAAGGTCTTTATGGGTCCCCTGAACATTTTTGACCAAGGTCCAAAAAAATGTCTGTGTGTGTGTGTGTGTGTGTGTGTGTGTGTGTGTGTATGTCTGTGTGTGTGTAAACGATTTTTGTGGCGACGATTCCGGAGAAACTACTAAAGGGATCGGGACGAAAGTTCATATTTAGAAGTTTTATGACCAAACTTAGAGCTGAAAAGCTTTTGGTTCAAAAGGGTCCAAAGGAACTGGTAGTTTATTTTAAGCCTTTTTCAAGGATTTTGCAATTGAGGCGCCATTTCTGTAATTTCGTAAAAATAGTTAAATAATAAATTAAAGTAGAGGAAATTTTGTATAATTTATGTCTATAACATTTAATGGTAAAATTGATAGTTTAGCTGCAGGAGCAAATTCTATTTGATCGAAATCGTGTCTGCATTAATACTAGGTACCCAGGATATTTGAAGTTTTTGACAGTATTTGGAACGTCAGCGTTTGCGAAACGTCAATTCAACACGCAAATGCATGGAGAATTGCCATGAGGAGCTAGGTGAAACAATATTGAAAAACAATATTTCGAGTGCGGATAGCAATGTTATGTTTTCGCGAATAAATACAAGAAAGATTGTAAGACGGTATGTTAACCTTAAAACTTATTTGGAATATTGAGCATAATTCTGTATGAACTTTTGTAGTTAGCACTGAAGACGGCGTAAAACTCGAAAATATAGTATGCTAGAAGCCAATATAATATATTAATCATCAGAACCAGAACCTTTTTACTTTATCATCCGTAGTATGACAACACTCCATATTTAGAAGCATTCTGTTGAACCAAGGGTCCAAAGGAACTGGAGTTTTAGTCTTAGCATTTTTGAAAGATATTGGAAATAAGCCGCTATATCTGGAATTTCGTCGAAATAGTTAAATAATAAATTAAAGTAGAGGAAATCTGAATAATTTATGACTATGACATCTTTTGGTAAAACTAATAGTTTAGCTACATGAGCAAATTCTATTTCATCGAGATCGCTCGTACTGCATATAAACTAGTTAGTCAGGATTTGTCAGATATTGTGATTCCAATGACAGTAGGTAGTGTCAAATGCTGATGTTTTGACATTATCTACTGTAAACAATCAAAATGTCTCTAGTCAAGTTGTAGTAGTTTTATTTTAATGCAGACATGGCCGATCTCGATCAAATAGAATCTCATGCAGCTACACTATTAATTTTATATATGGTATGATAAAGTCATGTGCCCGGCCACATCAGATTTTTTATAGTCTACAAAAGTGATAGCTAATTAAAACTTTCTAATGCCTCACTAATTTTGCTCCAAATTCCAAAACACTCGTCACTTTTTGATGCTATGGCCACACAATTATGTCAGTTTCTTTGACAAAAAAATGATGCTGTATGCGTTAATAGTTTCTGTACCTACTTCACTCTTTAAGTAGCCATATATATATATATATATATATATATATATATATATATATATATATATATATATATATATATATATATATATATATATATATATATATATATATATATATATATATATATATATATATATATATATATATATATATAAAAAACAAACATTGTATCAATTTAATTCATCTTCGGTTTAATTAGATCTGCTAATTTAAACTTGGAAACACCTACATGCCGGACACGACATATCTGATCAGAGATACCCTTGACTTGGAAAAAACCAAGAGACTCTAGGTGGATAATTCCGTGTTCTTCACTCCTGTTAAGGATGTTGAAGTGTCACCAGTTTCCAAGTACTAATTAAAATGGTAGCGGAACACCTCCAAGTGGTAAAAAAAATATCCGATCGCCGTTGTCAGGTGGTTAAACATAAATATGTTCGTTCGTGCATTAATATTATGCTCGGCACTATAAACTATGCGCAAGATTAAATTTACTGCGTTGCCGCGACAGTGATTTACACGTTCGAATAATGATGTCCGTCATAATTTAAGTTTTAGATTGCGTACTGGTATTGGATTCGAATCGCGAATATCAATGATAAGTTTCTATTTTATGTCAATTGTAAATGGTGTTTTGGTTGAGGATAATGAATCAATAAATTGTCGTTACAGTTATAAATAAATTTGCAAAATTATTGAGAGTTTGCTTCGGTAATATTTTTATTTTGATTGGGTGCCTTTTTTATACAATTCGATAGAAACTGTCTTAGTAGAAAGCCAATGAAAAAGTAAACGCAATCATACAAATATCAATCGACATCAACTAATTGATTTTAAACACAAGTACAAGTTCTTGTTCCATCTAAAGGTACAAGGTTTAACGTTAGTTTTTGGATCACTTTAAAGCTTTTTTAATATTAAATTGTATTTATTTTATTTAATGTAAAAAAAGTTAATATCCTGATAATCTTGATAAAATGACCTACGTTTTGTACAATTTGTACTACCAAACAGAGCAATATTAAGCTACTACAATATTGTAATTGATTGGCTTCATCATATCTTTCAATTCCAAACATTACAAAAACTTCACGAAAACAATTAACTCATCACTACTATTAAATCACATTATCAAAGTTGATTTTCTTTCAAACCGGTAGATTTTGATAATTTTATTATTCAGTTGTGCTTTGATTTGTCAGTTAGGTGTTAGGTGTGAAACGTTGTTTTGAATCAATCAGTCAAGACAAGTTTCCAGACAGATTCCAAGGTTTGAAGCATAAGTTTTGCCTATATACAGCTCCAACCCACGCAAAACGGTTCTCCGACGGTCTTTAAGGGATTTTAGGACATGGTTAAAATTTGCCGATATAAAAACCCAATTTTAGACTATGTATGGGTTAAATGACAAGCAATATGTCGTCCAATCGTCAAGAAGAGTGCATAACGTTATTTTTAGTGCTCAATCAATTTTTAATAAAAATACTCATTATGTATAAAATTCAATTTCAGACGATAAATTGTTTTTTGCTTAACGTCATTAGGATTTTTAATATTGCTGTGGTGAATTTGATTGTTTATTTAGTATGGCAGTAAAGTATAGTATTTATGGATGTAATATGCCAAACAAAAATTGTATGCTTCCATAAAAAACTTGAAAATTATTATGATCTTTGATTATGGTATGTAAGTGAAAAGTTAATAGGGGCTTTCAATCTATTTTATACCTATTTTTGGAAATGGGTTCAGCCTGTATAAATTCGAAAATAAAAATAAGTTTTTTACACTTATAATAAATACCATATGTAATAGGAATCTCTGGACTGTGAATTTGTGAATTCAGCGCAAAGAAATCTAAATGAAAAACTTATTAATTAATTAATTAATAATCTTATTAACTAACAAACGCGGTATACCGGTCTTTTGAGCTAAGAATTACAAATATGCTCGCATATTTCTTGTTCAGCGCATAATCTCAAATGCATACTATTGCTGAACAAAAATGTATTCTTACACTATTGACTTTACTAGTATTTTAATATAAATTTTATATTAAATATTAACGAAATCCAAACTTTTGTACGGATTTAGTACCCAATTGATACACTCTGAAAACACCAACCTCTAACCTTCTAGCTCAAAGAAACACCCTAAATTACGACTAGTTCTTTCAAAGATCACCTCAGAACTCGACTTGTCGTAAAACAAAAAGCTACATCGGATTTGATAGCTCAAACCAGAAAACCCCTTGGGCATTTCAATAAGTCTTCTGTGACGTGCTTTAAATTGAAATATATACAAAAAAGAATTAAACATTGACCATAAAAGGTTACTTCAAGATGTAACAACTAGGTGGAAGTGGATATTTTACTTACGACAATATAGGTACAAGACCAAAGGCGAGCAGTTACTAATTTTCTAGCTGTTAAATAATTAGAAGACCCTGCTTCAGCCGAAGCTTTGGTGCTCCGGCCAAAATTTAAACCGAAACTCCGGTATTCGGCTGTTCGGCCAAATCCGGCTCCGGTGCATCCCTATTAAATATATATAATAAACAATCAATATGTAAATAATCTCGAACATAAACAAATTGAGTGCTTGTATAGGCCACAACCATGTTCTTGGTATTTATTTCAAACGAGTGTAACAGCTAGAATTCAGCCTTATTATTTTCTTTTTGACAGGTTACTGTACTGGTATATTGAAAATGATACTGTGTTTGTTTTTGTGACGTTTTGGCGAAATTGTCAATAGACATTTTTAAACTGTTACTCTAAACAGTCTAATCAATGTTTCAATTTGGTATAAAGTATTAGCTTCCACTGGCACATGAAACAAAATATTATATTAATCAAAGTACCATGGTGATTGATATTGACCAAATGTTAAATCTTTTTAGAAAGACCTTGACTAAGTTAAGAAATAAGTGTTAGATGTTCTTTTCTATGCGTGATTAAGTATTTCGCTAGCGATAATCTAAGTAAATTATTATTTTTGTGTGTATTTGTAAAAGTTTTTACTTTATATGGTATGCCCCGACCATAGGCTTGCCATGGGCCAGACAATTTCACGTGGCGGCCCTGATGCTGTATTAGATATCATCGTTAAATGCGTTCGAAACCGACATACATATATAATATAATAAATTACCTTAGCATTCAGACAGCACTCAGATTTGTCGACTATCCAAAATTTCGATAAAATGCAGTTTTATACGTATAATTTATCGCACGTGGTAAGCGGTCTATTTATAAAACTAGAACCGGTTGGTTAGCTATTAACTATAACTAGAATTAGTACAAATAATAAGTAGTATGATCATTTTAAATCATCCCTTGCGTCCAGTGTAACGTTCACGATTTAAATGAAAATGAAAAATATTCTGTCCGTATTCTCTAAGAAGCATAACCAGAAGTGCCGTAAAATATACCCGATCAAGGTCTGACCTATAAACAAAAGTCAGTCCGCATTTTCCACAGAAACGTAATACCTATTTTATTCAAAGAAATTAAACTTGAGCTCACCAATAAAACAGTGGAAATTAATAGCGTTTTCTTTTGGTACATCTAGTGAATTCTCTGAGTCAGTGATTTGCGCATTGTAGTACAATTTTAGGGCGCACTTGTTTTACCAAAAGTACAAAAAGTCATAAATTACCTTAACATTTGCCAGTAGTCGTCTGTCCCCTTCTCTCTCAGCACGATACAGATCTTCAAATGTATACACAGCACATACCTATTTTATTCAAAGAAACAGAATTTTAGCTAACCAATAAAAGAGTAGAAATTAAGTCATAAATTACCTTAAACATTTGCCAGTACTCATCTCTCCTCTCCTCTATCAGCGTGGTACGGTTCTTCCGATATGTCCACACCGCATAGCAAGACATATTTCGGATGTCAGGCTGTCAAAATGTATAGTATTGCTAATTGCTAATTTATTCACCTTGAGAATGCTACGCGGGGTTATAAGCGGTTCTTCGATAACCATATTAGGCGACAATTTTCCTTGTTCTGCCGACTAACGAAAGCATCACGGTTAATACTATTCAACAGTCATAATACCATGATTGAGCCTGCTAATAAAACACTCGTGGCCACGAAGATTTGAGCCACTTCACGTCACAATTGTTTAAACACTTTGCAAATGCCGATTCATTTAACAACGTAAGGGTTCGCAATAGATTACTACTTAATTAATAACCGATAATTGTACAACGCCGATGTGCAATCTATTCGTGTTAACTGACGCGCGTGACTAAATAAATGACTGACTGCGCATGAGGAGTTTTTTGCAAAAACACGCTTGCAGGCCCAGCCGGGCCGGTCATTTTTTTACGCGGTACGCAGGTATGTTTGGGATAAGATGGTATTGGATGTTTAGACAGCTTGGAAATCATATGATTTACATAATTATGTATGTACATTGTACAACCAGATAATTTACCTTTAAAATATTTTCATATTATTAAAGTTTGTCACTGCTTAACTGCTTGATTGTCGATATCGACAATTCAAATAGTAACTAATTAATAGAATTAACGCTGAAATTCTCCATAATACTGGAAATAATTAAGTCGAACGAGGACGAAAGACCTTATTAAATAATAAATACTTTATTAATTAATTATATTAATACTACTAATCTGTCTTCGACTCAAATTAATAGAGTATGTAGGTAACTGATTTTATTTAATACGAAAACAACGGCAAATGCTAAGGGGCGCTTCAGTAATCGTATAATTAATTTATCTGTAATCATATTTCTTCTGCAACTGAATATAGTAATATAAGTAATACATGTAGCACAATTTTGTATTACATTTTTGCAGAATCGAATTCCTTAAATAGGGTCCATTAAAAGCCTTTAAAGAATCCATACAGATCTTTTACTTTGCCAAGGACTTTTCATTAGTATTTTTAAACATTTTAAATTATATTAGATCTTTTAGATAATGTTCCTTTGGTGGCAAAAGCCGAGTGCAAAGGATATATTATGATATATTATATACATAAAAGTTCAATATTCTTGATCTTAGGTATTGTAAAATGCAATTCTGTTCATTCCATTACAGGAACTTCACCTTATTTCACCTTATTTTTATAGGAGACTTTCCAATGTTATGGTATAACGTTTCTTAGGCAACCAGAGATTCTTCTTCTTCTATAATTTTGATAAACTAACATATCTTGATTAAAAAAACATTAAAATTGGACTCTCGGTTCGAGCAAAAATTTAAGTTAATTTATTTGCAAATTAATTTTAGTATGCTTATTTTGAATCGGGACAGCAATAATTTAAAATAAAACACGCCAAACTAAGTTGTAATAAAGTTTTTATTTGACAATATTATAAGTATCAATGCCCAATAGTATTGGTAGTACATGTGTCGTCGTGGTAGAGACAAAAGAACAATAAAATAAATGGTACAAGTTCTATGTTACAGCTATAGTTTAAATAATAAATTTCGGGAAAAAAAAAACGATAATAATATTATAGAATAAGTCAACATACAACGAAAACTTTGGTACTGCTCGAAACAAAATTCAAAATTTATTACTAATACAAAAAAAATTGTCGCATCCAACGACCTAATAAATTTTGAATCCGAAATAATATAAATACTTTCCTTATCCGCTATACGAAATATAATCCCCTACTCTGAAACCTTCACGAATTTCTTATCTCAAATTGTACAATACAATCATATAAATTCGGGTTAACTATTGCACCCCTGGGTATATACAAATAAAACTCATCTTTCGAACAAAAAAATGAACTCACTAAACAGTGACCTTACATGTTAATATATACAGTACGTTTTACAAATACTTACACTTACGACATAATAACCATTATAATAAAAACGAGAATTATGTATATCTTTTGAGTTTACCGCTTAAAGTGTCCTAACTACACTACCTGACAAACATAGAGGGCCGTGCTCTAAAAAAAGGTGTACGTACGTCAAATATCAAGAACGTGTGTAGGAACTGTTCAACATGGTGAAATGTCAAAGAAACTAAGTAGAAATCTCAACACTTTGGTCGTTATTGTTTATAATCTCTTCCTGCTTAAAATCCATCTTCGTTGAGTAATCCTCAGGTGGTGATTCCTCAGAATAAGCCTCCGAATCCTCGTCCTCCTTCGAAGGATTTAGATTATTCGGTGGGGTATACAACCTAGTTTGGTTAAAGCTATCACCAGAATAAGTCACTTTCCCCATAAAACTCCTTATTTCATCGAAATACGCATCTTCCCTCTCATTCTCATTACTACTACCAGGGGAATCAGCAACAACAACACCTCCAGTACCATCATCAGCCTCATGCTTCTTAAGATGACGATCCAAATTCGTCTGTTGCCCAAAACATCTCTCACACAAAGGACATTTAAACGGTTTCTCCTTATTATGGATATTCCTCACGTGTCTTTGGAGATTACTGGATATGCTAAAGGACCTCTCGCAGTACCTACACTTATAGGGTTGTTCTCCTGTGTGGGTCCTCAAATGTCTGGTGAGATTCGCACTCCTAGGGAACACCTTCCCACAGAACTTACAAGCATATCTATCTTTGATCTTTCCATGTGGTTGATGCTGAGGAGGCATCACATCGTAAGGTTTCACACCCCCAAAACTTTGAAGACCGGGTCTTAACAGATCATAACTTCTCTGATGTTGGAGAGGATTCAAAAAAGGAAACCGTCCTGGCCCAAACGGATGCGGCAGTAGTCTCTCATTAGGTTGACTCTGGAAGCCCAAATTAGGCCTGTAGAAATCCATAAACATGGGATGGATCGGTCTTGGGTACGCCATCGTCGGCGTCGAAGGCTTCTCAAAACTCAACTTATCTTTTTCGTTATCTTCGACATCAACAATCTCAATCTTCTCATCTTCCATCTTCTCTTCTTCAGCCTCCTCCTCCTCCTCCTTCTTCGGAGATTCCTCCTTCTTACCCAAACTAAGGTCTAACGGTTTTTCAGAGTCTTCATCGCACGACTTCGAACTCTCCTCAATCCTTATCGGCGATGGTTTAGTGGTTAAATCAGATGCTTCTTCGTCCTCAGAATTACTCATACTCGTAGCGACGAGATCCCTCGGATTACTGAAGAATCCAGCACTCACTGGTGGTCGCGCCGGCGATGGTGTCAGATGAGCCTCTTCAGCGGTTGGTGGACTCACTTTAGAATGGATCTGAGGTAACCTCGGCGGGGTGTACCTCTCTTTACTAGGCGAACGTCTTTCCGGGCTAATGGTCCTCATCCTCTTCGGTGGGCTGACATCTGGGTGTTCTTCGTGTTTCAGCTTTGGTAACTGGTTGAAGAGCAACGGGTTGATGAAGGGTGGTGTTGGTCCAGTGGAGAATAATTGAGGAACTGGCGGAAAGTGCGGGGGGAAGAAGTGCATGGGGTATGACGGCGGTCGGTACATTGAAAATGGAGAATTCGTTCCCATATGACTCAAGGATAGTTGCTGGCCAGCCAGGTTCGGTGAGGAAGATGTGGAGTCGCAGAATCGTTTATGTTTCGATAGAGAGGTGACCGTTGAGAAGGATTGGCCGCATTTGACGCATTTGATCTGCATGCGGCAGTCGGCGTGCATGCGCTTGTGACGGCAGAGATTCGAGAATTGAGTGTAAGCCTGTAACAGAGAAAATATAAAGATTAGTGGTGGTTATGAGGAAGCATAAGAAAAGATATATTTAGGTACTCCAATCATTTTTGTATCCGACCAGGGAATAAAGACTAACTGCGGGTTGTTCAATGCTAGTATGAACCATAAACTTAGCGTCGATATACAAAATTCGTGAGAACAAAAGTAAGTACCTAAAATTTTACAAGAAACCTACTGCGAATTCAGAAGAGAACAACTTTATCGAAAAACTAACGAAATGCTGGATAATCCAAAAAAATAATCAACTCTGCAGGTGAGGTATGTTGTCACATGTCATCACGCATGCAAAAATTAATAAATCAATCAAAACCAGAGCTCGAGACTGATTCGGGATAGGGCTTCCAATCCCGGGGTTACGGGATCCCGGTACCCCGGATCGCGACAAATAATGAACTTTTTCGGGATCCCGGGATTATAAATCTATTTAGATCCCAAAAAAGTTAAATCTAAATTATTTTCTTATTTCTTTGATAATTGACAAAATGTGGGCACAATATATCAATCGAGCTGCTATTTTGTAAGTATGAATTTGAGTCTATAAGAGTATCTTTTCTCATTAAATTAAGTATGAAGCATAAAATGTTCGTTTACACAAACATGTTGCTCTAATAGGAAGAACAGATTTTGCAAGAAGTAGAATTTATAATTCAATATGGAGGCAAACTTGAACATTTACAACTTGTTTAAGTCTTTTTTCTATACCCTCAACAAATACAAGTATTTAAAACAAAAAAGAAACATAAACGTAAAAAATAAGAAAAATATGAGGCGTATTTCTTTTTGCGTATTCAGTGATCTATATCAAATTAGTACTCAGAAGTAATCGAATACAGCGAAAAAGTTTTTTCCAATATAAGGATTTTACCTTTAACTAAAAAAGAAAATATTTGGGTACGACAGTCTCGAGCTTGTGGTGAGCTGTGACAGTGGTAATATGGTCATTCTTTACATTTCTTCATCCCACAATTATCCCTTTTTCCGCTTTTTTAGTGGAAAAGTGTTGGCAAAAAGTGCACTTAGATAAAAAAATCTATTTTTATAATGTGAATTGGGCTAATTGAACTGTATTTCAGAAAACCGAAAGACGTAATATTAATATTTTTCATAACAAGAAATATTCTAATATTCTAAGAACTTGCACTGAATAACAATAAATAACGCCATCGCTTGAAAACGCGTTTAGATCTGGGCCTTAAAGTCAATAAAGCAGTTATTCTTTTTGTAAACAATAATCGTTTTATTCAAAACTCAAATAGTTAGTCTACTTGCATAATAAACATTCATAATGTATGAATTCTACAATTATCCAATTTTATCTTAAAAAAAGAAAACAAAAGTTTGTAGAAATATTTTAATGGCACCAATATGAAAATTTAAAAATTTGTCTCGATCTAACAATTTCTTTTGCAGTGCTTTTCTTGAAACATTTTTCAAAAATATAAAATCTTTAAGCAAATGTAAGATGCAAGAGCAAGTTATTATCTAATAAATTTTGTTTATTATTGATGTGACCACGCACATTTTGACGCCTTTTACCTTTTAAACCGTCAATGATGGTTTTCTACTTGTTAGGGATAAATTCCGGGATTACAAAATTTTATATCCTGAAATCCCGGGATCAGTATATTGTCTGGGATTGGAAGCCCTATTACGGAACCACCAGCTTTACGTGCCTCCCAAAGCACGACGGTAGAAGAAGTGAATAATCCATATGCCCAACCTGGGAATCTAACTTGGGATCTTTACTTCAAGCGCGTCAGTAGGCTACCCATACACTAGCTATGGGGATCATGAGTACGTCCAAGTCGGCCAAATACTTATTACGAATATCAAAAGATTTTAACTTTATAAGCTTTGTAAACTAGCCTACTACAACATTCGTTCAAATAAAACCAGACAAATGAGCTAGGTTATGCAAAAGTAGGCATATCGATTTTTGCTTTGCAATCTATATATCGATATCTGTGAACCATTTTTGTGTAAATCATCAACCTTCCAGATAATGTCAATGGTAGTTCTCTATAATTCGGTTTTATATGGATATGTCTGCTGTAGCATGAACCCTCTTCAATTATAATGCGTATAACGAGTGTAGGTATACCAAATGAGTGCAATAGTTTGAAAGAGTCATGTAACTGTATAAGAGAAACAGAAAATCATGACAAAATGTTTAGAAATTGTTGTTACGTTCTCATAATGTGTAGTACCAACTCAAAGAATGTCACCTTACCGAAAATTTTAAACAAATTGTCCATAGTGACCACTATTGTCTTACAAACAAGCTTCTGTCCGGTGCCTCCAATTTGCACTTAAACAGCTGCGTCTAATATCATCATAAAGTTTTCGAGCGACCGCAGCATTCTGCCCACTTTCTCAGTAAATAAGCATCATGTCATATACTCACTACTTGTGAAACTATCCACTTTGAGCACACAAAATAACTAAACCTGACATGAAAACATGCTAGGAATACAACATCAAAGTAGAACTGATGAATTCAATAAAACGCATCACAATATTTAGGAAGCTAGTGGACAACAAAACACAACCTTACTGAAAAAATATTTACTTTTTATCACTAACCTTGCCTAATAGTGTATTGGACGGGGTATTTACGGTAATGCAATAAGAATATAAAAGCCGACCAGTAGAAGAAATTCCTTTGTCTAAACTTAGATTTGGATTGATGTTGAGTCAGTTGGCAAACAAGAGAAAAATGGCAGACCTAATGGTTGGACATAAAGAAGACCACCATTGCAACAAGGGGGGATCAAGATCAAGAAAAAATGACAAACTATTAAAGCGATGTAAGAATAATATCTTAAGAAGCACATCCATATGGGGAATTGATTGGGAGGTCTTTGTCCACCAGTGGGAACTTCGGGCTTAAACTAAAGTAACGTTAAAATTGAGGCTTACCTTAAAGCAGACTTCGCACTGGAAAGGTTTTATCGACGAGTGGATGTGGGTGTGTTGCTTAAGACCTGATGACGTGGCAAAGGTCTTCCCACAGTCCGGGCAAGCGTGGCTTCTGGCACCGACGTGATTCGTCCGAATATGCCTCTGCAAGTTACTAGGGTCAGTAAACACCTGAAAATAGTTGCGTTTAGTCTTGTTTCCAGTCAAAAGGTAGCAATTCTTTTGTGTGAATACAAGATATTAGTGCTAATTACCTTTGTGCAATTCTCGCAGTGGTATTTTCTATGCTCGCCGTGGACAACCGAGCGATGCTTGATCAAGTTCGGTCTGTGGGAGTACGCTTTGGGACATAGGTCACACCTGAACTCGTCCCTGCGATAGTTGTGCTTGGTGATTAGGTGGTCGTCCAACCTGAAACGAGGTAATTCTGTAAAGTAGCTGATAGAGGCGATGATGGGCAATTTGCGCCGAAAGCCTTTCGGTATAATAATTTTATCAAAACTAATTTAGACACTTGAACGACGCAAACGACCTGTTCAAAGTTAATCCATTATTGTTGATGGCCTCTTCACGCCCGATGCCATTGCCGTACTATATTACGGTTATTAGAGCATATTTTGATACTCTGTGAACCTGGCCAGGTGTCGAGCGATGGTATTAAGTCGATAGCGGGGCGAAATGTAAATAATTTATTAATATCCACCCCCCATCCACTAATGCATTATCCTCACTCGTGCCCATCGCTTCAAACACGAAGAGTGATTTATTACAAGCGAATCGCGATAATTGATGGGAACAATGACAAAAATTGCTTTTGATAAAGGATTAAAGTCCTTTTTTACCTTCCAGAGGGTTTGTCGCGTGTCTCGGAGCAATTTCGTCCGAGGCACAATTTTTGTGACATCGCGTACTGTTGTTTGCTATAATGATACCGCATCGGCATTGTTGTTGAATTAAAAAGGCCCTGGAGGACGCCGTAAAAAATCAACCCCCGAAAAGAGCAATTTTCACGTTCCACCCCCCATGGATGGTAGGTTAAATGACCTCATAGCTGGAAACCGCGTTTTTATTAATGACCCCTCAGGTGGAAGCGTTGTCAGAGATCTCGCTTTAAGATTAAGGGTAAATTAATAATGAGCCGAGGGGTAAATTATTAAATCCATGTGTTTCGCCGCGATAAAAAAAAATGTCGTTTGGCAAATGCTTACCTATCGACATCGGAGAAGGGTTGGTCGCACACGGAACACCGGATTTCGTTGTCGTCGTCTTCGCCGTCTTCACGTTCGTCATCAACTGTACCAGAATGCTGAGATGCTGAAAATAATTGAAAAGTAAAAAATGTTAAATTTAATTTTACAGTTCTCACAGTATTCAGCAAACACATTTAATTTATTAAATATAGAGTTATGTAATGGTTTTTAATAAATAGAAGCCCAAGAATATTGTAATGATTGTTAAACAAAGTATAAAATTATTGTTTAGTTTATTTTACAGCTGAAGTAAAATTTCCATATTCAGAATTTCAAGACAAAATGAGAGTGAGCTTTTCTCTAATTTGCTTTGTTCTCAAGTCTGATTGATTCTGGACCTTTCAATATATTAATTTATGACAAAACTAAATAAATGTGTCGACTCAAGCAGTGCTATCATAAGAAGTTAAGATATGCTGTAGAAATACTATAAAAGTATACCACAGAAGCTTAACAAAACAAAAATAATGTTCGAGAAATGGCCAGAAACTGACATAACACTTGGATATGAACAATTGGCATAGTGTTTACATATCCTTTATCCAGAAGAATATACCACATTCTGTTTTTGTTTACTATTTTCATTGTATGCTATTTTAATTGTTTTCTTTTTGTTTTCTGGTTAGCACACATTTAGTTCAGAAAACTCAGGAACCAAGTTAAATGTAAACACAAATATCACCATTTGTTTTGAACTTGAATTAATATTAACGAAACATTCTGAAAAATGTATTGGAGAACACATTTTATCAACTAATAATTGCTTGAATTCCCATTAGGTTGCTTTTCCATTGTTCATTAATTTACAATTAACAACTTTTATTGTAGTTTCGATGAACATGAACCGAAATTTCCGAAATTGTCAAATTATTCTCTGCATTTTGTGCTTTCGATAATTGAATGAATCTCAATTGATATTGTTGCTTTTCCTTTCAATATTAATTTGCTATTAAGAATACTTGATGAATACGATTCTAGCATTTTCATCATTCTTTTTTTATAGCTGTACGAATAATGTTGTCGCCCTTAAAAATGTTTAAGAGATACTGCGTCGGCCCTGTATCCAGATCACAGATAAATAAAAATGATATTACATAGTCAAAACTCAATGTTTCAAAATTGTGATATACAATATACTGGGAATCAAAGCTATGTCATCAAATTATTTCGTCCTTTTTTTCGTTGCATCTCCGTGTATTTAAACAAAATTAATAAACGATCCAAGTAAAAGAGATTAAAAACTCAACAATTTGTTGAAGAAGAAATAAATTTCAAAACTAATATGAACCGTGTAGAGTGGTAAAGTTTCTAAACCGCAACATTCAGGGAAAAAAGTAAACGTTTTGACCGGCATACACAATGAAAGTTTCACCAGGCCACATATCAAATACCACCATGCAAAATAAGTAGCCGAAGAAAGAAAACCAATTAGAAAAAAGCAGCATTATGAGAACAAAACACACGTAAACCTAACGGTATAATTACTTTTTCGGAGCATGTAATTCCACAAAATTCCCATACGTATTCATTACTTCAAATTTCCTGTCCAGAGCAACAACTCGTTAACCATAAAATGACACGTTATGACCAAGACTAACAATTTCTCCAAAGAGACAAACAATCAAATTGACAGTTACGCATTACACAATCCACATTAATAAACAAAACAATTCACATCCGTGAAATGTCTCTATTATATACCTTTCGTTCCCGAACAAACAAAACCGAAAAAAAACAAGTACACACATACAAACCTACCACTTAACCTCAAAGTTAGAAGGCACACAATTCACTCCCCTGAAGCTCCTGAAGCCACAGGTCACTAGATTTCGACTAAACAATAATGTGTGGACTCCTGTCATATGTGACTGTATAAGTTCACCTGACCCGCTATTGGCCGGGTTAAAATGTGTTGATCACCCCCGCGGAACGCACTACATATGAGTGGGATAGAATAATATGGGGTAAATAGGAAATTGGTGCTCGGTGACGTACGTCTGTCCTTGTTGTTGACGGAATTGGGGGCTTTCGGAAATTTTGCTGATTCGTTGATGCCTGTGGAGGAGCACTTACTTAGGGGTGGTCGTGGTGGGGGATGTTAACCGCCACTATATCGGTGATTGAAATCAGTGGGGTGATATTGATGTTTTAGTGACAAGCAATATTTTTTCGACGCGTCAAAGTTCAAAAGGGTGAATGTTCCACAGATAATGTTTAGAGAAGAAAACACATCAATATAATAATTCCTGATGTAATAATAAATTAGGTTATTAGGTAAAAGAAGGCTAAAAGGACGATTTGATAACAAATAAATGTGTTTAGAGATTCAGGTGTAAGAGCTTTTAAAATAGTCTACTATAATAGATATTTGACAAAATAAAAATAAAAGAACAAAGTATTTGTTATCCTTAACAGTTGTTCTTCGTCGTCTAATGTTATGACCAATCAATAAGTACTTTCTTCCGTCAATCGTGTATTGACGAGTATGTTTAATGAATAGATAATTGTTTATAAACAGCTCTATAAATGCACCATTTTTATGAATGCACGATTTCTATGAATGCACGAGTTGTTACAGCCAATCGAACGTCTTCATTCTACCCAATCGAGCATACATAAAATGAAACAATCCAATTAAAACATTCTGTAGACCTGATCTGTTTCGTGATAAACCACTACCAAAACAATTTATTATTAGGGAATCTTTATTTACATTTATCAGAACAGGGAGCTAATTTGTTGTTATCATTGCATCTTCATTCTAAGCAGCCTTAAAACCTTAAGGAACCCAATGAAAATGCATACAAAATTAAACTATCTGACGCTATTTTTATTTTCTTTCAAATAAATTATTATATTAATTTACCTATCTTCAAGTATACTTTGAAATAGTTTGTTTTTGTCTTTTATGTGACTTTTTCCTTTTTGCCGTTCTTTGGCCCTTGTATTTTCATCGAATGTGTTCTTTCGTCCAGATAGCCATTTTTGTCATTTTGCTCAATAATGAAGTTTTTCCTCAAAATTGGCATTTTCGATTTCTTTACCCATGGTATCCTTTGCGTAGTTTTTGTCGTTTGTTTGTTTTGTCCTTGTGTCCACATTGCTGTGTTTAGTACGTTTAGCCCGTTTAATTTTGTTGATTATAAAGCTGGACGAATGAAATTTGCGAAAGTGTTAATAGAAAAAATTGTTTTTCTCTCATAATCAGGCTATTCCTTCGAGTAGTCCATTGAGTGACTTTGACTTGTACGGTGACTTTGATCACTAGGTAAAATTTTTTTTCGATTTCTTTACTTCTAACAACATGTGTACACTACGAATGTCAATAAAATATCAAGTATTTGGTATCATTGTAATCGGAAAGATGTTTTCTATCGAATAATCAGGGTGTGGCCATCGGGTACCCGTGAAGAAAATGACTCACTGGCCAAAAACCAATTAAATTACGCTAGAGGGCGCCAGTAATGCAATGTCGGCCAAAATCGATTTAGTTAGTGTTTATTTGACAATTTTAGACTATTTTCACCAATTCTTAGCCACCTAGCTTAATACACAAAAGAGTTATTTTTGCGTGGCACTGGTGATACAAAATGACGATCTATATGTTTTTGTATTCAGAATGTCATCCTGATTGAAAATATCACGCAAAGAATATAGGGTGCCATTTAACATTTCAATGATGACGTCATTTCCGGAAAAACCGGAAGTCATATTAACCTCAAGAGTATCCCAAAGAATGCGATTTTTGTCTAGTAACACATTCCCAAATTTCATTCGCTTGCTGAATAGTTATTTAACCACCCAAGTCATTAAAAAACGATTAATGACCACGACTTTTTAAGGGTATGATTTTTAAGTATTTTTTCAGAAAACATTGCAGCTACCCTAAACTGTGGCAACTCCAAACGAAATATTCAAAAACGATGTTTATCAGCTGTAATTGTGCTTCGATAAATAAATCTCACGTTTTGTAACGTGAGTTGGGTACTATATCTAAATTGCAAAGTAAAACTATATCTGAGAAACGTAAAAGAAGTAAAATTCACTCTTTTCATGACAAGAAAACAAAATATATTTTAAATAGCCCACCTCTTTATTCGTCTGACAACTTACACAGAACGTTTCGTCAATTTTGAGCATTAAATAATGCATTTATTTGAAAACGAGTCTTTCTAAGTGTAGATTTGGGTCTAATATTTAGGCTGAACTATTATTTTTGTATTAACTACGTAGCACCGTAATTAAATTTTCATAAAACTGAAACATTCATGAACATTGAACAGGGCTTTTCAATAAATCTTGATTTTTATTGAGAACTTTTTGATGGACCCATGTTGAAAGATTTCTCAAAAACAATATGCTGGAATATCAATAACTGACTCATGTGGATTTCAACAAATACAGCATAGTTGTGGACAAAGTTTTACTGTACCATATAGCAGCTTAAACAGAAATAGCAGTTGTTTTAATTCATTTAACAGTGTTATTAATTAATGTTTACTACTCTTCAATATGCTAAAATGCAAAATATTGAATCGTTTTAAATTCCAACTTATTATTATATTTTTTATTTATTTATTATATAATTTTAACAATTTCTTGTATATAAATGCACGGGGCGTTTTGTCTAGTGCCTATTCTCAAGGTCCGGTGGTCACCGCGTTCGCAAAGAGCGTACGTTATGGCGTTTAGGTTATGGTTGAGATACCGCCACAGGTGCGCTGCTTGTTCGTTGGTCGTCAGGTGCGACGGCAGCCCATAAGGTACGCACGACGGCGAACTTATGGCCAAATTGAATTAACACCGTGTGAACTATTCCTTTGGTGTGCCGTCTTCCGTAAAATATTTGGTAAACATCGGTTGCTCTTGACCGTCGCGGCGGTTGGATTATTATGGGAAATTTCTGTATTGTATTCACGTTATGGGAGTGAAGAGTTTGAGGAATTGATGTGAAAATGAAAGAATATAATTAAAATCTATTTACGAAGAGGTGGATAAATATTGTATCCATCTAGGGTAAATAAAAATAGGTAGGTACCTTTTTTGCCAAAAGGTCGATGTTTATTGTTTGTACCGAAGATCTTCAATGAAGTAAATTAGTATGGAATAATGCACTGTGCAACATCGCTTCATCAGGACAAATTAGCAAAAGAAGTTTGTTTTAATTGCAAAAAACAATATTTACATAATAAATTTAACATTTGTATAATTTACTACTCCTAATGGTTTTCATTTTAATACTGACAAATAAAAATACGAAACAATAAAACGTATCTGAAATAAAAAAAACTATACCAAGAGAAAAAATGTAAAATAAATAATTGTAACAGGCTGCATCAATGCAACTAATAAAGATTATTTTTTTCAGTTAATAAGTCGGAAAATGCTTAAGTAGCAGGTAAACGATAAACTCAACTTTTAAATAAAATAGCAAAGGAAAAAAGGCAAACAGGACAAAAAGGACATTAAGGACGAAAAAGAAACAAGTACAAAAATGACGGCGAAAAGTCGAAAATTCGTAAAGGCGATGAATAAACAGAACAAAACTGGAAAAGGAAGTACGTAAAAGACGAAAGATACAAAATTGATACAACGGTCTAATATGACAAAAAAATAACGTAAAAGACAAAAAGGGATAAAACGAAGAACGAATATACGAGAAACCCAAACAGACAAAAACAACGAAAATGACACAAGAAACTGAAACACGGACGAAAGACGAAAACAACGAAAATGACACAAGAAACAGATAGCGAAAAGATAAACAACAACTACAATAACATAAGAAATGAAAAAAGGGGGAAAATCAACAAAAATTACACAAGAACCGTAGAGGGCGAAAAGGACAATTGGCTGTAAAGCACGAAATGGGCAATTTTTACGGTCAAAACAGACGTAAAGGACGATAGATAGTAATACAGCACACATAAAAGAACGTAAAAGATAAAAAGGATAAAACGAAGGATGAAAAGAACGAATGACGTAGAGGGCGGAAAGGACAAATTGGTTGCAAAGGCCGAAATGGACCCATTGACAAAAAGAACGAAAAAGGACGAAGAGGAACAAAAATTACACATCACACGTAGAGGGTAAAAGGGACGAATTGGCTATAAACGTCCAAAATGGACGAAATGGGCCAATTTGACAAACAGAACGAAAAATACAAAAGGGGGGAAATAAGCAATAAAAATATGACAAAAATGATGAAACGGACAAAACAGGCGTAAAGGACGAAACGTACTCACAGAGCAATATCGATAAAAGGAAGAAAAGAAACCAAAAAGGACATAATGGAGGAAAAAGACATAAAGGACTAAAGCTACGTAAAGGATACCATAGATAAAAATGTCGAAATGACAAATTTGATAAAAATAATAAATAAGATTAAAATGACAAAACAAACAAATTGACAACAAGGAACAAAAAGGACGAAAACCAACGAAAATGACACACGAAACGTAGAGGGCGAAAAGGACAAATTGGCTATAAAGGACGAAATGGACCAGTTTGACAAAAAGGACGAAAAATACAAAAGGTGAGAAAAGGACTAATATGACAAAAATGACGTTAATGATGAAACGGACTAAATAGACGTAAAGAACGAAACGTATTAACACAGCAATATGGATAAAAGAACGAAAAGAACTAAAAGGACAAAAGGGAGAAAAGGACTAATATGACAAAAATGACGTTAATGATGAAACGGACTAAATAGACGTAAAGAACGAAACGTATTAACACAGCAATATGGATAAAAGAACGAAAAAACGAAAAGGACATAACAGTAGAAAAATAAATAAAGGATCAAAACTGCGCAAAGGGGACATACCATGGTAAAAATGTCGAAAATGACAAATTTAATAAAAATTACAAATAAGACTAAAATGACAAAAAAACAAATTGACAGAAAGTAACAAAAAGGACGAAAAACAACGAAAATGACAAACGAAACGTAGAGGGCGAAAAGGACAAATTGACTATAAAGGATGAAATGGACCAGTTTGACAAAAAGAACGAAAAATACAAAAGGGGGAAAAGGAGCAATACGAGAAATATGACACAAATTTATTAAAAATTACAAATAAGACTAAAATGACAAAAAAACAAATTGACAAAAAGTAACAAAAAGGACGAAAAACAACGAAAATGACACACGAAACGTAGAGGGCGAAAAGGACAAATTGACTATAAAGGACGAAATGGACCAGTTTGACAAAAAGAACGAAAAATACAAAAGGGGGAAAAGGAGCAATACGAGAAATATGACACAAATTTATTAAAAATTACAAATAAGACTAAAATGACAAAAAAACAAATTGACAAAAAGTAACAAAAAGGACGAAAAACAACGAAAATGACACACGAAACGTAGAGGGCGAAAAGGACAAATTGACTATAAAGGACGAAATGGACCAGTTTGACAAAAAGAACGAAAAATACAAAAGGGGGAAAAGGAGCAATACGAGAAATATGACACAAATTTATTAAAAATTACAAATAAGACTAAAATGACAAAAAAACAAATTGACAAAAAGTAACAAAAAGGACGAAAAACAACGAAAATGACACACGAAACGTAGAGGGCGAAAAGGACAAATTGACTATAAAGGACGAAATGGACCAGTTTGACAAAAAGAACGAAAAATACAAAAGGGGGAAAAGGAGCAACACGAGAAATATGACAAAGCAGGCGTAAAGGACGAAACGCACTCACAGAGCAATATGGATAAAAGGACAAAAAAAAAACAAAAAGGACGTGATGGAGGAAAAAAACATAAAGGACTAAAGTTACGTAAAGGCCACTATAGATAAAAATGTCGGAAATGGCAAATTTGATAAAAATTACAAATAAGTCTAAAATGACAAAAATGAACAAAAAGGACGAAAAACAACGAAGAGGACAAAGAGGTCGAAAAGGACAAATTGGCTATAAAAGATGAAATGGAGCAGTTTGTTAAAAAGGATGAAATATACAAAAGGGGAGAAAAGGACTCATATGACAAAAATGACGTTTGATGAAACGGACTAAATAGTCGTAAAGCACGAAACGTATTGACACAGCAATATGAATAAAAGAACGAAAAGAACAAAAAAGACAAAGGAGGAAAAAGAAACAAAGGACTAAAAGTGCGCAAAGGAGACTTACCATGGTAAAAATGTCGAAAATGACAAATTTGAGGAAAATTTAAAAAACGCCCAAAATAGCAAAATGGACCAAAAAGGACTAACTGGACGAAGGAACACATTCGATAAAACTCTGGGCGAAAAAATAGTCGAAAGGGATGAGATGAAAGTAACGTAGGGACGAAAAGACTCGCCTCAAAGCACAAAATTGAAGTAAAGTAAATTAATATACCTAATGATTCTAAATATTTATGGAGATACTGAAGGATTTAAAGCTGCTTACAATAGAGAAGCAAAACCAAAATTACTACAAACCGCGCTCTATTGAAAACGACATATCAGCTCCATGATCTGATAAATTCAACGAAACACCCTAATAATTGTTTTGGTAGTAGTTTATAACGAAATCAAATTACTGTTCGGAAAAAGGGGGCCAACCGAATCATTGAATCACGTGCGCTACCGTTTTCGGTTGGCGGTGGCGTGCGCAATAAACAAAACGATTAAATCTGACCGTTGGGTTCAAAAAGTCAGGTGGCACAGGTTGGCCAACATCTGTTCGCCGTCGCGTCTTGCTCTACCTAACGTTTGATTAAAACAATGCCCACAGCCCCGTGCCATATGGTCCCACGTATCGACCACGATCTCTTCCCATACCCTCCCGGGCCTCCCGGAAACAGATGAACGTTGTTCCGGAAAATTCAAATCAAGAGATCGACTCAAATCGCCCGGTATAATAACTACCCCCTATCGGACAAATCGAGACTTAAAATATGATAAGCGGTATTGGTTTTTTGTTGATATGCTTAGCCGAAAGCAGCTGGATATTGATACGGGGTGATCCGGTGCTAATCCTGTTATCTGAGTGGGGTAGTCGCTACCCCTTTTTTTGCGTCACAGGGGTGCACGTTGACATATTTATCCTATTGTCCTTAATGATCCTCGCGCCCAATACATGTGTCGGAGGCGTACCTTTTTAACTGATGACTTTATTGCGTTTTTAATGGTTGACATTGATTTGTAGTTTTGGGGTGTTATAATAGACGTGAAAATTGTTCCGTTGACCGAAATTTGCTTCAAAAAATACTACTTAGCGCTCAATTTATGTGCCAAATTGTAACTCTGGGTTACGTAACTATACCGGGTGACTCACATCAAAAGTACTCGGTTTATTTTTTATTTATGTCTCTGGACGAATGGAAATTTGAGTGCTAAAAGAAAAAAATGTAATTTCTTTTGGATACTCTTGAGGTTAGTATGACTTCCGGTTTTCCCGGAAATGATGTAATCATTAAAATTTTAAATGGCAGAGTATTTTGTTTGTGTGATAAATTCAGGATGACGTTCAGAACATAGCAACTTATCGATCGTCAATTTTCATCACCAAGGCAACGAAACATATTTTTTTTATTACTCTTGGAGGCTATGAATTGGTGAAAATGGTCGAAAATTGGCAAATAAACACTAACTAAATCGTTGATGGCCGATATTGTATTACTTGAAAGGGTAAAGTATTTTTCAACTTGATAATTTTTGATTAATAGGTTGTGATATACCTAATAGTATAAAAATATTACTGTTATGCAACACTTGGGTCTCCGGCATAAAATTGAGTAATTTGAACAAATAATGCTGATTTTTGTAATCCATGTAAATAAGCTCAATGGTCCTGAGAAAAAAAATCTGATGTGGCCAGGCACATGACTTTATCATACAATATATAAAATTAATAGTTTAGCTGCTTGAGAATCGATTTTATTGAGATAAATCGTAGTTATTGTCAAAGCATCAGCATTTGACACTACCTACACTACGTCAACTGAGCGCGTCGCGCTATCTAGTGTTTGCCAGGAGAGACATCAACGTTTATTGTGTTGCTTTTCGAGAAACATGTATTTAAAACAAAATAAACAAAAATGGGTATATTTCTGTATAGGAAATGTTAGGTTGGTACCACTTTGACGAAACGTCAAGTTTAAAAAGCTAATTCAATATCTGGCAGATTTATATTTGTTCATGACACTGTAGATGTCACATCCGTACCAACATACTAAAATAAAACTACACTCATCGCTATACTCTATTTACACTTTTCTCAATGTATCGTTTTTAGAATTAGATATAACAACGGCTTTATATTTCTTATCAACAAACAATCTAATTGGTGATCTTATTTCATTTGAAATTTGTATTTTGTAATTTGCCGCACTACTAGCAGGTTACTGCGTTCCATAGCGGTTCTACAACCTCTGATGAAATCAGCTGTTTTCGAGTGTGACAGCACAAAAAAATATTTGTCAAAATCCTGGCTACTATGTAGTTTCATATCAATGCAGATGCGACCGATCTCGATCAAATAGAATTTGCTCTTGCAGCTAAACTATTAATTTTACCAAAAAATGTCATAGGCATAAATTATTCAAAATTTCGTCTACTTTAATTTATTATTTATCTATTTTGACGAAATTACAGAAATGACGAAAATCGTTGAAAATGCTAAGAGTAAATATTCAGTTCCTTTGGACCATTTTGAACCAAAAGCTTTTCAGCTCTAAGTTTGGTCATAAAACTACTAAATACGGACTTTCGTCCCGATACCTTTAGTAGTTTCTCCGGAATCGTCGTCACAAAAATCGTTTACACACGCACACACACACACACACACACACACACAGACATTTTTTTGTACTTTGGTCAAAAATGTTCAGGGGACCCTTAAAGACCTATTTCCGCTAAAATCTCAATTTTTCTTTTCGGCATGATTACAATACTTTACATACTGCGTATGATAAAGTAAAAATATATAAGTTGATAAAAAGTTGTCTCTATGGACCCTCGCATGTCACCAAAAAATTTAGCCCAATTGAAAACAATCTAGGTCTTCTGTAAGCATTCTATAATTTTTTCATGTTTAATTATAAATGTTTGTCAGGTCATGTTTGTCACTTGAAAATAATTAGATTTGTCATCGTAATTTGCATGGATTATGAAAATAAGCTAAACTTGTTAGATCATTTTATGCAATTTAAGTAGGTTGTATTAGAATTATATATTTTTATACTTTTATTTTACACCCTATCTATTGTTAAAATTATTCAACTTAAAAAGAAAAAGCACCCTCCCAATAAAAATCACTTGCGGGAGATCTATTTTTGAAATTGATCCACCTTTTTTGGTGCTTAATATGAGTGCATAGAAACATGTGCATAGAAATTTTACATCAACTTGAAAATTAGATTTTGCAAAAGAAGTCCTTTTTTAGACACCTGCTGTATATATGCCGTTTATCGATTCCTGCGATCTACCGATTCACTGATCTACCCATTAAACGGTCTATAGGTCCACCACTTAAAGCTGGTATTTTAAGTTTTTGTTTACATCACGATTAATGTTGCTTTTGAATTGCAATTTTAAAATGCCTTTTATAGATACCCTCCTTTTCCACAAGACGATGACGCGCAATGCAAAGAAATGTCGTTGCTTTTCTATTTCCCAGCGTTAAACGACATTTCCACGCTACAAGTTTTAGCAAAATATCAAGTATTTGGTGCCATTCTAATCGAAAAAAATGTTTTCTATCGAATAATCAGGGCGTTCCCTTGAAGTTCACGGGGAAAAGATCACGCTGTAAGTGTACAGTTGAAATTTTCGGCTAATTTCAATAATGCATAATTTCACCGCTTTTGGTGTCGTTATGAAAACACTAGCTAGCTTTTAGTTAGCTAAACCACTAACAAGCATTTAGTAACTTTTAGTTTTCCAGATTGGTGATATTGAAGTCAAATGTCAAATAATGCTGACATGTCAATCGCTATTGGCTCGCTCAATCGTATTTGTCAGTTTTACCACAACTAGCAATGGTTGAAGATAAAACTACTCTAGATTGTACGATGACAACACCAATTTTCTAAATTTAAGTTAAATTAATGTTGCAAAGTAATTTTGGAGTTAAGAATGTCATCTTGATGAAAATATCAGTTCAGTTCAAATAAAATACGTTTTTGAGTTCTTTTTGAGGTTATGTAAGATTTGACAGATGTCAAATGTTATAAAGAAAGGTAATGTTCTGTGAAATACATTCAACGGAGTGCGTGAAACAGTTTATTTATAAATACGTAATCCGACAGTTATTGTGAGTGTTAAAAAAGCGCGCACGGGCCGGCGGTGTTGGTTTAATAGAAAGTGAGGTTAGGATTTATAGCCGGCGACACACAAATTAACAGTCGACGGCCGGTATCGGCCGATACGATCAGGGCACGAGCTGCAGAATTCCACAGTTCACTTGATATAGGCGGAAATCTTTTATTCGTTATACCGCGAGACATGTCGTGAGGATCGTTCAAATTGGTTAGTCGCCGTGGCCGAGTGATTTTCTTTGGCTTTTGCCGGCACAGTTGATCGCGCTCGGCTGATATAGCGCGTGCTGCTTTTGATTTAACCCCGTGCCAACCCTCGGAGCGCGTACAGGAAGCTTCTTGACCGTATCCGGTGCGGGCACCTGGGCGAACAACCCTGTTGACTTCATTTGACACGTTAATTGTCGCAACGGCGACCCGGCAATGATTTCTCGTGCCGGTATTTATGATTTTCTAATCACCGGAGGCCGGACGTGCGCGGTTTTACCCTCTGAATTTCCTGTTGTGTCGCGTCATCGAACAAACGCAATAAAAAAAAGATCGGGGGTTGACATGTTTAGGACACGAAATGGTAACTCACGGTGCCACATTAGTCGGTGGAATAACAGATGGGGCAAGAATAATTTTGTTGGAAATTTGGAGTATACGAAGGGTCAAAGGGTTGTTTCATTTAATGTTTAACTTTCTAAAATATTGTTACGAAGGAGTAATAAAAGAAAAGGCAAGATAACAACCTCGACGTTTGGTGACCCAATAAACGGTAATGACGTATTTTGGCAATTGATATAAATAGAGTATAGCGGGGTATCAAAGATTTTAGTTATTTGTCTGTATTACGAGCGAGACACCTATACGAGAAGGCAGCGACCTGCCTTCTCAGCTGTTTTCTTAGTATATATCTGGAACACTTATACACGCATGTAAAACCCCAGTGTGAGTTTTATTTACATCCACCGTGGCCGGGACCCATTGTATTTTTACCAAAATAAATAAAGAAAGATATGTCGTTGGCATCAGAACAAAGTGTGGAAGACGTCATAAGTTGGTACAATTGAAGACAGAAAAGTGACGTTATATTAGTTATATTAGTGCATTTTGGCACCAATAAATGGTTTATCAAATCCCACGAATTGAATATCCTATTAAATAAGATAAAAGTCCTAAATATTCAACTCTTTATTTTATTGAGTGTTTATTTGCTTCATATACCATATTTAGGATGTATTGTTTTAGATATACATGGTGGGTGTCCCACTTCTATTCAAGAACAACTATTTCCAGATAGTAAATGTCACACTGAACAGAAAGTTTCATATGGACTTATTTGTTTTCTTTACTCCTTAAAAAGTTACAGCCCGTTGAAATAATAACAAACTGTATTTTAAACGGCTCTAACTTCTTTAGGAATTGAAAAACCAAAAAAGTCGACATGAAACATTTAACTCAGAGTGGCATTTACATTTACATTGAGAGTGCTTCTTCCATAATTTTGTATTTATTAAACTTACTGGTAATATTTTGAATTTTTTAATTAAGTGTGTTGTTTAACTTTCCTTTTAACTTTTATTATTGGTATTGTTTGACATGCATTTTATTATTATTTTTTTTTTGTTGAGGGGAATATATATGGGCGTGACTAATTGTGTATTCCCAACGACAATTTTTGCAAGACATAATGTGTACTCATCACGACAAATTAGGGATTCGTAACGACAATTGAGGTTGACTGTAGGATAGATTTTGCATTTTCGCGATTACAAACTAAAATATTTTTTTAATATGTTAATTATGATGCATATGATTTATTAATATGTTATTTATGAGTTTTGATGAATTTGTATTAGATTTATGAAAAGCTTTCAAAACATACGTTACTCCACAATATAATATAGATGCTAATGTATTAAAAATATTGTTTTTAATTGTGACAAGTAAATAATTAAATTGTCAAAAAAATCAGGTAAATTGAATTTATTCATACTATACAAATACATATAGATTTGCAAAATAAACAAAGGACGGACATTAAAAATAAAGTTATAATAAGAACAATAATTTCAAACCTTAAATTCAGCAAAAACACAATTCAACATTTAAAGACACATTAGCGTTGGAAAATCTCCCGCCCTTAATGGATAATATAAATCAATATTAAAACATATTATTTTAAATTATTCCTTATCTTTACAGTCTTTTATCGTATAATCGAGAAAATATCGAGAAACCTGTTTTGAAATAATCTGATATTATTCTCTACACGTGGATAATGCATGTGTTCCTGGTAATCACTCTCTTATTGTATATTCTGCTACACAGCTGTGTAGTATGTGTACTGTGAAATAGTAACTATTAGTATTGTGATATTATATATAAGATATTAACATTGATTGTGAAATTTGTAATTTATTTTGTCGTATATACGGCCCATTAAATTTAACAAAATATAGTAATCACAAGAATACAAAAATTACCATTGTGCATTTTGGTCACAGCCAGTCATCAACTCTCATACTTATCCGCTGAATAAAGTGCACCATCAATAAAATATATACCAAGTAGAAAGTTTTTGATTTTTCTTGGTCCAGTCCTTCCTTTTTGAAATAATCTAACATTGGTAAACCTTTGGATTGTGTATCTTAGCCACCTTGAGATTCTTTATTAAATATTTTGTTATTTCAAAATTTATTGAGACAACAGTGGGTGATATTGGTAATTTTATTTATATTGATAAAAGTAATATGCATATTTGTTTCTACTATCGCCTTGGTCAAATTGCGGCAATCAGAAATTTGCAACATACCGATATCATTTCATAAATCATTGGATTACCAAGCACCACCTGGAGATTCCTTATTAAATATTTAATTATTTCAAATTTATTGAGGCAACAGTGGGTGACATTGGTAATTTTATTTGTATTGTCAATAGCAATAGGTATATTTGTTTCTACTAACGCTTTAGTGAAATTACGGTTTTACTATTATATCACAAATTTGCAACATACCGTGATCATTTCATAATTCATCTGACTATATTTATTGTCTATCCAACAGCTTGTACACAGCCACAGGTCTATCCGAAATAATCTTTCTAATTGGAGTGAAAAATCCAATATATTAATATTGTAAATCGCACCTTGTATTTTTAATAAGCTATATTTTTAATTACTATAATTTGACGAATTTGTCGTTAAAATACATATTTTGTCGTTCAAATGCAAATATTTATTTTCTTCCTGATACTTTTAGGATACAAGATAATGCAAAATTCTACTATAATCAAAAATGTGCAAACTAGAACTAGCCAATTTGGTCAAAACTCATAACTATGTACTTACTCTTCAACCTACTAGCGAACGTCTGTGATACAAATTTTCTTTTAACTGTTAACTGTTATTTATTTGACTGTAATTATTAATTTTCTTATGGTCAATGGTCAAACAAAATACAAGTTTTAGGTCAATATTGAATTAGATAATACTCGAGAACAGCGATGCTTTTATTACCTATTATCTATTTCAATATTAATGAAATATTAATTCATAAAAGTATGCTAGAAACATGTACTTTTGTCTGTAAATTTAATTTTAATTTGCAACACAATCCACATTTTACTACCTTTATTTTCGAAAACGCCTATTTTTATTTGGTATTTTTGCACAAAAACCCAAAACATTATCAAAATAAATAAACATTACACCTAACGCAAATATAGTCTCAATAATAGTTCCAATTTCGATAAACCTTTAAACATCTGCCCCACATTTCTGCCTCTACATTTCTACATCTCCTAAACCGGCTTTTTGCCGGGGGCGCTTTCATTTGTCATCGCGTAACCCTTTGCGCAAAAACAAGATTATCAATCACCCGTCTAACAATAGCCGCCAGAAATTGATCTCCGCTCAGATCTAATATCACGTAAATAAGCGCAAATAAACGATTCAATACGGCAAGGCGAACGGGCCGACCATGTCATCCTACAAACGCACGCTCATAAATAATTTTTGACACCCCACCCAGGGGTGCAATGTCTCTATTATTTTTATCGAAAGGGTACAGGCCACAATGAAAGCCTCTAATCCATCCGATGAAAGTCACGTGACCACATCAACCGCACGTGATACACCACCATACAATATACAACAAATACAATGTCGGTTGCTATAAAAAAATATATGAACTGATGAATGAATGATAAGATTAGTTTTTCGAGCCAGCCAAATCAGAGGCTTTAAATTTTGTTCTTTTTTATATCCATCATTTCCACGCTCGAGCCCCAGCAAAACTAAAGAGAGACGAAAGTCATGTTTGACAGAAAAAGACAGCGCAAAAGGAGAGATAAATCATATCATGTCTTTTTCTGTCAAACTGAACATGATATCTTTCGTCTCTCTTTAGTTTTGCTGGGGGTCGAGCGTGGAAATGATGAATTTTGAACCCATTTCCTAAAGTATGTACCTGTTTCTCTGTCAGATCTATCATCAGCTGATGTAGAATCTCCAAACATATCCTGAAGATTCAGTGGTTCCTTTGGTTCCAAGATGAGTTCCTGTCCAATAGGGACATCAGCAAAAACCTCGTACCACAACTGAAAATTATATCGATATTTTACCATAAAACCACTTTTGAATCTAACACGCTACGAACCTGTCCACCTTGGAGGAAATGTCTGACGTTGCAGGCTGTTTTGTTGTGGGTGCTTCTGATGAGCTTCAGCCAATTCTGGGAGTCCAAAGAGCCATCTAGCCAGCCTTTTACGCTGGACCCTTGGACGGTCACCTGAAATACGACATGTCATTTTATAATATGAATTTGAAGCTAGTTCTACGAAAACAGTTCTGCGTTAGATAGTGTTGTTTGTTTGTTCGGTATGGGAAATTCCTGGAATTTCAATACGTTGGTTACATGAATATAGGGAAGCGTTCGATCGATGAGATCTGCAAATATGTTCGGCTTTTGTAGACTTAGAGATCCGTAAATTTGATATTCTGACGTAATCTCTATCGTCAGCATAGCTGCGAATTGCGCAGGTGTTGTGAGTCATAATTTACTATCGAGTACTGGTGTTGTTTTGTATTATTATTTTGAAGTATTGTCCAGCAGTTACAAGCGTCATACAATTATATTATTCATATTATCATTTTAGTTTTGAAGATACATACATCGCAACAAAAGCAAACTGATTATTTGAATTTAACTTTTTTAGTTCTGCTTAGCTTAATTAAGTAATATTTTTCTTCATTATTTATTTCTGATTTATAACGTCGTCGACCCTTTTTTAAATGGGATCCCCATACTTTTCTAACTGATTTTGATTTTTTTCTGTGTCTTAACTAGAGTTGTAACGAAATTCAATATGCAAGGAACTTTCGCATATTTTGCCACTTTTATTTCCGCTTTCGCATCCGCACTGTTGTAAACGCATCTATTGCGGAAGGTAGGGGGTGTCGAGCGATTGTAAATTGTCCTAGAGGGTTTATAACCTCATACATGACTTTGCAGCATCAGTGATGGTGCTATTATACCGTCAATTGTACCTGATGTAGAAATGTCCAACAGCTCTAATATTCATATAAAGAGACTAAGAAGGGCGTCTTCTGCAGTTGGAAAATAACAAAATTCTTTGGATGCGCTTATATACTCTTGCGTTTGTTAATGCTGACGTTTCGCGAACCATGTAGCTCGCTTCTTCAGAGCTAACTAAATACTTATAAAGCACAAAAAGGATATTGGGACAACGACTAGGTCAATAAATCACAATATAAAACATATACATATAATCCACAATATCAAACAACAAGTTGTTTTGGATTAACAAAGGTTGCTTTGAATTGAGACCACGTTTCGTTGTGTGCATCTGTTTACAAATGAAATCTCACTTTCTTTTCACATATTTTAAGAAAAATACTATTAAATTGCTAACAGTTCCTATGAGTAAAATCACAAGGGTTATCCTGTAATTTAGGTTATACTGTAATTCTTCTTTACAAAGATTTACTTCTACGTCCCTTGAATCCACGAACTACTCGTAAGCGACGTTACATGCACTCTTCTTATAAAGCCCGGTCAGCGTTTATTTGCTGCTAATTTCCTGTCTCGCCATTTTCCTTGTCAAATAGGGCAAACAGTACTCATTTGGATTGAGATCTGGCTAATGCAACTGTTTGGGTACGCAATAAAGTATAATAAACTCACGAACAATGTCGACAAGATGGTCTGCATGTTGATTTTGTTGAAATCCACTATTTTGGCGAGACAGGCAATTAACAGCAAAGAAACGCTGACCGAGTCTTATAAAAAGAGTGGCTAAAGTATTCGCAAGGAATTTACACAAAAACTGGTAGATTACAAGTTTTGTTGTATCCAAGGGCGGTCGAACAAAACCTTTATAATATAGAAGAATTCTTTTTGTAAGGACATATTATTATGTTTTTACTGGTACAATAACTTTTGTGAGATTATTCATAGGAATTACGAATTCGATAGTATTTTCGCTGAAATTCCTTAAATAAGTATATCTTTTGTAACTAGATCATTGGTAAACAGATGGATACAATTAAAATACTCTTTAGATTCAATTTAGATTTATATTTTCTTGATTTCTTTTATTTTATAGCTTTACTTAAGTACATTTTCGAGAAGAAGACAATTGAAGACTGTAAAATATTGACAACTCTAGAGAACAAGGATTTTGTGAATGGAATATGAAATTGTGTTTTGGATAGAATTATTATTTGCCCCGAAAGCGAATCTGCAGGCACAAATATTCCATGGCGTAAGGTTTTCGAGGAACTCCATTATCCTAGAAATCTCAAAAAGGACGATCAACTCTTAGCAGATATCCTCTTATTTTCAAATCTCAGCTGAGTTCTGAAAAGGAAATACGGTTTTCTCCTTACAAAAAAGCACGTGATGGATTTCTTTGACCGTAGAATGCCACTGCTTCCATATTTGGGATGTGGTTACACTGACTCCGAAACGTCTTCATTTTTTCTGCGAAAAACCACAAGCGTAAAAAGAATCTCTAGATTCTCCCATATATACCCAGAGGTTATATTATTAAAAAACAAATATTTTGCACCAGATTAGACAAACTATTCTAAGCGAGAAAGGTTGCGTTCCCGATATTCAATAATATTAATCGATACAGTTATGCAGTAGTTTTAATCCATTATCTGCATAAATTGTAGGCAGATAATTACACACACTGTCGGCTCCGTATGTCTTTAAGCAACATTGTATTTGAGCGCCGCTTGTAAACAAAATAAAGGTTGTCCGGCCCCTCCGTTCGACAGCGTTATATCAATTACATCTAGTATAGTTACGCAACCGGCAAGATAGTCGCCGGCACGGTGTTTTGTTCTTTTTGTGATCCCGTTTCGCGCGGAATCTACAAACCGTGCAATTAAAGATAGAGTATAGAGAATAACTTTCATCGCTGCCGTATATCATAAAAACGTACCGTGCACGTGTCCGTAACATAATATCGCAATGTCCGTTCGTCCAATGGAAATGTGTTACCTAACGCAGAACGCAGCCGCCTCGCTACAGCGCTGATATACACCTGATAATCGCTAATTGCAAT
This sequence comes from Melinopterus prodromus, assembly GCA_964023965.1. NCBI lineage: Eukaryota > Metazoa > Arthropoda > Insecta > Coleoptera > Scarabaeidae > Melinopterus > Melinopterus prodromus. Next base: position 11,591,010 of record OZ030396.1, read on the forward strand.
CAAAAACTACGCCCCGGTATATAATAATGTATTAATAATTGCCATTAGACATGCCCACCGACACGTAATTGTTTTATTCGGTGTGGTGGAATGTTTTTTTTTGGTAGAAGGGTAGTAAAACAACAACTAGTCAATTGGTCTAATAGACTTGCTGATCGCCGATCTGCGTTTAGTATAAGATGTCGCCATCTATGGACCACCGTGTGAAACACCGTAACATAACCTCAATTTAAAAATGAGCAATCCAGTTTTGCCGTACGTCCATTTTTGTCAATAATCGTGAAAAATGAAGAGAAAACGGTGTTAAAAATAGACGATCTGACAGTCTTAAGCACGGCATTTCATAAAATCAGGTAAAAAGTTATCTGTTCATTAAAGGACAAAATATTCTTAGAATAGTGTAGGGAACAACCCAGTAAAGTTTTGCCGTATTTTATTTACTAAACCGCCGGTAAAATGAGCATACCCATAAGACGAGCAGGGATATTTTTTAATCTGCGAACTATCTATCAATACTACTTCATCCTTACACATATCAACACTTAATTTTTGAGTACCTATAATTCAGGTACCAGAAAATTATTTGTAATGAACCAGTTCAAAGACTTACTTTAATCTTTTATTTTCTTAGTTGTTTGAACAATAAAATTACCTTCTAATTCGTTTTTGTTTTAAAATGGCCTAATATAAGTTTTTACTCATTATTTCATTATACCTATAACAAAACATAACTCCAAAAAAATTAAAACAAAAATACTTTAACTGGACAACTCCCATAGACGGACAAAAATATTGGAACCATTAGTATACGATTATGGGAGCTTTCACTGTATTTACAAATTGAATTTCCCACCTTACATTTTTCTTTCCTAATCAACTCATCAATTTTGTTTAAATGGGTGCCAAACTCATAGTTTCCCTACTGACTTTGATAAAGCACTTAATTAATATTGAAACCCAACACGTTCCGCATCGTATACCAAAAGAGCAACTTTTTCCCCCAATATAGGGTTTGTTTTACTATTTTCTTTTTCACTATCGCGGGAATAAGTTTACGAGCTGTCAAAATATCTGATGTTTTCGTTGAATAAATAAATAAATAAATAAATATGCCATACGATCTTGCAAGATATAGACAATGGTCAAAAATACATTGGTAGTAATAAAGAACAAGTGAGTCCAAGACAAATATACAAACAGAAACTCACACACAGTCGCAACAGAACACAGCCCATACGCTCTTGCAATCAATCAAACAGAGAGCTAAACAGAGTTGTTCGCTGACGAATATGAATATGAATATTTAATACAAAGCTATAACTATTGACGAAATTAAATGTAAATATACAGGGTGTCTCAACAGTGCGATCTCGGAAGATTGTGCCTCTGTTAATAAAGATATTATAACAGCGTACAGAGTACATATACAAGAAAGCCTAGGCGCACATCTCAAAATTATTAGCGTGTATACAGGATGTTTCATAAAGTAGTAACAACACAAGTTGTGTTTAATTTTACGACAATGAAAACTAATATTACCTACCCTTAACTATGTATTTGATGTTTGAAACTTTTGGCACATTTTTATTTTGATTTTGCTAACAAAATGCTAACAAAGACTTGGACAGATGTTTTCGTTGAATATTTAATACAAAGCTATAATGATTTACGGAATTAAATAATATTAGAATATCCTTGTATTATGCAGCCTGGAAAAAGTGGAATATACACTTTTGAACAAAATTTTAAAAGGATTAAATTTCCCTTTATAACCCATTTTTCGATTAATTTCTCTGTACTACTTAGAGGTCCTTTTACTCATCGTAAATGATAATGTGGGCACAGGTATTTGGTCATTTTCTGAAGTCATTTTTTAATTTTAAATTATCTTTTTTAAATAATTATCCATGTCATTCTGTCTCTGAAGTAGTTGGTTAAAGAAGACCTTAAAACCACAGGATCTCCATGGTATTCTGAAAGTAGTGCAATCAGTTCTCCACAACATAGTTTGCTTGTCAAATCATTTGGACGTTATTCATGACATTCTGTCCGATTTTGGACAACAAGACAACTCATCCAGCACAGTTATGTCTTGTTGACACCTTATTTTCCCTTCGATTTGCGGTTTTATTAATTTATCGAATAAACAACAGGTTCTCCACGGTATTCTTGAAAGTAGTACCTACAATCAGGTCTACACAACATAAATCGCTTGTCAAATCATTTGCACGTTGTACATGACATCCCGTACGATTTTGGACAAGAAGACAACCCTTCCAGCACTACTGTCTCTCGTTTCCACCTCATTTGCCATTCGATCTGCGGCTTTATCAATTTATCTCAACATAAACTCTTTTTATCATTCTCGAATCGCCATTGGTTTTGCCGTCATGTTCCGGGTTTCTTTTCGTCGCCGATGCTTGTCCGGCGATGCTTTCTTCTTTTGCATAATCGTTTTTGCGCAAGCCTGGACGTGACGTGGTCGCTCATTCTCAATTCGCCCGTAACTGATCCATCGTGCTCGCTCAGGGCGTTCAATTGATAAGAGCGAGCACAGCGAGCGCTGCGATGCGCTTTTTTCGAACGAAGCGATCGCCGTCGCCGTTCGGCTCCGCTGCCCCGAACCGGCCGAAAAAGAATCTGTATGGCACGAGAGAGCCTTCCGATTAGGAAAACCGGAGGCGCCGATACACTTTCTAATCCAATATTTCTTGTAGGCGCCCGAGATGGCTGTACCACAGGGCCGGCCCTAGGCGGTACACTGAAAACAACGGCTGTAAAATTACACATAAATCATTGTGAAAATTACAATAAAAATGTGGTAAGTATAAAAACTGCACGTAATTCTAATTATTTTTACAAGACTGTGTACTATTACAGCGATATTTCTGCTTTATTTCAATTACAATGATCTTATAGTAAAAATACAATGGAAATATACCTCAGAATCGTAAAATCCCTCATATTTCATTTAAATTTACGTTTAAATTGATGTTCAATTATTACGCACTGTCCCATATATCACTTAAAATTAAATTAAAATCGCTGTAATATTCCCGCCAAATTCTTGTAAAATCACAGTGTAAATGACAATGTAAAAAGACTCTTGAGATGTAAAATTACACTGATTTTCACAAAACACAAAAAACCCACAGTTCGTACTGTAAATTCACATAAAAAATGTTCTGTGTAGGCAACAGTACGGCGACAAACTTTAGGGGCGGCAAAACCAACTGAACTACAATTAAAAAAAGCTCTAAAATTTTGCCTGTATCTAGAAAATAAAGTAATAGTAAAATACAATCAAATACAATCGGAATTGACAGGCTTCAGGCCGTTCCTATATTTTAAGATGCCTAGCAGCCAATAGACAACTTAAATAAAATAGCTCATTAACTTTTAAAAAGAATTATTAAGTTCGGATATATTTGACAACGTTATCATAGAATTTGAAAAGTTAGCTAACGAAATAAAAAAATAATATGAAAGTGTACTGTATTGTAGTGATCCTATACAAAAATCAAAAGAGAAATATAAAATAGTCCTAACGACCCTTTTGAGTTTTTAGATAGATAGATATATAAATACAACTACAAGGTAGGTATTACAGAAAGTCACACACAAGAAAAAGTAATTCAATACAAAAAAGAATTAATTGAAGAATACAAACTAATCTCCTAGAAATAACGCCGACGATACAAACTCATCAATACTATAGATGGATTTATCTAATAATGTTTTTTTCAGACGTGTTTTAAAAGTTACCAATGGTAATTGTTTTAAGTTATCACTTAACAAATTGTAAAATTTTATACCCTGATATATTGCAGACTGTTGAGAGACCTGTTAAACGGTGTAAAGGTAAACGGTTTATACGATATCCACAAACTTAAAGAACATATTATAAGTAAAAACGAATAACTGGCACGTTCAAAGATATAGAAACCGTTTTAAAAGTTGGCGATTCGTTCATCTTAACGGTTTAGAATTTGCTGCCGAAATGGTAATCTAGTTAATTTTTATTTGGGTAGACACATAATTTTCCCGCCTATAAAAATAATATCAAAATGTCAAAATGTCTAGATTCAGTAAACATTTTGGTGGTATTATTATTAATACTATTTTCAAGTCGGGCGATTTTGCGTCCTTAAACCTTGTTTCCAGAAGGTCCAGTTGACGTTTTAAAATCATTACCTCTCTTAAGATTGGGCAAAAATTTAAACATTGCTTAGCAGATTTTTTCTAACCCTGCCTATAACTATTGCTACTGGAGCGGGCGATAGACAGTTTGCTAAACTAAAAATAATAACAAAATTACTTAAGAACCATTTCTACTTAAAATTATCTTAATGGGTGAGCAATGAAGGCCACTGAATATGAATTGAGTAATACATTAGATCTGAAAGAAGTTATTCGAGATTTTGCAGCAAAAAAGGTTCGAAAGAGGTTATTTTAATTTAGGGTTCAACTTTGTATATTGTACTAGTATTCTTTATTCTTTGTTGTTGTAAAAGTAATGTTTGTACTAGTATAATCTCCAAAGGTTGTGTTTTTAATGCAAATAATAAATTTCTTAAATATTGTGTGAGTGTTGAATGTTTTTTCTGGATCGTGTTTTTTGTATAAATCTGTTTTTTTTTGTATAAATCATTTTGGAATTAGGGGGGCGGCACTATTGCGATTTGCGTACGGCGGCAAAAACGCTAGGGCCGGCCCTGTACGTACCACCGGTCTGTCTTTTGCTAGCACACCACCCGTCCGTATGTGTGTATGGACCCATTCAATTTTGCATTAATTGACATTTTCATATGACGGTATGCGCGCTGGAGTACGCGCCAATCTCGGACCGCGTTGCCACTAATTGGTTTCGCTCTGCTACTTGCGCCATTTTTTTCTCCTTTCGTCGTGTAATTCGTTCGTTATTCCTCCACACTCGGTTCTGATGGCCGATGACGAGTTACGCAACTGAGCGGAATAGTAGTTTCGTGTCACCTGAATTATTGACGAATTGCGTAAGTTATGATAGTTATGTTGCGTTCTGCTTTATCAAAACGACCAGCGGTTCTGAGGACAGCAAGTCAAGAAAATTACATTTTGGGGTTCAAAATTGTTCAAAATGAAAACAGTTGTAAGCCGTTGTTGGAAGAAGATGCATCAGGCATTATTCCAGTTTAGTAGTTTACTAGAATAAAATGTATTTAGTAAAGTTACATACGATGGAGGAAACACAAATTAGTTGCACATCACCAGAACTAGCCTTAGTCAAAAACGACATAACACAAAAATAATATCAAAATTCTATCAAAAAAAAAAAAAAAAAAACGGTTTTCTGACCCATTTTGATGAGCAGAGCTAACCTAAGAAATCCTTCAACTTTTGGATATAGAATAGAGTATGAAATATCTGAAAATGGGATTTGATGCTTATTTGACGAGCATGATGCACGGATCCTTACTGGAGTTGGTTGTTCATCGACTCTATGAACAGACTATTGTTCACACAACGAAACGTTGTCTGAATTCTAAGCAACCATTGTTAATTCAAAACAACGGTTGTTTTATATGTACGCAAGAATATATACCGTTCATTGAAGAAAACCGTTGTTTTGGCCGGTTGTCACATTCTTGGATTAAACATTCACCTATCTGTTTTAAATATGAACATGCTGTTATGAAAGCAATATTATATTACATGGAATGCAAAGAAGAATATTGTTATTTTCCAACTAGAGAAGACACCCGATGTGCTTCTAAGTCTCTATCCATTATATTAAAGAAATATTCTTAATATAAATATGTGTTGTCTTAAAACAAACAAATTATGTTAAGAATGCTATTTTCTTAACAAGACGACCATTTCTATGTGTGTTTTCATGCGACAAGATCAAATAACTCACAATAGAAAGAAACACATTTAGCCCATCGTCTTCCTCTTCTTTAAAAAGAGGGTGAAAATGGGGCCGGAAATCGTACTAAAGGGCCCAGGTTACTGTCTTTCCTTGAAATCTCTACACAAACAAAAGTTGGAGCAATTTTACTCTTTCAAGTAACCGGCAACCCTATTAAATTGTAATCATATCATGTAAAGTTACTGGGTTAATTCCAATTTCAGAGGACTATCTAAATACCAACGAAATCGTATCATGTGTCGTAAAGAAAAACAAAGTGATATAACTGTTTTCAACTAACCAGCAATGCTGCAGTAAAAAACGCAATTAACTACAAATTTTTACAGCACTTTTCCTGTAATTTATTACGTATAATTTAATTTAAATTTACAGTATTATCCTTTTTTTCACAGCATTTGGTGTAGAGTGTTTTAATTCATTTTAATCTTTACAGACATTTTTCTCTGTGTAGAAATGTTATTGTGCAGGAAGGAAGGAACCCAAATAATATGGTTTACAATAATAAAATCTAAATATATTAATTAAAGTTAAAGAATTAACAATAATAAAATCAAAATGAATTAAAAATTAAGAAGCATTGATTCTCAGTAATTTTTTTTAAATGGATTTATTGTATTTTTTATTCCTTAAGAGGGTAGAGCAGATTAATATATGGTTTTATTAGTATGTATTTTAAACGGTTACAACTTTTTAAAACAATTTTAAAAATTAATAAATTCTATTTGAAACATTTTACCCAGAATGACATTTACATTCTAATTTTTGTTGATCTTCTATTAGTGGACAAACTTTGTTTTACAGATGCTCAGATTTGCCTGTCAATGGTTAACAATCTCATCTAAAATGTAAGAAGAGATTCCTACCTTCTCCTATAGTCAAGTTCCCAGGATCTACAGCAGATTCAAATTACAGGTCAGACAGAGTCATACTAAAAAAAGCACTGTTGGATGACCAATAATTCTGCCAGGTTATTTTTTCTAAAGATTATTTATTTTTAAGTAATTGATAAGTTGAAGTCTTGAAGTCCTGTCAATTTCTAATAATTCGTGATAATTCCATTCATAAAAGCGATGTTGCCAAGATTTTTCCAAGTTTAGAGCAATTGTTTTCACTGCTTTCGTCCCATACTTAAAAATATTCCTCGTAAGAAAACTTGAGACTTGGGAAAAAATGTGAAGACAGTTTTGATGGAATTTTATTGTACCCTATCCAAAAAAATCATTTTAAAGGTGGTGGTAAGCAACATCTATTGTTTTATCTCAAGAGATTTGTTAAGATGATAGCGTTACTAAACCCAGGCCAAATCTTCAATTCTAATAAAATCATATTCCACAAATATTTCACTCAGCTCACGAGAATATAAACAACGGACACACTGTCACTATCAATAATCCAATAAATCTCTAACGTCATACCCAAAACAAAACCTTGTTTACAAAATAATAAACAAATTACTCCACAAAACAGAAACCCATTCAAGGCGCGCTAAGAAGCCATCAATAGACTCCTCCATACAACCTAAGGGAGCCACAGCGCAATAAAAAAGAGAGACGCCAGATAATGAAGCTTTTAAAGTGTGATGTAGTGGCGCGAGGTGCCTTTCTGGCTTAATCGCGTCATCAGCAGGATATTTAATGACAGGATCAAGGATAGAACCATTAGGGGTCGAGGGCTGTTGCTTCCGACAATTAGGGGTTCGCCCCGTTGTTTCACCCTAACGCGGTTTAATTGCGGGGGTGCACTCCTCCTTCACGCCTCCTTCCCCATAATCACCCCCATATACCATAAGATTTTACCGATTATATACATTAGTTCTTTATTTATATGCTTAAATGTCACTTATAAATAAGTCAAGATATATTAAGTAGTTAGGAATAAATTAGCATAATTTATTTAAGGTTATGTATAATTGGAAATTGAAAGTGTTATTGGTGGCGCCATCTCTCGAGTAGACGCTGAATTGTGTGTTACCTGAGTGGAGGACACACCTACTGGTTTCACAGCACGTCGATCAGCTTAACCGTCACGAAGGTGCGCGAAGTAGTTGCGGTGAGTTCTGATAGATGGCGCGCAGTGTAAGTAAACATTTAAGAGAAAAGTTTTTCTCTTTTTTCAATATAAAGGAGACGCTTTTTGCTCGGGGAATATTTAATGATGTGGCTTTTGAAAGTGACGCTGCGGAGCGGAACTCGGGGTTAACTTTACACCCCTCGGGGTTTAAAAAGTTCACATTGTAAAGATATCGAAAAAGTACTTTAAATATTTAGACCTGTGCGTGGGGGAGAAGTGGCTTCTCGGTCGTATCTGCGACGGGAAAATTCGGGAGAGGAAATCGACGGAGAGGGGTCAACAGCGCGGAAAAGCCAGTCATCCCGGAATATTGATGACTGATCGCGGTGATCGCGCTTTCTTCAGCTCGTTTAACACGGCAACATGTTTCTTCCATTTGGGTCTCGAGAGAGGAAAATTAGTATCGTTCGAGGATCATTTTTCTTGTGAAATTGTTTTTACCAGTGATGTCAAACACGTATATTGACTTATTTTTCAGATTTGAATAAAAACAAAGGTCTTTTTATTGTGGGCTAAGTTTATCTAGTTTTCATAATAGATTTCGATTGAAAGCCACCTTCAGGCGTAAAAGTCATACGTCAGAAATTTGACGTTACATCATTAATGGATATTATTGCAAAATAAAGCTCAGTTATCAAGATGATCTAGCTTTTTATCTGTATGACGTTTTACGAATGACGAGGGACTAAAACTGGACTAAAACAATGCACTATGATCAACTTAATGGCAATTCTGGTTGAACAATAAAATTATTAACAAAAATCTTACTAGAACTGAAATATTGCTTCAAATTCCTTGCTCTTCTTCTTAGTGAACGGGAGAAGATTTTCCTGCGATTACCTGCGTAAAATAAATTGTCAATATTGCATGTGTCAAATAATCAGCTATATTGCGTCCAACTTTTTAATAATCTTTCAAAAATGCTTCCAATTAGGTATTAAAAAATTACAATGGTATTAATAAAAATTAAGAATCTGATATAAAAAAAAAACTAGTAAGAAAATTGTCATCAGCCGGGCCAAAATTAAAATACCCAGAGAGACAGATGGTCTGTCCGTCTGTCCGTCTGGGCAGACGGATAGACGGACAAAGTCAAGACCGATTTCGTATCCTTTAAACTTTAAACTACCTAAGACGAGGACATGGAAAAGAAATTTCTCATCAAACTGTTAGAAACAGATTAAAAGAAGCGAATTTGAAACCACGAAGACCTGTCCGCGCAGCACGCCTTACGCAGCGTCACACAGCAGCGCAAATGAGGTTTTCTCTGGATCACAGAGATTGGCAACTTCGTCACTGGACGCCTGTACTGTTTACAGACGAGTCCAGATTTCGTTTAACTCGTTGCGACGGTCGAGTACGTGTATATAGACGTCCTGGTGAACGCTACGCAGCCGCTACTATACAGGAAGTGGATAGATTTGGTCGTGGATCTGTGATAGTTTGGGCTGGAATCAGTATAGACAACAGAACTAATCTTGCTGTGGTTCCTGGTAGACTAAAAGCCATGAATTACATGGAAAACATCTTGGAGGACCATGTGGTGCCTACTGCATATGGCGTCGGTCAAAATTTCTTCCTAATGGAGGACAATACAAAGCCACATACATATATTTTTGTAATTTTCTTTAGTTAAATATATGCCGTTAAAGTATACCAAATTTGATTTGGCTAGAACTATGATTTAAAAAGTTACGGGTTTCGAAAAGTGTTCCCCTAATTTTTTTGACCAGTGTATCAGTGATGCATGAAAAAATAGAGCTTACGACTATTAACATGCAAAAATATATAAATCATTTATTGGAATAGACCAGACTGCTATCCGAAAATGTATAATATTTGTATTTTCATTTACCAATTAATATAAAAATAACTTATTACCATACAACGATTAACGTATTTTTTATAGATCATTGCATCCGTAACAATAAGAAAAAACAAGCTGTTTTGAACATAAATAAATTAGCTGTAAACGTCAAAATTTTCTTTCTTATCTGGAGACTTCAACGGTGAATGGAGCGACGAAATTCTTGCTTTATTATTTTGACACTTCTGTTGGTTAAGTAAGCTGTTTTACTAAGCCATTTTCTAATTGGCATAGATAATAATAATAATAATAATAATCCACACCTTAACATCCCCCAACAGCTTTCGCCACTACGTGGGCATCGGCAGGCCGAATTATCATTATTATGGCCCGCGTCCGTGGCACGTCTTAAGGTGTTTCGCTTTCAGTATTCGCCGAAGAGTAAAGGAAAACCACAGAAAACCCTTCACTCTGAAAGCAGGGCGCGAGTATCGAACTCACGCCCCCCAGACTGATAGCAAAGCGCTCTACCGCTGCGCTGGCTAATCAACAAAGAAAAGCGAATTGGTTAATCCACATTTAATCCACATTTCAAACAAATTTTTAGAACACAACTCAACACTTGCTGTAGGAAACAACCTTTTTTCGAGATTTATAATGGACTAACATAACAGATACAATCAACTAAAGAAGCGAATGATAATTAACCCAGGTGAGGATAATTTTTGGAAAAAACACCTCCGCCTGGATTTGAACCAGGAACCCTCCAATTGCCGGTTGACAGCTCTCCCAGTTGAGCTACAGAGGCAATGGAAATTTATTTTTATTTGTTGTGTAAAAAAGTTGTTTTTATTTGTGAAATTTATTTGTCACTTCAGGACTTGCAATCCGAGTTTTCGAATTAAATAAACCCGTCGTGACACCTATTGGGGCTTGATGGAAGTTTGGTAACTAGGAATCGCTAAATGTTTATTGCTAAACAGCTCATACAGATGAATAAATTCAAGGGAAAATGGTTATTACGTAAACTCGTCAGTAATATAGAATCAACTAAAGAAGCGAATGATAATTAACCCAGGTGAGGATAAATTGCAATTGCAATTGGAGGGTTCCTCGTTCAAATCCAGGCGGAGGTGTTTTTTTCCAAAAATTATCCTCACCTGGGTTAATTATCATTCGCTTCTTTAGTTGATTCTATATTACTGACGAGTTTACGTAATAACCATTTTCCCTTGAATTTATAACAGATACAGTTAGGACCATCTGAAAACATTTTTGTTTTAATGTTACCGCAATACCGCATCTTTTACATACTTTTGCTGTCAGTTATTAGTTATTACATCAAATATACTGTAATTTTTCAGAACTGTTTATCTGTGCCTTTAGACTCTCAAACCGTATTTGATGACCGGTATCTGTCATCAGTTTGATACCGCAGTGGTTTAAACAAACCGCGGGAAAAATTGCAATTTATCGCCCAAATTAAACGGATATATCACCTCCAGCGGATATTATTTATACTGGCAGCAGATGGCGCCAGTTTCGTCTCTAATTGCCGGTTTGATGGTTGTCCGGCATGTCGCTAACGCCCCGGACGGCAAGTTTTTTTTTCATGGCCGACGATTTGTCACAACCCTTTGGAGTATCGCGTAATGGTCGTCATTTGTCTTAGGCTTTTCGGGCATCGGCCGCCTTGGATTTGGTACGCGGGGGACGCTGCTCCGTACGTCGGCAACAGATGTCGATAATGCAGTTATTGGGTGATAATAATTTGTTCGGATTGAGATCCGGGAAGGTCAAACTTATGTTCTGGTCTGACGTGATATATTTTATTGTGCGGGGATTGACCCCTATAACGTTCGGCGAACATTATTGGCATGTGTTCGCAACTGATTTTCATAATTCACGCATTTCGATCGTTTGCGTAAGGGATTGTACAAGTATGAGGATCAACTGGACATGTGTAGGGCAAAATTACACAATTTGATGTCTCGACCATATGGGAAATTACTTACGTTATTGCTGTAGTTAATTACTAATTTGGGAAACTAACAAGTAGATACATTTTGCGCAATCTGATCATTCAGTTTGTATTTTAATCAAGTAAAATATAGCCTGACTGGATGAGTTGATTGATTTTTCTATGAAAAATGTACCTAAAGTAATTGGTTATTTTTAGAGCTATGATTTGTTACTTGTTACTATTTATATTGAAAATATGAATGTTTCGATAAATTCAAAAATCACCATTTCCTTTAGAGGGAGTTTTATGTCTTGTTAGGGCCTTTATACGGTTTATTGATGTATAATAAACAATCGTAGCAAGTTTCATAAAAATTCTTAGGTTATTTTTAGAGTTATGACTTGTTTACGATTTATATTGAGTATGACTGCTTCGATAAATTCAAAAAATCAGCATTTCCTTTGAGGAAGTTTTATGTCTTATTAGGGCCTTTATACTGTTTATTGGTACATCGTAAACAGTCGTAGAAAGTTTCATAAAAATTCTTAGGTTATTTTTAGAGTTATCATTTGTTTACGATTTATATTGAAAATATGGCTGTTTCGATAAATTGAAGAAACCAGCATTTCCTTTAGGGGAAGCTATATGTCTTGTTAGGGCCTTTATACTGTTTATTGATGCATCATAAACAATCTTAGCAGGTTTCATCAAAATTCTTAGGTTATTTTTAGAGTAATGATTTGTTTACGATTTATATTGATAATATTACTGATTCGATAAATTCAAAAAATCAGCATTTCCTTTAGAGGGAGTTTTATGTCTTGTTAGGGCCTTTATACTGTTTATTGATGTATCATAAACAATCGTAGCAAGTTTCATAAAAATTCTTAGGTTATTTTTAGAGTAATGATTTGTTTACGATTTATATTGAAAATATGACTGTTTCGATAAATTCAAAAAATCAGCATTTCCTTTAGAGCGAGTTTTATGCCTTGTTAGGGCCTTTATACTGTTTATTGATGCATCATAAACAATCGTAGCAAGACAAACGGCCGAACCGAAATGAAGACAAACAATTTCTTACCGAACAAATGTTTCAAATTTTTGCTTGAATTAATTGAAAACGTTTGTTTTAGATAGGTATCTTGTAAACTAACGAAGCAGAGATAAAAGTTTACGTTGTTTGTAGAAAAGCGTAGAGTACAGTTTTTATGTTTAAGAATTGAGGGGTGTTTAGTATCAAAACAGCTCAATCCGTACTTTTTTAAAGTATTTTTTTGCTTAATTTGATAAGACTTGGTCGACAACTTAGATAAGACTTGGTTTATTTGTCAAAAGCCAATATGTCAGAGATTAGTCTTTAGAAACTGGTGATTTTATTACGATATTGTTGTGTAGGATAAAAAATTATGTGTGCACCACGCCCAGAAATTGGTATTCCGGGCCTCAACAAGTGCAACAATTCTCTCACCCCGGAAAAGAACCACTTTCTCGGCTTGGTACACAATATACTATTCCAGTAGTATAGGTAATGAAATTGTTGCATAGTAACACTAATAATAAGATATTACGGCGTTTTTCAAATAACATACTTTTAATAAGAATATGCGTTACTGGTACTCGTTTTACATAGAAAATGTAAAACTTTACTTCAATTTAAGACTAACGGCGTTTGATTTTGAATGAGAATTGCTTGTAATGACGTCACCAGAAGCAAATATAATGAGTTATTTGGCAACGTTGCTTTATTTTGAACATAGTTATGTTATTGCGATGGCAGCCCAGGTTGACAGCATTATTATTAAGGTTAGACTACGTGACATTGGTGCGATGTATAAACAAAATTAGAAAACTTATTATGTGGTGGAGTGTGGAAGTATATCGGCAGAAACCGGACAAGATATTTTGTAACGTGCCAAAAGAAAATTGCTGTTTGTTTGCGTGAGAGCGACATGTACCTAATTAATTTTTTTTTTGTAAAATTATAGTTTAAACAAGCAAACAACAGTGACGGCAATCTGGCCGAGAGAAAATACCATGAAGGAGACATCATTGCCAAGAAACAGTCGGCTGTTATACTTCGGGTACCTCCGACAGTGGTCGACAAATTTTTAAATTTCTACATGACCGTAATACCTTATTGTCATTTTTGTCTATTTCGAACATAATCATTATCTGCAAGAGTGGTGTAAGTGAACAACATGTAGTTGAACTCCTCTAATGTTTCTTTTGCAAATTACATGAGTTGAGCACCAATGAAACACAAACAGTTGGCTTCGCGTGAACAACAAAACTGATGAATGTCTATTATATGCTGAGTATAAGGCCGACATGTGATTAGACAACTTACACTGCCATCAAACAATACAGCTTTTCACTCTATCAATACATTTATTTGGATCAAAATTTGTATCTTTGCCGGAAGTAAACGTACTTTGAATCCAAAGCAAATAATACTTGCGAAATCTCTTCACAAATACTTCAATACTTCAATTCAAATCAACTGTTTCCGATGAAGTATCCAGAATTTAACTTTAACGTCCCCAGAAAAAAGAAACGCCAATGCTAACAACTTCCCAGAAATTATGGGGTGGAATTCTCTCCTGATCATGACTCACATTTTACCAAGAAGCATTAAAAAGAATTTTTAGGTCAAACCGAGGACAACGCAACAGCTCGCTACCGTTGACGGAAAAACGCATCATCGCAGCTCTTACGTAAAACATCTACTGTGCGGATTACATAATAATGGATCGCAGAAGGCCTCCGCGTAAGCCGGCCGAGGAGAGCTTTGCCATGTCCGTGTCACTCGGATCTCAGCGGGCGGTGCCTTTCAGAGGTGTCAACCGTACGCCCGCTAGATCATTCGTAACCATCGCTAGATTAGAATCACGGCTCGGTCACATTCTAAACGTCAGGTGTTGCCCGCTACCGTAACATCTCGCCTTTTGTACGTCGGTCGGCCTCGGCCTCAGATATATTTGTCAACGTCTTAAGTACGGTCAGATAGAAGAGCCTTTGTGGGACATCAATGCCTCCTCCCGATTGTACAGGACTCCGAAGGACCATTGTCCAGCCTTCGCGACATTTCATGAGAAAATTAAATCGTTTAACACGACACCTTCACGCATTCTACACGATCGCACGGATAACTTTATCGTCCGGTGTGCCCCAAGGCAATCGAAACATCTTTGGACCACTTCTATTGATATCCTCTCCGAACTCCTGGTATTATATCAGCAAGGAAATCTAGCAAAATATCTGGTAATGCAAATTGAGTGTCGGATTGGCGAAAACGTGCACAAAATGAACTGTAAACTCGTTTAGAAGTTACAAAAGTTATATCCGGAAACAACGGATATACTTTTTATGCAGACGGAAAAGATGTTTTTGCTTCATAAATATTAGCTGCTATGAAAATATCTGTTTAAACTTTTCTTGTTTTTGATTAAAACTTGAACCAAAGAATATTAATTCATTATTTATTCACAATCAATCACTACAGTTATTAAATGTGTAGAAATTGATGACTTACAGTCGGAATGTAAATTTTAATCATTTTCAGTAACTAGTAGGTAATCATACAGATTGGCGATTTTCCAATTTTATTTACAATAAATAAATAGTTTATTTCGTTTAAAGTTGCTTCTTTTTCAAACTGTAAGTTTCAAGTCAATACATAAAATCAAATAATAAACATTCTTTGTACCAAATAAATATTACAAATAATGTGAAATTAACAGTTTTATTTGTGAGCCGTATATTTGAATTAAACAAAATTTTCATATTTGCATTTGGTAATTTTTTCTTCATGATAAACGTTTCCAAAGTGTTGGATTAGCAGAAACAGTTTTTAAACTATTTTGTCGATTCCTCTTTCAACTTGTAAGTTTGAACACTTGCATAAATTCTTATATTAAACGAACTTCGTACAAAATATATATATTGAAAATAATGTAGTTTCTATTGAAAATAGCAGATTTATTTAGGTGAATAAATATAATGAATATTTGAATTAAACAACATTTTCTAATTTGCATGTTTTTCTCGCTTTTCCTTCATGGTAAACAATTAGCTAGAAATAATTGTTGAATGTTTTATCGTTTCTTTCTTTCAAATTGTAAGTTTTAACTCAATACAATTCTTATCATATACATTCTTTGTGCCAAATAGATACCACAAATAATGTCTCTCTATTGAAATTAACCGACTTATTTGAATGGATAGATATATAGTTGAATTAAATAAAGTGTTCACATTTGCATCTCTTTTTCTTATTGTTCCTTCATGGTAAACGATTCAAAAGATGTTGTATTAGAAATAGTTAGTTAGAAACGACAAATAGTTTAAAAACTATTTGTCGTTTCCTTTTTCAATTGTTTCAAATTGAACTCTATACATAAGTTCTTATAATAAACGTTCTTTGTACCAAATACATATTGAAAATACATAATTCAGTTTCTTATTGAAAATAGCAGTTTTATTTGAGTGATTATATCTGAATAAAACATAATTTCACGTCTGCCATTTTTTCTTTTCCTTCATAGTAAATGATTAAAAAAATTTCGATAAGCTAAAAATAATGTGTTTTTTAACTCGTTTTGCCGTTTTTTCTTAACTCAATAACTTAGTTAAATTTTAACTCAATGTATAAATTCTCATAATAACCGTCCTTGTACGAAATAAATAAAGCAAATTATTTTAGCCTTTAATGAAAATAGCATATTTAATTGAGTGAATAGATGTACATTTGAATTAACCACAATGTTCTCACTTTTTTTTGAATTAGCAATAAATATTTAGAAAAATACAGCTTTAATTCAGTTTATGTATCTCCAATCGTTCTCGAATCCTTTGTGTGTAAAACTATGTGGACATAGATAAAGAGAAAACAGTTTAAATATCCTTTGAGTTAAATAGCGTCGTTTTTTTTTGTCAAGCATTTTTTTATCTCACGTTCCCTTAGTGGTAAACGTTTTAAAAGTTTTTAACTTCAGCATGATCGCTTCTCTCTTATAATATTTACACCTCAATATCCGAGAACTGGTACCAGACACACATGTCACACAAACTTTCCATATAGGTAGGTAACTACATTGGGCAACCACAAAAAACAGCCCGTAAATTGTTCCTATTCTGTTTGGTAATCTATTAATTATTTATTAATTATCTATTAATACAATTTATTAAAAAAGCGAGACATTTTTAGCACTCCACGGGACGCGGGACAAAATATAAAAAATCGGGACTCTCCCGCCAAAACCGGTACGTCTGGTCACCTTAACTCTACAATTCATCTTTTCGGCGGGTACGAGAAGCGTGTTCCCCAGGGCCATGTTTACACCTTGTCAACCTAACAGAAATTAATCTTTCAACTCTTCCAAGAAAAATTATGACAAACTGTTAATCATTTACGTGACGTTTTCTGAAGTATTCGTCGACTCATCGACCAATTTGTATCGTTATCCTTGTGGGATCCGTCACAACCAGACCATAGGGGCCGATATGCCACCAAATAAGTCGGATTCGTCCTTTCTGCCGAAATAATCTATAAAGGATGACTATATCTGCCGGGCAATTTCCTAGCCGTCAGAACAAGACGCTAATAATTGATCATATATAAGACTCCCTCCCGAAAGGGTGCCGGAAGCCACCCCTGATATAACGCTAGATAGTAGAGGTCACTATCACACATCACTGGCAGCTGTCATGTAATATACTATTTAATAACGATGTCGCATGGCGTTTATTACTTACTTATGATGATATGTTTCTATTGATATGTGGCCACTTTTAATGTTAATGTTAATGATTTTTACTAATAAACGCATAAAAATTGAAACAGTTTGATGTACCTACTAAAAAACCTCGGATATGTCCATTTTATTTTCTAGATTTACAAATTTTTATATCAAATAAAATTTTGATCCTAAATGTTCCTCATCGTATACGTCAACAACATATTTTTTATGACAACCCCTTACATTTTTAGTGATCTTGGTAAATCCCTGAATTGTCATCATGGTAGCATAACATAGTTTTGGCCTTACATCAGAAATTTTGTTAATAAGAAGTAATTGCAGTTTTGGGAAATAATGATAACTTTGGGAGCATCGGTTTTGTGAATGTGAAGTGAAAAGGTTTATTTTATTATTTTACGCTGATTGCAATTAGGAACTCACCAACGGTATCGAAAGAGTTGAAAGTCAGAATAAAAAAGCCTTCTGATACCCACAAACAAACAATTTTATTTCTATCATGTCTGCTTCAAATTGAGTAAACGCTTTTATCTGAAAATTATTAAATTACAGAGATCTGACTCTGTGGCGATGTGTAGCATTTATGGATGAAATGACAAAAATCTCTCTTCAGAGTTTGACGATTTTGGCACATTTTGATACATCATTCTATATGCTTTCCGCGTCTTTACTCAAAAGATTCAGAAGGACCTTATTTTACAAATTCTTTAAAAAGTTACACCCGTTTGAAATGGTAACAAAATAGTAATTTAAATAGCTCTAATATCTTAAGAAATTGCAAAAAGCAAGAAGACCACATGAACCTTACTCTTACTATAATAAAACAGAAACAATAAAAGATTCATGTGGATTTATTACCTTCTTCATCTTTTACTCAATTTATTCAGAGATTTATTCTGTAATTTTATAATGAATTGTAAAAGCAAAATCATTCTAAATTAAAATTTATACTCATAATGACATTTAGTTTCTAAAAATGACTGTACATGCCAGACTTACGACTTATCGCAGGTATTCAATTTAGACCAACAAAATTTCAAATTTCAAAATCGAAAAATGCGTTTGTTGGTCGATCAATTTTCAAGATATCAGATAAATACAAATTTTAATGGTTACTTCAGGAGGCTATTGAAGTTTTGATGACTTCTGGTTCAGTCGTTATAACAAAATCACGTTTATATAGGTACATTAACCTAATTTTATACTGTATGCACAAAATCCATACTCCACATAGTGATCAATATTTTAATAATTTTTAATTGTTTTTTTCACAAAAAATGTTCTTATGTAAAGCCAGAAAATATATATGCTACCATTTAATCAATTGAAGGATCTATTTAAAACTACAACAAAATAAGGGACTGCTATATAAAACAAAATTTCGATGACGTCATAAGTAAAAAACAGTTGATGGTCGGAAATTGAATTTAATACAATTATATTACAGTATATTTTGATAATTAAAAATTGACGTGCCAAAGTATTTTTTACAGTAAAAAACAATTATACTTTTAATGCAATTATTTCATATTTTGCGATTGTATCTAATAATAAAGTTTTTGCAACATATCTAAAAATTGTCACGTGTTAAAAAGCTGATAATAGCGTTTTTACAACTACGGTGAACACACAAATAAGCCACACCCATCAGCATGCAGGCAATTTTTTTGCTGTTGCACAGTGTTATGAGAAAATGATATACCTATAAATGAATAATAAAATATCCGTTAAAATATGAATATTCGGGTAAATGTAGGAAATATTCGTTTTTAACACGCTCCGGTAAGTTTTAGGGGACAAGATCGCAAAGGTCAAGAATATGAAAAACGGACAGTTCATATTCGGCATTGTGCTATAATTGGAGTCACAAAAGGACATCGGGTTTGTATCATGACATGCGGACCGGCTAGTTTCAATCCTCATTGTGACCGGACACGTTTTTTGACAGGTTTTTGACATCTTGTTTGCATTCTTTTGCTTGGTCGTCTTTATACCCATGACCTCCATATCAAGCTATTCATACCTCACAGAAAAATATCCAGCTCCAATTAAAAGCAAAATAACATATTCCCGGAAATCTATAATACGAAATTTCTACTAGTATCTAGCGGTTACTCAATCGAAAGTAATGTCATTCATGAGCGAAACATCCCCCTATTGAAAGCCCAGGTGTTAAGCCTGATTGACAGTTAGGAATTTCAATGTGAAAAGGGGTTTTTCGCACCAAATTTCGGCACGCCCATGGGGCTCGATTTAATCCAGGATATCCACAAGATCACCTCGACACAAAGCGATCGGAAACCGTTGCGAAAATACGGGTCTGATGAAGTCTCAACCCCGACAGACCGCACATCGAATATGCAAATTTCTTTGATTGGCTGCATTTATATTGATTGACAGACGTCAATTTTTGATTCTGCGAAGACCGCAGTCAGTTTTAAATGCTTGAAAAAACATTAGATAATCGAGTTGAGAATTAAATTTAAGACGCCAGTCGTATGGAGAGTTGGGCACATACCGTTTACCATGTTTAAAATTCACCCCTATTTTGTATGCTCAGTGACCTATTAAAAAACGACTTAAAGGATTTTAGGATGATGTGAAGCTATCCAAGGTTTATATCTCATTAAAATAACCTAATAATTTGGCCTTGCTTCTCATGAATTCACAGTAGTGGTCCAAAATTACCCCCAAAGGGTTCTATTTTCTATCAAATATTTCTGAAGTACGAAATACAAAGTTTACGTTAAAACTGCGTGATACAACTGCGAATATCGTAAAATTCTCACCCTAATAGTCTATTTTCACCCCCCTTTTGTTCGAAATAAGCCGAAATGGGCTCATTGACACGTATTATTGAAACAAGATACACCCTAAAGTGATTATTTTGTGTGAAGTTTTCGATAGCGTGTTTCTTCCACTGTCATCAGAAAAACTCTCGAGACTAAGTGCGGTTTCTGGGGTTATAACAAGGGTTCCTGATCTCAAGAAATTGCGCCAATTACTGGCTGTGATCGTCGAGTCGCAAAAATCGAACACGATGAAAAGAATTTTGTGTGTTTACCGACCCTTAAGGGATGAGAATCTCTTCGCACCCGAGTCTCGTCCTTTGAAAAGGATACGTCCGATGGTTATCTATAGGCAACGGCCTGGCCACCAGACAATACGAGAAATTATTACAGAAATGATGGTCTTAAATGACCATTGTGCGATACTCTGCCTGGACAGTGGGTCCAGGTCCATTCTTGTCCTTTGCGGCCATTACCATAAGGATGAGGGCCAAGACGGTAGCCTAACGTGTCAATCAAGGATCCCGAGAGGACAGAAACCACAAAAATGCTTCTCAACGTTGCAAAGACAACAATTCTGCGGCGAAGATTAAACGGTTTTTTTTTTCATCAGAACAGTCATCTATCACAGGAGTCAGTTGGGAAGCTTATTGTAATTTTGCTGATTTTGCAAAAACTCATATTTGTAAAGACGGAAGGATTTCGGTAGGTGTTCCCCAAGGTATCGTGGTCACCTTGGGGCCAATGCTATTTATTATTTTAAATATGGTAACCAACAAAAATGCGTAGGATTCTTTTTTAGAAAAAACTAAATATCAGTTAGGTATATAAATTATATCTCTTTCTAGAATGGAAGGTTTTATCATTTTCAAGACACAGAACATCGATCAAACAATTTCTCATACCAGAATACCAATTTTTGATTGGTACATCGTTAGATTTTTGGAATGCAGCTATGAAAATCTACTGTTTTGGACTTGTGATGTATTATTACGCAGTCTGTTCAAAGCCATATCAATTGTCGACATTTTGTTTTTGATTTCCAACACCATTTTATGCTAGTTTTTCAACCGTTGACCAGAGAGGAGAGCCTGGCATATTTGATCAAAAGTAAAAAAGGTTTTTATGTATTTGTTACAAAATAAAAAAAAACTAATTTAAATCACCTTACTTGTCCAAATGAAACAACCAAAGAGATTGAAATGAAGATATCTAAGGTAAAATTAAGTCATCAGACGACAACCGAAAATATTCCATGAATAATGGTATAAAGTACACAGATCGTAAAGTCTCTCCTATTGAAAAGAGACACAAAATCAATCAGTGTCTACATTTGGGTCACTTTTGTGTTTCCAACAGATGTATGCTTCAGCTGTCAATGCCCTAGCGGGTCACTTCATCCATCACGGCGGCCTGCACCCTAAACGGTAGCCAAAGATAAGCTGGTCCACCATATCGACACCTTAGGATAATACAGAAAATGGGAAAGATCAATGTTCCAAAGCTCTTCCGATAAAGACCCGTCGGAGCGTTAATAACTTGATTACAAACAGCCATGGGGACGCATAATTTTCACACATTCGACCCAAAAACCAATTTAGGCCGAATTCGGGGGGTTTCGGGATTATATTATCGAACGTTTTTACGCAAACATTTTAAACAAACGAACAACATCTAAAATTAGGTATAGGATATTTGGAAAACGGGGAATTGGATATATCTCCGATTGGTCAAAACATCGTGACCGAATCATAAACATAACCTAAATATAAACTACCAAAATAATAAACTTAAGACTCACCTCCCAGGCGAATCTAATATCACGAGGAATTCCGGCCCATTTTCCCTGGAACGGGCCGTATTTTGTACCCCTCGATAAGTTCTCTCTCGTGAAGACACCGCTCTCTCTAACTTCGAGTTCTTTTGGTAAGGCACCGTTGGTCAAAACAAAATCCCTAGCCTTCAAATATATCAAATCTTCGGACTTCATAGCGGCGATAAACTTGAAATTATCATAACTTATCATGTGACTAAATTTCTCGGGGAATAATTGCTCGACAGGCTTCAGGCTCAACTTCATGTCTTTCAATTCGGCGTTGTTATTCGAAAATTCGTACTCGGAATTTGGTGGGATCATCTTCTGCTCCATGGATGTATCACAAATGTCAACGCTCTGCGTGGATAGTTCTAGTTCATCCTCACTGCCCTCTGCAAAAGAAAGAAGACATTATGCTCCAAATGAAGTGTAATCTATATTCTTCGTAAGATATGCAGTTTATATGCGCCAATTTTTGTTGGTTGGTACCCTGTAGCGGATATCCTACGTCGATGATAAGCTATATCTATGGTAAACTGATAATCGTGCTAGAAATTGGACTTCTGTCGAAACCGCAAACGTTAATAGTTGCGTGGTACAATTAATTGGATGTTATCTAGAGGAAGGGCTACTGATATAAAGGAAAGCTTGCTTATGTTGTTAATTAACGATATATGAACTGGATGTGATAGCGGAATATATTTAATGTACAAACAAATTCTGGAGTTTTTGCTTTTTTTGGTCTGAATTGGTTTTTAAATAAAGTAAAAATCGACAGTTTTTGGTGTTAACTGCATTTTTACGTTGATTGTATGTAACGATTGTATTGTATTGTTTGTTTCGTGGAAACATAAATATTCTATTGATTATTATGATCCTACATAGAAAATAAACATAATTTTTTCCGAAAAAAGGAGATTTTTACATTTTTGTATGCTAGTACTTTTTGTATGTGAAAAATATCTGCAATCTAAAAATGTAATTACATACAGGGTATTCCAATAAGAAAAGCGGTATTCTTGAAACGAAAATTGTTTCTACAAGCTTTACTGTGCATTTTTACTCAAAAATGCCTAGTTAATAATAATAATAATGATATCCTCTATATTACTTTTCAAAATTCTATTAGTGTAATTTTAGTATTTTTATGTTGTATCTAAATTATATTATTTAGGTTTCATATATTTAATGAGATGTATCAGAGACTTCCAATAAATAATCATAATAATAAATACCTTTATTGTGAAAAAACAAATTATACACACACACACACTACAATACTGTACACAATTATTAATATTTATAAAGCTTTTCACAAGTTCAGTTTGACATTGTTGAAATGCCAACTGTTCTACTCAACCCTGAAATACTTAAACCTACTACCTATTAAACCTACCTACAGTCAACTTCGGTTATAACGTCCACGGTTGGAACGAACCTCCGGTTATAACGAACTAATTTTCAAGTCCAGTTTTATTTCCCGTAAAAACAATGGTTTAAATCAATGGTTAAGCGAACCTAGATATAACGAAATTTCGGATGTAACGAACCAAATAACATCGCAATTTGTGATAAACCCTCGGACTTTAGCGACCTTTTTTTAACTCAAATACTGTGACTCGAAGCCGTCTTTTAAATTTCATCAGTGAAGGCTTTGTTAATGAAAGCTTTTTAGTAAATGTCAAGCTGAGTAAAACTTTTCATATGGACCTATTAGTTTTTCAAATCCTTAAAAAGTTACTGAAAAATAAACAATAAATAACGTATCAAACAATGCGAAAACAAAGTAAGAATACAATCAATACTCATAACAAAAATACAAGTACAAACTATATGAAACTTTTTGCTCAGTGTGACATTTACTAACTGAAAAAAAAAATGCTGGGAAAAGTGGGACAACCATGTATTTTGTACAGCAAAAATTTGTTTCCGGTATATTTGCAATAAAAATTGGTCTTTTTCATTTGATTTTAAATTGAAAGACCATGTTAACCCCATATTACAAAAATATTTTAAATTTTAATCGTTAAAAACAAGGTGATTTAAGCATAACAAATCACACACAATTTCATTATATTAGAAACACGATTGAAAACAAAATACTAACCATTTCCCCTACAACGACGAAAATCAATTTTCCCAGGCCAGTAGCTTTAAACATAATAATGACCAGGTATTTGCATATACCAAAACCATTGTTGGCAAAAGCCACATGCTTTACAGGCCCGTCCAGTAGCTACTTTCATATTTTACAGTTTGACAAAAATAACAATATAAAACCAACTGAAAATTATAGAACTTTTAGTCCTAGACGAATAAATGTGTTGACTGACCAATATTGATCATTTATTGAGCTAAAAATGCCTAGAAAACACAAATGCAATAGAAACACTCCTTTTCGATCACCCTGTAATAAACAGAACAAAGGAATCTATTTATCGAGAACCACAAATACATTTGCGAGTAATTTTTGCTTCTATGGAAGCGCATCGTTAAAAACAAAATTCTCCTTGCTGTTATTTTTGTTCTTCCCGCCTCTACGCTCATTGTCTGCGTGCGTGTGTGTGTGGATGTGTGTGTGTTCATTGAAGTACGTGGGCAATAAAATTTTCGCGGACAATGTCGCATCATCATCTCCGAGAAAGACACCTGCGGACCCGGCATGACACTGAATGAACATGATTCCTAAAACTTACACGGACACCCGTACGAACAAAAGGCCCGAGACGACATTTAAAATCGCGTGCAGACGCGACCGGCACGTTTCGGACATAATTAAAAAATATGAAAGAACGCGCGACCCACCATGCTCGAAAAAACATCCATACGATCATTAAGCATTTCACCCACGATTGTCTACCAGATACAACACTATTTCGTATCTGAAATTGCAAAGAAATAATTAATTACAAACCGATTGAGTAGTTTATAAAGAAAAGTGGTCCAAAGGTTTGAGATATTACCCTGAGGAACCCCAAATTACAACCAACCATTTAGTTCTTCTTTAACTATGTTAATTTAATTAAGTATCGACGATTACTGTTTGGTATACAATCAATTTTAATATAAACGAAACTATTAAGAGGTGCCATCGTAAATTAATCCTTAATCTAAATAATACAACACCAACTGAAGTACTATCAATTCCTGGTGATAAAATAAACAAGAAATCTAGCTGTTATATGAAGAATATACGTTTCGTAGTACTAATTGAAACGCTTCTCGATGAGTTAGAGATCTATTAAGATAAGACGCCCCTACACGCTTAGAAAAACTAACATAAATAAGCACGATAACACCCTATCCATCGTACCGTCAAACAGATCAGCACTTCTCTCATAGACACATCACAAAATAACGCAAAGTAAGCAAACCTTATTTTTATTTAGCCGTACAACGACCCTAATAGACAGAAACTAAATAATGAAGTCTCTGGTTACTGAAAAATTAGGCAAACGCATTGTGACGGCTTACCGCGAAGCTGCAATATAAAATTACTGCCATACAAGCACTTTTACCGGAGAAATCTACACCATTATTTTGATATTTATTGTCTTCGTTATCAGTTGCTTCGTAATGATTATACGGCAGTCCCAACAAAAGTTGGTCTTATCTAGACCAACCTGTTGCAATATCAGTGGATGCTAAATATTTATTTACACGAATGGCGACATCGGATCATCAAAATCGGACTGTGCTGACAGAGATAAGGCAAAAGGTGGCCCCCTTTTATGATGGTCTGCCTATTCGCCGCCCTGTTTGTCTAGGATTAGGAAAATCCCGGCGATGGGCTCAGTTATCATGTTTCGGCCGTTTTGAAATGGCATTTTAGCACCCTACTGCAAACTGATCGGCAGTAGATCTCGTTTGATACGCCAGCGTGCCGAATATGGCTACAAATGCCGATAAAGAGAAACGCCGCACCAAATAGATATGTTGGTATTATATTGGAGGAAATATATGTATCTCATGTATCAGTTTCTATTTAGCAAAACTGGAAGATTGGAAGAATCTTTGGCAGGGTAAAAGATTGTTCACAAGTACTATTGTCCAGTTATTTCTTCGGAAAATAAATCATGCCTAAATTGATTGCTTTACTAACAATTAAACATTTTTAATCTCTTAAATTTAAAGACACATAATTTGAAGTTACATACTTAACTATTTAAATTAAATTATACATAACTTTCTTTCTAAGATATATCAAAACAAATTGGGTCTTCGTCTAAAAGCAATGGAGATAGATATTTGCAATCAAAACATTGCAGAGTTAGTTTGTAAACCAATAAAGATAGCGGATTAACATAATGCTAATAATACTAATTCCATAATTTTTAAATTATCGCAAGTAGTTTTTCCTGCTGATTTCAGTTATGTGCCACACTGGCACCTATTTAACCACTTTTCAATTTCCTTAAATGAGTAAGCTGTCCATCCATTATCACGAAAAACGGACATCGTTTATTACAGGAATTTTCAAAATGTATAGTCATAAGTGTCAGAGCTTCTTATCTTTTGTATTCTGGGTAACACAAAATAATAAAATATTGAAAATGAAAATTTTTGAATGTGTTCAGTGATCCAAATATGTACATGAACAATACATATTACTGTCACGAAATTTTTAGTGTCTATAGTCAGGTTAACGCTGTTTCGAATAAAAACTGCTAACGCTTCACTAAACTATTTATTGTATACCGGGTGGTCGTATTAACTTGAGATTCCTAAATATCTCGAGGTATATGCATGGTACGACAAAAGTGTCTTAAATAAACTTGTTGGGCGCAAAGGCGGAAATGAGTTGGCGATATTAGTTTCATTGTAGATGGCGCTGCAATCGCTGAAAATGAGGTAAACTTCATTTTTTTAAATGGGAATACCCAATTTTTTTATCAAATTATTATTTTACGCTAAATAAGAACAGTCTTTTGTCTGAACATTTTTTTCGTACGATGCATCTATCAAAAGTTATTGACGATAGAAGTGTGGCGTCTGCGGTAGTTACAACCGCTGCCACTGCATGGGATGCGCTCGCCGTCTGGCAGTCAACGCGACGACTGTCATGTCTACTCATGGTACTTACTTACTCCTATAGGTATACTTCTTGCTTGATTGCAAATTAAAAAATTATAATTTGATCAAAGAATGGGTATTCCCATTTCAAAAATTAAGTAACCTCATATTCACCGATTGCAGCGAAATCTGCAATGAAACTGCTATCACCATATCATTTCCCCCTTTGCGGCCTACAGGTTATACATAATAAACAGAGCAACCAACAGAGTCAACTGCTATGCGTAACTTTCAAAGTTAAAAATTGCTCATGCAGCTAAACTATTAATTCTACCAAAAAATGTATACACATAAATTATACAAAATTTCTTCTACTTTAATTAATTATTTAACTATTTTGACGAAATTACAGAAATAGCTCATTTGCAAAATCGTTAACAAACGCTAAAAGTAACCTCCAGTTCCTTTCGGCCCTTTTGAACAAAACTTATTGCATCTCTAAGTTGTCATGAAACATCTAAATATGAAGTTTCGTCCCGATACATTTAGTAGTTTCTCCGGAATCGTCGCCACAAAAAAAAAAAAAACGGGTACACACATAAACACACACAGTCCACAGAAATTGTTTTTACCTTGGTCAAAAATGTTCAGGGGAGCCAAAAGGCCATATTTCCGGTAAAGTAACATTTCTTTTTTCGACACAGTTACAATATTTTGTCATACTGTAAAAATTGTCAATTGTCATAAGCGAAGGTGGCGGATTTTTATAAATATTAGCGCAATTAGGCAAATAATTATTAACATTTTGGATCAGAACACAAAAATTAACAATGAATAAATAAATAAATCTAGCTGATCCAACAAAAATCAAAATAACAAATAAAAAAAAAATACACATAATGTTTATCGTACGTAAACAAACAACAGTTGGTGTGATATATAAAATTCCAAAACGTTTAGTTTGTTAAATTGGGTCAAAGTTATTTGAACTCTAATTAATCAATTCCTATGAATTCAATATGATATCCAAATTTGCAATTCAAATTGTCGAATTCAAGTCCAATTTTCCTAACAATTAAACAAACAACAAATAAAATTTTTCATCGAAAGACATAATACAAAAAAAAAACATTAATAACCTTGTCATCCCTGAAGACGACAAAAATGCAACAAAACGTAGTCAACACAAGGAAGGCGAACCGTGTTTAGAAAGAGACCGAAACACATTCGCATGAACAATGGCCCATTAATATTTTATGACCATAAACACTTGTTAGTTTAGATATTCGCGCTGACGTCATGTTATTCCACTTAGCTCAGCCACTAGCGACGCAAAGTACGCCTAAAAGTCATATTTTAATAAATTATGATCGAAAATCTAATTGTATAATTATAGCATTCAAGCAAGTAAAGATTGTCACGTAACAACAAAAGTTCAAAAATTTGTCTATAGGTACAGACAATTTTTAATAATAATAATAATCAATAACAATAAACAAACCTGTCATGCTGGAGTAAACCATCGGAAATCAAATTTTGGTGCACACCTCACTTATTGTCCAAATGCGTCACGTAAAACCCAATGTTACAAATCTCACAACACCAAATCAAAAAAAAAACTTCTTATACTTTCTTATTATAATTATTTTTTATAGGATAAATGTCATTGAGAATGCGGGTCTCTACGACGCACCGTGGCATCTAGGTGAACACTGGTTGATCCTGTCACTCCTGGATCTAGGATCCTTGGCCGCGGGGCGTGGCCTGATCTCCTGGAGGGGCAGAAATGGGCGGTGACATCCCTGGGGACCCCTCTCCCGCAGTTTATCCCGATACATCTATATCAAACAGATAGCGGCGACAGATCTATAGCTACCGCGCCGCGCTCTGCGTTTGAGCGACGCCTGGCGGCCGAACGCGCAACTCCCGGACGCAAGCCGTAAGGTTGAATTTCTCTATTATGTATTCGCTCTGGATTTGGGCTCATGCGAATGCGACCTTTGTGTACATTGTTTGGTTGATTTTATCTGTGATTCTACGTTCTGGGGGTTCGTGATTTGCGAAAGTGAGATTCTGGAGTTCTTAATTGTTTAAATTTTGTTGTCTCTCAAAAATTCATCAAAACCTGGGTGTTACTGAAAATTGTTTATTAAAATTCATTAATAAGACGTCTCTAGTTTATTTTTGATGTGAAAGATCTATAAGATTTAAACTCAAATTGAAGATCTAACGCATAATTCTGAAAAAATTTATGGAAACTTATTATATATTTGCTGAATTGCTTTTATTTATAGATTATATACTTATATAGACTATAGACAATAACAGTAAAATTGGAAAATTACAGAAGAAGACATTCAAAAGCATTGTCGCTGAATTAGAAAGGTACCAATTTCACTCTGTGTTTTGACAAACTGCAATTTCCTTCAGGTATCTTTGGTCTTAGTTTCTGTATTTTATTGTTTCGATGTCAAGTCTACAAAGCATAGAGCACTACAGACCATAATAATAATAAGATAGCAGTTGACCATAGGGCTGTGGAACCGAATTTAAAAAAAATTAGTCAGTGGTGTCAGTGTAGCTCTACAATTATCAGAAGTCTGAGTCAAAAGTACCTAACAGAAGATTTAATTATTTTGTATTCAGTGTTTATAGCCATTTTTCTTATGTATTAATCCTTAATAAATTGAATATGTTAATTTTGTAAATTGTTTGTTCAAATGTCCATACATATTAAAACCTAATAAACCCACTATTTTAGTGTATTAAGAGGAATCAGTAGACCTAGTACGTCCTACAAAACAAGCATTCATAGTGAGCTTAATTTTGTATCTATTCTTTCATGTCCTACATCAAATTATAGACAATGGTGCATTACTAGTTGTGGTAATGTTTGTGTATTACTTGTATCCACAAAGATCTCAAAAAAGTTTTGGTGAAAAAAGCATGTCAGACATGGTCGTATCCAGGTGAGGGGGCAAGTGGGGCAGCTACCCCCCTTTCGTATTTTGGTATTATGTTTATTACATAGCACTCTTTCTTTTATGGACACTAGGGTGGTTATTTTTATTTAGAAACCACCGATCCCCTCCAAATCGTTTCCAAATCCAAGAAAAGTGGACACGTATTTTTTTCGAAATTTTGATTTTTAATTGTTGCCTTCCGAGGTCTCAAATTTACATGGGAAGAAAAAATATTTTGTTATTTTTCGAATAATTGTTCGGGGTTCCGAACTACCGAAATGAAAAAATTTACATTTTTTATTTATTTATTATTCATTAAACAATTTCTTCCTATTGTTTAAACAATAAATTATAATTCATTTTCAATGTTTTTCTAATTATGCTAGCAAAGACAGTTCATATGTGAAATTAACTTATAAATTTCATGTATGAGATATCGAGTCTGTATTATATAACAAACCCTCATATGTTTAAAAATTTCTTTAAAAATTTTCTTGTAATTCGTCTAAAATTAATTTTTTTGTAGATCGGTCTGGCTAAGTGTTATTCTGAAGTGAAATCATTTATATTTTGGGGTGATTTCCAGTGTTTGAATACTAAAATAGTATTCGTTTTCAATATTTCATCAAATTAGAGTACAGGGAACAGTTTCGAGACAGCAACAAACCAACATTATCTTTCAACACACAGTGGTAGCAAATCAGAATAAGAAATGGAGAGAGAAATGTGATTAATAAAATTTGTTGACTTTAGGAAATTTAATATTTTAAAGAAATGTCTCCCCAATTTCCCGAAAAAACAAGAATTTCCAATCATATTTTTCCGAATAAATGATATTGAAAACGAATAATATATTATTACTGAAACAATGGAAATGATCTCAAAATAAAACTGCTGTCACTTGAGAATAACAGTTGGCCAGAAAGATAGAAAAAAAATAATTTTAAGTGAACTGCAAACAAAAATTTTCTAGCATAGTTAGAAAAGAAGTTGAAATGAACAATAATTGATTGTTTAAACACTAGGAAGAATTTTTTTAAAGAATAATGTTACTGTAAGGTAATAATTTGCCATTTCAAACTCAGAAAACAGAATTCAGACTAATTTCCGAGAAAAAACGAATTATTTAAACAAATAGAGTTTCTTTAAACAAATATAAATTAACTGACAAATGTTCATAAACATTCCAGTAGACATAGTAATAATTTCGGAATTTTCGATTTTGAACAGTGATTAAAATCACGATGCGACATAAAAGTAATCTATCAAAAAAGTTTCAGTGCAAAAAGCGCCAAGTCACTTTCTATTCATAAAATCTATGTTACTAATCAACACAAATTGTTAAGTACATTATTTAATTTCTCTTTCCGTGTTTTCTACTGTCATTAAGACAAAATATTAAATGATTTCTGGAATAAATAGGACATAGGGTGTTCCAGTGAAAAAAAAAACAATCAGCCATCAGAAACTGCATTTTATGCAAGATAACATTATTGTAATAAAACAACTGAGCTGTTGATATAAAATACTGTTTGGCATTTAATGTTGAGAGGTTCTTGCTGTTGAGACTGAATTTTTATTTTAATTGTTGACAGTTTAAAAAAAGATGAACTCTACTACCATTAGATATATCACAGATCTGTTAATATTACATTAAACATTATTTTCAATATATTATTTGGATAAATAATAGGTTGCTATCAAATATTTTTATAACACCCTGCCCGAAATATATGGAATATCGTACATCTTGATCAGCACCAAACGTGTCGCACAGCATTAGGGGTGGATACAGAAAAAAATTGCATGCAAGCGTTCCGACAATAAGCTCGAATAAATGCGGTCATAAATAAAAAAAATCATATGACTGCGTTATACGCACATACATACATGCATACAGGATGATAACCCCCATTTATTACGCGCGTATACAAGGGGTAGGACTAGGTAGCACGTATGTTATATTAAAGGGGGTGGTCCGTGCTTCCAACATCCCGACCAAGCACTAAATCTTACCCCGTTTTAGGGTTAACTTAGGTAGAGATCATCCGCAAAAGGACAAATAGAAAAAACATTCGCGCATCCTGAATACCGAAGATGACATTATTGTTACATATCGCTTTTTAAGTTGACTTCCAGGGCCTAATTTGCATACCCCTTAAAGGGATGAACATTGTAACGATTATGTAATTGATACTTGCGAAAGATACCGAGAAATTTTTACGAGAGGTAAAAAAAGCCCATCCCTTATTTTTTCGTATGGGAAGTCAACTTTTTGCGTTTAGATTATCCCGATTCGTATGTAAATTTGGCCAGAAAAGTTCGAATTTCTTCGCCATAGAGAAGAACTGGTTGAGAGGGCTAAAACGGTTACGAAATTCTTGTTTCGTGGAAAATCGGTTTGAGAACCTTTGGGGTCGGTTTAAAGTGGACACGGGGTGGTTTTTCAATTGTAAGATCGAATCTCGAAATGGCGAGATTTAAATGCAATGGGTGCCCGTTTTAAAATTCGCATTTAGATAAGACAGGGCCATCAATTTCTCGCGTTCCCATTGTACGGGGTGTGGAAGGAGTCCAGATCCATCAGTGACCCTTTAACATTTCTAAAGATCCACTGGTAACTGCCCTGCCGAACGGGACCGATTCAACACTCTCTCGGTCTGCTTCCTTATCGTTTTCGACTTCATTTCAATCGTTTAGAGGCGCAGATATATCACTGCGAATGTACTGGATGTTTGGGCGGTCAATATAGAGGAAATTGTAGTCGACATGGGGTGGTATAAATTCAGAAGTTTGCATTGAAAATTGAAGTATCTTTTATAGAAAAAACGTATATCAGCATTCAATAGTTATCCAGTGATTGGTATTATTTATACTTTAATTTACATTATAATAAGGAAATAATTGGATAAAGCATCATTAACTTAAAACTTAAAACCATATCAAAATCACCCTACTGAGAGTAAAGCTGGCTGCTTGCTTTATCATTTCAGATATAAAATTAGGAATACCGCAGGGTAGTGTTTTAGGGCCTGTGCTTTACCAAATCAACCTACACCAGCGCCTCACAGCATTAAAAAGCAATCGTTCGTCAACGTGTGCTTATGACACAGTTATTTCAGGTACTGCAACGTATAAATGATAAGGAATATATTGGAATATAAAAAAGTCTTGATGTTTAGTCAACTTTGGAGCTGGATAAAGAGAAACAAGGATTATCGTACACAAACAGATTGGAAACAAATTTTTCTACAATAAATTGCCAGTATAAAAAGAGTGAATGAACAATAGTAGATTAGCAATACGAAGGTTAGTATAAGGAGTTAAACATGGAGTCTGTAAACAGTGAATAGCATTGCAAAAAAAACGAAGAAACCAAAAAAGAGTGTGTAATGAACTCCCTTAAACAATGAAACTAAGGACAAAATAACAGTTCTCAAAACACTATTCTTATTATTCCATTTAATAATAACTTGTAAGACATGTTTTTGCGGCGGTTATCAAATTTTAACAGAATTTTAACAGTTATTCGCCGGATAACTCATTTTTGTTGTTGTTTTTGCTATGGAATCGTTAGCACACCACTTAAACAATCGCTGTAAATGCTTCAAAGGCAAGTTTGAAGAAACTTTCAGGATTTCAGGTAGAAGTACAAAAATTAAGGTTTAGCATAGGACCCTTTTGAGCTTTCTAGCACTGGGTTCAGCTGGTATGTTTGCAAATATTACCAAAATCGTATTTTTTACATTTTGGCACAACTTTTTTCGAAAATATTACTCGGAGTAAAGTTTTGGGCACGCGAGTTATCAATATTTTACAATTTGTAATTATTGTTTTCCCAAAAATGATCTTAGTAATGCGATAATATGTTTCCGCTACTATTTAGATAATTAGGAAAATTAAATTGAACTCGAAGCCAACCAGAGTTTTATTTCTTTCCCTTCCTATTATAATTTTGAAAATTGGAATAGGACTTCTTACACATACATACCCACACATAATTTGAGAAGAATTAGAATTAAATTTTTGTGATCTGAGATGTTGATTTTTTACAAAATTTAAAACTTGTTGTTCTTGAACTATTTCACTCATCACTGTTTGATGAAAATGTGCCAATGTTTGCAAAAATCTTGCAAAATAAATGATGGTGATACGTATGCTGCGCACCCTTCTCCAAATCAATTTTCAACGATTTTCGAAACTTAAAAAGTACTAATAATAAATATACTTGGATTCTTTTCATACCGTAACAATTTTTTTAAAAACATTACGTGATGTATACAAGGAGTATCCAATAAAAACGTCACCTTTGAACATTAATGCTATGGAAGCAATGTGACACTTACTGGAATACTCGTTACTATCAAACGCAGAACCAAAGTTGACACGCGCTCATTTAATAATAAAAAGCTTGTCATTAAGAGAAAGATAATCATTAACAAATATTGCAACCTAACAAAATTCTTTCGGTATGCTTGTTTTCGTACTAGGTTTCGTTCCTTTACGGCGCCTTTACTTAAATTGAGTATGTGGTATTTCTTGTATAACTTAACTACATCCTAACAACGTAACTTTCTACATCCACGTAAATATGCATTTGAATCTAGTAAATAAAATCAAGTAATTATGTTTTCTCGTTCCAAATAATCACTTTTCTGTATGCATTCGACAACTTCAAGATTTTGCTCTTGGAACCATTCTTGCCCAATTTTGACAGTGTGAGGTCTAGCATACTGGCTGAAGAACTACGAACTACGAATTTTGATCTAAGAACGAATTAATTTTATTTTATTGAATAATAGAATATTACTAATTATTTTTTACATAAGATTTTTACTTTATCATACGCAGTATGGTAAAGTATTGTAATCATGCCGAAAAAAAAAATTGAGATTTTAGCGGAAATAGGTCTTTTTGGGTCCCCTGAACATTTTTGACCAAGGTACAAAAAAATGTCTGTGTGTGTGTGTGTATGTATGTCTGTGTGTGTGTAAACGATTTTTGTGGCGACGATTCCGGGAAAACTACTAAAGGTATCGGGACGAAAGTTCATATTTAGAAGTTTTATGACCAAACTTAGAGCTGAAAAGCTTTTGGTTCAAAATGGTCCAAAGGAACTGGCTATTTACTCTTAGCATTTTTCAACGATTTTGCAAATGAGCCGCCATTTCTGTAATTTCATCAAAATAAATAAATAATAAATTAAAGTAGAGGAAATTTTGTATAATTTATGTCTATAACATTTTTTGGTAAAATTAATAGTTTAGCTGCAGGAGCAAATTCTATTTGATCGAGATCGGTCGCATCTGCATTGATATGAAACTGCATAGTAGCCAGGATTTTGACAAATATGCTTTTGTGCTGTCACACTCGTAAACAGCTGATTTCATCAGAGGTTGGAGAACCGCTATGGAACGTTGCCACTCTAGTGCGGCAAATTATAAAATACAAATTTCAAATAAAATAAGAACACCAATTTGATTGCTTGTTGATAAGAAATATCACCCCGTCTTTATATCTAATTCTAAAAACGATAAATTGAGAAAATTGTAAATAAAGTATAGCGATGACTGTAGTTTTATTGTTGTATGTAAGTACGGATGTGACATCTACAGTGTCATGAACAAATATAAATCTGCCAGAATTTGACTTAGCTTTTTAAACTTGACGTTTCGTCAAAGTGGTACCAACCTAACATTTCCTATACAGAAATATTACCATTTTTTATTTATTTTTTTAATACACATTTCTCAAAAAGCAGCACAATTAACGTTGATGTCACTCCTGTCAAATGCTGATGCTTTGACAATACCTACGATTTATCTCAATAAAATGGATTCTCACGCAGCTAAACTATTAATTTTATATATTGTATGATAAAGTCATGTGCCTGGCCACATCAGATTTTTTTATGAAAATGTGGCAATGTTTGTGAAAGACTTGCAAAATAAATCACGTACATCCAACTCCAAATCAACATTCAACGATTTTCTTTTACAACACATCCAGAGCGACGCTGTTCATGTCCAGTTGGCAAAAAAACTTGTCGTTGCTCTATTCATAGCACGCCATCTTCGTTATGCGCGCCCATCGGCGTGTAAAAATCAAACGGTGCCTCGTCAAGACACCAATATGTTAAACAGTGACGCGAGCGCTGAAAGGAGGCCATTATCGAGGACTTCGAGGAGCGAGTCGCGCGCCCCGTCCGCCGAACAAAGCACAGTGGGCCGTACGTTCACGTCGCCAGTTCCTCTGAACGTATGATTAGGACCTCCTGGAGAACAATCGGAGGCACAAAGGTGCACGGAAGTGCTTTATAGGAGGACGCTAGGACCCCCGACCGGAAGCAGAAAGAAAGCGATCAGATCCGAGTCATGTATTTGCGGCCGCTACGTACAATGCGTACGCATAGGCGCTGGGATAAG
Organism: Melinopterus prodromus; assembly: GCA_964023965.1. Lineage (NCBI taxonomy): Eukaryota > Metazoa > Arthropoda > Insecta > Coleoptera > Scarabaeidae > Melinopterus > Melinopterus prodromus. The sequence goes on from OZ030396.1 coordinate 11,627,523, forward strand.
ACCGTTGTCTCAATTATGGGCACTCCAGCTACAAGATCAAGATGAAGAGGGTGAGCGCACAGCTCGCTAACGGACTTTTCCGATTGTTCGCGCGACCGGATAGTTATTTATTTGCAGAAACAGAGCCACGGGAGGCGTGCTCTCGACCGAATTAGGTCGCTGTTACTTGTAACCGACTATCTATCGAGAATTTGCGCCATAAGTGTCAATAGGAAACCAGTGAGCGTTTTCTTTGACACTTTGTCGCTTTCAACCCCTAAATAGGTGGGCTAATCGGCTCGATAATTGGATAATTACGAGAATGTTACCAATAATGAAAAAACAGTTAGTAGTAGTCATAATGGAATATGATTTCAATACATACAAGCTTTCCTTTTACAGTTATTTGCCAAATCCTTCTAAAATAAAGTACCAACTAAGAAGAGTGAGTGGCATTAGGACCTCCATAAGAAATTAAATATGGAGTCAGCAGCCAGCGAATAGGCAGCGAAAAAAGATAGAATCTTCATATTAATGTTGTATGGTAAGTAGGTAAGTTATGGTAAGGATAGAAACATCACAACATCTCCGAAATGGTTAATTGTTTGAAAAACTGAGTTTAATTATGTAAATAGTCATATTATATTAAATTTAATTTCAGACTTATTTAATTTCAATTGTCATCGACAGTTTTCTTAAATGGCAACCGGATATTTTTTTAATCTTGGGTTAGGAGTAACTAACCCGTCTACTACACTAATAATACTACTTCAAAGAGCCACTCAAAATACTTTGCAACCCAGAGAAGTAAATAAACATGACCCAAAAGAATAGTTCTTACCCATAATTTGTAGAATTGGAACAATGTAGTCACAGTTCAATACTTGGTTAACAAATCTGTTTTTTTTAGGTTACTTAGGTGGGCAAACGGCAGTTTACGACCTATAAAAATAACAGCGCGACCCAACATTTGAGAACCGCTGCTATATAAGCGTTGTGAAAACTACTGTGAGACAAAATTTTGTAACATGAATCATTATCATTTGTTTCGGAAGGTAACATAATACTTAGTTAAAGAAAACCATTCACAAGAAATAGTCCAACTATCAACTTTATAAGATCATAAAATATGATAAAAAATCTATAATAGTTGTGTTAAATAATGATATAAATAAGTACAGGTGTATTATATTTTTCCCCCACATTTTTTTAGAAACTAAAGGGTATTATGAGTAAATCTTTTCATTTGGACCTACATGAAATAATAAAACCTAAATATTTTTGTATTTTTCAAATCCCTAAAAAGTGACAGCTATAAACTACTAGGGCGCATTAAATACGGAATAATAATCTCGTTGGTCGTTCCATGAACACCCGGTATACGGAACGTCGAAGGTCACTATAATTTCTTATTTAATGACTTATATTTTGCCTTATTAATGCCTAATATTTTGAAATATTTTTTCAATTATTATTTTTGCATAACTTTGAAGATTAAGATTAAGGTGCAACGCTGAAAGTGATTATAATTTCCTATTTAAATGCCTCTAATATTTCCAAATAACTAAAATAACATTTTTGCATTTTAAATTTTAGACAATACAGACAAGATTTTATGAAAAAAAAAATTCTGAGAAGTTAATTATAAAAAATCCAGAGTGTCCAACATTTTGCCGGATACAGTGTGTCACGGCACGGCATATGACACGGTATAACCCATGTGGGCTCTATTTACAGCAACCGGGCCATCAATGAACAGCAGCTTGTTTGTAGCCCGCTAAACCCATCAACAAGCGTGGTCAGAAGGTCAAGGCCACTAGTGAACAAACTTTTAAGTTTACAAGTAAAATGTACACAGTTTGCGGTTTTTGTTCAGGTTGTGTCAAAGTTTGTAGGGCATTGGATGCAGCCGCTATAAATTCGCAAACATTGCCAAAATAACATGTTTTTGCAGTATGAGATTATTTTTTCGAAACCAGGACGTGATAGACATATTTCAACGTCATTTTCGAGACGAGCAGGTCGAATTTCGTCGAACATAGTTATTTTTGATGAATGCTAAAAACAATTACTCTCAATTTGTGACGCAGTATTATTTGAAATGTCCTTATTTGAAAACGCAGGGCCAAACCTCTCACGCGCCTATTCAAGAAACGAAACATTAAACATTAAAAGGAAGACAGAAGTTCATTAAAAAATATTTCAACCTGACAAAATTCTCTGTATATGTCCAGATAAAAGCTTGAACTTTGAAACTTTAAAGCTTTGAAAAGTAGTGCTATAGCAGTAGTAATAATAATTTTTGTTCAGATTATCAAAAAGTGATTAAACATAAATTTTTAATGCTTTTTGTCAATTTTAGAATCTGTGCTACATTTTTTGCAAATACGTGACTCAGTTTACTCTAAAGACCTTGAATAGGGTTAACGTAAGAACTGTTGACTAGCTATTCTATAACTTGCTCGCGAAACCAATCTTGACCAGTTCTGACAGTGTGAAGTCTAGCATACTAGCTAATGAACTAAATTTGGACCATGCTGATTGGAAACCAGTCTCTAATTTTGAAACCTTATTAATTAATATTGAATCTTATTACACCCCAAACTATTACAGACCCCCTTACACCAGTGGTTCTTAACCGGTGCTCCGCGGAATACTGCTGTTATGAGAACTTGTTGCAAGTGCTCCGCAAAATTATGAAAGCCGAAATTTCATGTTAGCTCTTCTACTATATGTAATATGAGTTGCACAAATAATGGCTAGATGGCAGCACCTTTGCAAAGTCAGGACACTGGAATATGCCTGCCGTTGTATCGGTTCGATGCCGACAAAGATAGCAGCTCTTCAGTATTTTTATCAAGATTGCTCATATGACAACGTCCTTCGTCATCCTTGCCTATATGCTAGCAACATACGCTGAATATCCAGTGCATCATAGCAAAAAAAAACTAAGTTAATTAAAATATAAACAATTTTCAAACAGTAATAAATATGAATAAAAATACATGGTAAATATATGGTTGAGGGCTAAAAGAAAACTTCGTACATAGAGAGCGCTTTTTCCCTTCGCTTGGAGACATAAATTCTAAAGTTCCGCTATATTTTCGGAATTTATACACAAATATATGTAGTTTTTCCTGCTGTTTCGTTTTTGTATCACAATGATTTGCATTGCAAATAAAGTAGATTCGAGTATTGTTTTTTCTTCAATACTAGCAAAAGTTACTATTATTGTAAATATCAACAAAACAATATTTTAAGCGGCTCCAAGTTCTTATGGTATTGAGAAAACCAATAAGTCCATATGAAACTTTTTTCTCGGGATGATATGTACTTTCTAGAAAAAAAAAGTTTCATATGGATTTTATTTCGTTGATTTATTTATTCGATTTATTTTTATTATTTTTAATTATTATTTTAATTATATTTATATTAACTATTACCTAAATTTATTAACTTTTATGGTTGTACTGGGTATTTATTTATTTTTTTGTTTTTGCATTTGATATGAATTTTATGTTTTATTTTTGTTTGCTTTTAACAATTCAAACGGTTGTAACTTCTTAAGGAATTGAAAAACAAACAAGTCCATATAAAACATTTTATTCAGAACGACGTTAATTTCTATAAATTAATATTGCGGGAAGAAAATATTGTACAAATGTGCTCCGTGACTTCAAACAGGTTAAGAATTAATTGTCTTACACAATACCTCCTAAAATATTGTTTCTCTAATTTGGCATTAATTGCGCTAAAGCTTAAGAAAGCATCTCAATGACGAAACCAAAGTAACAGCAACATATTTCACCCAATAAAACCTGTTTTGCCGTGGTTAGATTGAAACACTTCAAGCAAAGTGAGGACAATTTATCCTCAACAACCTAAACCAAATTTAAATCCAGTTTGCAGGCTAAACTCGGCACCAGTGGCGTAACCTAAATTAGGAGCGAGGAGATTGCGTGCCACCCGGACTGATAATGCGATACAATTTGGAGATATCAAAAGAGAGTCTGTCAGAAACAAGCGACGGACGGATCGTGAGGGATCGTGCGGGGGGGTCGCGTTTAAAATCGACGCTGGCTGGCGTCGTCGGTGGAAATTAGGAAGGCGTCGCCTCCCGCGATGTTACAAAGGCGTCCGCACCGGCGCCGAAATTGAATTTATCCGCTCACTTTGATCGTCGCGGCGTCCTGCGGGTTTTATAATTGCAAATCCTGCGGCTTCCGAACGGATGCCTGGCTGCCCCCCCCCCCCCCCGCACGCCCATTCCTCGCGCCCTTTTTCTGACATTGAAGTCTGACAGATGACTCTCCTACGCACCGGAATCTGCTCACGTTATTTTTTGTTTTTTCTTTTCAGGGTATAATCGAACGGGGTCGTCCGCTGAGAACAAAGAGGGAGAAGTTCAAATGTAAAGCAAATAATTCTAGATTATGAAATATCATTAAATAATTTTTGTAAAGTAGTATTCCGTTCAATCATGTTTGGTAAAACTTCTTTTGTTTTGTTTACTATTGAAGTACAGAACAGCTAAAATAGGGCATTTTTTTAAACTCTGACGTCGATAGAATTCTTTCAGTATGCCCAACTGAAAGATCGAACCATGAATATTATAGTTATGAAGGTAGAAAACCATGTGACGTCTCTATGAAGGGATAATTTCCTTATTGTCGAAGACAAGACTGAAGACAAGACTGCACATTCACTACTCAAGCTTTAACACCAAAAAAGGGCAAGTTTTTTTTCAAGACTCTGACGGGACAGGATTCTATAGGTAGGCCCAACTGAAAAATCGAAGATTGATTATTATAGTTATGAAGGTAGAAAACCATGTGACGTCTCTATGAAGGGATAATTTCCTTATTGTCGAAGACAAGACTGAAGACAAGAATGCACATTCACTACTCAAGCTTTAACACCAAAGAAGATCGAGTTTTTTTTCAAAGCTGCGATGGGACAGTATTCTTTAAGTAGACGCAACTGAAAGATCGAACAATATTATAGTTATGAAGGTAGAAAACCATGTGACGTCTCTATGAAGGGATAATTTCCTTATTGTCGAAGACAAGATTGCACATTCACTACTCAAGCTTTAACACCAAAGAAGAGCAAGTTTTTTTTTCAAAACTGCGATGGGACAGTATTCTTTAAGTAGACGCAACTGAAAGATCGAACATTGAATATTATAGTTATGAAGGTAGCAAACCATGTGACGTCTCTATGAAGGGATAATTTCCTTATTGTCGAAGACAAGATTGCACATTCACTACTCAAACTCCACAAAATAGCAAGTTTTTGTTTCAAAACTTTAACGGGACAAAATTCTGCAAGTAGGCCCAACTGAAAGATCAAACATTGAATATTATAGTTATGAAGGTAGAAAACCATGTGACGTCTCTAATGGCGACGACAAGACTGAAGACAAGACTGCACATTCACTACTCAAGCTTTAATTTGCAATTTCTTTACGCAGACTGGAATTAAAATTTTAACCTTAAAAAAAACAGGTACTACTCTGAGAAATCGTATTTTCTCTCTGTCAAACGCAAAGTTTCCATGCACACTGTAATAAAACTCCTGCCTTTCGTAAAATTTCAACTCCTGTCTCGTTACTTTTTTTTAGAGATCATCAAATAAAAATAAACCTTATTATTATTATTAAATAGAGCAAAAATAAAATTAAATATTTACAGCATTGCGAAATAAAAAATGCCACAACTTGCAGCAGAATTTTACCCAGAACATAAGTATTTCGATTTATCTTTTATAATACAACAATAAAAAAAGCAATTGCCCCTGATTTTTTTACACCGTGTAAAATAAAATTCTTAGTTATATCAATGGCACTTGCTTTACTGAGGCCGGTCCTCTACCTATACTCGACATTACAGTCTACACCAGCGACCTCACAGCATTAGAAAATAGTACTGCGACATACTTTGCAGACGGCACTGCTATCCTAGCTGTTGGGAATAGCAACGAAGAAACAACAGGAGAACTATAAACGGTTTTCGGTCATTTTCCCGTCTGGACAAAGAAAAAAGGATTAAACTGAACGAAGTCAAGTCAGTACATGTTTACTTCACCAACAAGCAAATACAACACATTCCGGTTACTATTAATAACCAAATACAGTATGGAAACACAGCCGATTATATCGACATGATGGCAGACTCTGCTGGAAAGTCCATGTAATAAAAGAAAAGAGAGAGACTATGAACCCGAACAGAGCTATGAGGGAAGAAACTCTGTCAGTCCATAGTAAGCTTCTCTTGTACCAGCAAATTCTAAAACCCGCGTGGACGTAGCTTTCCAAAATAAAGTATTAAGATGCATTGTCAATGCGCCGTAGTACATAAAGAATGATGGAATTTGTCCTCAAAATGGAGTTTGGGTACAAGGAAATAGAAAACATTGCAAAGTCATGAGAAAAGGCTTCATCATCACGTAAAGGTTGAGGCCATCCAGATCCTCGACATACCGGAGTAATCAGAAGACTGAAGAGAAAGAAGGTAAGTGGTGGTGGTAAGTGTTAGTTCTAAAAGCAGAGACAGTGCAACGAAGTGGGCAAGAAAAAGGTGACCACTATACCAGGACTAACTGAGAGACATCAATAACTATAACTAAAAGGAATATCAATTAGCCAAGTGAAAAATCCACTGTTTACTTATTAATTGTTTACTATATAATAACTTACCATATAATAACACCAAATAACAAAATTCATGCAATATTTTGCTCAAAATAGAAACTGAAATGGAGGCGAGACCTGTGATTTTTGAAATCTGGCAAATCACCTCAAGTTTCTAAATTAATAATCTGCGGGGAAAAATCCTATCGAATAGATCTGATATTTCACCTTTTTGGACACAAGAAACATTTGACAAATTTTACCCAGTATAGATTCAGCACAGGGCAAAATCAAAGCCAAGATTCGTAAACATTCCGTTACCCCAATGCGCTTATTACGGACCGAACCCTCTTGACAAAGCGCACCCTGTCGTGTAGACAGCAGAGGAGAGCACCACGGGTATTAGTTATTCTTCCACTCGAATCCAATAACCGACCGGTGATTTATGGGTTCATTTCCAGAGCTGGTATATATGATCTAAGTTTTGTCATCGCGCAGCGCGTCGCCGGCACTAAATTAAAATTTTAAAGGTTTTTTAACAACTTTTCATTGAAATTTGAATACCAGCGTCCCCTTCCATATTGGATCGTAAATCTCAAAGTTTCTAGACTTTAAAGGCGGGCGATCGCGATGAAATTCGACGCCGTTGAAAACGTCTGAAACGAATTGTTGTCGTATTATGTCAGTTGATTATGACGTGATTTGTTAGATTATTAAATTTAGGTTATTATATCAGTTTTGTTTTCATTAGAAGAAAAGCTTATTTGCTTAATAATATTTCTTGATGTGACACAAGCTTTCGATAAGGTTTGGCACGAAGGACATAGGCTAACATCCTATGTATCTGATACACTATTCAGCATAAAACAGATCGATGAATACACGGAACTAAAAGAAGTAAAAGCTGGTGTACCCCAGGGTAGTGTATTGGGACCAATTCTCTATCTACCATATACAAGTTACCTACCACAGCTGCGAAATGTAACAGTCGCCACATTCGCAGATAACATGGCTCTAATGGCAGTGGGATCAACTATTGGAGAATCTACTAGGAATCTTCAACAAGCGAGTAATAAAATATATAAATGGACAAAAAAATGGAAGACCAAGCTCAACGAACTGAAATCTGTCCACATTAACTTTACAAACGAAAGAATCGAGGACATACCTCATGTCAAGATTAACGACGCCATAGTTCCATATGCGAACACGTCCAAAAAGTCAAATATACAAGTAATCCATACTTTCCAAAATAAAGTACTAAGGAATATGGTTAACGCTCCTTGGTACATACGGAATAGTGACCTGCATCGGGATCTTGGTGTCCCACAAGTCATCCAAGAGATAAAAAGATTCGCCACTAAGCATGAATCTCGCCTAAGCCATCATATCAACGTAGAGGCCATGCAGCCCACTTGGGGCAACCAGAATCTAGCGAGAAGACTAAAAAGAACGTAACCCTTCAAACTAGTGAACCAGTGAAATGTGTAAAAAGCAGACCACAGTGAGTGACGTATTAGTGCTTCTTGTTTAGGACAAAGAAAATATAGGACATCAGTGGATAGCCTATTAGAGACAAGTACCACCTAGTTTTAAGAATTCAGATTTAAATTGATGGTTAAGCTTTTAGATTAGTTTCAATATGATAGCACTCTACGCTCATTAAAAAAAAAATTGTTTCCAGTGACAATATATTACTACGTTTCTTAAGACGTGGGTCTGCATGATACGTTTTTAAAAATCAAACGTCACGTAGTATTTCTAATGGATTTGTATCATTTGTCACCCCTTGGCAAAGACAAGGTCCGCGGGGACTGTCAATTTAGCTGGCAGTCCTGAAGCGGTTTACCCTAGATTTTTTTGCAATTTACCTACTTCCTTGTCGGCTAAAAAACTCACTTCGTTTCTATGAATAATTAATGCGTATTTGAAGTTTAAAAAGCTCCATTACGCATATTACATAAAGAAAAGTACACAAAAGAAAAGTATCAGATATATCGATGAAAAATCGACTTATTGTTGAAAATTGTTTTTATTTTTCTATTATCTTATCGTAATCGGCGTGACGGTAAAACTCAAAGGAACACAAAAGGGATACCATGGCATAGAAATGATAAGTGCTGTTAATTTAACTAATTAACAGTATCGTAAATTGATTAGAAAGCTTTAACGGTCGATAACCGTCCGCTGAAATTGGTCCAAGGTAGGCGGCAAAACTTCAGAAGTGATAAACTTATTTACTTCATGATCTTTGTAAAGGTCTTGCAACCTGCCACTAGGAGAAGGGTTAGTGACTTAAACGAGCCTTTAGAAGAAGAGTTCTAACAGCTGTTACTTTTGGTATACCACAATAAACATACAATTATAGACAGAAGCTAATCATAAACCGAATACTGTCGGAAAATTCATGCAAACAAATTTGTTTTAATCACTGATAGTTTTTAATTAGTTTCTATAATAAAATAATCAAGCAGTTTAAAATTTAACTTTCAAATTTTATGTTTCTTATGATTGGATTAGTTTGGAATCGTTAGGAATGATTACGAAGCCCACTTTTGACGTTTGGGATGATTGTGGAGTCCACTTTTCACGTTTGGGAGTGATTAGTTTGATCGCAAATAAACATATAAGTTTGGTACATGCAATAATAATACTTGACAGAGACAATGAGATTGACATTCGAGGGAAAATGGGTATTACGTAATATGTTTAGTGATGTGGAAAATGGTTATTACGTAATCTCGTTAGTAATGTAGAAATCAACTAAAGAAGCGAATGATAATTAATCCTGGTGAGGACAGTTTTTGGAAAAAATACCTGCGCCTGGATTTGAATGAGAAAATTTAGAGGCACAGGAAATTTATAGGCTGAGTTGTGCCAGATATATTGTTGTCTTAATATACTCGATTTAATCTCAATAAATTATACAAAAAAAGGTACACCACCTTATCATACTATACATAAAATTAACAGTTTAGCTGATTCTACATATTTCATAGAGATCACTCGTACTGCATTAAAATTAGTTAGCCAGGATTTGACAGATTGTAGCCACAGGAAAAACACACACACATTTCCGACATTCCAGACATTTCAGCTGAAATCTAATTTTTTTGGGAAGATTACAATACTTTGTACTACGTATGATAAAGTAAAAAATCTGATGTAGGCAGGCACATGACTTTATCATAAAATATATAAAATTAATAGTTTAGCTGCATTAGATTCTATTTGATCGAGATTGGTCGCGTCTGCACTAAAATAAAACTAGTTAGCTAGGATTTTACTGATATTTTTATTCTATTGACAGTAGGTATTGTCAAAACATCAGCATTTGAAACTACCTACTGTCATTAGAATGGAAATCTCTGTCCATAAATCCTGGCTAACTAGTTTTATATTAATGCAGACACGACCGATCTCGATCAAATAGAATCTCATGCAGCTAGTTTTATTAGAATAATAATATGTTGAAGGCCCGAAATATCAAGATAATTGAAAAAAACAACAATATTTGTGAAGTTGGTATACAGTGAAATTTGAAATATCTATTATTGATAGCGATTCACTGATACACCACATAGAATAAACTAAATAAACAACAATAAAATCCACACAAAATTGCAGTAATACATTTTGAAAAATCAGAGCAAATTGGTAATACTGGGCTTCGCTAAAGTAGGTAACTTACTACTTTTATTATAAAAGTAGTAAAAAAACCCACGCATACCCTTCAATCTACATACACAATATAGATTAATTCCTCACTTTTACTTGTACACAAAGAGCAATCCTCCACGCGCGGTATCCATATTTGATGCGAGTCGGCTTTGTGTGAGATAATTTGAAATTAATTTTCCCCGGCCTGTGAATAATTGATCTTGGCCAAACACGGAGCATATTGGAGCGGTTTCGTCGTCAAATATCCCGAGGCCAATCTGAAATATTCACGTGGCGAGCTTCACCGCCGCTCTCCTGCACCCCAGTTGCGGCGGCGGTAACGCAAACACGGCCCCAGCCATGCTGCTTGAGGGCGCAGCATCTGCACCAGAGTTTTTCCTCCTCTCACGGCAAACATCTGTTGCTGGGAAACAATGCAAATATAATCAGAGAAAGAATTCGAGCGACCGAATCGCACGCAATGAGACTGTAATGTACTACATATCGCTCGAGTATAATAACTCTTTAATAATTCGAGTGTTGGCCGCGTGCTGTCGCCACAATCGCGCGCGTACTTCTAGTGGTCTTCGCGAGATCGTTTTGCGGTTTGTTTAACTGTATGTTATTTAATGATTGCTAAGTGGAAGCACGTGGCATTCATCGTGCTGTACTGCCTACAGTTCTAATTGTTCGAGATCGTGATGCTTTAGAAACGGATAAATTGGTTTTGGGTTTTTAAGCCGACCGTTTTATGGTCGATCTGCGGTTGAATTGGCGCTTCAGAAAGGGGGATTTTTATTTGAATGTGTTGCTGTAGAAGTGTAGAGTATAGATCATACGTTTGATAACACTAGTCAACTATCTTGGTACTCTTTTTTTGCTCTGAAACCAAACTATATTTTTCTTATTGTTATGATAGTGTACAATCAGAATATGAAAACTAAAAAATCGGCAAGTCCAGGTTATTAGAAAAACGAAACAAAATATTATAGAAAAAAATGTATTAAATATTAAATAGGTACGTAGGCTTTCAGAATCATTTAGAAAATAAACTGCTTCCGGGTTATGCCGTGTGTCAAGGTTTGTTAATGCTGACGTTTCGCGAACCATGTTGCTCCCTTCTTCAAAGCTAATTGAATACTGAGTATTCTGTACTGTCCATTGCTATATCTGTAAGGCAAATCTTGAGTGTCACACAAAATGCCAATTAACTCAACCCATTTTTTTTTCAACATATCATATTATCCCAAACGGACCTGTTGGATTTTTTTAAATATAATAAATAATAAGGATATTTTTACTAATAGAACCCAAAATATATGTTTTATTCCAGAGCAAAAACCATGGTTGGCTAGTGTAATTGCTTCGATTTATTTTCCTTCGCCGACCTTGTGTAGAGCAATCTGCCTCTCCACAAATATTTGCAAAATATTTATGAAGGAATAACGAAGGCTTTATCATCATCTTGATTCCAAGCAATCCTTAGAAGTCAAGCAGTGTTTAAAAGATAATACTACACAACCGATCATATCTACAACGTAAGCCAAATAATAGAAATAACATGGAGCCGGCACTGGCTTTTGTCGATACACAAACGTAAATAAATAAAAGTAAAACATAGGTGGAAAACATTTCAAACAATTTTTTAATCACACTTTGGCTGTAGTAGTTACTGAAATGCTATGATTTTGGTTTCTGTGACATTACGACAGAAGTAGATGAGATAGAGATGATTATTATACCTGTAGTGGTCACAGATAAATCAAGAAACTAAGCCTGAAAATTACAAGTCTCTGCCAGCTCTGGTTTAGTCTGGATATTTTTTTTTAATTCACACTTTGGCTGTAGTATAGCTACTGAAATGCTATGATTTCGGTTTCTGTGCCATTACGGAAAAAGGAGATAGGATAGAGATGTTTATTATACGCGTTGTGGGCGCAGATAAATTAAGTAATTAATCCTGAAAATTACAAATCTGAAATTTTTTTTAATTCACGTTGTGGCTGTAGTATAGTTACTGAAATGATATGATATATCAGTAAGTATTTTAATATGATGTTCAGGACGTTTTTCTGAATTTATTGGTATTATTTGTTAAGCAAAATCAAAAATGACTAGACTAAATGATTCCAATACGTTTGGTATCAAAATCATAAAATTTAAAAGTGGACGTCTAAGTTGACAGCACTGCTTTCTTGTTAAATAGATAGCTATAAAACATATAATAAATATATAACACAGATAAACTTTTGCATTTAAAGCTTAGCAGCATTTCACTTACCGGAAATGCAAGGTAAAAATTTGGAGATGTATGCTGAATGATGTATGTTCAATGTAATTTAGCACAATTATAACCCAAACCGATCTACGGCCTCAAACTACCGAATACAAATCTAAAATATACGGAATACATTTCCTAAAAACTACAAACTGAGAAACTCGTGATTAAAGTTTGATTTTGTTTTTTTTTGTTGGTTTCCGTTGTTTGAGTTACTTCTGTTGTCTGTATTTATAAGAACAAACTATTTAATAAGTTATAAATAAAAAGAAGATAGATGCAAAACCTATTAATTTATCATATAATCAATAATAATTTGAATATTTATTCTTTATTTGTAGTAACTACACCAGATACAATAATTCTTAAGAGCAAATCACAAGGTGCCACTGTTCATTTTATGTCACGCAAACTTTCACGAAAACACTGGGACAAATTTACAAAATCATTACGGCCTAATGCGTTTCTTCGCAAAACTACAGATTATAACAATTTTTCTTGCTTTTAGTTCATAAAGAAAGTTTAAGTCTAGCCTGTACACGTTAAAAAAATCATAAGAAAAACTTTGAGATCGTGGTATCTCATGAGAAAAACGTGGTGGTAAAGTATAACCTCCAGTTGGATAGACCACGCGCCGGACAAATATAGACTGATAAAATGGCAAAATACTACTTATCCCGATTAATGTCGTAATGTATGTTTAAAAATAAGATAGCTAAAGAATTTAAAAAAAAATCTGTTATAATTTTAAATCGCCTGTGTTACACCTGAATGTTTGAATTCTTTGCTCTGTCAAGCCTGGGTGATGGATTTTCATGAATATTGGTGTTTTTAAGCTCAACACATTTTTATTAATACAAAACCAAAGGTTCAAAGTTCAGTCTAACGTATAGTTTGAATGCAAACACCTGAACCTTCAGGTAAATGCTGAATATCTCTTTTTCGTTTATTAAAGTACAAAAATATTTAAGTAAATTAGGATGATCAAACTTTATCTACGCAAATATGTATATAATAATCTATAATACAATTATTAGGTTAGCACCATATAGGTAAAAGTCAGGACTATTTCAATAAGTGTTCGATTATGTGTCTATTTGAACCCATAGCAAACACTATCGTAGCCCCAAATAAGGGGAATATCCCCTTTAACGGTCCACAATGATTAATGTATTCATATACTTATTCTAACATACAATTATATACATACAAAACTAGAAAAGTGTTGGTATGATGTTTATATGGTTATATGATCACGTTTTTATTATGTCAATTATTGTGCTACTAATGACAGCGAAACTAGGTTAACAGCATGGTAACTACATATTACGGTCTTTTTCGTAAAACAGAAGAACAGAAGAAATTTAGTTATTGTTGTGTGCAAAGAAAATTTCAATTGCAAAAGATAATTTTTAATAAGAAGTTCAACCATCAAAGAAAAAATAAATAAAATGTATGTAACTTCATGATACTTGTGAGAAAATCATCGAGTTTATAAATCACCCCCCTAATTTTACGTCGATTGTTGCGAATTTTTGCGTATCATCCCAGGTGTGAAAACACCCTTTTTTCCCCAAAAAAATGTAAAAGTTAACCCTTGAAGGCGCGACGGTTCAATCGAGTAGATTTAGAGAAAAGGCAACAAAAGCAGAATTTCACACGGTCAACCCTTAGATTAACCCTTAACCTTCGGAATTACCGCAGAAATGGAAATCATACCGCTATCCTTCCTTTAACCCGAAATCTGGTTAAAATCATCCTCGTTTCGCATTCTTAACACCCGGAAGGGTGCGAAATACGGAAGCCACCACCGTGCAACCGCCCTTAAATAAAGAATTAAAACCATCCCGACCTGTACGTCAGGTAGCTAAGAACAGGTAATTGCCCTCAAAGTGGAAACGGGAAGGGTTGATGCTTTACCTATATCTCACTACATTTTAAACCTTTACCGAAATTGCGGTAAAAATATAATCAAGACGTATTGTGAAGGGAAAGGGTGTTATATTCTAACGGAAGCTTGAAATATCCGAATATTGTGAACTGGTCTGAGAACGGCTGGGGGTCATTCAACTAAATTCCTATTTGGGAATGTTCTAAATATTTTTGATTGTGTATCTAGAGGAACAGCTACACACTTATCGTTTGCGGTTTTAGTTTTGTTATTAGTTAGAATTGTTTATCAAGTAAACAACTGTCTTCGCTGTCGACTAATTAGGGAACATGGCGTTTCCTTTTGATATAATTGTTGTGATAAACAATGACCTAAAAATCTGGTAATATAAATTTTAAATCAAAAACGTTAAGCCGTTAAGCCATTCTGATCAATAGATCACAGTCAAACTTGCCTACTAGACAAATATAATCTAACATAAATATACTGCTTTGACGTTCCGCTTAATTCAGCGAAAAATATATTACCACATGATAGATTAGATCTACAAGAGCCAAAAGATCTAAACAACAGTCTCACGATCCCATCGCCTATGAAAAATGCTTACACTGTTTATTTCATATGCACGTAATTTAACTGATAAAATTTAACAACGTTGAAGATTTTAAATAACTAAATTATGATACAAACATTAAACAGTCTCTTTAACAGTAATTTATTAGCAAGTCAAGTTGTATTATGACGGGAGTTGATGTTTTGCTTAGGTTGCTAAATATCATTTTAGGGAACGAACAAAAGCAATTAAGAATGATATATATATATGGGTATCAGATACATTATTTATTGTTTTGACTGTCAACACGAATCTATGAGAGCAAGAGTGTATTTCGCGGTAGCAAGAATACTAGTTACGTCACTAAACATGTCACATTGTTATGCGATAGATGAGACCTTTTTTGACCAATCTGTTAATTTTCAACTTACCAGTTTTCAATTCTTTGAGAGATTGAATTAGACATTAGAAATTATGCGAAGGAATGAAATTTGTTTTATTTTTATGTTAGTATTAATTTAATCAATTACTTGTTTATTAGTTTAGTTGAAATGTTTATGAATAAATGTTTATGGTGAACATAAAAGATTTTAGCAAATTCAATGGGTTGCGGTCCCTGAGCAGTTGGTATTTAACAAACGCCTTTTAACAAACGTCAAAAACCAGTAAGAGTTCGTTAACATGTACGTCTCATCATGAGAGCTCACGGGACCACCGACTTTACTTCTTTATCAGATGGAGAAAATTTGACTTTTGATTGGACATATCGATGGATGTGGTCTTGAAAACGGGTAAAATGAAATCGAAATGTAACTGTAAGCATAGTCGAAAGTAGTTTCAGTATTTATTACACGGCTTTTACAGAATAAGGTGATCCAACTGGAAATCTAAATTATGTATCTTTTAGTAGTTTTTAGTACCAAATAGTATGCAAAAATTAATTCATAAGAAATTTCAAAATAATTGGGTGATAAAATGTTCTTCTAATGGTTTAGGGGTTAAATTTCTATTTTAAAATTATGAAAAAAAATCTGTGTGAAAAAAATGTGGCTAGGCACATGACTTTATCATACTATATATAAAATTATTAGTTTTGCTGCATGACATTCTAGGTATTGTCAATTCATCAGCGTTTGATACCACCGGTCATTAGAATCAAAATACAATCAGTCCAATCCTGGCTAACTAGTTTTAATGCAGTACGAGCGATCTCAATGAAATCCACTTTGCTCATGCCGCCAAACTATTAATTTTACAAAAAAAATCATAGATATAAATTATACAAAATATCATCTACTTTAATTTATTATTTAAGTATTTTGACGAAATTGCAGAAATGACGGCTCATTTGCAAAATCCTTGAAAAATATTATACTATGTATGATAATGTAAAAAGTTGATAATTGTTTGCAAGACCACTTTGAAAAGATCAAATCAAGTTAGTTCAAAATATGAATTGACTGATATTCTTCTGATTTCTTTTTCACTTCTTGTATTGGGGAGTGCAGTTTGTATATCCGCATCACATTACTTGATTAGGTGAGCACCTATCTCTGTTACTTACTAAATTCTTTAGTGCCAAAAGTTGAAATATTTATTATTTGACCAAAATTGCTTCTAAGGTCCTTGTGGATAGAAATCCTTTCAGGATAATGGTTATTTGATAGGCATCTTTACAGGCCAACAAAACTTTCGACATCTGTCAAACCGCATATTGTGGTTAGGTTTTGAGAAAATCACTACAAAAAAAAACAAAAACAAACATAAGCTACAGAATCCTACAGCCACTTTTCTATATGTTATTATAATTTTAAAATCCGATGTGAGCAGGTACATGGCTTTATCATACAATATATAAAATTAATAGTTTAGCTGCATGAGATTCTATTTCTATTTCCAGATCGTGTCTGCATTAAAATAAAGCAAGTTAGCCAGGATTTGACAGTTATTTTGATAACATCATATAAATACAAAATGATATAGAGAATCTCATCCGACGTAGTGCCACTGGACACACTACGCATACGCCAAGTTTGTGGATTCGATTGGCTGGATTGGATCCATAAACTGCCACAGTGCTGCCACCAGCTGCCACATGTATAAGGTTATCACGGGTTTGGCGTTAGTGATGCCGAATATTACCGGTTAACGGCCGCGGTAATACCGACCGCGCACTTTACGCTACAATAGCGCCATCTGTCGACGGTCCTAATAACTACTGGCCACGCATGCGCAGTTTGATCCCGGGCACCACATCGATAGACAAAATATATATCTCCGTCTCACATTGTTGGAACCGAGACTACACATTGGCGCTATAGGACAAGCACCGTATAATCCTTAATACGTATATGGATAATATTGACTATGTATTGTCAAAAAAAACAGCCTTTGACACTACCTACTGTCAGAATGAAAATAATTGTGAAATCCTCGGTAACTAAGTTTTAATGCAGACATGATCTCGATCAAAAAGAATTTGCTCATACAGCTAAACTATTAATTTTACCAAAAAAATGTAAATTATACAATTTCCTCTACTTTAATTTATTATTTAACTATTTTGACAAAATTACAGAAATAGCAGCTCATTTGCAAAATCCTTGAAAAATGCTCAGAGGAAACATCCAGTACCTTCGGACCCTTTTGAACCAAAAGCTTTTCAGCTTTAAGTTTGGTCATAAAACTTCTAAATGTGAACTTTCGTTCCGAACTAATTAGCCAGGATTTGACAGATATTTTAATACAATAAAAAGTGGCGTATGATAAAGTATAAAAGCATTGGAATGGTTTGTTAAAATTATAGAGCATTTTAAACAGAGTAGGAATATATTCTTGGATCAAATACCAAGAATCCAAGTGTGCACACCATTAAACAAGAACATACCTGATAAGTAACTTTTCAGTCCTGATTCGAATTCAGCCCAAGGAAATCTATTGAAAACGACTATATGATCACTTTCAATTCATAAAATCTTTACTCCCCAGTGTTGGTAGTACATATTGGCAAGTTATCAATTGCATTTACTGGAAAAAGGTACATTGATATTTAAAATATCTATTACTACTGCCTCATCAGCGCCTAGAATGATCTGATAAAATCAATTTAACAATTGGTTTGACTCACACCATTGCACATTGCATTATTATACTAAATTAAGTATTTTCTGATTATTTTAATATAATTTTTTATTTAATCCGATAAGAATACTTATGCAAACCCATACTGATCCAAAAAAAAAAACATATCACATACAGATAAAGGTCGAGTAGTGTCCGATGTTGACTGGAAACGGAGGCGATTATTATTGCCATTATTATTATTATGATTATTGGTATGGGACGAAAACGTCAACCGGACTGCAAAGAGAGAACTGGCATCTCGTGGAATTCGTCCGAAGTCACGTTCACCTAACAACATGATCATTGGTTATGACTGCTTAGTAAATTTACGATCGTACGAGTTCTATTTGTTTCGCCGGTGCGCCGGCCGTGCTGCGTATGGAGGCGCTGGCTCGCCCTATCCTCGTCATGACACCGAGACAAAACCGCGCTGTCCGACGCCTTGGCCGAGCGTTTGTTTTATTAGACGAAACTCGATTGTTTTCGTTCCACAGAAAATTTATTGACGAAACGTGGCAGGCCACTATATCCTCGTCGTCACTCATTCTCTACTTCGACGCGATTACTGTCAAGATTCAGTCGTGTTTACTTTGCGCATTTTATTCGATTTATTTGTTTATTTTCTTAAAGTCGTCTTACACATGATATTTGATCGCTTATTAATCGCTATAACAAGTAAAGTTTTAAAGAATTTTGCATTCAAATTTGTGTGCCCACCAGAAGAAATCTGGGCTGTGGTGTATATTTTGGCTGAAGATGCAAGATTCAAGCACTTGAAAAGACGCAGAACAAAAGCTAGGGCAATATACCGTTTCCAAGAAACTAACAATAACAAAAGACGAAGGACTACCACGTGTCATCCCCGCTGCGGGGGATCGTTTCTTCATGTTGCGTGCAAAATAGTGCTGGTGACCAGTCCGTTCCGTGGTAACCACATGGTATTTTGAGTAGTGGGAAATTAGAGGTTATTTAGTTGTCATGCTGAAAAATTAGAGCTCGTTATGTTATCAACGCACCTGCATTATGTGAGGTGGTGCAATATTAAAAGTATCTTGATACAGAAATGGGATTGTTTGATAGTTATCGGCTACTGGGGTGTTGGTTCTAAAGGGGTATTTTCAAATTATTCAAAAATTTAGATTTTTAGGGCACTTTTTTTATCCGTTATGAGAGTTCTCACAATTCGAATTAACTGATATTCCGCTCTATTCTATTTCTCTAGTGGTAATGCAGTTTGTATAGCTGCACCACATTACTTGCTAAGGTGAGTAGCTATCTTTCTACCTTACTATACATTATTTGACCACAGCACATATAGGCAAACAAAACTCTCGATTATGTTTCGAGGCACATTACTCTGGTCATATATGAATATCATAAATGTATAAAATAAGGCAGATATCAAAATCCCTCCATGGATAGATATGTATTAACATGGATAACAGGGTAAAACACACAACTACAGTACTGGCTTTTTCCATCCAATATAATTATTTTATGAAATTCTTCAGTAGATCACTTCAAAGCTTTTCGATTACAGCCGTTTGAAATACAAAAAAAAACTGTATTTTAAACAGCTATAAGTTCTTTAGAAATTGAAAGCCCCAATAAGTTAACATAATGCTTTTTGCACAATGACATATATTAGTAAAAAGAATTCTCTAACAGTTTCATATGAATTTGTATTTGATTCGTGGCTTGTTTATGTATTTAATTATATTATTTTGATTGATCTACTCCAATTTATTTACTTATATTATTGCTATGAGTACTAGTTTTCGTTTTCGCGTTTAGGTCCATATGAAAGGCCTTACTCAGAATGACATTAACTTATTAACTATAATAAATGGCGCACCTGTATATTGTTTTCATCCTGAGGAATCAGCCACAGTTGTGACATTGATATAACAACGATTTATATTATACAAAATATTATATATTCAACAATTTAAGGAAGCTATGCTTTTTTAATCGCTGTTTTGTAATAAAATTGTTTAAATAAAAATTTTCGTGGGTAAAACACTGCTTCAATTGTAGGCATTTCTTGATTCACTAACATAATTGGTTTCGATGTTATAGAAATAAACTTTTTTTCGAATATAATGTTATCTTTTTTCCAGAAATTGTACAACCTTCTTCGTGAAGTAAAACCGAAAATCCTATAATATGATAGTAACACCGAAAAAATGTTACTATCAAAAATGTTACTATAAATAAAACTAGATATGAATATACGGACATCCCGTGTCTTTCCGGACTTACCGTAATGATTAATGTATATATAGTAAATAGTGATATACAGGCGGGTATTTTAAATAAATTAAAAATTACAACCACAACCTGGATTTGAACCAGGGGCCTTGGCCTCAATAGTTCAGTTGGTAGAGTATTGTGCTAGCGACACAAAGGTCCCTGGTTCAAATCCAGGTTGTGGCTGTAATCTTTAATTTATTTAAAATTTACATCCCGCCTGTATATCACCATTTACTATATATACGTTACTATAAATGTTGTGAATTAAAAGTGATGAGGCGTGTTTCCCTATAACGTTTTTGATTTCTGTGGACGCCCTGGCATACCACTGAGATAAATGTGAGTGCTTTAGGCCCATCTTACAAAACAGTTTATTCCATTAGTTATACCATGGTTAACTAAATGGTATAAACTCCAGAATAAGTTGTTATTACCATGGAAACGCCAATATTATAACCAATGACAGACGGCGCAGGATTAGAATAACTATTCTCCTGGTTATACCAACACAAGACACAAGACCAACAAAGGACCGGCCCTTAAAAGCATCTGTTCACAAAATTTCATGGTTTCAGATAAAAGTACAAGATCTGGAGCTTACTTTGAGACCTTTTCCAAGTTTCCAGGCCATTGGATTCAGCAAATTCGCGAAAATTGCAAATTATGTGGAATTTGTATTAGCACCAAAATAATCTATCAAAAACAGCTACTGAATTTCCAATCACAAAATCCACAGTCCTCAGAATTATGAATATTTACTGTTCAACTGCTTTTTCTCGAAAATGGTTCAAATCTGGTACCAATTTTCAGAGATAAAATATACGGCTCCAGGTTCAAATAAACAGCCTGATTTATTCGCAACAATTTATTTTTGATACACGTAAAAGAGCAAGTGATAATGTTGATATGTTTCTTTACAATATGGCGCAATAATAATTAAAATCTGTAAGAGATTTCAAAAATTATTGAATATTTAGCAAAGTATTACCTGTCTTATTCAAACCACAAATTGTAAATAACAACTTAAAATTAACGCGGACTATTCGTTCAACAATCCCTATTCAATGCTATTTTAACTGAAGGACTTTCATACAGTTTGTTGTATGATTCCCAAGTCATTCTGATTAGTTTTATTAATAATGAAATTCATCAATAATTCACCAACCGTTGAATTGTCAACGGTTTATAATTGTATAAAAGAAAAAAAAGTAAAGTAAAAAAGTATATTACCATTGTTGACAGAGATAGAACAAATATGACCATCTGCTTGCAAGGGTTCGTGAAGAAATTTGTTGCAAAACAAAGCCGTTAGCGCAACTTTCCGATGGTATACAAATAAGTGAGGTTATGTTGTATGATTTTATATTTATTTGCATGTAAACTGAATAGTCCCGAACGTCGATAGTGGCCTTCATAATCCTCCTTAACGATTTCCAAAGCCTCCCAAACGATTGGCATAAAAATGATAAAATTTAAAAGTGGGAAACTGTCGTTTCAAAGAGCTGCGTAGTCTGCGTACAGTAACCAAGAGCGCAAAGAAAAATAATGAGTCATACTTCGGCTGCATAGAATTGACAATAGATTATCAACACAAATCTTCAAAATATCTCGTCAGCAAAAACTATGAAAAAAAAAGACTATAACAACCAACTTACCGAAACGATCAGATAGCAATTCGCGAAGCAAAAACACAATCGACCGCTATGCAGCATCACGAATAATTCAATAGAATTCAATACAATCAACAGTCTTCTCGGTACCGGCCATGTGTGAGCAGCTGGAGAAAGAAGATAGTCAAGTCAAACAGAATTCGCGAAAGAGTGCATGCAGACGCCCAAATCACTTCCTGCTCTCTTCCTGTCTTCCCTCAAAATACAAACAGCAGATAACATCAGTGCAGACGGCTTCGGCATACACATCCATCAAGGAAGGAATTTTTTGCACAACAAACAATGGCCATACAACCAGGGCAAGAGACAGTCTAGCGCCAGTGATAACGGATTTATCAATGAATCGCGACTACGCTGTGGAATTTGCAAGAAAAATATACTTAGAAGATTTGAAGAGTGGGTTCTATTTTAAGAGTTAGAAGGTACGGTCTTTAGCAAAATTGTTATAGTCTGAAGTCATTTGTAACCTCAACTATTATTGTTATACAACTCCTTGAAAATATTGTTTGGTTAGGTCGACAAAGGATTATGTTTTTGCTATCAAATTGAAAAATGTCTGATATAATATATAAATTTGCAAGAAACATTAACGCTATATCTAATACTATTAACATATATATCTAGTCTAAATAAAAACCAAGAGAACAGTAGTTGCTTTATTTGTTTTATAAAAGTAAACTAATTTATATTCCTTATTTTGACATTTTTGCAGTCGTCCTTTCTCACATTAATTTCAATTTAACAGAGACTTTTTACTAGTGGACCCTACAGAGAAAGAATCGTTAATAATAATAATAATAATAATAATAATAATAATAATTTTAACCATAAAATGACCTCAAAATAATTAAAATTTAACGCTAGAACATCTGGTGACATTTATTGTGATTTTCCTAGAGTGACTTCTGGATTTTGTCCTCCTAGTTTTAAAATAGACTATATCAGTTAAATATGAATAACATTTTGCCACTGATTATATCGCGCTATGCACTCCCGCCATATATATATATATATATATATATATATATATATATATATATATATATATCGTTGAGCTGGGTTCGTCGAACGATCGGTACGGATAAACAAAGCCGCAGGGTCTCTAAAACACCCCAATTATTAACAATTTGCAAACCACTCGTGCAATGGGGCGGTTATTCGAGAGCACTTGCGTAAGCTGCCGGGCAGGCTGTCAAATGAACGGCGATGGACGGTTGGTTAGGAAGTGAAGTACAGATGTTTGAATTAGTCGTTTATAAAGAGAGTAATTTGATTGTTGGTGATTTTTTTGTTCATTTTTGTTCATTCCCGAACTTCAAGCAATCCCAGTTGGGGTAAGAGACTTTTTTTGACGTTTTATAATATTGTAGCTTTTATAAGATAAATTCAAATTTCCTTTGAGAAACAGCAAAAAATGGATATAGTGTAGAACCAAAGTGACGTCAAAGTTTGAGTCATATCATATAGTAAGTAATGAATTTGGTCAGGTAAGTACTCTGTTGTAAAACGTCACGTATTCTCGAGGAATTTGTAAAAGATTGAGAAATTGTAAACAACAAAAAACAAAGCAAACAAAAACCATGAACATGGGAAGACTATGTGAAGTTTTATAGAAGATACACAGTTCTAATTAAAATGCTGCTAATCTAATAAACAGCAAACTCCAGTCTATAGAGAAATACTTTACAGATTGCTAAAGAACGCTGAAGAACAACGAAAGGTAGACTAAGGATTTTCAAAAACCTATAGGTATAAACTAAGCAACTCTCTATACCCTTAGCAAATTTAATTTGTTTTTATCAGAATTGAAAAATCTGATGTGGCCAGGCACATTACTTTATCATGTAATATATAAAATTAATAGTTTAGCTGCATGAGATTCTATTTGATCGAGATCGATCGTGTTTGCATTAAAATAACACAAGTTAGTAATGACTTGACTGATATATTGACAGTATTGACAGTAGGTATTGTCAAAAAATTATCGTTTGACAAATCTTGGCGAACTATGTGGTTTTAATGCAGACACGATCTCGATCAAATAGAATTTGCTCATACAGCTAAACTATTAATTTTACCAAAAAATGTCATACACACAAATTATACAAAATTTGCTCTACTTTAATTTATTATTTAACTATTTTGACGTAATTACAGAAATGGCAGCTCATTTGCAAAATCTTTGAAAAATGCTTAGAGGAAACATCTAGTAGTCCCGTTGAGCTCTTTTGAACCAAAAGCTTTCCAGCTCTAAGTTTGGTCATAAAACTTCTAAATATGCACTTTCGTCCCGACACGATTAGTAGTTTCTCCGGAATCGTCGCCACAAAAATCGGGTACACACATACATACACACACAGACACAGATTTTTTTTGTACCTTGGTCATAAATGATCAGGGGACCCAAAAAAATAGGTCTTTTTGGGATAAATCTTTTTTTCAGCCTGATGACAATAGTTTATCATACTGCGTATGATAAAGTAAACAGAAAAGGAATTCTTATAAAAAAGTATTGCGTAGACACAAAGTAAGATATTACCATAAAATATTAGAAATATATTCAGCATTACAGTCTAAGCATTTAAGTTTGTAAATGCCGCTTTTCGCCAAATAGTCAATGCTATCTTTATTATTGATTAGTAAATCCGCTATTATATTCTTTGTGTTGGTTGAAATGTTAAATCTGTGTAGAATGTTTTTCATTTGCTTACGCATTGGACACATATTTCTGTATGGCTGTTATATGTGGGTCAATTTTTTGTAATGTCTGTTATGTTTCATTGAATTGTATGTGCTGTTTATATATCCTTTCTTGTTTCCGTTCTTCTGACCTATTGGTATGATAGTGTTGTATGTTGTTGTATGTGTATGTTGTATGTTTGTGATTGTCATCTGTTAAAGGTATTGATGGAAGTCTATAAAATAAAAAGTGCAATGCTGAACATTTAACATTGTAGGTGCTGAGATATAATTCAAATAAAGGTATTTGTACTCGAGGGTTTTCGTAAATATATTATTCTGTAATTGATCTGAACTTCTATTTATTGATTTATTTATTCATTAAGTCCAAAAAATTAATTGTAAATTTTATTTATTAATTAATTTGTTTGAGATAATTATCAATCTATATTGAGTAAGCATCTCAAACACATACCGTGGATTACCTTATTTAGTCATAAGGTGTCTTGTGAAACTATGCTGAAACTTTTTACACGAAATGGTAAACAAGTTGCTAGCAAAAACAAAATTAAACAAATTTTTCTATATTAAACTCTTTCAAATTTAATTCACCTAACATGGTAAATAAAACAAAAAACAGGAGAGTCTATGACTTGGGTCACACTACAAGGTGTTTGATTACCTAAAGCAATACCTCCAAAGAATTGGGGATATCTGAAATACTGGAAGTTAGACAATTTATAATGTAGTATAAAAGTAGGTACCTACCAAAAACAGAACGAAAGAAAAACTGGAATGTTGAGCTACAATTACAAATATAGAAGATATCTGCGATATCTGGAATGGATACTGCAAAAAAGTGTGCACAGGGGTAGTGGATACCAGTATATGAGCTAATGCAATGGGATATTGTAATAGTATTAAAATGTTCTATTATATCTGAAGCCTAACCCTTACCCAAAGTGTCAGTTGTCAAAATTAAACATAAACATAGAATCTATACCCAGAAGGCAGAAATCCGTTGTGAAAGTTATGATAATAGGTGTTCAGTATGAATGCGTCGTATCAATGACAAATTGTTATTGTTTTTGAAATTCATCCGTTATAGTTTTAGATATCATCAATGCAAGTTACATAACTATCTTATGTTACAGTAGTGGTTTTGAACTTGGTCCTATGGAAGTCATGTTCCAAGAGCACTCACTTTCTTACGTAACTTATTTTTACTTTAAAAACATCCATTATTTTTTGTCACTATATAACTTTTTCAAATTAAAGACAAACATCAACAAAACTAAAAATAACTAAGAAGGTCTTTATAAATACAATCTTGATTATGGTATAAAAATAAATTATCAAGAAAAAAACATAAACTTCGCGAATGATTCACGAAAGAGTTACATCACAATCCGCAACAAGTTTAGACAAGCTAACTATCAATAATTCGACTTACATATGGAATTCCCAACACAACGAAAACACACCAAAGACCCGAGAGCATAATTGAAACTAATGTGAACGGTTTAAACCATCACCGAGCAACTTGATCGCGGGTATCGCGACACTAAACGCTCCGGGGCAGCTGTCAATTGCATCAAGAGCGTCCCAGCAGAGCCGGCGTCCGCAGAAGACACCACATGACAAGAGGCTGGCTGATAAGAGGCGTTCCCACAGTTTCCTATCAAGAGTGGCCTGGCTTCGCAGAGCGTCTTTGTCTCTCATAGCCGCCTTTGTAATCTCAACGCTCAATTATCGCGTAAACATAACAAAAATATCTCGCTTAGCGCGAGTGGGCCGCATTTACTCTTGCCGGCCGCGATGAAGAGGCTCTGTTTTCTTCCAGATGATATCTGGGCAATTGTTTTTGTAGCCGGGTCGACGAGGAGAGGGCTAGGGAGTGAAGCGAGGACGCCAACGCTGCACGAGATGAATCGGATTGAGCGATGGTCCGCGTTGACATGGGAACACGGATAAGGGACAGGGGAGGATTTTGGGGATGGAGAGCGGTCACGATGTTACAAGATTTTACACTTACGCCTGTTTCTATTAGGGGTAAGTCTTGCTGCATTATGTGTTATTCATTGCAAAATGAAGAGGTCGGAAAAATATAATTTTACAGAGGAGGAAAAAATTATTGTGTGTCACATCATAACATTTCCCAGATTTCCAATTACTTGATTAGTTAAAATTACAATAATTAACGCTAAATGATTACAGTGGCCGATAACAAAAATAATAACAAAAAACGAGAGACAAGCGCGATTTTTTCTTAAAAACTTAATACTACTTAATAATTCACGATTTCTGCGTTCAGATTCAGATTCTGTGGAGAAGGATGCCAGATTCGGTTGTCACTTGTTAGATTTTTTCTACAAAGATTAAAAATAGGCGTTGAATAAAAAACGTAGATCACCAAAACATCAGGTTGTTTTTTCCGGTTTAATAAGATATTAATGATTTTCCAAAAGAAAACTTTGAAAAAAGTTTGAAAACCAGTGGAATATGACGTTTGCAACAAAAACAATAACATCGGCAAGAGAAATCTAACTGTCTGCTTGAATTATCATATTATCATATTAGGTGGTCGTTTCGTCAGTTTCAATTACGATGGTTAGCTGTAAATTTTAGACGTGTGTTACTTATTCTTTTGTTTGTTTTTGCTAAGATTGAATCGGAGCTGAAATCACTACTTTTAGTATGTCACACCACTTCAAACAACTCTCATTTTTATTTTTACATGCAGCTAAACTATTAATTTTATATTTTGTATGATAAAGTCATGTGCCTGGCCACATCAGATTTTTTATTTTATGCCATGTTTAAATAAAGAGCACCTCCAACATCAGCCTGAAGCCAGTCGGAATACATGGTATTGTTTCATTTTTTAGATATTTTTTATTTAAAGGTGTATTTTTTACGTGAAAAGCGAACTGCAAAGACCTGACCGTCAGACAAGTGAAAGCAAACTGTCATAATTTTAGTTCAATAAAAAACGGTGTTGATTTTAGTTCAAAATCACTCCAAAAGCAAAATTTTATGTTTTTGTTTCAAAAACGTATTTGCAAAACATCTACAGCTCAATAATACAATATGGATATGCGTTTTTGAGCAAAACAACAAAAAACGATGGTTAAAAATTTCACCCTGTATACTAAAAAAATCACCGTGTATACGATGCTATAAAATCTCTACTTTAACTTTTGATCAAAAGAATACGCAAATGTCATTACTAGAAAACTAATTTCATTACACCTTTCATTTCATATTAAATTGACCCGATATTATCAGAAAAGTTGCATAGGCATACATAAAGCAACATTACATTGGATTAAAACGTTCAGTTATTGCAAATATGGTATATATTCAATCTTCATAATATAAGCAATTAGTTTATCAAAGAAATGCATGAATATACTTTGGAAATATGAACAATTGAAAATTTGTACAGTTTTTTTTTTTCCACGGTGTATAATAGTAATATGGATAGGCAGATAATTGACACAAGTTTTAGTGTCAAGTTCACCTATCTATAACATGCCAAGGATTTAATTTGATACCTGCTGTCTTCCTATTATCGTAGATATAAGTTGCATTAAGTTAAATGAAAACAACCTGACAACGTAGCTCTTTAAAAGTGTCAAATTTCTTTCATTTTTTAAAACATTTCAGAACGTACATCTGATGCGATAGAGAATACTAGAACAATTTTCACAAATACCAGTACAAGAGATACAGTGCAAATAAACACTAAAAACTCATTCATCGAGTAAAAACAGTTTTCAGCTGTAGGCTTTTTAGATTTTTAGCAAATGATTGTAAATTTTGATGCCATAAAAGAAAGAACTATTTGCAGTTACTGTCAGTCGATGACTCCTGTGATGAACTGTCGGGTGCCTTATAGTGTGTGCAAATTATTGTTATTTTTAACAAAGAGTGTTTTATTTATATGAAGAAAAGTAGACATATGTTAGATGTACATGCCAGTTAGCTTTACAATTTTAAATTTGATTAAATAAGGACTGACATGTGGTTGTTGCCTTTACGATACCTAAAGTTCGTATGACTCTTTTCTGTGCCGAAAATATTTCATTTTTAGGGGGACTATTAGCCCAAGGATTATGGCGTAAGTTAGGCACGACTGGCGACTTAGTAACTTCAAAATTTAACAATAAACCATTGGAAGAAAACAACTTACACAATAATTGTTCTAGTAATTTAGGGATCTAGTACACTCAGGGATGTTAAATTACGGTAATTAGTTCTTTTCGTAAATTACCGTTTAAATTAAAATTATTAATTTCAAATATTAAATTACCACGTAATTAAAAATTAAAAATCGTAAAATACATTGGCTTAAATTACCGAGTAATTAAAAATTTAAAATGGTAAATTACTTTGGTTTAAATTACCGGGAATTCAAAATTCAAATGGTAAATTAAACCGGCGTTAATACCGATCACTGTAGGTTATGACTTATGAATGCCCTTATGTTAATAAAAATGGTTGGTAAATAAAAGTCATTGTTTTGTAGATAAGTAACTAGCAATCTGACTAAGGATGTTCAATTTCCGTAATTATTTTTTTTTCAGTAAATTACCGCTGAAATGAAAATTACTACATTCAAGTTTAATTTACCACTTAATTAAATTTGCAATTGGTATATTATATTTTCTTAAATTACCGGGTATTTCAAAATGATAATTTACTGACGACAGTAATAGCGTTTTCGGTTTAAACAATTTTATGCACGCACTCGGTGCGAACTGCTCCAACAAATGTATATAAAGTCAAACATAAGCCGAACATACAAACCAGCACCAGCATGGTTCTAGCGCAGCCGAGTGCAGTAAATCAAAAACGCTATCAATTAAGTAAAACAAAATTGGGTACTACCTTAAAAGTCATTATATTGTAAATAACCACCAATCGCTGATGCTTTTCCTGATTTAATAGTAGTAATTCATTATTATTAAATATTATTATTATTATTATTAAAGTAAAAAGCAGGAACTATAATAAAAATACTTTGTATATCAGCAATTTATAAAAGGATAGTCTAACAGCATAATTATAGTACAAAATACTGTAATTTATTACCGAGTCAAACAATGATCACTTTTTATCCGGATCACCGGAACATTTCTTTAAATTTATTAATTTGATAGTAGGTAGATGGCTTCTGATTTAAAATGTGCAGTATTAGCTCCGCTGAAATAAGTAATTAAAAAATCGGAAATTACCAATAATTACGGTAATTTACCGGGTAAATTACGCTTTTACCTCCCAGGCAAAGCACAAACAGTGCACTTGTCAACTGCTTAGGAGGGGTGGGGTGCATTCACGCAAGTACTGATGGAAGGTTATTGAAATTATTTTTTAAATTAAAATTATCGGTAAATTATTTATCGGTAAATTACCAACGCTAATTTAAATTGACAGTCAATTACCATCGATATTTTAAACCGTAAATTGCAGTAATTAAAAATCGGTAAATTACCATTAATTACGGTAATTAATTTGGTAATTTACGCGGTAAATTACGCTTGTACATCCCTGAGTATAGCATTACAATAAACACTAAAAGTGCTAAATTTAGAAAGAAAAAACAATTATAACTTTTTGACAAATAGAGCGTTCTAATGTAGTCATGCTTATGCATTGGGATGTGCTGAATTCAACGGTGAGGTTGGTTTTCCCGTAGCGTGTTCGGTTTGGCTAGAAAGTGGGAAACTATGATTTCAGCGGTTTATCGCGTTTTTCTCGCGAACCGCGCACCTTAGAGCAACGCGGCTTTCAGAAATGAATTCCTCGGCCAATCTCCCATCCGATACCGTTTGAATCTTCAACATCGGTCGATTAGATCGGACACAGTTTGCGTTCAAAGTTTCTTATATAGTAAAATGGTTGTTTTAGCATCATTTTTGATAATTGGGAACGCAATAACTGCCGAACCGTTCCAAATAAGTAAAATCTAATTATACCGGCGTAATCAGCGTCAAAAATTGTATCAAGAACCACAACCTTAATTTGATTGAAGGTGGTTGGGTTTTTGCCGACTGGCTAAAATTTTGTAAGAAATCACATATTTTAAACAATAATTTTGAAGTTGCACACCTATCTCAAAAACAAGGACCCGGATCAACATGAAACCTTTGCTATCTTACTAAAATGGGTGCGCTGATTACAAATTTACATAGGAAAAGTCTCTATCTCTACTGGTTACCGAGTTGTGCTGAAATTACGGTTTTTCAAATAATACAAAAATAAGCGAAATGGACCATTTAACATGAAAATGGTAAATCTTAGGCATATAAAAGTATACATATTTTTGATAGACTCAACGAGAGCTATCATTTGGGAGTGGGTAAACCTTTCTATCACCAACTGTTGCAATGTTCAATTTTTTTCTATCTAAAAGTGCTAAATTTAGAACGAAAAAACAATTATCACTTTTTGAGAGATAGAGCGTTCTAATGTAGTCATGCTTATGCATTGGGCTGTGCTGAATTCAACGGTGAGGTCGGTTTTCCCGTAGCGTGTACGGTTTGGCCAGAAAGTGGGAAACTATGATTTCAGCGGTTTATCGCGTTTTTCTCGCGAACCGCGCACCTTAGAGCAACGCGGCTTTCAGAAATGAATTCCTCGGCCAATTTCCCATCCGATACCGTTTGAGTCGTCAACATCGGTCGATTAGATCGGACACAGTTTGCGTTCAAAGTTTCTTATATAGTAAAATGGTTGTTTTAGCATCATTTTTGATAATTGGGAACGCAATAACTGCCGAACCGTTCCAAATAAGTAAAATCTAATTATACCGGCGTAATCAGCGTCAAAAATTGTATCAAGAACCACAACCTTAATTTGATTGAAGGTAGTTGGGTTTTTGCCGACTGGCTAAAATTTTGTAAGAAATCGCATATTTTAAACAATAATTTTGAAGTTGCACACCTATCTCAAAAACAAGGACCCGGATCAACATGAAACCTTTGCTATCTTACTAAAATGGGTGCGCTGATTACAAATTTACATAGGAAAAGTCTCTATCTCTACTGGTTACCGAGTTGTGCTGAAATTACGGTTTTTCAAATAATACAAAAATAAGCGAAATGGACCATTTAACATGAAAATGGTAAATCTTAGGCATATAAAAGTATACATATTTTTGATAGACTCAACGAGAGCTATCATTTGGGAGTGGGTAAACCTTTCTATCACCAACTGTTGCAATGTTCAATTTTTTTTCTATCTAAAAGTGCTAAATTTAGAACGAAAAAACAATTATCACTTTTTGATAGATAGAGCGTTCTAATGTAGTCATGCTTATGCATTGGGCTGTGCTGAATTCAACGGTGAGGTCGGTTTTCCCGTAGCGTGTACGGTTTGGCCAGAAAGTGGGAAACTATGATTTCAGCGGTTTATCGCGTTTTTCTCGCGAACCGCGCACCTTAGAGCAACGCGGCTTTCAGAAATGAATTCCTCGGCCAATTTCCCATCCGATACCGTTTGAGTCTTCAACATCGGTCGATTAGATCGGACACAGTTTGCGTTCAAAGTTTCTTATATAGTAAAATGGTTGTTTTAGCATCATTTTTGATAATTGGGAACGCAATAACTGCCGAACCGTTCCAAATAAGTAAAATCTAATTATACCGGCGTAATCAGCGTCAAAAATTGTATCAAGAACCACAACCTTAATTTGATTGAAGGTGGTTGGGTTTTTGCCGACTGGCTAAAATTTTGTAAGAAATCACATATTTTAAACAATAATTTTGAAGTTGCACACCTATCTCAAAAACAAGGACCCGGATCAACATGAAACCTTTGCTATCTTACTAAAATGGGTGCGCTGATTACAAATTTACATAGGAAAAGTCTCTATCTCTACTGGTTACCGAGTTGTGCTGAAATTACGGTTTTTCAAATAATACAAAAATAAGCGAAATGGACCATTTAACATGAAAATGGTAAATCTTAGGCATATAAAAGTATACATATTTTTGATAGACTCAACGAGAGCTATCATTTGGGAGTAGGTAAACCTTTCTATCACCAACTGTTGCAATGTTCAATTTTTTTCTATCTAAAAGTGCTAAATTTAGAACGAAAAAACAATTATCACTTTTTGAGAGATAGAGCGTTCTAATGTAGTCATGCTTATGCATTGGGCTGTGCTGAATTCAACGGTGAGGTCGGTTTTCCCGTAGCGTGTACGGTTTGGCCAGAAAGTGGGAAACTATGATTTCAGCGGTTTATCGCGTTTTTCTCGCGAACCGCGCACCTTAGAGCAACGCGGCTTTCAGAAATGAATTCCTCGGCCAATTTCCCATCCGATACCGTTTGAATCTTCAACATCGGTCGATTAGATCGGACACAGTTTGCGTTCAAAGTTTCTTATATAGTAAAATGGTTGTTTTAGCATCATTTTTGATAATTGGGAACGCAATAACTGCCGAACCGTTCCAAATAAGTAAAATCTAATTATACCGGCGTAATCAGCGTCAAAAATTGTATCAAGAACCACAACCTTAATTTGATTGAAGGTGGTTGGGTTTTTGCCGACTGGCTAAAATTTTGTAAGAAATCACATATTTTAAACAATAATTTTGAAGTTGCACACCTATCTCAAAAACAAGGACCCGGATCAACATGAAACCTTTGCTATCTTACTAAAATGGGTGCGCTGATTACAAATTTACATAGGAAAAGTCTCTATCTCTACTGGTTACCGAGTTGTGCTGAAATTACGGTTTTTCAAATAATACAAAAATAAGCGAAATGGACCATTTAACATGAAAATGGTAAATCTTAGGCATATAAAAGTATACATATTTTTGATAGACTCAACGAGAGCTATCATTTGGGAGTGGGTAAACCTTTCTATCACCAACTGTTGCAATGTTCAATTTTTTTCTATCTAAAAGTGCTAAATTTAGAACGAAAAAACAATTATCACTTTTTGAGAGATAGAGCGTTCTAATGTAGTCATGCTTATGCATTGGGCTGTGCTGAATTCAACGGTGAGGTCGGTTTTCCCGTAGCGTGTACGGTTTGGCCAGAAAGTGGGAAACTATGATTTCAGCGGTTTATCGCGCTTTTCTCGCGAACCGCGCACCTTAGAGCAACGCGGCTTTCAGAAATGAATTCCTCGGCCAATTTCCCATCCGATACCGTTTGAATCTTCAACATCGGTCGATTAGATCGGACACAGTTTGCGTTCAAAGTTTCTTATATAGTAAAATGGTTGTTTTAGCATCATTTTTGATAATTGGGAACGCAATAACTGCCGAACCGTTCCAAATAAGTAAAATCTAATTATACCGGCGTAATCAGCGTCAAAAATTGTATCAAGAACCACAACCTTAATTTGATTGAAGGTGGTTGGGTTTTTGCCGACTGGCTAAAATTTTGTAAGAAATCACATATTTTAAACAATAATTTTGAAGTTGCACACCTATCTCAAAAACAAGGACCCGGATCAACATGAAACCTTTGCTATCTTACTAAAATGGGTGCGCTGATTACAAATTTACATAGGAAAAGTCTCTATCTCTACTGGTTACCGAGTTGTGCTGAAATTACGGTTTTTCAAATAATACAAAAATAAGCGAAATGGACCATTTAACATGAAAATGGTAAATCTTAGGCATATAAAAGTATACATATTTTTGATAGACTCAACGAGAGCTATCATTTGGGAGTGGGTAAACCTTTCTATCACCAACTGTTGCAATGTTCAATTTTTTTCTATCTAAAAGTGCTAAATTTAGAACGAAAAAACAATTATCACTTTTTGAGAGATAGAGCGTTCTAATGTAGTCATGCTTATGCATTGGGCTGTGCTGAATTCAACGGTGAGGTCGGTTTTCCCGTAGCGTGTACGGTTTGGCCAGAAAGTGGGAAACTATGATTTCAGCGGTTTATCGCGCTTTTCTCGCGAACCGCGCACCTTAGAGCAACGCGGCTTTCAGAAATGAATTCCTCGGCCAATTTCCCATCCGATACCGTTTGAGTCTTCAACATCGGTCGATTAGATCGGACACAGTTTGCGTTCAAAGTTTCTTATATAGTAAAATGGTTGTTTTAGCATCATTTTTGATAATTGGGAACGCAATAACTGCCGAACCGTTCCAAATAAGTAAAATCTAATTATACCGGCGTAATCAGCGTCAAAAATTGTATCAAGAACCACAACCTTAATTTGATTGAAGGTGGTTGGGTTTTTGCCGACTGGCTAAAATTTTGTAAGAAATCACATATTTTAAACAATAATTTTGAAGTTGCACACCTATCTCAAAAACAAGGACCCGGATCAACATGAAACCTTTGCTATCTTACTAAAATGGGTGCGCTGATTACAAATTTACATAGGAAAAGTCTCTATCTCTACTGGTTACCGAGTTGTGCTGAAATTACGGTTTTTCAAATAATACAAAAATAAGCGAAATGGACCATTTAACATGAAAATGGTAACTCTTAGGCATATAAAAGTATACATATTTTTGATAGACTCAACGAGAGCTATCATTTGGGAGTGGGTAAACCTTTCTATCACCATCTGTTGCAATGTTCAATTTTTTTCTATCTAAAAGTGCTAAATTTAGAACGAAAAAACAATTATCACTTTTTGAGAGATAGAGCGTTCTAATGTAGTCATGCTTATGCATTGGGCTGTGCTGAATTCAACGGTGAGGTCGGTTTTCCCGTAGCGTGTACGGTTTGGCCAGAAAGTGGGAAACTATGATTTCAGCGGTTTATCGCGCTTTTCTCGCGAACCGCGCACCTTAGAGCAACGCGGCTTTCAGAAATGAATTCCTCGGCCAATTTCCCATCCGATACCGTTTGAATCTTCAACATCGGTCGATTAGATCGGACACAGTTTGCGTTCAAAGTTTCTTATATAGTAAAATGGTTGTTTTAGCATCATTTTTGATAATTGGGAACGCAATAACTGCCGAACCGTTCCAAATAAGTAAAATCTAATTATACCGGCGTAATCAGCGTCAAAAATTGTATCAAGAACCACAACCTTAATTTGATTGAAGGTGGTTGGGTTTTTGCCGACTGGCTAAAATTTTGTAAGAAATCACATATTTTAAACAATAATTTTGAAGTTGCACACCTATCTCAAAAACAAGGACCCGGATCAACATGAAACCTTTGCTATCTTACTAAAATGGGTGCGCTGATTACAAATTTACATAGGAAAAGTCTCTATCTCTACTGGTTACCGAGTTGTGCTGAAATTACGGTTTTTCAAATAATACAAAAATAAGCGAAATGGACCATTTAACATGAAAATGGTAAATCTTAGGCATATAAAAGTATACATATTTTTGATAGACTCAACGAGAGCTATCATTTGGGAGTGGGTAAACCTTTCTATCACCAACTGTTGCAATGTTCAATTTTTTTCTATCTAAAAGTGCTAAATTTAGAACGAAAAAACAATTATCACTTTTTGAGAGATAGAGCGTTCTAATGTAGTCATGCTTATGCATTGGGCTGTGCTGAATTCAACGGTGAGGTCGGTTTTCCCGTAGCGTGTACGGTTTGGCCAGAAAGTGGGAAACTATGATTTCAGCGGTTTATCGCGCTTTTCTCGCGAACCGCGCACCTTAGAGCAACGCGGCTTTCAGAAATGAATTCCTCGGCCAATTTCCCATCCGATACCGTTTGAGTCTTCAACATCGGTCGATTAGATCGGACACAGTTTGCGTTCAAAGTTTCTTATATAGTAAAATGGTTGTTTTAGCATCATTTTTGATAATTGGGAACGCAATAACTGCCGAACCGTTCCAAATAAGTAAAATCTAATTATACCGGCGTAATCAGCGTCAAAAATTGTATCAAGAACCACAACCTTAATTTGATTGAAGGTGGTTGGGTTTTTGCCGACTGGCTAAAATTTTGTAAGAAATCACATATTTTAAACAATAATTTTGAAGTTGCACACCTATCTCAAAAACAAGGACCCGGATCAACATGAAACCTTTGCTATCTTACTAAAATGGGTGCGCTGATTACAAATTTACATAGGAAAAGTCTCTATCTCTACTGGTTACCGAGTTGTGCTGAAATTACGGTTTTTCAAATAATACAAAAATAAGCGAAATGGACCATTTAACATGAAAATGGTAAATCTTAGGCATATAAAAGTATACATATTTTTGATAGACTCAACGAGAGCTATCAATTGGGAGTAGGTAAACCTTTCTATCACCAACTGTTGCAATGTTCAATTTTTTTCTATCTAAAAGTGCTAAATTTAGAACGAAAAAACAATTATCACTTTTTGAGAGATAGAGCGTTCTAATGTAGTCATGCTTATGCATTGGGCTGTGCTGAATTCAACGGTGAGGTCGGTTTTCCCGTAGCGTGTACGGTTTGGCCAGAAAGTGGGAAACTATGATTTCAGCGGTTTATCGCGTTTTTCTCGCGAACCGCGCACCTTAGAGCAACGCGGCTTTCAGAAATGAATTCCTCGGCCAATTTCCCATCCGATACCGTTTGAATCTTCAACATCGGTCGATTAGATCGGACACAGTTTGCGTTCAAAGTTTCTTATATAGTAAAATGGTTGTTTTAGCATCATTTTTGATAATTGGGAACGCAATAACTGCCGAACCGTTCCAAATAAGTAAAATCTAATTATACCGGCGTAATCAGCGTCAAAAATTGTATCAAGAACCACAACCTTAATTTGATTGAAGGTAGTTGGGTTTTTGCCGACTGGCTAAAATTATGTAAGAAATCACATATTTTAAACAATAATTTTGAAGTTGCACACCTATCTCAAAAACAAGGACCCGGATCAACATGAAACCTTTGCTATCTTACTAAAATGGGTGCGCTGATTACAAATTTACACAGGAAAAGTCTCTATCTCTACTGGTTACCGAGTTGTGCTGAAATTACGGTTTTTCAAATAATACAAAAATAAGCGAAATGGACCATTTAACATGAAAATGGTAAATCTTAGGCATATAAAAGTATACATATTTTTGATAGACTCAACGAGAGCTATCATTTGGGAGTGGGTAAACCTTTCTATCACCATCTGTTGCAATGTTCAATTTTTTTCTATCTAAAAGTGCTAAATTTAGAACGAAAAAACAATTATCACTTTTTGAGAGATAGAGCGTTCTAATGTAGTCATGCTTATGCATTGGGCTGTGCTGAATTCAACGGTGAGGTCGGTTTTCCCGTAGCGTGTACGGTTTGGCCAGAAAGTGGGAAACTATGATTTCAGCGGTTTATCGCGCTTTTCTCGCGAACCGCGCACCTTAGAGCAACGCGGCTTTCAGAAATGAATTCCTCGGCCAATTTCCCATCCGATACCGTTTGAGTCTTCAACATCGGTCGATTAGATCGGACACAGTTTGCGTTCAAAGTTTCTTATATAGTAAAATGGTTGTTTTAGCATCATTTTTGATAATTGGGAACGCAATAACTGCCGAACCGTTCCAAATAAGTAAAATCTAATTATACCGGCGTAATCAGCGTCAAAAATTGTATCAAGAACCACAACCTTAATTTGATTGAAGGTGGTTGGGTTTTTGCCGACTGGCTAAAATTTTGTAAGAAATCACATATTTTAAACAATAATTTTGAAGTTGCACACCTATCTCAAAAACAAGGACCCGGATCAACATGAAACCTTTGCTATCTTACTAAAATGGGTGCGCTGATTACAAATTTACATAGGAAAAGTCTCTATCTCTACTGGTTACCGAGTTGTGCTGAAATTACGGTTTTTCAAATAATACAAAAATAAGCGAAATGGACCATTTAACATGAAAATGGTAAATCTTAGGCATATAAAAGTATACATATTTTTGATAGACTCAACGAGAGCTATCATTTGGGAGTAGGTAAACCTTTCTATCACCAACTGTTGCAATGTTCAATTTTTTTCTATCTAAAAGTGCTAAATTTAGAACGAAAAAACAATTATCACTTTTTGAGAGATAGAGCGTTCTAATGTAGTCATGCTTATGCATTGGGCTGTGCTGAATTCAACGGTGAGGTCGGTTTTCCCGTAGCGTGTACGGTTTGGCCAGAAAGTGGGAAACTATGATTTCAGCGGTTTATCGCGTTTTTCTCGCGAACCGCGCACCTTAGAGCAACGCGGCTTTCAGAAATGAATTCCTCGGCCAATTTCCCATCCGATACCGTTTGAATCTTCAACATCGGTCGATTAGATCGGACACAGTTTGCGTTCAAAGTTTCTTATATAGTAAAATGGTTGTTTTAGCATCATTTTTGATAATTGGGAACGCAATAACTGCCGAACCGTTCCAAATAAGTAAAATCTAATTATACCGGCGTAATCAGCGTCAAAAATTGTATCAAGAACCACAACCTTAATTTGATTGAAGGTAGTTGGGTTTTTGCCGACTGGCTAAAATTTTGTAAGAAATCACATATTTTAAACAATAATTTTGAAGTTGCACACCTATCTCAAAAACACGGACCCGGATCAACATGAAACCTTTGCTATCTTACTAAAATGGGTGCGCTGATTACAAATTTACATAGGAAAAGTCTCTATCTCTACTGGTTACCGAGTTGTGCTGAAATTACGGTTTTTCAAATAATACAAAAATAAGCGAAATGGACCATTTAACATGAAAATGGTAAATCTTAGGCATATAAAAGTATACATATTTTTGATAGACACAACGAGAGCTATCATTTGGGAGTGGGTAAACCTTTCTATCACCAACTGTTGCAATGTTCAATTTTTTTCTATCTAAAAGTGCTAAATTTAGAACGAAAAAACAATTATCACTTTTTGAGAGATAGAGCGTTCTAATGTAGTCATGCTTATGCATTGGGCTGTGCTGAATTCAACGGTGAGGTCGGTTTTCCCGTAGCGTGTACGGTTTGGCAAGAAAGTGGGAAACTATGATTTCAGCGGTTTATCGCGTTTTTCTCGCGAACCGCGCACCTTAGAGCAACGCGGCTTTCAGAAATGAATTCCTCGGCCAATTTCCCATCCGATACCGTTTGAATCTTCAACATCGGTCGATTAGATCGGACACAGTTTGCGTTCAAAGTTTCTTATATAGTAAAATGGTTGTTTTAGCATCATTTTTGATAATTGGGAACGCAATAACTGCCGAACCGTTCCAAATAAGTAAAATCTAATTATACCGGCGTAATCAGCGTCAAAAATTGTATCAAGAACCACAACCTTAATTTGATTGAAGGTAGTTGGGCTTTTGCCGACTGGCTAAAATTTTGTAAGTAATCACATATTTTAAACAATAATTTTGAAGTTGCACACCTATCTCAAAAACAAGGACCCGGATCAACATGAAACCTTTGCTATCTTACTAAAATGCTGATTACAAATTTACATAGGAAAAGTCTCTATCTCTACTGGTTACCGAGTTGTACTGAAATTACGGTTTTTCAAATAATACAAAAATAAGCGAAATGGACCATTTAACATGAAAATGGTAAATCTTAGGCATATAAAAGTATACATATTTTTGATAGACTCAACGAGAGCTATCATTTGGGAGTGGGTAAACCTTTCTATCACCAACTGTTGCAATGTTCAATTTTTTTCTATCTAAAAGTGCTAAATTTAGAACGAAAAAACAATTATCACTTTTTGAGAGATAGAGCGTTCTAATGTAGTCATGCTTATGCATTGGGCTGTGCTGAATTCAACGGTGAGGTCGGTTTTCCCGTAGCGTGTACGGTTTGGCCAGAAAGTGGGAAACTATGATTTCAGCGGTTTATCGCGCTTTTCTCGCGAACCGCGCACCTTAGAGCAACGCGTCTTTCAGAAATGAATTCCTCGGCCAATTTCCCATCCGATACCGTTTGAGTCGTCAACATCGGTCGATTAGATCGGACACAGTTTGCGTTCAAAGTTTCTTATATAGTAAAATGGTTGTTTTAGCATCATTTTTGATAATTGGGAACGCAATAACTGCCGAACCGTTCCAAATAAGTAAAATCTAATTATACCGGCGTAATCAGCGTCAAAAATTGTATCAAGAACCACAACCTTAATTTGATTGAAGGTAGTTGGGCTTTTGCCGACTGACTAAAATTTTGTAAGAAATCACATATTTTAAACAATAATTTTGAAGTTGCACACCTATCTCAAAAACAAGGACCCGGATCAACATGAAACCTTTGCTATCTTACTAAAATGGGTGCGCTGATTACAAATTTACATAGGAAAAGTCTCTATCTCTACTGGTTACCGAGTTGTGCTGAAATTACGGTTTTTCAAATAATACAAAAATAAGCGAAATGGACCATTTAACATGAAAATGGTAAATCTTAGGCATATAAAAGTATACATATTTTTGATAGACACAACGAGAGCTATCATTTGGGAGTGGGTAAACCTTTCTATCACCAACTGTTGCAATGTTCAATTTTTTTCTATCTAAAAGTGCTAAATTTAGAACGAAAAAACAATTATCACTTTTTGAGAGATAGAGCGTTCTAATGTAGTCATGCTTATGCATTGGGCTGTGCTGAATTCAACGGTGAGGTCGGTTTTCCCGTAGCGTGTACGGTTTGGCCAGAAAGTGGGAAACTATGATTTCAGCGGTTTATCGCGTTTTTCTCGCGAACCGCGCACCTTAGAGCAACGCGGCTTTCAGAAATGAATTCCTCGGCCAATTTCCCATCCGATACCGTTTGAATCTTCAACATCGGTCGATTAGATCGGACACAGTTTGCGTTCAAAGTTTCTTATATAGTAAAATGGTTGTTTTAGCATCATTTTTGATAATTGGGAACGCAATAACTGCCGAACCGTTCCAAATAAGTAAAATCTAATTATACCGGCGTAATCAGCGTCAAAAATTGTATCAAGAACCACAACCTTAATTTGATTGAAGGTAGTTGGGTTTTTGCCGACTGGCTAAAATTTTGTAAGAAATCACATATTTTAAACAATAATTTTGAAGTTGCACACCTATCTCAAAAACACGGACCCGGATCAACATGAAACCTTTGCTATCTTACTAAAATGGGTGCGCTGATTACAAATTTACATAGGAAAAGTCTCTATCTCTACTGGTTACCGAGTTGTGCTGAAATTACGGTTTTTCAAATAATACAAAAATAAGCGAAATGGACCATTTAACATGAAAATGGTAAATCTTAGGCATATAAAAGTATACATATTTTTGATAGACACAACGAGAGCTATCATTTGGGAGTGGGTAAACCTTTCTATCACCAACTGTTGCAATGTTCAATTTTTTTCTATCTAAAAGTGCTAAATTTAGAACGAAAAAACAATTATCACTTTTTGAGAGATAGAGCGTTCTAATGTAGTCATGCTTATGCATTGGGCTGTGCTGAATTCAACGGTGAGGTCGGTTTTCCCGTAGCGTGTACGGTTTGGCCAGAAAGTGGGAAACTATGATTTCAGCGGTTTATCGCGTTTTTCTCGCGAACCGCGCACCTTAGAGCAACGCGGCTTTCAGAAATGAATTCCTCGGCCAATTTCCCATCCGATACCGTTTGAATCTTCAACATCGGTCGATTAGATCGGACACAGTTTGCGTTCAAAGTTTCTTATATAGTAAAATGGTTGTTTTAGCATCATTTTTGATAATTGGGAACGCAATAACTGCCGAACCGTTCCAAATAAGTAAAATCTAATTATACCGGCGTAATCAGCGTCAAAAATTGTATCAAGAACCACAACCTTAATTTGATTGAAGGTAGTTGGGTTTTTGCCGACTGGCTAAAATTTTGTAAGAAATCACATATTTTAAACAATAATTTTGAAGTTGCACACCTATCTCAAAAACACGGACCCGGATCAACATGAAACCTTTGCTATCTTACTAAAATGGGTGCGCTGATTACAAATTTACATAGGAAAAGTCTCTATCTCTACTGGTTACCGAGTTGTGCTGAAATTACGGTTTTTCAAATAATACAAAAATAAGCGAAATGGACCATTTAACATGAAAATGGTAAATCTTAGGCATATAAAAGTATACATATTTTTGATAGACACAACGAGAGCTATCATTTGGGAGTGGGTAAACCTTTCTATCACCAACTGTTGCAATGTTCAATTTTTTTCTATCTAAAAGTGCTAAATTTAGAACGAAAAAACAATTATCACTTTTTGAGAGATAGAGCGTTCTAATGTAGTCATGCTTATGCATTGGGCTGTGCTGAATTCAACGGTGAGGTCGGTTTTCCCGTAGCGTGTACGGTTTGGCCAGAAAGTGGGAAACTATGATTTCAGCGGTTTATCGCGTTTTTCTCGCGAACCGCGCACCTTAGAGCAACGCGGCTTTCAGAAATGAATTCCTCGGCCAATTTCCCATCCGATACCGTTTGAATCTTCAACATCGGTCGATTAGATCGGACACAGTTTGCGTTCAAAGTTTCTTATATAGTAAAATGGTTGTTTTAGCATCATTTTTGATAATTGGGAACGCAATAACTGCCGAACCGTTCCAAATAAGTAAAATCTAATTATACCGGCGTAATCAGCGTCAAAAATTGTATCAAGAACCACAACCTTAATTTGATTGAAGGTAGTTGGGTTTTTGCCGACTGGCTAAAATTTTGTAAGAAATCACATATTTTAAACAATAATTTTGAAGTTGCACACCTATCTCAAAAACAAGGACCCGGATCAACATGAAACCTTTGCTATCTTACTAAAATGGGTGCGCTGATTACAAATTTAGATAGGAAAAGTCTCTATCTCTACTGGTTACCGAGTTGTGCTGAAATTACGGTTTTTCAAATAATACAAAAATAAGCGAAATGGACCATTTAACATGAAAATGGTAAATCTTAGGCATATAAAAGTATACATATTTTTGATAGACTCAACGAGAGCTATCATTTGGGAGTGGGTAAACCTTTCTATCACCAACTGTTGCAATGTTCAATTTTTTTCTATCTAAAAGTGCTAAATTTAGAACGAAAAAACAATTATCACTTTTTGAGAGATAGAGCGTTCTAATGTAGTCATGCTTATGCATTGGGCTGTGCTGAATTCAACGGTGAGGTCGGTTTTCCCGTAGCGTGTACGGTTTGGCCAGAAAGTGGGAAACTATGATTTCAGCGGTTTATCGCGCTTTTCTCGCGAACCGCGCACCTTAGAGCAACGCGGCTTTCAGAAATGAATTCCTCGGCCAATTTCCCATCCGATACCGTTTGAATCTTCAACATCGGTCGATTAGATCGGACACAGTTTGCGTTCAAAGTTTCTTATATAGTAAAATGGTTGTTTTAGCATCATTTTTGATAATTGGGAACGCAATAACTGCCGAACCGTTCCAAATAAGTAAAATCTAATTATACCGGCGTAATCAGCGTCAAAAATTGTATCAAGAACCACAACCTTAATTTGATTGAAGGTGGTTGGGTTTTTGCCGACTGGCTAAAATTTTGTAAGAAATCACATATTTTAAACAATAGTTTTGAAGTTGCACACCTATCTCAAAAACAAGGACCCGGATCAACATGAAACCTTTGCCATCTTACTAAAATGGGTGCGCTGATTACAAATTTACATAGGAAAAGTCTCTATCTCTACTGGTTACCGAGTTGTGCTGAAATTACGGTTTTTCAAATAATACAAAAATAAGCGAAATGGACCATTTAACATGAAAATGGTAAATCTTAGGCATATAAAAGTATACATATTTTTGATAGACTCAACGAGAGCTATCATTTGGGAGTGGGTAAACCTTTCTATCACCAACTGTTGCAATGTTCAATTTTTTTCTATCTAAAAGTGCTAAATTTAGAACGAAAAAACAATTATCACTTTTTGAGAGATAGAGCGTTCTAATGTAGTCATGCTTATGCATTGGGCTGTGCTGAATTCAACGGTGAGGTCGGTTTTCCCGTAGCGTGTACGGTTTGGCCAGAAAGTGGGAAACTATGATTTCAGCGGTTTATCGCGTTTTTCTCGCGAACCGCGCACCTTAGAGCAACGCGGCTTTCAGAAATGAATTCCTCGGCCAATTTCCCATCCGATACCGTTTGAGTCGTCAACATCGGTCGATTAGATCGGACACAGTTTGCGTTCAAAGTTTCTTATATAGTAAAATGGTTGTTTTAGCATCATTTTTGATAATT
Organism: Melinopterus prodromus; assembly: GCA_964023965.1. Classification (NCBI taxonomy): domain Eukaryota; kingdom Metazoa; phylum Arthropoda; class Insecta; order Coleoptera; family Scarabaeidae; genus Melinopterus; species Melinopterus prodromus. Next base: position 11,672,343 of record OZ030396.1, read on the forward strand.
GGGAACGCAATAACTGCCGAACCGTTCCAAATAAGTAAAATCTAATTATACCGGCGTAATCAGCGTCAAAAATTGTATCAAGAACCACAACCTTAATTTGATTGAAAGTAGTTGGGTTTTTGCCGACTGGCTAAAATTTTGTAAGAAATCACATATTTTAAACAATAATTTTGAAGTTGCACACCTATCTCAAAAACAAGGACCCGGATCAACATGAAACCTTTGCTATCTTACTAAAATGGGTACGCTGATTACAAATTTACATAGGAAAAGTCTCTATCTCTACTGGTTACCGAGTTGTGCTGAAATTACGGTTTTTCAAATAATACAAAAATAAGCGAAATGGACCATTTAACATGAAAATGGTAAATCTTAGGCATATAAAAGTATACATATTTTTGATAGACTCAACGAGAGCTATCATTTGGGAGTGGGTAAACCTTTCTATCACCAACTGTTGCAATGTTCAATTTTTTTCTATCTAAAAGTGCTAAATTTAGAACGACAAAACAATGATCACTTTTTGAGAGATAGAGCTTTCTAATGTAGTCATGCTTATGCATTGGGCTGTGCTGAATTCAACGGTGAGGTCGGTTTTCCCGTAGCGTGTACGGTTTGGCCAGAAAGTGGGAAACTATGATTTCAGCGGTTTATCGCGTTTTTCTCGCGAACCGCGCACCTTAGAGCAACGCGGCTTTCAGAAATGAATTCCTCGGCCAATTTCCCATCCGATACCGTTTGAGTGGTCAACATCGGTCGATTAGATCGGACACAGTTTGCGTTCAAAGTTTCTTATATAGTAAAATGGTTGTTTTAGCATCATTTTTGATAATTGGGAACGCAATAACTGCCGAACCGTTCCAAATAAGTAAAATCTAATTATACCGGCGTAATCAGCGTCAAAAATTGTATCAAGAACCACAACCTTAATTTGATTGAAGGTAGTTGGGTTTTTGCCGACTGGCTAAAATTTTGTAAGAAATCACATATTTTAAACAATAATTTTGAAGTTGCACACCTATCTCAAAAACAAGGACCCGGATCAACATGAAACCTTTGCTATCTTACTAAAATGGGTGCGCTGCTTACAAATTTACATAGGAAAAGTCTCTATCTCTACTGGTTACCGAGTTGTGCTGAAATTACGGTTTTTCAAATAATACAAAAATAAGCGAAATGGACCATTTAACATGAAAATAGTCAATCTTAGGCATATAAAAGTTACATATTTTTTATAGACTCAACGAGAGCTATCATTTGGTAGTAGGTAAACCTTTCTATCAGTCTCATCAATGACGCATACCATAGTTGTCACGTCGCCAAGATACAACATAATACGATCGTTCGAAACGGTCATCGTATCATCCAAAAAGAGGCTAAACTTAACTGGAGCTATTTTGTTTGTACCGAAATGTAACCAGCTTTTAGCTGGACACTCCCAACTACTCATATAACATCTCGCATCCTAGACAGTTTTAAAAGTGTTAACTTTTTCTACTAAACGCTCACCATAGTTTAGAGATTTACTCTAATAAATTAATAAAGTTTACATTTTAGGGTTATGTCTAATTTAATTTTTTTTTTCAAAACATCATTTATTAAACAGCATTTGTTATAATTAAAAACAAAGATACTTCCTGGCGGCTAAATAAATAAAGAAACATAGAGTACTTATTTTTTAAAAAGTAGCGAACTCAGTTGCCAACAAAGATAAACAAATTTTCCAAAGGCAGACACATTTTTTATGAAGGAACACAATTTCTATTCTAATAATAAATTGCTAATATTTTCAATTGTCAATGATTCTATCGTTTCGAATGATGTATTTATTTATGTTGTAAATGTAGTCTGTTATACCTCCGTCTATTTTTTAGTTCCTACATGCTTATGCATTGGGCTGTGCTGAATTCAACGGTGAGGTCGGTATTCCCGTAGCGTGTACGGTTTGGCCAGAAAGTGGGAAACTATGATTTCAGCGGTTTATCGCGTTTTTCTCGCGAACCGCGCACCTTAGAGCAACGCGGGTCTCAGAAATGAATTCCTCGGCCAATTTCCCATCCGATACCGTTTGAATCGTCAACATCGGCGAATTAGATCGGACACAGTTTGCGTTCAAAGTTTCTTATATAGTAAAATGGTTGTTTTAGCATCATTTTTGATCATTGGGAACGCAATAACTGCCGAACCGTTCCAAATAAGTAAAATCTAATTATACCGGCGTAATCAGCGTCAAAAATTGTATCAAGAACCACAACCTTAATTTGATTGAAGGTACGAGAGCTATCATTTGGGAGTGGGTAAACCTTTCTATCACCAACTGTTGCAATGTTCAATTTTTTTCTATCTAAAAGTGTTAAATTTAGAACGAAAAAACAATTATCACTTTTTGAGAGATAGAGCGTTCTAATGTAGTCATGCTTATGCATTGGGCTGTGCTGAATTCAACGGTGAGGTCGGTTTTCCCGTAGCGTGTACGGTTTGGCCAGAAAGTGGGAAACTATGATTTCAGCGGTTTATCGCGTTTTTCTCGCGAACCGCGCACCTTAGAGCAACGCGGCTTTCAGAAATGAATTCCTCGGCCAATTTCCCATCCGATACCGTTTGAATCGTCAACATCGGTGAATTAGATCGGACACAGTTTGCGTTCAAAGTTTCTTATATAGTAAAATGGTTGTTTTAGCATCATTTTTGATAATTGGGAACGCAATAACTGCCGAACCGTTCCAAATAAGTAAAATCTAATTATACCCGCGTAATCAGCGTCAAAAATTGTATCAAGAACCACAACCTTAATTTGATTGAAGGTAGTTGAGTTTTTGCCGACTGGCTAAAATTTTGTAAGAAATCACATATTTTAAACAATAATTTTGAAGTTGCACACCTATCTCAAAAACACGGACCCGGATCAACATGAAACCTTTGCTATCTTACTAAAATGGGTGCGCTGATTACAAATTTACATAGGAAAAGTCTCTATCTCTACTGGTTACCGAGTTGTGCTGAAATTACGGTTTTTCAAATAATACAAAAATAAGCGAAATGGACCATTTAACATGAAAATGGTAAATCTTAGGCATATAAGAGTATACATATTTCTGATAGACTCAACGAGAGCTATCATTTGGGAGTGGGTAAACCTTTCTATCACCAACTGTTGCAATGTTCAATTTTTTTCTATCTAAAAGTGCTAAATTTAGAACGAAAAAACAATTATCACTTTTTGAGAGATAGAGCGTTCTAATGTAGTCATGCTTATGCATTGGGCTGTGCTGAATTCAACGGTAAGGTCGGTTTTCCCGTAGCGTGTACGGTTTGGCCAGAAAGTGGGAAACTATGATTTCAGCGGTTTATCGCGTTTTTCTCGCGAACCGCGCACCTTAGAGCAACGCGGCTTTCAGAAATGAATTCCTCGGCCAATTTCCCATCCGATACCGTTTGAATCGTCAACATCGGTCGATTAGATCGGACACAGTTTGCGTTCAAAGTTTCTTATATAGTAAAATATAGTAGTTTTAGCATCATTTTTGATAATTGGGAACGCAATAACTGCCGAACCGTTCCAAGTAAGTAAAATCTAATTATACCGGCGTAATCAGCGTCAAAAATTGTATCAAGAACCACAACCTTAATTTGATTGAAGGTAGTTGGGTTTTTCCCGACTGGCTAAAATTTTGGAAGAAATCATATATTTTGAACAATAATTTTGAAGTTGCACACCTATCTCAAAAACAAGGACCCGGATCAACATGAAACCTTTGCTATCTTACTAAAATGGGTGCGCTGATTACAAATTTACATAGGAAAAGTCTCTATCTCTACAGGTTACCGAGTTGTGCTGAAATTACGGTTTTTCAAATAATACAAAAATAAGCGAAATGGACCATTTAACATGAAAATGGTAAATCTTAGGCATATAAGAGTATACATATTTTTGATAGACTCAACGAGAGCTATCATTTGGGAGTGGGTAAACCTTTCTATCACCAACTGTTGCAATGTTCAATTTTTTTCTATCTAAAAGTGCTAAATTTAGAACGAAAAAACAATTATCACTTTTTGAGAGATAGAGCGTTCTAATGTAGTCATGCTTATGCATTGGGCTGTGCTGAATTCAACGGTGAGGTCGGTTTTCCCGTAGCGTGTACGGTTTGGCCAGAAAGTGGGAAACTATGATTTCAGCGGTTTATCGCGCTTTTCTCGCGAACCGCGCACCTTAGAGCAACGCGGCTTTCAGAAATGAATTCCTCGGCCAATTTCCCATCCGATACCGTTTGAATCGTCAACATCGGTGAATTAGATCGGACACAGTTTGCGTTCAAAGTTTCTTATATAGTAAAATGGTTGTTTTAGCATCATTTTTGATAATTGGGAACGCAATAACTGCCGAACCGTTCCAAATAAGTAAAATCTAATTATACCCGCGTAATCAGCGTCAAAAATTGTATCAAGAACCACAACCTTAATTTGATTGAAGGTAGTTGAGTTTTTGCCGACTGGCTAAAATTTTGTAAGAAATCACATATTTTAAACAATAATTTTGAAGTTGCACACCTATCTCAAAAACACGGACCCGGATCAACATGAAACCTTTGCTATCTTACTAAAATGGGTGCGCTGATTACAAATTTACATAGGAAAAGTCTCTATCTCTACTGGTTACCGAGTTGTGCTGAAATTACGGTTTTTCAAATAATACAAAAATAAGCGAAATGGACCATTTAACATGAAAATGGTAAATCTTAGGCATATAAGAGTATACATATTTCTGATAGACTCAACGAGAGCTATCATTTGGGAGTGGGTAAACCTTTCTATCACCAACAGTTGCAATGTTCAATTTTTTTCTATCTAAAAGTGCTAAATTTAGAACGAAAAAACAATTATCACTTTTTGAGAGATAGAGCGTTCTAATGTAGTCATGCTTATGCATTGGGCTGTGCTGAATTCAACGGTAAGGTCGGTTTTCCCGTAGCGTGTACGGTTTGGCCAGAAAGTGGGAAACTATGATTTCAGCGGTTTATCGCGTTTTTCTCGCGAACCGCGCACCTTAGAGCAACGCGGCTTTCAGAAATGAATTCCTCGGCCAATTTCCCATCCGATACCGTTTGAATCGTCAACATCGGTCGATTAGATCGGACACAGTTTGCGTTCAAAGTTTCTTATATAGTAAAATATAGTAGTTTTAGCATCATTTTTGATAATTGGGAACGCAATAACTGCCGAACCGTTCCAAGTAAGTAAAATCTAATTATACCGGCGTAATCAGCGTCAAAAATTGTATCAAGAACCACAACCTTAATTTGATTGAAGGTAGTTGGGTTTTTCCCGACTGGCTAAAATTTTGGAAGAAATCATATATTTTGAACAATAATTTTGAAGTTGCACACCTATCTCAAAAACAAGGACCCGGATCAACATGAAACCTTTGCTATCTTACTAAAATGGGTGCGCTGATTACAAATTTACATAGGAAAAGTCTCTATCTCTACTGGTTACCGAGTTGTGCTGAAATTACGGTTTTTCAAATAATACAAAAATAAGCGAAATGGACCATTTAACATGAAAATGGTAAATCTTAGGCATATAAGAGTATACATATTTTTGATAGACTCAACGAGAGCTATCATTTGGGAGTGGGTAAACCTTTCTATCACCAACTATTGCAATGTTCAATTTTTTTCTATCTAAAAGTGCTAAATTTAGAACGAAAAAACAATTATCACTTTTTGAGAGATAGAGCGTTCTAATGTAGTCATGCTTATGCATTGGGCTGTGCTGAATTCAACGGTAAGGTCGGTTTTCCCGTAGCGTGTACGGTTTGGCCAGAAAGTGGGAAACTATGATTTCAGCGGTTTATCGCGTTTTTCTCGCGAACCGCGCACCTTAGAGCAACGCGGCTTTCAGAAATGAATTCCTCGGCCAATTTCCCATCCGATACCGTTTGAATCGTCAACATCGGTCGATTAGATCGGACACAGTTTGCGTTCAAAGTTTCTTATATAGTAAAATATAGTAGTTTTAGCATCATTTTTGATAATTGGGAACGCAATAACTGCCGAACCGTTCCAAGTAAGTAATATCTAATTATACCGGCGTAATCAGCGTCAAAAATTGTATCAAGAACCACAACCTTAATTTGATTGAAGGTAGTTGGGTTTTTGCCGACTGGCTAAAATTTTGGAAGAAATCATATATTTTGAACAATAATTTTGAAGTTGCACACCTATCTCAAAAACAAGGACCCGGATCAACATGAAACCTTTGCTATCTTACTAAAATGGGTGCGCTGATTACAAATTTACATAGGAAAAGTCTCTATCTCTACTGGTTACCGAGTTGTGCTGAAATTACGGTTTTTCAAATAATACAAAAATAAGCGAAATGGACCATTTAACATGAAAATGGTAAATCTTAGGCATATAAAAGTATACATATTTTTGATAGACTCAACGAGAGCTATCATTTGGTAGTAGGTAAACCTTTCTATCAGTCTCATCAATGAAGCATACCATAGTTGTCACGTCGCCAAGATACAACATAATACGATCGTTCAAAACGGTCATCATATCATCCAAAAAGAGCCTAAACTTAACTGGAGCTATTTTGTTTGTACCGAAATGTAACCAGCTTTTAGCTGGACACTCCCAACTACTCATATAACATCTCGCATCCTAGACAGTTTTAAAAGTGTTAACTTTTTCTACTAAACGCTCACCATAGTTTAGAGATTTACTCTAATAAATTAATAAAGTTTACATTTTAGGGTTATGTCTAATTTAAATTTTTTTTTTCAAAACATCATTTATTAAACAGCATTTGTTATAATTAAAAACAAAAATACTTCCTGGCGGCTAAATAAATAAGGAAAAATATAGAGTACTCATTTTTTAAAAAAGTAGCGAACTCAGTTGCCAACAAAGATAAACAAATTTTCCAAAGGCAGACACATTTTTTATGAAGGAACACAGTTTCTATTCTAATAATAAATTGCTAATATTTTCAATTGTCAATGATTCTATCGTTTCGAATGATGTATTTATTTATGTTGTATCTGTAGTCTGTTATACTTCAGTCTATTTTTTAGTTCCTACATATGTTAAAAAATATATAAAAAGAATATATTTAAACAATATCAGCCTTTAAACAAAATTCATCGCAACACAATTCATAAATAACTATTCCGTTAATCGATATACCGTTATCGATATAAATTCCATCGCAAACCCAAAACCAGCACTAATTTAACTTCCAAAAAGAGATATAGACGCACAAGTATCAATTTAGATGCAATCATTATTGTCTGTGAATCAAGCCTTAATTTGAAACTCACACACCACGGTGGAAACTTCCCGCACCGCACACGAGGGGTTAATTTTATTTACATGTGATTGGCATCGATCGCGAAACCTCCACAAGGGTTTTCGACGAGCCCAGGAAGCTCACCGTTACCCCAGAAGGGCGTAACCCAGTGAATATTTATAGATATATCTTTCCAACTGCCGATATTTATAGTCGTCACGATATCTGTGAGATACGATTTCATATTCACGAACCCGTTTGACCAGTCGTTAGTAACTATGGGGGTTGAAATTACAGTTATTGTATAAGGCCAGATATGATATCTGAATATCATTACATAGGTACCGGATTCATTTCGTATTCATTGGTAAGTAGAAGGTTATTGTATTAATATTATGTTAATGGCGATATATCGGTTATGAAATACGTATCGGTGTTTAATTATGTATTAGCTTATTTAAATTTGAGTCCCTTCAACCCTATTTTCTTTGAAAGATAAAGACAACTTTGTCTTCAATAACAACTATACATCGAATCTGTGGGATATGCTCCCTTACGGTATTGTGATTGTCCCATAGAAAGTATTATAGCTGGAGCGCCGCAAGGTAGTGAACTTGGGCCAATGCTATTATTATTTAGTTCATGCCTTTTCATGGTATTAGATCAAAATGTTGAAGAAGCAACAAAAAACGTTAAACTCAAGTATATGTATTAGGTTTGGTTTTGAGATGTCTCTTATTTTAAAATGAGAGAGGTAAAGACAACTTTGCCAGGAATAACAAAAAAAAAAATGCATGAATGAGTTTTTAAATTGAATCTTATTACCCTTTATCGATAAATATGCTTCCCACAAGGTTTTGTGAACGACCCTTGGCGTGTCGTGGCAATTTTTCACGGAGGATATGGCTCTGGCAGCAGACAATTTAAAGCGACCCCTAGCGGCAATTTACAGAAGGAGACACGTGCCCGTCGCATTACGCAGCGCCTACTTCCCGTCATTTCACACAGGATGCCAAAGTGTAAACGCGGACAATTGCCAGTCTATACACAACATTACTACTCCCACACACCCTCATTCTAACGATGACAAACTGTGTTCTATTGATAAAACTGAAGACATTACATTTGATAAGGGAATAATGTTCATGTAAAGTTAATAAGGAAATCAGAAAATAAGTAGTCGCACAGAATTTTTCTTATACTCAATATTGTGAGGAGTATTTCTATAAGAACGAATTAGCTTGATTTGATAAAAATTGAGGGGGATATGAAGGTTTAAAATTTATGTTCATAAAAACGCTGTTCTGTGAAAATCAACTTTAAAGTTTACTATTGAAATTGTGTTACTATTTGTGTAGAGTGTAGACAAAACTACCAAATGGCATGGTACACCTTTCCTTAATTTTTAACTGAGTACTCAGAATTCGGGTAGCTCTGAAGAAGCAAACAACATGGTTCGCGAAACGTCAGCATTTACGAATCTTGACACACGGCATAACGCGAAAGCTATTTATTTCCTAATGATGCTAGACGTGAAGGTCTACGTACTTAAAATTTTTACGTAGTTCAAATTTTAAAGTTTGGCAAATCACTACCGAAAACAGAAAGTCTAACAACCAACATATATTTTTACATTGTAATTAAAAAATAAAGGATACAAAATAATCAAAAAATCTGAAATCCGTATCGTGCAATGGGTCGTAAATGACGCCGTCGTCGGTATATTATCGGTATATACAGGGTCCTGCAACTAAGCTCCCGTCTTCTGTAGCTCACTTACTCATTAAGCTAACAGTTTGACATTTTGCAGGCTTACCCTGTACTTCAAGGTACAATTCAAGAAATTATTTTTTATTATACAGGATGTTCCAAAAATGTGCAACGCCATGGTAATATATTTTTTTAAATTGCATGCTATACATTTTTCTACACATTTGGAAGCCTTTTACGGTTGCCTACATATCACCAAAATTTTATTGAAATCGGTTGAGGGACCGCAGCGGAAAAAAATAAAAACAAAAAAAAATGATTTTGCATCGTAAGCTTAAAAATCAATAAAAACCACAAAATGCACCTCGTTAATAAAATTTTGCGACGTGCTTATTAATTTAGATGTAATAGTCTCGTTAACCAAGTGACATTGATCCAAATTATACAGGGTGACCAAAATCGAGTGTCAAACCTGTCAAACTTCAAAGCGTGTTATTGTTCTTATTTTAAATTGGAACCCATAAATTTTTTTATGTGAAATGATGCAGAATTAAAAAATAAACATTGTTTCTAAATACAACCCCATAACAATTCCCAATATTTTAAAACTTATTCGCCAAAAACTCATTTTTCAATGTTTCCAACGGCAATTTTAGATAATAAATATCGTACGCGGCTTTGGAAAACAATTTATTTCATAAAAAATAAAAGACGTATTTTAGATTTGAGTGTACTTAATTAAGTAGTTGTTCAAATGCTAAATTTACTGCATAATTTACCTATAGCGGTAATGACGGAAATGTGGCTATAGGTAAATTTTGCAGTAAATTTAGCAATTGAATAACTACTTAATTAAGTACAGTAAAATCTAAAATACCTCTCTGCGTTATATTTTATGTAATAAATTGTTTTTCAACGGCCACGTACGATATCTATTACCTAAAATTGCCGTTAGAAACGTTGAAGAATGAGTTTTTGGTGAATAACTTTTAAAATATTGGGAATTGTGATGGGGTTGTATTCAGAAACAATATTTATTCTTTAATTCCGCATCCTTTTACCTAAAAAAAATTATGGGTTCCAATTTAAAATAAGAACAATAGCGCGCTTTGAAGTTTGACAAGTTTGACACTCGATTTTGGTCACCCTGTATAATTTGGATCAATGTCACTTGGTTAACGAGACTATTACATCTAAATTAATAAGCACGTCGCAAAATTTTATTAACGAGGTGCATTTTGTGGTTTTTATTGATTTTTAAAGCCTACGATGCAAAATCATTTTTTTTTTGTTTTTATTTTTTTCCGCTGCGGTCCCTCAACCAATTTCAATAAAATTTTGGTGATATGTAGGCAACCGTAAAAGGCTTCCAAATGTGTAGAAAAATGTATAGCATGCAATTTAAAAAAATATATTACCATGGCGTTGCACATTTTTGGAACATCCTGTATAATAAAAAATAATTTCTTGAATTGTACCTTGAAGTACAGGGTAAGCCTGCAAAATGTCAAACTCTTAGCTTAATGAGTAAGTGAGCTACAGAAGACGGGAGCTTAGTTGCAGGACCCTGTATATAAGACAATAATCTACAGGGTCTTTCAGAACCAGCAGCCATTAGAAGTAAATGGATTTATGTTTATGGATACTATCTTTTAAACTAAAATAGTTACAGGTTTTGGTTACTTCCGGTTACACCGGAAATGGTGTCTGTCAACTTTCATATTTCAAATTGGAACACTCTATATTTTATAGCATTTTTTAAATGATTTTAAAATTTTAGGGCAATTCTATGCGCCCTATACCTAACGTGTGTCATTTTTGAGATATTAAATTTTTTCAATACAAAATGACAACTGCAAGATTACTTTCAACTATTTATTAATTAACCCCTGTGACCGCTAGAGTACTTCGAAAAGATATACAGGATGTTCAAATTATAAGATAAAACAACCAATTTCTCTAAAATTAAACATGCTAGGTATGGGGTATGTAACATACAATTGACCAAGAATATACCAAAGATTTAAAAAATGCTATAAAGTACAGGTTGCCACATTTTAAATACGAAAGTTAACACCACTTCCGGTGAAACCGAAAGTAAACCAAAACTCCTAATATTTTAGTTAAAAACATCGTATTCAACAACAATTGTGTCCAAACTTTCAATTGGTCATTTCGTTTGGTTCAAATGATATCAAAGGTTTATAAATCGACAATATTGACATAACTTCTTTTTACTTGGCATCACTTTTCTAGCTATAGTATTTGATATATATATGGTAGCTTTTTCTAACAATTTTGATCTCTCATTACTTATTGTGTATTTTTTCTAAAATAAGACATTGTAGAAATCATTTATAAAGAAAGTCACGACAAGTAAAGTCCTTGAACATTAAAGCTTGCAAAAAGTGAAAAACTTGAAAACTTGAACATTGAACCGTAAAGCTATGAGGCAAAAGACAGGTGAGAAGTATTTTTTTACATATCATGTACACTTGCTCAAAAATATCACGGAACCGGAAGTCTGAACCATCCTTTCGGTTACTAGGTTTGTTAAATTCAATATCATAAATTTTCAATTGAAAATCATCAATTTCAATTTATTATGAGACAAAATTGTTGTTTTTAAACCTTCTGACAATCACTAGATAAGGTGAACTAGATAGGTAAATTTCTGACTACCAAGCATTAAAAATTTTACAAAATCTTTGAAATAACAGAGATCTTTTTGCATTTCCTTGGAATTACGTTACTTCTTACGTTGCACAATTACGTTACATCTTACGCTATTCATAGACTTTGTGATTCCTGACGAATGGTTCACACGTAATTCATTCTCCTTCGATAAAACGAATATAATCGAAAAGCTATTTATCCACGACTTAATCTCGGCCATCACGAGATCCATCATCCTGCCAAGGCCTGCTAGATAGATGGACAGAAAAGACAGGATAAGCGCGTTTGTTCGGAAATGGGGCTGTCTCGGAGCGGAAGTTGGTCGGAAGTCGACGTTACACGAGGCCCAGATACAGAAGACACGCGTACCAACCCATCGCAGACACTACCTTATGAATCAAATTGCCCCCGAATACGTACCACCCCGCCTACCCTTTCGCACCCTCTCCGCCCCGGTCAGACGAATCTTGTTTACCGAGGTTTCATATTAACAACGGTGTACGTAATAAATGAACACAAAACAAATGACAAATATAGAGACATCACCGGTGTACGGATGTCGTCGGTCTCTCTCCCGCTCGCGAATTATGTATACGTCCGTTTCAAGTGACACAAACGGCAGATGTGACGGTTTCTATAGAATATGGTACGCGTGCTGCCTTAAACGGTATCTATTAGATGGGAATTTCTATGGAGGCAGTCGACCGGTCGCCTACTGGTCGCTTGCGGTGTGGAAAAGTGTGGAAGATCGGTTTGGTCCGCTGTCGAGATTATATGGTTTATTATAAGCGAATTTTGCTGTATTATACACGGATGTAATAACTGATTTTATCGTGTTTAATATTCATGAAGATGTCGCTGTTGTATCCAGACACGTCCGTCACCATAAAAAAGTAACAGTGCTGAATAAATGGGCGCAATTGGTCTTAGAGCGATCTTGTTGATGATGTGACGATGAATTTGTTGGCATATTTTAAAATAAGTTTGTTATAGTGTATGTACCTTGAAAGTACTTTTTTATTATCCGTATAAAATATTTAGATATACTATAGTATACAGAGTGGGCCAAAAGTCACAGACGATTCTAAAGTAATTTTTGGTTTGAAGCACAATGAAGCACATATTGTACATATATGGCTGCGAGCTCCTCCAAGAACTAGGAGACTCTTTATTTGGAGATACAAAAGCCGAACTGGATGGAATTAGGCAGACAATCGAATTTCTGCTAAAGGAGGCTTCCTCAGGGTCAGAATTTTAACCCATTAATATCCTCACAGAATTATGGGTTTCTGAAATACTAGGTGACAAATTCTGACCAGAGGGAATAAAGGGAATAAACCATGGTATCTATAGTCCCACTTTTAGCTGGAGTCTTTAAAAAATCCAGGAAAAATAATATAAATATTTTGATACCTACTCAAGCAGTCCTTTCAAATGATACCCCACATGACTGAATTCAAAGACATTATTTTTGTAGTGTTTATATCAATTTTGTTCCAAATTTACAAACAAATAATCTTTAGATTCTGACTATTGAAACATATATGTGGGTTAGTAAGCTTTATAAATAGATATACATTCAGCTTACTTTTTTAATTGCTGATAAATTTGACTGTAACAGACATCAGACAGACAGATGGACGAAACAGTTTTCAAGTAAAGAACTCTAGAAACTGATTTTGACGACATAATTTTTATTAAATAACGGTTAAGTTTTGACGGCTAATCTTACATAGATGGATGATTTTGTTTATTTCAATGCATTCAAGCATTTAACACAAGATGCACCATAATCTATTTGTGAAGAAAAATTTAATCGTTTACAATATTTATTTGGTACAAAGTACGGTTAATTGAAGAATGTTAAAGTTTTAGTAAAATTTACAATATAATACTAAAAAAAAAAATAATTTAATAGAAAGATATTTTCTTGTGACAATATTTGTTTCATTTCAATTAATATTCCAAAACAATATATAAGAAAAAAGTTGTTGACGAAGTGTAGGGCCAAACCCAACGTAAAATCAGGTTGATAATACAATCATTAATACTAATGACAAAAATTCTGGTATGTGGCCAGGCACATGACTTTATCATACAATATATAAAATTAATAGTTTACCTGGATGAGATTCTATCTGATCGAGATCGATCGTATCTGCATTAAAATAAAACAAGTTAGCCAAAATTTGACAGATATTTTGATAATACCATATAAATACAAAATGATATAAAAAATGTTGGTAACAGCAGGCTGTTCCAACACTAGCGTTGCGACATATATCTCTCTATCTCATACGACGTAGTGCCACTGGACACACTACGCATGAGTCAAGTTCGTGGATTCGATTGGCTGGATTGGATCCATAGGCTGCCACAGTGCTACGACCAGCTGCCACATGTATAAGGTTATCTATGGGCTGACAGTGGTTTGGTGTTAGTGATACTTTACCATACTGTGTATGATAAAGTAAAAATTGTTAGCTAGTGAAACATTCTACTTAGACCTTGTGTATAAACATAATTTGGAATACATAAGTACCTACGTTGATGTGAAAAATGTATCTTCGTTTCTTTATTCGCTTTTAATGTTAATGATTGAGTGTTTATAATATTGGAGAATCAGATATTATACAAAATAAACATTAACCTAAATACAACTAGCGCACCCCACTTATCTCATTCATTAAAATTAATTAACAATGAGGAATATCTGAAATTAATGAATCAGTAATTAGAAACCACATACTTTTTTAGGATAAATGGGGATGCATCATCACAGTCGCACCCTATGCTATTGGTACCAGATCATTTTAGGATTCTTTCAACATTTGTAGGTATGTATTATATGATATTATATATTCATAAAGTTTCATATTATTGAACCCAGCTTTATTCTTTAACACCTAAAACTTACTCCATATAGTTTAGAGTTGCTTTCCTATTTTCCCAGTTATCTAGAGCAATAATTTTAGTTTTACTAAAAACTAATAAACCTCAAGGCGCAAATCACCGCTGTGAGACAAAGAGTGAAAAAAAAGAAACAAAATCAAAAAAGGTAAACCGAGAAAAAGTTAAATGAAATAAGAGAAGATGCTGAAATGAAGAAAATGGAAAATACTTAAGAGAAAAGCAGAGGAACCGTGAGGGTAATCTGGAAAACAGAAGCATGCAAACAAAGGAGAAGAAGAAAATCCTATGGACGGATTGACAAACTAACTTTTAGGACTCCTCCTACACACATAATCTCAAAGCATTAATTGTTGGTTAAGTCCGCATAAATTTTCATTAAGACATTATCGAGCAACATGCCCTCAGGTTCGCCATAAGGAAATGTCCCATCGTTATCAGCGGTAGTCAAACAGCGGGCGGTTAAGTGGCAACGTTTCCAAACCCCATGGCGTCGGCCATTATCAAGTGATACGATCGGGCATCGTCCATTTAAGAAACAATCGCCTAAAAACCGCTACCTGACTACCCGATAAAGCCAAGCGAAGGGAACAACAGTTCAGTGGCCATGAGCTAGCTAATACTCATGTCGAGCACTCTTCCGTGTTAACTTGGGCATTCGCGTGTGTAAAAGTCGACCAGTAATTTATTACGGCTATCTAACCAGGTGTGAACTGGTATAATGGAGATGTTAGATAGTCGGCCTGTTCTTTATCTGCGCACCGTGTCATCCGTGCTCAATTCAATAGGGTACGGCATGGGGAATAGGGTGTCGACGAGCGCGGATTTTCGTCCGGAATAAATCCGCCCAGATTTGGTCGGGGGGGTTGATCCGGGACCCGTATAATAATTGTGCAACATCTGTATTCTGAATTGGAGGATTATACCAGCGTAGTGATATTAGATATAATAGATCGATGTGATCGATTGTAAGCTGCTGGCTATCGAACATGACTGTAGCACTTTTTTCGAACAAAGTATTATTCTATTGTTGTTTTGAATGTTTTCTTGATGTTTTATTTGATTTATACTGGCCTTAGATTGTAGTATTAGGCCAAAAATTAAAACATAACAGTGGAAGTGTTTTTCTTTTCACTTGAGTACACCCCTTAACATTATATATTCCTCATTAAGTGTATACAGTATGATCGATTAATCGTCTCCAAGCAAATAATTCTGTTATTTATCAAAGGTAGAATACAAATTCAATAAGCAACAATAATAAAGAAGATACCAATGCATAAATAATTAATCTAAGTGAAGGTAATTGAAGGTAAGTGAAGGAAAAATAACCTCTACTTTGATTTGAACCAGGAACCTCCGCAATTTCCGGTCGGGCGATCTGACCAATTGAGCTACCAAGGTGAGTGGCAAATGTACAAGAAACACTACAAAAATACAAGGTCTCTGAAGGACATGTCCTCTAATGTCTGAATAGCGCGATCAGTGATTTGACATTTTGTGCTTGTCAAAGTCATTGTCAAATGTTTGATGCAATCTTCATGAAGTTTCCATCAAAGTTCTGCAGAGTGTCAACCTTGCGTCACTTGCACGAGGTGACAGCTGGGACTACAATGATCTTACTAGTTTGACAGTAAGTACATACATAAACACCACGTTTCCATAGCGACGGCACATCCTGTTTTAAACAATGACAATCCCAAGTAAAAGCAAATACTGCTTATCAAATTTAAACTGTGCTTGTATTTTTGTCGATAGAATAAAATATATACCGTGGCCGGCATAAAGGCGAATCTTTTCAGAAAATTTTAACCTTCATAAAAGCTTCAAGATTGTAAAACCAAAAATGCAAATATTAGAATGTAATAATCTGCTTGCATGTACCGAGTGTTACCGAAACTATGACAAATTCTTAAGAGGAAAGTACAATTATGTTCAAACTATACAAACATGATATTTGAAAAAAGTATTTAGAAATATTACAGGTTATCAAATACGAAATTATAAAAACCGTCTCCACTGCATATATACGGAGTGTTTGTATTAACAATTAAGATTTTTAGTATCAACTCTAAGAAAAGTTAATTCTTCATAAAAGTGTCTAAATTGTCTTAAACCTAAAATGCAAACATTAGGGTGTAAATAATTACTTGCGTGTACTGAGTGTTACCAAAACTATGAAAAAGACTGGAGTAAAGTACCGTTATGTTCAAAGCTATGCAAGTGTTATTTGAAAAGGTTTTTAAATACGAAATTATAACCACCTTCTCCGTTCTTCTACTCTAAATATCGGGTATATAGGCTGCATATAGGCTATACCTGACTGCGTAAAGCATGGGAATACGAGAAAATGTTTAAAACGGATTGTTAATACAAAAGATCCTCCAATACGATTTTCTATAATTCAAGTTTGGTCATCAACATTTTTCATTAATGGAAATCCCACATTTTTCTTACTGATTTGGGCAGATGATCAATTCAAAAATATACAATTTCCTCTTGAGCATAGTTTTCGAAAAATTTGGGAAGAGCATAATTTTGGCAATGTTTACAAATCCTAGACAGTAGACACCTCCAAAGGATCTCATAGCAAAGCTTAAACTTGTTACTTTTACCTGAAAACCTAAAAGTTGGTTCACAAATGTATTTTTAAACATTTACAGCGGTTCTTTAAGAGGTGTGCGGGCGCTTCCATATAACGACAGCAAAAAACGAAAGAAATCTATCAAAACGCCTATTTTCTTTAAATTCATAAATAGAAGTTACCATTGCAATTGAAGGCCTGAAGTTGTTTTGATATAAAAATGTATTGTTACATTCTATTGGCATTTATTGACTTTAAAATGAAAAATTTTAAATTTAATATAAAAATGGTCTTTTCTTGCAGAAACCTAACTGACAATTATGTTATGTTGATATGTACAATAGAAAATGAAAAAAAATTAAAAATATGAAAATAAAATTTTCTTTTTATTGGCTAAAATTTGGCTAAACGGACTTTACCAGTAAATAACTTTAGGTAAGGTCCTAAATTCCAAAACATTACTGTTTGATTGGATAAAATAAGAAATCTACAACATTGAACATTATTTTAGGACATCCGGTTTGTTGATTTGACATTACACTTATCAACTCACAATCGTTCCTTATTTTACCAATGTTCTCACGGTTCTAACCTAAAAATTTGATTGATGTTGATAATTGAGTGTTATGCTAAAAGTTGTTTATTTCCTTGGAAGGTAACTGCAGTTCGACCTCTTTTTACATCGCTACACGATAACAGTAATTAAGAAAATTATAATAATATCATCTGGCTGACTAAAAATGCTTTATATTTTCATAATAATAAGGAGTACTACCTTTTAACCACTATTATTTACAAATTAAAGAGTGTCGAAATTAGGTACATGTAAATATAGCACGTCCTTAAATCAGACATCTGTCCATTACAAAATTATTATTCTGCCCAGAAACACCCAAATAAAATAAAAATAAACTGTTCTTCTATAACATTATTATCCTATGCTTGGAGAGAATATTTGTTCATATGCTTCATAAAAAGAAGAAAGCACAAAAGAAAATCTTTCTAGAGAAATAAGAAAGGCGAAAAGGGAACAGAATAAAAAGCTGCGCCAAGAAAAACACTAAAAATTCCAGATGCAAGAAACATTAAAATACAGATGAGGGAGAGAGGGCAGACTGAAGAAGACTTATTTTATACTGTGTTTCATTAAAAATGGTAAAACATAAATGTTCAACATTTCTTAATAATAAATCTTATTTAAGAACATTTAAAACACTCAATATTTACTTGAATGTTTACAGTTGTCGGAATAATTTCCCCACAAAAATCTATTACAAACTCCATCTAAAAAATTGACCAATACGCCTTATATCCAACTGCATTGTCCGATTGAGCAAATTTCAATTTGAAATGCCAGCGCTCAACGCGGGGGCGGGCTTGCGGGGGTTTAGCTACATGTCGCAAAATTCACTACTAGGGCAGAACTATGTTCGGACTGCGCGAATACATCACAATATCGGCGAGTGCCTTCATATCACGGTGCCCATTGTACGGACAAAAGTTGTACTTCAAAGTGGTGCGGTCGAAATTCGCCAGGCGGCGGGGTGGGTAGGGGTGTTGTCACCGGCAGCAGCGGACGCCGCCGACCGTGCGGTCGCACAAAGCGCGAACTTGGTCGGAGGCGCGCCGCCGTGCATTCGCATTCAACTGTCCGCAGCGGCCTCTATTATTGACGGCGAGCGAGCACGGCGGACCAATGGTCACTTTGGAACTTGAATTGACTGTCACACTGCGTCGGTTTTATTCAAAATCGGACTAAATTAACTTCATCGCTGCCGCTGACATGCCAACTCGGCGTATTCGCTCCTATCTCGCTCTACCTCGTGTGCGAATCGGGTTCGTTATTGCGCGAATTGATGACAACTTTTCGGGTGCCTGTGAAGTTTATTTTGTATAAATTGTTACGCGTTTGATTGTAGGAGTTTATAAAGGGAAATTTTGCTTCTGTTTGGAATGCTGTCTGAAAAACGTTTTTGTTCAATTGTTCATGTTATGGCAATAGTTACAAATATGGAAAATTGGAATAAGGAAACGATTTTTAATAAACATTACAATCAATACCATTGGTTGCATATAAAGGGCGATACAAAACACAAATCGTGGATCTTTTACTCCTGATAAAAATGTTAACATTAACATACCTGCAATTATTCAGTCCTGTCATAATCTTTTCCGTGCTTTTTTGGCTAAAATAATGTACCGTCAACAGAAATAATGTTAGTAATGTACCGTTAACAGATGTTAAGTACTTTTGTGATCTTTACCGATTTCGGTTATTTTTTTCTAGTATTTTTAGAAATGGCTCTTTGAATAATGCTCTTAGTAAACATAGTTACGGTTGCCGTCCATTATGAAACCGATAAAAGTATAGCAAACAATTCCGGTAAAAACACCTAATATGATATCTTGAGTTTGTCCATTTTAATTTTATGTCCTAGGACACAACAAAAATGAAGAGAGATAATATAGAAGAAAACAGCTTGAGTTTTGTACAAGAATTTGGATATTTTTATTTTAGTGTGTATGATACCTACTATACAATTTTTCGTTTAATATGATATGCTCCAATTCTGCGCAGTGCGCATAAACATTGGTTTCTCTAGCTTCAATACTAGTTTCAACATTGGTTTCTCTAGTTGTGATGGGGTTGTAACGGAATTCAGCACCCGCTTCCGCAACTGCGGACGTTTCGCATATTTTTCCACTTCCGCTTCCGCACCCGCATTCGCATCCGCATGCCGTTAGCTTTTTGTTGTTTACTGCCGGAATTTTTATTTTTAGGCATGTTGTACCATTTTTAAGTTGGATGGACAAATGCCAATAATATTTTTTTGTCCTTTTTCTAAAATAACATACATTTCCATAAGTCTTCGTACACCACACGAAAATGTGTAATTTAATTTTGTAGTTTCTTGAATTTCTCAATTTTGTGTTGTACGTTTGGTTGTAATTTGATATTGTTTTTGTGTTACGATAATAAATGTTCTTTTTACTTCCGCTTCCGCTTTCCGGTCCGCTTCCGCGGAAGTCGACCATTTGGCTTCCGCTCAATCAGCATCCGCTTCCGCAAAGGGCACTTCCGTTACAACTCTAGTTATGAGCATTGTTCATTTAAGATCAACGTGGATGTATGACAGTATGAAAGCTCATTTTATTGAGTGCAATCTTATTGGTTGTTGTATCGAAGAGAATTACCCTAAAGAAATGGCGAGAAAAACAACGCAAAGTTAGAAAGACGTGGCAGGAAAAATGGCTCATAAAATGAGTATTTAAACCGGAAAAAAACCTAGTTTTAGCAATCTTTGCAAATTTAGACCAACTGAACTCACTGTCATAGAAGCCTCAAAAGGGTAATCCCTAAATTGTTTTAGGGGCTACTAAACTTTTACCTGAAATCTGAAAGTTTGTTCACAAATGATTTTCAAGCATTTAAGTAGTTTAATTTTAACATACCCTGACATGATTCGTAAATACATCTATAACTTTTATGCATGACGTCACACGTCAAAAACAATTGCAAGGCAGAAATTTAGTTTATTATAAATATATGTGTTTGCAAACCTGTTGCAAACTTTTTCAGATACTCAATACCTATGAGCTACTCCAAATGACGTCATGGAAATTTTCATCGTAAATTTTATGTTATTTAAAATATAAAGTTAGCCAAAATACCAAGTGACAAAATTACTTTTCTTCGTTTTTGTTTTCATTTTAAACTACCTACTGTCTACAGTAAATTTGAAATAAATTCAAAATTACAGCAACAACCTGGATTTCAACGAGGGATCTTTGCATCGCTATTACTGTATGGTCCAAATGTTTATCTCTGTATCTTCTGTTTTTAACATCATGCATCACCAATAATTACTGAGCGAACTCATGATGATATTGATGCATTTCAATTGTTCATTAATTTGCTATAAAGAATGTTTCCAGCACATTTTGAAAAACAGAATCTGACAAAAAATTACGAACTAATTCAATTTTCAAGTCAAAATTAAACATCACAAAACACCGTACTAGCTATATAGAATTCATAACTAAACCATAATTTTTTTCCAATTTTCATTTACGTATTAAAAAAAACGGTGTTTAAATCTTGTTTGGATCAAAGCATGCATAATGAAGATTATAAACCAGGCAAATTTACGACCATTTTTACGATAACTCCTAGAAGTGGATCTCTGATAATAAACCGTAAGATTAAGGGCGGTCAATTCAGAATTAGAAAGGGCTTACGCATGACCGGGCCGAGCGTTCGCGGAACCTTTTGGTAACCCGATATCGCTGTCCTGCGGACGCGTTGCGGCAAATTAAACATTAATAGCTGTTAACGCTCACACGACACGTCTCTGTGTCCTCCGCTACCGCTATTGGGGCGGGAAGTTTAAAAACACATGCACGATTTGTTGGAAATTTAATATATTGATCTCAGCGGGCCGTTTTGTGTGAAATGTTCCGTTAAACACCGGTCAGAAGCCAGTGTAAATCCTTATAATTAGCGTGAAAGTTGCTGTCTGATACCGGGTGTCCCTCTATTAGCGTATTTCTTCAGGATGGTAGGATTATTTCAGAAACTAAATCAAAAAAAAAATCTGATGTGGCCAGGCACATGACTTTATCATACAATATATACAATTAATAGTTTATCTGCATGAGAATCTATTTGATTGAGATAAATCCTGGTTGCATTACAATTATACTAGTTAGCCTAGAATTGACAGATATTTTGATACTATTGACAGTAGGTATTGTCAAAGCATCAGCATTTGACACTACCTACTGTCATTAGAATAACAGTCACCGAAGGCGGAGCGTCGCCGTCGCATGTGAGCGAGTCGCGCTATGTAGTTTTCGGCAGGAGTGATATACCACGTTTTTTTGTGTTGCTTTTTGAGTAAATATGAATTTAAGCATATTTAAATAATTAAAATAATAGTTATTTATCTCACAAGTGCCGAAAGTACGGAATAGCGCGACGAGCGGTGATGCGGCGCTTTCGACAGGAGTGACATCAACGTTTTTTGTGCTACTTATTGAGAAACACGTATTTAAAAAAATCAAAAATGGTTATATTTCTGTAGGTATAGGAAATGTTAGGTTGATACCACTTCTACGAAACGTCAAGTTTAAAAAGCTATTTCAAATTCTGACAGATTTATATTCGTTCATGTCACTGTAGATGTCACATCCGTACCAACATACTAAAATATAACTACACTCATCGCTATACTTTATTTACAATTTTCTCAATTTATCGTTTTTACAATTAGATATAACAACGGATTGATATTTCTTATCAACAAACAATCAAATTGGTGATCTTATTTTATTTGAATTTTGTATTTTGTACTTTGCTGCACTGAGCGGCAACGTTCCATATAGCGGTTCTCCAACCTCTGATGAAATCAGCTGTTTTCGAGTGTGACAGCCATAGACATTTCTGTGGTGACAGCACAAAAAAATATTTGTCAAAATCCTGGCTACTATGTAGTTTCATATCAATGCAGATGCGACCGATCTCGATCAAATAGAATTTGCTCTTGCAGCTAAACTATTAATTTTACAAAAAAAAATTCTCTACTTTAATTTATTATTTAACTATTTTGACGAAATTACAGAAATGCCGGCTCATTTGCAAAATCGTTGAAAATTGCTAAGAGTAAATAGCCAGTTCCTTTGAATTCTTTTGAACCAAAAGGTTTTCAGCTCTAAGTTTAGTTATGAAACTTCTAAATATGAACTGTCGTCCCGATACCTTTACTAGTTTTTCCGGAATCGTCGTCACAAAAATCGGGTACACACATACACACACACACACACAGACATTTTTTTGTACCTTGGTCAAAAATGTTCAGGGGACCCTAAAAGACCTATTTCCGCTAAAATCCCAATTTTTTTTTCGGCACGATTACAATACTTTACCATACTGCGTATGATAAAGTAAAAAGTATTCACAATATGTAAAAGCGAATATGATTATATTAGTCTAGATCAGGGGTTCTCAACCTTTTAGGTTCCGTGTACCACATAAAGAATATTCAAATTTCTCCGTACCTCCAACCTTTATACAAAATGCATATTAATACGTATATAAATACAAAAAATCTGATGTGGCCAGGCACATGACTTTATCATACAATATATAAAATTAATAGTTTAGCTGCATGAGAATCTATTTTATTGAGATAAATCGTAGGTATTGGCAAAGCATCAGCATTTGACACTACCTACACTACGACATTAGAATAACAGTTATTTATGTCACAAGTGCCGAAAGTATGGAATAGCGCGACGAGCAGTGATGCGGCGCGTCACCGAACGCGGAGCGTCACAGTCGCATGTGAGCGAGTCGCGCTATCTAGTTTTCGGCAGGAGTGACACTAACGTTAATTGTGTTGCGTTTTGAAAAATATGTATTAAAAAAAAATAATTAAAAAATGGTTATATTTCTGTGTAGGAAATGTTAGGTTGGTACCACTTTGACGAAACGTCAAGTTTAAAATGCTAATTCAAATTCTGACAGATTTATATTTGTTCATGACACTGTAGATGTCACATACGAACCAACAACCTAAAATAAAACTACACTCATCGCTATACTTTATTTACAGTGTTCTCAATTTATCGTTCCTAGAATTAGATATAAAGACGAATTGATATATCTTATCAACAAACAATCAAATTGGTGATCTTATTTTCTTTGAAATTTGTATTTTGTAATTTGCCGCACTAGAGCGGCAACGTTCTATAGCGGTTCTCCAACCTCTGCCTCTGATTAAATCAGCTGTATTCGAGTGTGACAGCACAAAAAATATTTGTCAAAATCCTGGCTACTATTTAGTTTCATATCAATGCAGATGCGACCGATCTCGATCAGATAGAATTTGCTCTTGCAGCGAAACTATGAATTTTACCAAAAAATGTCATAGGCATAAATTATTCAAAATTTCCTCTACTTTAATTTATTGTTTAACTATTTTGACGAACTTACAGAAATGGCGGCTCATTTGCAAAATCCTTGAAAAAGGCTTGGGATAAACTACCAGTTCCTTTGGACCCTTTTGAACCAAAAGCTTTTCAGCTCTAAGTTAGGTCATAAAACTTATAAATATGAACTTTCGTCTCGATACCTTTAGTAGTTTCTCCGGAATCGTCGTCACAAAAATCGTTTACACACACACACACACACACACACACACAGACACACACACACACACACAGACATTTTTTTGTACCTTGGTCAAAAATGTTCAGGGGACCAATAAAGACCTATTTCCGCTAAAATCTCAAATTTTTTTTTCGTCGCGATTACAATACTTTATAATACTGCGTATGATAAAGTAAAAAGTTTATCATATTTTAAATATACATACCTACATATTATTTTGTACCAAAATAATAACTTTTTAACGACAGTTTATATAGGAAAAAATAAAAAAAGTTCTAAAAAGACAATCGTCTAACAATAAACAATTATATAACTAAACTTCATTTGGTATACAAAAGCAAAGTAATAACATCACTTACATTGAAGTAATATAAAAAAAAAATTCAAGAAAGCCTTCTAATGCTGACAATAAATTCAATTTATTTTTATTACCTAACTTCTTTTTATTGCTGCGTTAATTTTACAATAATAAAATAATAATATAAACAATAACAATAAACGACCATTTCTCCCTGAAAAACTAAATTTCTATTATTCAACTTTCCAAAAATATGAGCTAAATATGCTAACCGGACTATCCATAATTCATCAAAGAAACAATATTTGAAGTCAAAATTAGCTTCTGCATGGAAAACTTGCACTTCTAATTAAAGTAGGAAGAGACAATGTTATCTTTTTACTATTTGATCTGAAACTGTTTTTAGTCTGTCTGGTATAGATTTTGCTACTAGAAAATCCCGATGGATTTTGCAGTGAGTGAATTGAGCTTCTGGAGCTACGGTTTAAATTTTTTTATGAAGCCCGCGATTCTTTTCTGTTAAAGCCCGAGCTCCATCAGTGCAGACACCGATAAATTTCTTCCATGGAATGGAATTGTTAAACATACAATTATTAAAATTTATCACCAGATCTTCTTTCGGGCAGAGGTTCCTAAAATAAATATTCCTCTGCAATTTCCTCTTCAACCTCAATCAGACTAATAATTGATCAAAATAACTTATGTCGGTAGTTTCATCTAACTGTACCGTAAAATATTTACTTTGTTTTGCCTTTTTAACTACACTTTCTTTTACACAATCTGCCATTTTAGAAATACGTCTATGTACCATTTAATAATGGAATATTATTTAATTTTGCCGTTATAATTTTGGGTCAAACATTATCATCAAAATAAATATGATTTTACCCATACAGTTTGGTACCTTTTGTGTACCACCTGGAAGTCTTTCGCGTACCACCAGTGGTACGCGTACCACCGGTTGAGAACCCCTGGTCTAGATAAACGGATGTACGTTTATCTGGGAACTAAACATACAATAAAAAAATATTTCTCGTCAATGCTTACCAATATTGTATCACAAAAACAACTCCGAAACACTAAAAATGTATCAATTATACAGAAAAACACTCCACAAAAGTCAATTAAAATAGTATCTATATATTCTTATTAAAATCCGTAAACATATCGACAACCGACTGCCAATAAAGACAAATAAAAACTGAACTGATGTACAATGCGATTCATTCGCATTTTTTCATTCTACTATCAGACGCAGCAAAGTCTATTAATTCGACTCAGAGTCTCATTTCGTGCAGATAATTCGCTCATTACAGATAGTTCTATAACGAATGCAGTTTATATTTGAATTGATAATACTCGGTACAAGTGAATCAGCTATCTATAGTTGTTGGTGCAGAAGAATTCGTGATATGATAGCTCAGGTGAGCTTGCACATCATAAGATAAAACACGAGCTGATAACGTAGGTATAATTGCAATGAAGGAATAATAGTAAACATACAGTTTATTTTTGGAGTAATTGTTTCTTTAACCTAATATACAAGATATACATTAGAGAAACAATTGTTACATAGTTGTGTCTCTAGACGGACCTACTATTGGACCAAATTTTGTATTGCTCGAGAAAGTCCCATTCTCTATAAGGAGAAATTAAAAATATATAGAAACTAACAACTTAAATTCATTAAATCAAAAAAGTCACCCCTTATACATAAATATTGTAAGCTAACGCTAAAATTACCGCTAAAAGTCCACAAGTGCGCCCGGATTTGAAGCGGTAATGTGTGAATTGTTTAGAGTTGGCCGGCTAATGTCATTTCACAATCACAATAGACTACCGAGGGGTGTTAAAATGATAGCGCGCGATCGTGGGGGGTTGGAATCGCAAGCAGATGTTTCCCGAGGGCACCCCACGACTTTACACGCATGTATACATCTCCATCAAGTCGGCGTTGTGTCATCTGACAAAATTAAATGCGCTGGAATCGAGTGTCAAGTGATTCTTTCCTGCTACTATAACGGTGACTTTTTATTGATTATCCGGCCGACCCAATTACGCCAAATAATTTACATACTCAAATTCTAACAATGCATGAATACAGTTTTTGAAAACCTTTTAACGCAGGTGTTTATAAAGTTCGGTAATTATAAAATGGCAAAAACTATCTCAAGAAGAGATTTAAAGGACGAAACCAAGAAAAAGGACTAACAAGTCCAAAGGGCAAAAAGGACGAGAATGGCAAATAGAACGTCACGCAGAAAAATAGTGCACCCGACAAAAATGCGACAAAATGCTTAAAAACAAACGAAAAGGTCGCAATAATGGACAATAAAACGGCTAAATTAAAAAGGAGCGTTAAATAAAAACTCGCCAATAAGCAAGGAAATGAATAAGAGGATAAAATGGGAAAAATGAAACGACAAAAAGGATTAAAAATACAAAAAGGACAAAAGTTTTTAGAATGACGTAAAGGACAAAAATATATATATAATATATGAGAAACACAAAGACAAAATGGATAAAAAGGAAAGGTTAAAAGAAAGGACGAAAATAACAAAAAGAACGGCGTAAAGGACGAAGGATATAGAACTGCAGTAAATAAAAGGACGACATGAACATGAGACGTAAAGGATGAAACCTACAAAAAGGAACGTACAAAATGTATTCGATGAAAAATACGCCAAACTGGGTAAAAAGGCGAAAAGGATAAAGAAAAGGACCATCATGGTATTCAAAAACTGTATAAAAGACGAAAACTACGGAAGTACAATGAATAAATGAAGGACATAAAAAAGGAGCGTAAAGCACAAAAAGGAACGAAGGTAAAAAAGGACAAAATGGATAAAAGTGTGCAGAAAACGATAAAAAGGACCAAAATACCAAAAGTAAAAATATGTCAAGAATGACGAAAATAGCAAATGGAAAGTAGAACTTACGAAAAAGTTAATAAAAAAGAAATTATAATAATGGCATAAGCGGCGTAAAGGGCCAACATTACGGAATTACAATGAATAAGAACGACGAAATAATAAAGGGCGTAGAGGACAAGGCTGGCAAAAAGCGGAGGGGGAACTGAAGACAGGCCAAAATGGATAAAGGGTATGAAAACGGCAAATAGGATCACAAAGATCAAATGGACAAAAAGGTCAGGAGTGACAAAACTGGCAAATAGGAGGTGTAGGACAAAATACTCTGTGATCAACAAAAAATAGAAAGAAAAAATGGATAAAAGGACGGAAAGTTTAAACGAAAGGGCGATAATGCCCCAAAGAACGGCATAAAAGACGAAATATACGGAAGTACAATAACTAAAACGACAAAATGAACCAGAAAAGAATGTGGAAAAAAGCATAGATTAGAAAAGGACGAAAATAGCAAAAAGTATCTAAAAGTAAGAAAATTCCAAAAGGCCGAAATGGTAAGAATGACGACGAAGAATAAAATGATGAAATCAAAAGGGCGCAAAGGCCAAAACTGACAAAAAGGAAGGTGAACAAAATTACAAAATCGATAAAAAGTATGAAAACGATAGAAAGAATGTCATATAAGGACAAAAGGTCAACACCTCAGTTTTTAATAATTATTACGTGATTAGATAAATGCAAAACATTTAAGATAGTAAACACGTTTCAATATTAAATGTACACAAAATATCGACATAATTAGTTCCATGAGTTCCCGTCGTTACTCCTTGATTAATTGTTTTATTGCAGCGTTAATTACCAGTTTATGATAGAGTGAATACAATTCAGCAGTTCCTGAATCACGTAATTTCCGTAGAAGTATCATCAGTAGTCACGTGTTCAGGTCATTAGGTTCCTAGAATCGATATTTCATCCCCCTGGGGGTAAAGTACGCTATGGCTATAAAATCCCCAGTGGTTCACTTTCCTTACCGTTACGTAAAACTAATTAAACTGTTGTGTACATGCGAGTATATATTAGAGCCTGTTGTGGAAACCGGCAATTCGGAGGTCAAGATTCGATCCCGGTCGGGGTGATTTTTTTTTTAATTTCCAAAAATGTTTAATTTAATAAATAATATAAGACAATAGATTAAGGATTACAACAAGTAATGCCAAAGTGCCAAACAACAATTTTAAACTTCTTAAAATTCTAGCTAATTTCAAGAACATTTTCCCCCTACTTAAATCTTATCTCGCACTAAGGAGGTCTGCGAAACCCTTAAATAATCTTAACGGTACGAGCGTCAGTCCTCCGGGTTAGGTCTGTGCGTCGATGCAACGTCGTCAAGTCCTCCGGAGTCCTTGATATTAAATCCGGTACAAGTTACGAGTCCATATCTTAGTTTTAATTAGGCTCGGCTTGCGGGACTCTCGTCAGCGCTCGGGTCGTATCAGAGACACGCGGTGTCTTAATTCCGGGACAGTAATTATCGCTTTGCCTTAATTTCTCCGTCTTTACGACTGACAATTAACAATTCACGAGAAGTTACGATCGCTCCCGATCGCTCCGCGTACTGCCGAAATTGCCCTTTCGACAGATTTGCAATTAGCTGGTGGGGGGTTGGCCTCTCGTGCCCTCGCTGAGATTAAAATTGCTAAATCAAAAACACGATGCTGATTAGTACAACAATGCTTTTCGGAGTTTATTTTGAGAGGGAGTTGGTAAACGTTATTTAACTCTAAGGAAGTGATAATGCTTAGAGAATTGTAGCTTCGATTCAGTGATGGATTTCTTGAGTAATACAAATTGTTTTCTTTTTACTCACATTTGGTCAGTAAAAACGAATAGTTTTACTTTTATAAAATTATTATAAAAATTACCATACTTTGGTACCTACTCTTCAACTCTCTGGAAAGACGTTAAATTAAAAAAAGTTTCAAACGAAATGGATTTGGTTCTAAAAAATCTGTTCCATGATGCCTCACACTTCCTAAATTATTTAAGATTCTTTTATAATTGGTACCATCTAACAAGGACCTCAGGAGGCTGTAGGATATATGTTTATTTTAACTTTGGTCATTTTTGTTCCTAGTAGGCGACTAGGTGTGCCAGCATATTTTTGTTAGTGTCCATTTTGACGCTGGGACAGGCTTCATGTCCCCAGGAATTTTCTCAAACTAAAGTATAAAGTAAATAGAATAACATAAAGCATTAATTAGGTTTCATCACAAAACGGATGGAAATGGCAACAAGGACAAAATGGATATAGTGGAAGAAATCCACAACAAGGATCAAAAGGACAAATATAACAAAATATAACAAAAGCAATTGGGATGTAGAGGACAGAACATCGAAAAATACGGAAGTGCAATGGATACAAGGTAAGAAATGGAAATGGGAAGTAGGAGACAAAACAGACAAAACGGACGGAAAAGAAAAAAATCAACAAGATTCATTAAAACAACAACAAAATCAATAGGGGAAGAAAAAATTTACGAATAAAAATGGACTTAAGAACAAAACTAAAAAACTTGAGAACAATGACAAATGCGAGCAAAATAGACAAAACTCAGAAGACGAAAAAGTGAAGATTGGCGTCAAGGATTAAAAATACTGAAAGCTGTTGTGATAAAACTGACGAAAACCATAAAAGAGGCATGGAGAACGAAAAGGAAAAATATTCTGTAAGGACGAAATGGACAAAATTGATAAAAACGACGACAATGACAACAAGGATGTCAAAAGGACCATACTGTCAAGCTTGCTGTACAAGATGAAATTGACTAAATTTATGAACAATTATGAATAAAATTATTATTTTTGATCTCGTATTGTTTACTTCTTCATTTTTGTGTCATCTTCACCCTTTATATCCCTTTTGACCTATATATTTTGACAGATATTCATTTTGGTAACCTTATTTTGTCCTTTTATCCATATTTTTTTTAAGTTTATCATACGCAGTATGATGAAGTATTGTAATCGTGCCGAAAAATTTTAGATTTTAGCGGGAATAGGTCTTTTTGGGCCACTGGTCATTTATGACCAAGGTACAAAAAAATGTCTGTGTGTATGTATGTGTGTGTGTATGTGTGTGTGTGTGTGTGTGTGTATGTGTGTATTCGATGTTTGTGGAGACGATTCCGGAGAAACTACTAAAGGTATCGGGTCGAAACTTCATATTTAGAAGTTTCATGACTAAACTTAGAGCTGAAAGGCTTTGGTTCGAAAGGGTCCAAAGGAACTGGACGTTTCCTCCAAGCATTTTTCAAGGATTTTGCGAATGAGCCGCCACTTCTGTAATTTCCTCAAAATAGTTAAATAATAAATTAAAGTAGATGAAATTGTGAATAATTTATGTCTGCGACATTTTTAGGCAAAAATAATAGTTTAGCTGCAAGATCAGATTCTATTTGATCGAGATCGGTCGCATCTGAATTGATATAATACTCTATAGCGAGCCAGGATTTTTCAAATATTTTCAGTCTAATGACAAAGTTCGCATATTGTGATACCGTGTACGGTCCTTGCCTGACGGCGTCGGATAGGCAGCGTGTTCAGCGTGTCCAAACTGTATGTGTTCTGTTTGTTTTTGGTTTGAGGAAGTATGATCAATGATCATGTATCGAATAGGCTGGGCGACTTGGGGTGGTTGAACATGGATAACACTAGGGTGTTGCATGCAGCAATATTATATCATAAGTTGCTATCCAAGAGGATCCCACAATACCTCATGCGAAAGATACGCTCACATATACAATGGTCTCAGGGAAGATATGAAAAAATTATCGTTAAACAGTTTTGGGGGAAAGGTGAAGTGAAGTGTTGTCTGTTTGCTCAACTTTAGGCATTGAGCGCACATCGGAGGCTGTTTTAATTTTTTTTATGGGCATGGGCGATGTTTTGTTGTGTTGGATTTGCTGCAATTACGTGTAATTAAACTCTAGAGCATTTTGTTTTGATAAGTTCTCGGAATTATTGTTATATTATTGTTACAATTATGTCTTAGTTCTAGTTTGCGTAAGGGGTTGAGTGGAAGAGCAAGGCAATTTGGAAACAAGTGTGCATATCTCCGCCGTAAATATAAATATTATTTTGTTGCATTTAATATTGTTTTATGTTAATAAAGGATTTATTTATTTATTTAATTATTTATTTTTAATCTTTTACTCCTTTTTCATCCTGCACGTTTGTACATTTTGCACATTTCTTTCTTTCTGGATATGCTCAAATATAATTCCTTAAAAACACAGATCTTCTTTGATAATGGTCCCATAGATAAGAAAAACTCCCAGTAAGTAGAAGAAATATAGTTTCTATTTCTAAGGCTGGGATTTTCAATGCCTTTTTAAGCGATAAATCGAGTTTAGATGTACAAGATCCTTGAGACATTAACTCGGTTGGTGGTTTAAACAGGCATCGAAAAACTCAGCCTACTAAAATCTAGCCTGCAAACTATAATCCGCACAACGATGAAAATTGACTGTCGTCTTACATTTACCACATTATACCTAGTTATCGTCACATAAAATTGCTACAATTCGGCGGTTTAAATTCGAATTGTCTCCCCCAATCTAAATTCTACTCCTCCTCAGTTATTCGGATTCGAATTGCCAAACATAGTCCCTGCGGATACAGACGCAACCTAGGCGACAATGAGGAAACCTCTTCGGTTGGTAATTAAGTTAACCACGGCTTACAATGAGACGCCATAGAGAGACTTCCTACCGGTGCAACCCGGCAATGGGTACCCATTAGCTGTACGCCGAAATCAACAGTCAATGACACAAATGAGAGCGAGCGACCCCCTTCATCACAAAGGAACGCCGGTAATTGTTAACCTGCCCCGTAAGGATTCGCGCGTAGAGATCTGACATCGAAATCTCAACGGTTTCGGCGGCGCTCAATAACTTCTCTCCCCGCGTTCTGATCCGGCCCGATCGAAAAAACAACGAACTGTATAGGCTCGAGTGGTTTTTGTTTTGCAGGAGTCGTGGTACTCGACGATTGGTATCTGCAGTTGTTTCGAGAGCACAGCTGCTCCGAGCATTGATTAGTTATGATAATTGCACTGATGAGAGGAATGATTTTCGTGAGAAAAAAATCGATTGGCTGGACATGGAAGGTTGGAGGGAAAATATATCGGTTCACTTTTTGATTGACTAGAGTCACAATGGGG
Organism: Melinopterus prodromus; assembly: GCA_964023965.1. Taxonomy (NCBI): domain Eukaryota; kingdom Metazoa; phylum Arthropoda; class Insecta; order Coleoptera; family Scarabaeidae; genus Melinopterus; species Melinopterus prodromus. Next base: position 11,705,079 of record OZ030396.1, read on the forward strand.
CAGCTTTTGTGGGGTACCTAAGAAAGTGCAAATTTGTAATTAAATTCTCATTCGCATTTCTATTCTCTTCAAAAACAAAGAAAGAATTCAAGGACATATCATTTATATAAATCTGAATATACTGTTTTCAATTTATCCCATTCCCTCAATTTTTCTAGAAGTTTTAACAAAGTTGTGTGGCATTGTCTGGACTACGAAAAACACTACTAAACCTATATTTTCTCATATTATTTTGTATTATTTTGCTAAGTTTACTGTACGTTTAGGTTCAATTTTGGAAACGTATGAAATCGATATTTCATGGATAGTTTTCTACATCAGATTTCTACATCACGACATCTTCTAAAATAATCCAAGTAAGACATTTTTTTAAAATTTTGTTGACGATTTTATCATCTTATACAGGGTGTTTTCTTATCCGCAAAGACGATTTAGAATGATGATCCTATTTATGATATTGTAATAACTTCATATTATTATGAGCTATGTTTAATTATTATTTTTCATTTTTAGTCATATAATATACTAAAAACTATAAATGTGTGGTAATTTGGTCGTGGTTGTGACATTTTATTGCGAGTGTATTATGCTAGATACAAATTTGAATAGGTGCGTAATTATCCCGCCTTCTGTTTATCGATATAATTGAGCAATATGGTGTTGCAATTTGTAACTTTTCATTATTAACGTTCGTTTCGTTACGGGCTATCACAAGATGGTGATTACAAGAAGATAATAAAATACTGAATAAAATTATTTAAATAGGAGCAAAAATATAATTATTTGACACAAACGTTTATTGAACTATAAAATAGCATTTTATAAAATTTTCCATTTTCCGGCTTTCTGTAACGGATTTTTTGGCTGACAGGACGCGACATACTTTTTGCAAATTTTAAATGCTGGACGACCCACTTTCTTCCGTTGTTAATTCTTTAAAAGTTTATAAGAATAATCATTTAATTAATTAAGTAAATTATAATTATTCATAATTATATATAATCTTGTTTCACGATAATATAATAATAATAATTATCATATTCTTTATCTACGACTCACATATAATAAGTTCATTGCATACGCATCTATGACTATATAATCCCCATCATTATACGCGCCAATGATTATAATGACACTAGCGTTGTATAATAATGACAGTTCGTTCAAATAATGACCTCATTATTTGAACGAAGTGTCATCATTATACAACGCTAGTGTCAAAGTCTGCCAAAACCTACGTGGATGACAGTTATTTGACAGTTCGCCTCGCCATCATTGGCAAATAGATACATTTGAAATATTTTGCATAAAACTGAATTTATGAGGCGTAGATAAAACGTCGTATTTGACTCGCACATAACGGATATAAATCGTTCGTATGTTTACACGCTCGCCTACGGCTTGCGTGTAAACTTCATACTCTCGATTTATATCCTTAATTATGTGCTCGTTAAATACTATACTATGATTGCTCAACAGCGCACCAAATTATGGACAACAATATAAGCAATCATGGTAGTGAATTATATCTATTAGGTGCGAGACAACTACGACGTGTTATCTACAACTTCTAAATTACATTTCTTTTAAATTGTATTCATTATCCGTCAGGGACCAGTGTATTCGACCAAGTAAGTTGTTTTATTAAAAACATCAGTTATATTAGGGTGATTCTTTTTTTGGATAATCGAAATTACAAATGGATAAAAATTTCTCCTATAGGCAAAAAAATTTCCAATTCTCTCGCAATAGGTCTAAATTTAATAATTAGGTAAATATAATAATTGTAATTTTTTTTTCTTTCTGGTCATATTAAAAATAAAGAACAACGACAGGGACGTTTGCGTCGCTAGCACAATACTTGGCAATAATTTGCGCATAAGGTGCTTGGAACACGACGAGCGCAGCGAGGAGTGCCCAACTGAACCAATACGTCCGTACGCCAAATTTAGGCATTGGGGTTAGAATATATAGCCGTAACTATGGTTACCAACAGTTTTTATTATGACACTGAAAAGGGAATTACAATAAGTCCATTATGGAATCAAAGTGAAAAGTTATACATCACACAAATAAGTTTTCTAATCATTGTGATGAAAGACTCCATATTCATTGGATCACGGTATGATGTGGAAAAAGTAGGGGTAATAAAAATCCAAAGTAGATATATGCTTGTGTATTCGTGGCTACATATTTCAAGATGTACTCTCGTCTTCAGGCCATACGCCAACTTCATTTCTGCGACGTATGGCCTGAAGATGAGAGTACTACAATTTTGATTATGAAACTGAAAAACGAATTGTCACAGCTATTTTATTATGAAACCAAACTAGATAGTAATACATTATTATATGCGTTGTACAAACGTTCAATTGACGCACGACGAGGGTAGCGAGTGTCCTCATGAACGCTTATTATAGCATTCTACCTACTCTGGCGATCAACTTATTTATTTCGGCGATCTACACACCCGGCAATCTACACACCCAGCGATCTACACAGCCAGCGATCTACACGTCCCAGCGATCTATATGGTCGCTAATATTTCTTATATTTTAAAACTGGTATATATTTTTAAATTTGGTTTGCCTGTCAAGCTTTGTTCAGCTTTGGAACTTAAAAATGTAAACCGAGTATCTGCATTACTTGTAATGATATTTTCTAATAAATATGCTAAAAAAGCGTATTTTGGCGCCTTATTGAAATTTCTTTTGTTATTCAATGGTTTAATAATTATATGTAGGTAACTTTCTTTAAAAATGTATTTTGTGTAAACAAAAATAACAATACTTAGTTTTTGAGCTAGTTTTGTATGCCTGAAGCTCAGATAGACGATGTTTTGCAGTCTGACCGACGACATAGTGCAAATCAATACACCCAGCTTAGCCACTTTCATGAATTTAAATTTCCAACTACAGATTTTGTGACCACCTGCTGGTATTAGAAGAATAGTCTAATACAATGCAAAGGTTCACTTCACAATGTGTATGTATTTATCTTCAATAAAAATAAAACTATTGGAATGAATCAAAAACAAAATGTTGAGAATTTATATGGCATTGTAACAGCGCCTGAAACTTGCCCAAGTTCATCTGTTATTCCACAGCGTGTCTCGAATATTAAACGTCAACGTTTCCCAAAAAAAGTCCACTCAATTTCTTGAATTGGCTTTAAATACTTTGTTTTAAAGCTGTATGTCCTAAACATTGCGAGGCAAGTGTTTCCCCATCGGTGATTTCCTTAATGCAATTGTCTTTAATTTAAGTTAAACATTAGATATATGATGGTACTAATTAATTTTTAATTCTTTATAACCTTAGTTGAAACCACAGTAGATATGTATTATATATTTTTGGTGCCCACGTTGCTAAGATAACATCAAATAATTATGATATACATATTAAAACATCTAAAACAATAACAACCATTTGCCATTTAACACAATATCAATAAAAATCGTTACACCTAGAAAACAATTTCACTTCCCTAACGTAACTATACCCGAACGACGTTAATTGATAAACAAATTATGATAATCACCGACAGAACAACCGCTAATTCCTGATGTTAGCTTTAGTCCTATCAACGCGTGTATATCTGGAGGAGCGGGCTCGCATTCGGGATGATGCTATTACGGTCACGTGATCGCGTGCGGCGCCCTCGTTGGCAAGTTGAAGAACTAATTACGGACCGAGTGCAGTTCAATCTTACTTTCGAGTTATTCCGCGCTAATTTAATATCTGTTCGACGAAAATTGTTAATTTGCTTTTCTGTGAGAGACTATGGGCGCGGCATCGACCCCACTTTACTAGCCGAGGACGATGCTATAACAAGAAAGTTAGTTCTTAATCGGTAGGAGCGTTTCTTACACCAGTTGGTTATTGCATCGCAGCACGAAATCGTTTCTATTGAGGTTCGATTTTGAATGGTGGATTCTAAGTTCTGTTTGGTGTTTGGAGTTTAGGTTTTCGCCAGGACTTCTTTTGTTGTATTGTTGGTATGACATAATTGACTAATAGTGTTAATAATTTGACATAATTGTTTAACTTTTTAGGAAGATTACGACAATTTTTAGTACCTGATCCAACGCTGCCACCAAAATGGTGTTTTGTGTTCTCCACTAATAGATAGACAAGATTACAATATCAACTCACATCTTCATAGTTTTAAAGATAGTCTTGTAAGTAAACTATGATGAAATAAAAAATAGATCAGTCATGCATTACTTTTATCTTGGTAACTCAATACTTCCTGCAGTTCCTGCCGACATTGTGGTTGTGATAGTTTTTCGTAGAAAAACTGATAACGGGAGTTTTTTTAACAATTATCTATATTACTGTCTAACGTCTATACCAGTGTCCGGTAACATAGATAACACTTCCTTTCATAGTGGATGCATCTGTGGTTAGCTCGTCCGCAAAATAAAAAAATTCCACAAACTTGTGTTTGATAATTTATGTGGTTAGTGAACTATTATAAATACGCACTTTCAGAATCTATTACCTAGAATTTCACCAATATTCACGGAATATAATTTCAACCAGTTTCCCGTCAGGTAAGAAACGCGTACTTACATAATAAACTATAAAACAGATTAAAACAGAAACTGGTAAGTATCCAAATAAAAATTATGTATTATGAAAATGAAATACAGATAAGAAGTAAGCATACAATTCAAAGTCGTTGCAGTTTATGTTTGAATTTCGTTATAAGAAAAGTAACTTTGAAGCAGATTGGCAGGCTCAGTATGAAATAAAATAAGAAAAAATCAATTTTCTATAAAGTAGTTGCTGATAGCAAGACTTTAACTCATTTCTGTAGAAGGAATGTCGAAGTTTAAATTAGATTTCAATTTGATTATAGCAAAATTTGAATTGTGGGGTTCAGTTAAAGAACCCCAAAGTAATATGTCATAAACTCACTGCTGATACTGCATTAACAGTATAGAAAATTAAACTTTGTTGTGCTAATAATATCAAAATTAAAAGTTGGTGTCATATTTGGGAAATGTACTGCGCTGGTGTGGCGCAGTAAACACACATACGGGCTGTCCCATAATTTGATGGACATGGCTTAACCACAAACTCTTGAGACACGAAGTAATCTGTCCCATCACTATGCCATAGCCTTCCATATCTTGGATATACTGCTTCAAAGTTCACTTGCCAAAAGCGATGCGTTATAATGAAGGTACTTTTGAACCGATTTTGTTCATATTTGGAACATTAAATTAGGAAGCTAGATCACATCTTTTGCAATGATATTAGACCTTGTCATTATACCATTAATGCGCAGAACCATGAGTGACATGATACGTAATAGATTTAACTGTTTTCATAGTAAGAAATAACTAATTTGAACATTCTTTTTGTTTTTAAAAATATTCATATTGGAAACACGTCAAATAAGAATGATTGATGATGAAATTTGATGTGTAATTAAATTAAACTATTTAGAAATTATTGTTTCATGATTTTTATTACTCGTCTGTTTCCTTGACGAGAGTCCTTTCTAATCACAAGCCCTGATGAAGCTGGAGATAAGCAGCAAAACGTCGGCAATGTCTTAAATAAAGGACCAAAAACCGAAGACTGAACGAGCGTTTCATTTTATTTACTTATGGTTTATTATGATTTACTTATGGTTTATTTATGGTTTATTTATGATTTATTTATGATTTATTTATTATTTATTTATTTAATAGTGGAAAACACAAGTACAAAAGCAACATTTTGGAACCGACAAAAATGGCTTTTCCCTAGGTTACTCAGTGATTTATTTTATGACTATTTCTTTTTGGGCGTTCGGATTAGCGAATGTTCGGATTACCGAAGTTCGAATTATCGACGCTCTACTGTAATTAAGAGCCCTAATATCTCTATGACGTTCAGAGATTTGCCCCCCCCCCCCACGTAAATCGCGATAATGTTCGTTCCTGTAGCTAGGTAACGTATTTCAATCAGTTTCCACCGAAAAATGTTTATAGCTTCTGCAAAAATGTTTGTACATATTTCTATCATACCTCAAATTGTAGGTAATTAAGAGACCAAATATCCCTATGACGGTCAGAGTTTTGCCCCTCCTAAATCGCGATAGTGTTCGTTCCTATAGCTAACGTATTTCAATCAGTTTCCACAGAAAAATGTTAATAACTTCTGTAAAAATATTTGCATAAAATTCTATCATACCTCAAATTGTAGGTAATTAAGAGACCTAATATCCCTGTGACGCTCAGAGTTTTGCCCCCGCTAAATCGCGACAATGTTCGTTCCTATAGTTAACGTATTTCAATCAGTTTCCACAGAAAACTGTTTATAACTTCTGCAAACCATGTTGGCATAAATTACTAGCATACTTCAAATTGTAGGTAATTAAGAGACCTAATATCCCTATGACGTTCAGAGTTTAACCCCCCTAAATCGCGATAATATTCGTTCCTATAACTAACGTACTTCAATCAGGTTCCACAGTTCCCCAGTTTTGTTATTTTGACAATACCTACTGTCAATAGTATCAAAACATCTGTCAAATCCTGGGTAACTAGTTTTATTTTAATGTAGACACGACCGATTTCGATCGAATAGAATCTCATGCAGCTAAATTATTAATTTTATATATAGTATGATAAAGTCATGTACCACATTAGATATTTTATTTATAAGTCTACATATGAAAAAAATCGATTCAGAAGAGTTTAACGTTGGAGTCGTGTAGCCCATGTTGAGAAGCACTTTTCATACGGTAAGCAAATTTTCTTTGTTTTTTAAGCAATAATGATATACACATAAACCATAACTATCCTCAAATTTATTTGAAGGCTTGCAGGGCCTACTGACCGGAATATACTCAAGTTATAAACCGATATCATTTACTTTACGTTCGTAATTAATCAACTTTCCCATTACATCAAACCAATTCATAACCATAACCGACAATATTTGAAATATCCATCAGTTACGACGGCGTTTTTCTAGGAAAATCGGTCGTTTCTAGGCAAAGTGGCCGGCACGGGTAATATTCAACGCAGGGCGCGATAACGCTAATTACAATATTATCAGCGGCCCGTGACCAAGCGCATAACACAAGAGCGTGCGGCTTCCTCACCCACAGATATATTAAAATACATTACTTATGGCTCCAGTTTGCTCCGCCTCTACCGCTCGCACGTTTATCTTGAAGCGAAATTACTCTCGTCTATGGTAATTTGAACCTGAATCCATTCGAGGTATTGATCCACGGTGCACGGAAATAATTGATTCTGTGCCATTTAATGGACAATTAAAAATGACGATAGCTGATAGGACAGGAGCGGACCAGCGCTCTCGGGTCACGTATCGATTTCTTTATCATGCGCGACCAGTACCGTTGCGTTACCGTTTTTCTCGTTTTTCTTTTTCTTTTTTTTTTTATTCAAATGTGCAATTCGTAAACACGAACTCTACTGGGTGCTTGGTTAGATTCCTGTACATGAACAGGTTATGATGTATTTACTTGACGTGTTCGCTGTAGCCTTGGCGTTATCATACCTTCGAGATATTTCAATGAATTAACATTTTCCGCATATTATGGTGCCATATTATTTACGGGGCATTGTTGTAGGTGCTAACAATGCCGATCGCGAGTTCTTCAATTATTTGTCTTTCTGTTTTATGGGTGATTGGCGTATTGATAAAATAAATTAAATAATGTCAAACTTGCAAGGATTATTCGAAGAGAAAATGCAGATTTTAAATTGTTATATCTAACTTATAAAGGATAGAAAGTGTTGTTGCAAATTATTAGATAAATTGATTCTCCATCAAGCAGTGAATGTGCCCCATGTGTATCTTTCTATCTTTGACGGTTTCCTAGAACAAAACAATTTAAAATCTGGTCTTTATTTTTTTTAATTACCCTGTATATTTTAGATATTGTCTTAATGATGTTGTCAATTTTTTTTAAATATGAAAATATTCAGCAATCTCTCGATTGGCAATGTGCTTCTATTAAATCGATGTAAATTATATTCATTTATTCATTGATATGTTATTGATAGTTCAATTTATTATTCCTATTTCTCTTCTTCTTCTTTGCGATAATTTATGATAATTTAAAACAATCTATAGGAGATTATAGGGAGACAATATAATATTTCAGATTTATTTATAGGTACAAATGAAACAATTGTTGAGGAAGAATCGTGTTTTTAACTTTTTTGCTTATTTTTTCGCATTTTCTTTAATAACCACTTTAATAGTTCACATGTTACTCTAAATGACATTTACTATCTAAACAACTGCAAGAAAAATCAGCAAATGAACTTATTCGTATCTTGAATTCTTATTCAATTTCTGACTTTATCATACATAGTACGATAAAGTTGTAATCGTGTTGAAAACAGTTTTGTGATTTTAACGGAAATACGTCCTAATGTCCTTTATATTTAGAAGTGTCATGAGTGTCATGACTAAACTTAGAGCTGAAAGAAGTTTTGTTTAAAAGGGTCCAAAGGAACTGGATGTTTCCTCTAAGCATTTTTCAACGATTTAGCAAACGACCCGTCATTTCTGTAATTTCGGCAAAATAGTTAAATAAGAAATAAAAGTAGAGGAAATTTTGTATGATTTGTCTATGATATTTTTGGTAAAATTAATAGTTTAGCTGCATGAGCAAATTCTATTTCATCGAATCGCTCTTAGTTTTTAGGGTTTTTTATTAATTATTTGTAATTTTGTTACTTATCAAATAATGTATTTACTTTTTATTATCATAATGTTATGTGTTTCGTAACATTTTAACGAATTTAACTCCAAATAAGTCCATAGCAGAACGTTTACTCAAAAATGTTTATAGAAGCCACATAATACCATTATTTTTAATAAATATGTTTTTGGGTGATCGGTTTTGTTGTCACTATGTGAACAAAACCGATATACCGCTCTGTTGTTACTAAAGGGCGTCCAGTAGTGTTCCGAAAATTAGGGAGCTGACAAAGGACGTCACTGCCATCCAAAAAGAGTACATGCGGCTTTGTCTTCCGACACTTCATTAAAAAGTTATAGCTTTTTTATTTTTCAGTTTTGTATTCCGTTAAAAATATAACTGATTACAAAGTCGGCGCTGTCTATTTTAACAGAAACAAAAAGCATTTACAAATAACAAAAACAAATAAAATTAGTTTTGTTTCAGCACGTCATTCGAATTCCTGCCGGACTCTTTGCAAAATTTCAGGGGTTTCTCGAATCTGATTGCAGGCACAATTCATTTGCTGTAGCAATTCATTTCTGGTAGCAATCCTGTGTGCATAAACTAAATCTTTTAGATGGCCCCACAAGTAATAATCCAAAGGATTTAAATCATGAGATCTTGCTGGCCATGCGAGCCTTTCAGGGTATTGTTCATTGAGATACAGTCGTACAGCATGCATAAACCACGGATCCACACGCAGATGCAACGGAAAATTGTCTAATAAATCTGGGAAAGGGTTTCGTAAAAATTCACAATAATGATCTCCATTCAGTCGAACAGGTAATTCAAATGGACCAAGCAATTAGTTACCAATTATCCCACGCCAGATGTTCACAGAAAATTGTACCTGGTGTCGTAGTGGTACAATTGCATGCGGGTTTTCATCGGACCAAATGCAAGAATTGTGAAAATTGAAAACCCCATCTCTGGTAAAAGTAGCTTCATCTGTACATATTACCTTTTCTGTAAATCTACTTACAGTTATAACTTTTTAATGAAGCGTCAAAAGCCAAAAGTGCATATACACTTTTTGAAAAGCAGTGACGTCCTCTATCAGCTACCTAATTTTCGGAACACCTTTACCCGACACCCTGTATAAGAACAGAGCGGTATATTTTTCTCTTCTCAGCAACATTAAAATTGTATCGAAAACACTAACAAAGATGTATATTGGGAATGGAAGGTTTTCAATAGATTTCGGAATACTGAATACCTATGCGGACACAAATCACACACAATGTTTTCGAAACTGTTGAGAGAAAAATGCACAAAAGTGATTTTAGTGTTTTTAGTAAATTTTATCAGTCTCAACCCAATATCTCATCTTAAGGGTTTTCTGTGTTCCTGCAGCACTAAATATGCGCAAAATTCATGTTCCCCAGTGTTACCAATATTTGAGGTACAGCCGTGGAAAATTCAATGGTAACAGGCTTGCCGCTAGTGTACACCAAACGTAGCTCGGAGATTGTCGGTCGTCGGATACCTACCTGCTAAAGTCATAAAACCAAAGGGTTACTTTTGTTTCGTTTCGTTTTATTTTTCTGTATCTATGGAATGAAATCGAATTTCGTCTATTTATATGTTTCCGATATCCGAAACTGACAAAAGTGCACAGTAATATTTAATGTATTTTTTGCATGTAGTTGTAAATCGTATTTGCCCCGGTTTCTTCTTTGCTGCAGATATGGCCTTTAGAACTGATACTACAGTGTTGTTCAGCATTTTAGCTTAATTATAAAAATGTTGTTATTTTTATGTTTATTAAAATTGTATATTTACGTTCTATAATAACATCCACACACAATTTTCTTTTATGTGTGACATGTAAGGGCAGGATTTACAATCCAATATGAATGATATCACATCAGAACGATATGCAAATAACTTTGAAAAAATTTATAATAAAATCATTGAAATTTCAATCTATATTTATGTTACTCAATCGTTTTCGCCGTATTGCAAAAGTTTCAAGTCCACTAGTTCCTTGTATAATATTTTGTATTGCGGCCGACCTACTGGACGATCAAGCACAAAGGTAGGTATTTTTATTACACTATGGGTCGCGTTTTGTTCCTTAATTTACTTTTTTGCTGGCCTTTCCGCAAATTAGGCAAATATTGAAAATATGTATCACATAACGTTGTGACTTCGTGCCATCGACACACAATTTCGAAGAGTTACAATGCCCTATCACCTATCTAGCTATTTGATTAAAAATCGTAAATTTGTTAGACAACCACAATTAAATCGATTTTGGCTGATACAACAAGGGATTTTGCTTGTTTTCTTAGTGCAACAAATTGACGATACATATGTTCCGTTTAGATTGTCATAAATGTATCATTTCCTAAAACATCAGGTCATACCAATCTCAAGAACATATGAAATAAAAGCACTCCTGCAAATTTATATCAACCTCCAACCTAACAGAACACTTTTCTTATTTAATACATGCTTATGTTATTCCTATATTATTAAATGTTTGTTTTTATGTTATTACATATATTTATGTTATGTTATTACAAATATCATTTTTTTACTGTTATACATCTATCTATTATTTTTATCTATACTATACTCATGTTATATTTATATTATTTTTGTTGAATACATAATTATATGCAATTTTCATTACTTACCATAACGTAAATTAAATAAATATAAAACATTTTGAGATAAAAATATATTATTTCGGTCTGGGACTAAGTAGAAATCGAGAAAAATGAGTTTTTTCACTTACAGGAACTTCCTATCTGGAATTACCTCCTTTAAAAATTATTGACAGCGGATATCGGATGTAGTAATCGGTTTGCCTTGATGCATACACCGACGTAGCCATGATGATGAAGTATTTTAATATGTGCCTAATTAAAATTTTTACAATTATTACTAACGTTACTATGTATTTTAGTATAAATGAAATAATACTGCAATTGCATATCGAAACAAAAATATTAACGAATAACAATCTTTAGCTACGAGCGGCAGTTTCGCTCCGAATATCGAAAATTTATTATATAAATACGAAACTCATATTCATACCATCTATATACAGAAAACTTAAAATGAAATGAAACAGAAGTGACTCTTCGGTTTTATGACTACCAGGTAGGTATACGACGACCGACATTCTCCGACCTACGTTTGGTGTACACTAGCGGCAAGCCTGTTACCATTGAATTTTCCACGGCTGTACCTATTTTCTGGAAGGTTTTCGTAATAAGGCCATACAATTCAGAAAAAATTGTTTCAGTACTAACAGAAACCATATTTTGTGTCTGCAGTAAAACGTTGTCTAGAAATTTTGTATGTGACTTCCGGCTTTTACAGCATAATTTCTTGTTTTTAGGTGGTAAAACAGGTGTTTAAAACATATTCTTTTTCTTTGACCTCCTAATAAGCAAATATATCTATCTAATTCATCTACTCCAAGCTCCATATAATACTGAAGAAAATATACAATTATGTTTATCATATTAGTATCCAAACCTGTCCGCAAAACTCACAGAACAAATTTGTCGATGAGAAATTCCTCCAAGCTCTTAACAAATGAGTTGGCACTGGTAATCCCTAGGATACGAGTGTCAATCTTCGTGATTGATACTGATATCTCGGCGGAATTGAAAGTTAGCGATTTCGTGTTCGGTGGAAAATTCAAATTATCGTAATAACTGCAGCCAGTGCGGCAGCATTTGACGAGGGTGAGCGAAATTCGATTGGAGTCAATGTTTTGAACAGAATGGGGGTCAATTACGCACCATAAAAGGAGGGTGGCGCGCGATGGTAGAACGGAGAGACCGGAGCATGTGTTACACTGGCTCATTTATCATTTACACATGTGATGATATAGAGTTTAACATCTTATTGAAGAGGTGCGCTCATCCGTGATGGGATTTCCAGTTTAGACAAGGGGGAGAACATTGTAATTAAAAGCACTAAATCAGAGCGATATTGCTTCGATAAGAACGGTGCCGCTTTATTAACCATAGTGTTTGGAGTTTTTAAAATAACTCGATGATTCTCTATTATGAAACTCATAATTTATGTACAAAAAATCTATTTTATTCTTGTACTTTCTCTACACCTATAACATTGAGAAGCAAAAATTCTGCAGCAGGAGATTTGATAATGGTTTTGCCTAAATATGTAGCACTAGTTTTTAAAATAGTCTCTACAGGGGATGTCTGTGAAGTGAGACGCCACAGTTACCTCTGGACTGAAAACTCAGAGATCTTAAATTATGAATAATTATCTCAATAGGTACTGCAACACCAGGTATTATCACAAGAGACGTCATAGGTGCCAACACGATCTTTGTTAATGGTGCTCCAAAATTTTCAAAGAATGAACAAAATGTTTATGCTATAGTACTTTTTAGTGAATTAAAAATATTTAGGTTGTTATTTTACCGAAAATCGAAATTAAAAGCAGGTTAGAAAATCATAATGACTCAAAGCTCTTTAAAAATAATGTTTGGCTCAGAAATGGCCAGGCTTTAATTCCGGAGATTGTGATTTTAAGTAAAATAAGCAAGCTTTGATTCGTGAAGAACTACGTCATTGACTAAATAAGTAATCCACCATATTTTAGAAGTTATTTAGATTGTTTTTTCATATTTTAGCCTATCATTGAGAGAAAGGAACTAATTCCTAATCACTAATTTGGTTTTAGAGAAAAGCATTCCACTATAGATCAAGTCCATAGAATAACAGATGTCATAGAGAAAGCATTAAAAGAAAAGTTTATTTGCTCAACAGTCTTTCTTGATGTAAAGAGTATGCTACCTTTACAATACGTCGAGCTGCTAACATCCTATGTATCTGATAGTCTATTGAGAATAAAACAGATCGATAAATACTCGGAACTAAAACAAGTAAAAGCTGGTGTACCCCAAGGTAGTGTATTGGGACCAATTCTCTATCTACTATATACAAGTGACCTACCACAGCAGGGAAATGTAACAGTCGCCACATTCGCAGATGACACGCTTTAATGGCAGTGGGATGAACTAGTGGAGAATCTAGTAGTAGGAATGTTCAACAAGCGAGTAATAAAATATATAAATGGACGACCAAGCTCGACGAACTGAAATCTGTCCACATTAACTTTACAAACAGAAGAATCGAGGACATACCTCAAGATTAACGATGCCATAGTTTCATATGCGAACACTGCAAAGTATTTGGGTATAACTCTGGATACCAAACTAAGGTGGAAAGAACATGTTAAGAAGAAGAGAGTAGAGCTTGACCTAGCTCTAAGAATTCAGATTTAAATTGATGGTTAATCTTTTAGATTAGTTTCAATATGATAAGTAACTTATGTTTATTAATAAAAAAAATTGTTTCTATTTATTACATTTGAAAGTAAAACCTCAAAATACACGTTTTTATATAAAATTCTATCGTTTACTTGTCAACCGCTTATTTCTTAATTGTTTTAGATTCTCTTATTGTCTTATTGCTGGAAGGACAATTACATCCTATCTATCTGACAATTTTTAAAAATTGTATAGCTCTATGGAAAACTGGATTTTTAATCAAAAGTGAAGATAGGTGTTTTCGATGGATTTATTTGCGCTGAATACGAACCCGTAGTCGAAAGTGGCCCATAATGTAGCCCAGTTTTTTTTTATTTATTTTTTTTTGTACATATTTTCGAGGACGCGATCACTTAAACATCAATTGTAACGACTTTAAAGGCCAATTGTACAATTGCTGATTTTTATGTACACAATTATATTAAATGTATCAAAGTTTGGGGTTTACTCTGACGCCTTTCTAAAGTTTCTAAAACAATGGGTTTATAAACTCGAGGAAATTAACAGAATCACATTGTTTTACGGGCTATTTATTTTTTTTTTTTGGTCGACAACCTTATGTGATGGAAAACTCGAGCTAGGACTCGTTTTCCCCAGAATTATCAATAATTTCCTAATTTCAAATTCAGATATTCTGGAAACTTTTCTTACTCGAAGCCATAAAACTATCATGCCACTATTAAGACAATCAAAAATATAGGTTGCAATTTAGAAAACCTGTCAATGACGTCATAAGTAAGAAACAGTTGAAGGTCGGAAAGAGAACTTGATATAAGAAGGTGTAATTGCTCTTCTGTCCTTTTATTAGGTATGTAGTAATCGCACTTTGAAGATTCTTGAGAAATAACAACAAATAAACAATATAGTAGAGATGTAATAATTAGTACTGATGTTCTTAATTCAATAGATATGAAGCTTAGTGGTTAACCAATTCGTTAAACATATTATATCAGATAGAATCAAGTGACCTGGTGCCAAATTCCACAAATATAAAAGAATTTCCTTTGCTTATAAATAACATCTGTTCAAACCAGTTAATAGATTTTTTAATCCTTACATTATTAATACATTATTACAAAATCTAAACTGAGAACTTATACTAATACTGATAGTGATTATTAACTCTGGTTATTAGCTCTCATGGCAATCATGGCATTCATTGCCTATGGTATTTGAGAAAAAAGGCGAGCAAATTCTAATTATAATGTATTTTTGGTAGGTTATTGACAGAATAAGGGAGTTTTTGGTCAAATATTGTCTAAATTTGTTATTCGCTGATTGGGCGAGTGAAGTAAATGTCGTTATAGGAAAAGGAAACAAAAAACAGATGCAGATTCTAAATTCTTGGACTGACGATCCAAACTCGTCGGTTGTACCGTCCATGCAGTCACCTAACGTATCTACATTGTAACCAAATTCATCGTTTTGAAAGATTCAAATTCGGGCGTTTGTTTACATTTTATATGTTTAAGTACACACACGGTCATTCGATCTAAATCACTTTATCATTTATCCATAACTTCCATAACCGAAGACGCACAATGCAAGCCACTGTATATCAACCAAATCCCGACGACAGATTTATACCAAAAATCAATTTCCTGAGACACCCTCAGGACAGAGAACGAGTCCTTTGTCCTCAGTTTGATGCCCTCTGAAGTAACAGTGTACGCATATAAGTATACATATGTATATTATGTACATACGCTATATGTATACACGTATGAACACAATAAGTTAAAGTTTTGTGCATGAGGTCAGATTCTCTTCTGAAGCCGTAACAGTAAACACTGTCTCGCTATGCTTTAATAACTCCGCTTCGCTCTGGAGCAGACACAACACGAGCAACCCATTGAAAGCTGCAAGCTTTGGTGTGCTTTGGTGCAGCAGCAGTTTGTCGTCGGGTCCTCGAGATAGTCGCTCGGTTGGAGCGAGCGACATCTATTGACGCAATACCGAACGCGCATAATGCGAGCTGTTGCCCTGCGGCAGTAAATCACATCAGCATTAGAAACGTATCTGGCTAAATATAAAAGTCGATGGTTATGACATGCAATGGTTACGTGAACGCGCGCTGAGGCTGGCACGGCAATGGGCATGTTCTGTGTCCAGATTAGGCTGAATATTTCAAGGAAAATCTACGGAGAGTGCGTTGCGCTAATCTGATAGACCTATATAAATATGGGGTGTTTTACCGTATGAATATAAAAATGTGGTAGTAAATCAGGGTTTCGCATAATCGCGGTATGAATATGGAATGTTTTTCGTTAAGTTATGACGTGATGTTGTGGCTGGTGGACATTTGTGGCACATATTTTATACAATAAACCATTTCCAGGCTAAAAGTTAACTTTAAGAAACGTGGAAACAATTATATTATGACACAATTTGAAGAAGATATAAGTAGATAAGAATTGTTCATAACTCCCAGGTATATCTATAACTTTATAAAACTAAACAAAAATAAATCACTGGTTTACGAACCAAAAATGATTCTCTAATCATATGTATTCATAATTATGCTCATAATCTTAATCGTTTCCACGATGTAGCTCTCTATAGAAACAAGAACGTTTTGTCTTGTTGTCTTTGAACTGGAATGTAGGAAAATTTTAAACCAATAGTACCAGCATTGCATCGGAACAACTAAATCTTGAACTTTAAACTTACTTCCAATAAAAATAGCCATAGTCAGCCAAATTAAATATATTCAATATTGCCGAATTTTAGCGTACAATAATTAACTACCTATAGTAGCACTAAAGAATCAAACGATACAGGTTATCATTTTAGAACTTATCTCAGACTAATCATCACATTTTTCTTTCTTTCTGTCATGCGTGATAACAGATAAGTCAATGCGTTCGTATGTCGAGTTCCAGGAAAACCAGTGGAAAAGCGCTGGCAGAACACGTCAATTCTTTCAGAACATAAAAAAATTAACTACAATAGAAATGTAGTAAAAGTAACGGTACTGATGTAAAACTGAGTATATTTGATGCTGAGTAAAATGCTCTAAAAGTCGAATTAGCAGTTATTCGCTTGAAAAAAACACCAAACGTCAACATATTTCGGTTCCTATATTTTGCCTTGTATTGGAATTGCATTGAGATATTTAGAAAGATTTGGTAATTTTACATCATAAGTGATTTTTACTATTCAACCTCGTTTACATAAGCAATATCCGTCAAAAGTTTTCAATGTGTATATTTTAATTTGTATTGAAATTGCCAACCCCAATTCAGCAATCTCCCAGGTGGTATAGTAATTTGACAGTGGGAGAGAATTTTGACAATTTATCGTCGTTTCCCTTAAAGCAGTATCTGTAAAAAAATCAGTCGTGTAAGTTTTAGCTAATATTAAACCTCTATTTTCTGTGTTCTTGTCTTTATAGTGCTTGTCTTGATTAATATAGAAAGATTTCTGTCAAAATACACAAATATTCCTGTTATTTTTTAGAATATTTACGCTCTTTCATGGAAAAGGTAGCTACTGTAAACCTCGATCAACCTCGTTTCATTACAGTAAATATGAAACAAAATCATGTTTTTTCATAAATATTTATTTAATGTAAAATATCAAAATGTGGCATTTGCAGATATTCCGCACATCTATACCACTTTCAGCGAGAGTTGTCCGGTGTCAACTTGTCAACGTACATTTTGATCGTTTTTTAACGCATCTATTTCAAAATTACTTTTCTGTCTATAGGCCTTTTATCTATTTAACTGTGGCTGAAAATAGAATACTGTATAAACTTGATATCCTAGTAACTTCAAAAAACTCACACAGAAAACCTGCTTACATTCGTAGATTTTGTGAATACACTATTTACAATTGTAAATGTGTCACAAAAAGTTATTTTTTTAAACTTATTTTTGTCACGGAGAATTTGAATTATTTTTTAATTCATTGAAATTCAGAAATTAGACGTAAATGCTTTAAAATCATCACAATCCATTTAAGAGCACTAACTAAAAGCCGTAAATAGTCGCCTGCTTATATTTTAGACAGTTTAATTGATAATTTTGGTTTCATTCTCGGGTAAATGTTTTAACTCACTATAATTTCTTGCTAATTTCGACTATCAACTTCTATAGTACCTATACATTAGGGTGGGCCGATTTTATTTAAATTTTCAAGTTCGGGAATATATCATGGAAAAGGTGTGAGTTAATGAATGAAATAAAACACCTAATTTTTTTTTGTTTTCATGTTTTGAACAGTCGCAAAGGCTTTAAAAATATGATATAAAAGAAAATTAAGTATTTTTTTGTAATTCATTAACTCACACATTTTCCATGATTGCACATTCTCGAATTATATCATATTTAAAAAACAAACAAAAAATAAAAAAATATCAAAAATTAAAATAATTTTAAAGCCTTTGCGGCAGTTCAAAACATGAAAATAAATTAGGTGTTTTCTTTAATTCATTAACTCACAACTTTTCCATGACTGCACATTCCGCAATTTGAAAATTTAAAAAAAATCGGCCCACCCGAGTATACAAAATAAAAATAAATTTGAGATTTTAGCGAAAATATGTCTTTTCGGATCCCCTCAACATATTTGACCAAGGTACAAAAAATGTCTGTATATGTGTGTAACCGTTTTTTGCGGCGACGATTCCGGAGAAACTATCGGGACGAAACTATATGTTTAGAAGTTTCATGGCTAAACTGGAAAGCTTTTTGTCAAAAAGGGTCCCAACGAAGCGGAGGTTTACTCTAAGCATTTTTTTAACGATTTTGCAAATGAGCTATTATTCCTGTAATTTCGTCAAAATAGTTAAATAATAAATATCTATGACATTTTTTGGTAAATATTTCCATGAACAAATTTTAGTTAATCAAGATCGGTCGTGTCTGCATTAATATAAAACTAGTTAGCCAGGATTTGACAGAGATTTTCATTCTAATGACAGTAGGTAGTGTCAAACGCTGATGTTTTGACAATACCTACTGTCCTTAGAATAAATATATCTGTCAAATCCTGGCTAACTAGTTTTATTTTAAAACAGGCACAACCGATCTCGATCAAATAGAATCTCTTGCAGCTAAACTACTAATTGTATGATAAAGTCATGTGGATGGCCACACCGGTTTTTTTAAGGCTACTCTTAAATCACCTGCAAGATAACTCCACCTTTATCCCATTCCTTATCAGCAACATAATTAAATTATCAAGCGACAAACTCCAATAAAAACATCACAAAGTTCCCCATAAACCTCGAAAAGCTCACCCAGACAATAACAATTCCAACTAAAGTTAACGTTTATCGTGAACCTCGTTTCAATTATCACCCTCACAAATCCACGCAGGAAAAAAAGGGCGCAAGTCGTCGTCGTCGTCGTAGAGAAACCGTCATAAAAGCTCCTCGTGAAAGCTCGTCGCCGTTTGGCACAAAAGGCGCCGGCTATCTCGCATCGTCCCCAAAAGAGGTCGCTTTCTTCGGCGGTCGGCGGCGGCGGCAGCGAATATTAAGTGTATCGGCGTGAAAAGCTCAAAGCTCCGGTAAGCTCCGGGCAGCAGGCATGCGATGTGACCATCGCACGCGAGACGCCATGTTGTGTCTCGGACGCGCCGATAAGATTATTATCCGGTCGCATGTCCTGTGATTTAGTGCCGAACCGACATCTCGACGAATATTACTAAGGGCTCGCTCGGCTGGTAAGGACTGGTAAGGATTTTCCCCCGCGATAAGGGTAAGGGCCGGTTCCGACCCGGCGAGGTTAATTGAAAGGATTACGGAATATTGATTCCTGCAGGACGCCAGGACGCTCTGGACAATGCGCGGTTTTATGAACGTCGCGTGAACTGGGAGGATTACGTGGGGATGGTAGAATTATCCAGACGGTCTATCCCACTAATTGATGTACATCCGCGGACATAAGTTGGTATAACTCTCAAGCTGGTATGATATATCGCCAGTCGGCTCGATAAATTTGTTAAAAACTGTGCTGAAATTGGGGCTACACCTAGTTTTCCAACTTTTTGTTATGAAGGCAGGTTTTAACGACATTTCTAAGGGTAAATCCAAAAGAATAGTTTTACAATCTATATATGTAAATATGTAAAAATAAACATCGGATGTTTGTTTTATCACTGACATCAATGAAAAGTGTGATAATGTTGTTAACACTTTGTTATTACTTCGGAGAATGATTCTTATTTTGAGACCTTGCTCCTCTTTTTGTAGTATGGGAAATCTCTTATACCTTCTTATTTTCTTAGTAACGTAAGTGCACGACTTCTAGCTAAAGTATTTACCAATTTATCATCTTTAATATATATCGGACCATTCGCTAAGACTATAACTAATAATGTAACTAACTAATAACATTTTAGTGTATCTATAGTACCTACATTCTTAAGATTTTGCCCTCTGCCTTGTGATGTTATTCTTGTGTACTGAATGATAACTTTAAAATACATATCTTCATTACTTGTTCTGCTGTTGCCAAATTTATAACTTGATGAATTCAGATCCGAATTTGCATATACATCTTAGTATTTACAGAAAATATTGGTAATTTTCATAAAATACTAGCATAGTAATTGTACATTGTCATGACATATTTACCCTAAATGGACAAAAGACAAGAATTAGAAGAAAAGGGAATGATAATCTACGTAACAATTTTGGGTAAACAAATTAAAACAAAAACAGTTATATAGAAACAAGAGAGCATCTGACAATTTTTTTAAATATTTCTTTTAATGTTCTTAAAAAGCTTGAAACTTTAAAGACAATGTAAAAAATATAAACAGAAGCATAAAAATAGCAACAGCAAAGTACATAACAATATATACAGGATCCTGTTATTTCAGAAATTAAAACTATTTGAGATCTGTAATTTTGAAATCAAACATTAAAAGTCAAATACAACTAAATAATGGCAAAATAGGATTTCTTGAACTCACATGTTCACATGTTTGATTTTTTAAAACCGAATTCGTTTTTCTAATACACAAAAAACTGTTAAACTACTTTTTCCGTCGATCGTTTATTTATGAGTATGTTTACTGAATAGAAAATCATTTTTTAAATAGTTCTATAAATGCACGATTTCTATTAATGAACGATTTGTTATAGCCAATCAAACGAGTGCATTATAACCAATCGAACACACGTAAAATAAAACCATCCAATCACAACATTCCGTTATCCAGGCACACAGTCAGAACTGTCAGTGTCCAATTACATAAATAGTCAAATAATCTCAAACGACATCGACGAATAAAATCTATGTAGACGCCGCCAGAAGAATACGGTCGACGAAAAATTTTTGTAACTAACTCGAATATTAAACGGCGATGAATGATCTCGACAATTAAAACACTCACTAATCGTTCGTGCATTAAACAGTCTCGATCATTAATTGCTGTTTTATTATACTTGTTGGTTAAATAACTAATAAATAACATCTAGAAAATAGCAATATTTTTTTACAAAATTTATAGTTTGAAAACTACTGAAATAAAATGCAACTACCTCTCACATCTCACTATAATCACTGTAAATTTCCTACATGATGATAAAGTGACATTTTATATTTTAGATACCGGGACAAAAACTTCTTCTTAACGCCCGCGAGGGCGTTAAGGATTCTTAATGCCCGCGCGGGCATTAAGGGTTGCCATGGTTATATGTCAAATATATGAAATATTTATCATTTAAAATGTAAATTTTAAATCGTTAATGTCATTAATTGGAGGTTAAGCTTGACAATTAATTGTCTGTATTGCCACTCAACTCCGAATTGTTTGTATTGTTATTTAAGTCCGTAGATACGCATGTCACTTGATAACGTCAAAATATTTATTAATATTATTCAAACGGAGGAACAAAACCATTGTAGGACATAAAATTTCGGGCCTTACTTGATGTTTATAGCCTCGGGCGACTTAAAAAGCTGGAGGCCCGATAGGCCCGAGTCACCCTCGGGGCATAAACTAAACATCCGTGTAATGCCCTTGCTACATAAATAACTATAAAATAAATATTCCATATAATGTTTAGTTTAGATGGTATCAACAGAAAACTGAAATATTGAATTTTTGTTTTTGATTTGAAGTATTTGTAGCCCAAACATTGGAAATAGTTAATACAATTATTATTAATACATATGTTGTTAACACGCCAACATTGGACCGACCTAACAATCCAATATATCACTGGAATCTGAAAAGATTCCAGCACCATCAAAATCCAAGATGGTATCATAGTAACAAAAGTTGATGATAAAGACAAATACCACCCTTAACTATGTAATTAAGCACACCGAAACATCAAATTCAAACATAGTCTACTTCTTTCAGTTGTTTTAAAACGAAATGATCTATTACATTCCTCTTAAAAGGAGCATTTTCACCGATTTACTAGCAAAACTTCCAAGGTTTTGTGCTCGTTTTGGGAAACTCTTTGTTTGTTTTATTTTTTCAACTTTGTTTGTAAGTACGCAAAGTAGAACACAAGGATATCGCCTATTCTATAATGATAGATGCAATGATTTATTACACTTGCAGTCTCCACGCCGATGACGCAAGAGGCGACAAACATGGATATTGTCTGATCGCATATCTCAGCGTGCATAATTGTTAAATTGAACCGATGATAAGCAATCGCGGAATACAATGAAATGGTTTGGAAAACATTTGAAATTGTTGTCGTTATGCAGCGTACCTGTCAGCAGTAAATTCTGACTCTGGAACGATAGAATTGTTTAGTTACCGGTAAACAAGGCTATAAAAAATCTCGGAAACCAGAAACAGAATGTGCGCGCAGTACACTCATTGTTATCATTCAAGATTGAGAAATATCCCATTGACGTGTTCGATTTGTTATGCTATTCTCACACGTGTCACGCAACTTCTTCCATAACTTCCTTGCCAGCATTGCTTTCAAATATGATTTTGCTAGGGGCTAGCTCAAAAACTATTTTTCTTTACATGAACCACGGTTGTGTAAATTTTGATGCTAATCGTTTAGGAATCGTTGCGGAGGCTTTTGGGAGTATTTTTATCGTTTGCCACCCAATTTTCATATTTTGTGAATTTTTTTATTGGGCTGGTTTCCAAATCGTTGGAGAGAATTAGGGAGTCCACTTGCAACTGGGGGGTCGGGAGTGTTTACTTTGACCGACAAACAATATAAAAGTTTAGTACATAACTCCACTTTTCAGTTTACCAGCAGAAAGTTACGCTAACGATTTTGTTTTGCGATAAAGTTTACGCATCCCTTCACAAACCATTAGAATGTGGTTAAATATGATTAAAAATTCCACTTTTGATAGGGAATACATAATTTTACCGTAAATCATAGTTCTGCAATAAATCGTTGCAAAATTGGAAGATTAAACATTCACTGTTGATGTAAAGGAGTACATTAGTTAGACCGCAAATGAACTCAAGTAATGTATTTATCAGCTTTGTTTTCAATAATTGGCGAGTGTTTCTTCAAAAATCGCTAAAAAAATCGTTAGGGAGAATTAAAAAGTCCACGTTTGATGTTTCAGAGGAATTAGTTTGCCGCAAGTCTACAATCTAGAAATCAAAATATGTACATAACTTCACTTCTGAGTTAACCTGCTCTAAAGTAGCGTCAGTGGCATTGTTTTGCGATAAACTCTATATATTCCTTCACAAACTGTTTAAAAATGGTTAAATTCATAATAGAAAGTAGGGTTGCGCAAAAAAAAAAATACAATTGATCCATCTGATCGATCTTTTTACTTGAACGATCGAAAGATCGATCAGTTTTTTTACTGCTTCACTTCCAAAGAATTGTTTGCGCTTATTAGATATTGGATGCAATTTTTTAATTTTATTTCTCTGTCCACAACCCTGCCCAGAAACTTCAACTTGTTAAACTTTACAAACTTTAGCTGTAAATGTAGTCCATACCGACCAATAATGGAATAGTGTATCTTAAAATTCAGGTGAATTAATTTCAATTTACTGGAAAAATAAAGTTTATGATATTTTTATTTGAAATCAAATTAACCATTTTCAGTTTTGTTTTCTGTGGCCCAATACGGAAATTGACCTTTTTATTTGAAAAAGCAAATATCAATTAAAATCTAAAGCATATAAAAATCTATTTGGATAAATGAAAAATCTCAATCCACAAATCTAAAAGTCTGTAATTCATCATCTATTATTTTGTCGAAGTATGATTTTGGAGTATAGTATGACTATGAAATACTACTTGAACAATCAAAGCCGCAAAGGCACAGATGTACTTTCTCAATGAGATTCAAGCGTGACTAAATTCATGCAGCAGTTCTACCATATTTTATTAATAAGGAAAATAAAGCGTTAAAAAACATTTCCTAATTAAAGTTGTCTTACAAAAGCTCCGTAATTTCTCAATTTTTACATAAAA
Source organism: Melinopterus prodromus (assembly GCA_964023965.1). Lineage (NCBI taxonomy): Eukaryota > Metazoa > Arthropoda > Insecta > Coleoptera > Scarabaeidae > Melinopterus > Melinopterus prodromus. Next base: position 11,729,516 of record OZ030396.1, read on the forward strand.
ATCAAACAGGTTTTGTAATTTAAAAACTATTTACGCCATAACTTTTTTCAAAACGTATAAACAGTAAAACACATAACAAATTTCCTTACAGACACTTTTTAATAAGTGGTGTCTTGAAAAGTTTGGACATTAGAAAAAAATTATCAAAAAAGGGTAAAATTCGGGACGGTTGGTCACCCTAACATACAATAATAGATAAGTGAAGTTATGTAACTTGACAGTACAAAAAAAAATCATGTTCTCAAAAACCATGTACTCCCAAACGCAGAAAATATACTCCCAAATATACTCCCAACGATTCCCAAATGATTCGCATCAAAATTGACTTTTAAATTCAAAAACGAGAAGGCTACCTTGACAATGATCAAAAAAATTTACAAACTCTACTTTTAAAGGGTAAAATAAATTCATCAGTTCCGAGTAGGTACTTAGACCACTTCATTCAACTTTTTAATTCCAAATTCAACACATCTAAAAAGAACTAGGTCGTCTGTTAAAGACAGGAAAACCACTTGAGGATCGACTATCTCTTATGTTCTCCAGAAATGCCGCGAAAACAATCGTAAACAATCCACCCTCCTGTCAGCGAGGGATGTTGGATGGTCGCTCCGTTTAGCCACCTGTCAGATAGACAGATATTACACCGCATTGAGGTCGGGGAGATTCATTCAGAGAGATCTCGCTTTCCCGTTGCGAGCGTCGGTATTATTTTTCATGGCATCTCAGGATGAGAGGAAGACATTATTTCAATTGTCTATCGCATCGTGAATGAACATCCTGCCCATTCTGGATCACTTCAACACTCATTGAGCGAGAGGAGAGAGAATCCCGCCGACCGCAGACCCACGACGACTCACCCACGTGAATATCGTGTTTTATATCATTATTTTCGTAGGGAGGATGTTTGGAAGATACAGGTAATGAGTGTTGGTTCTTGTGACGACTATAAGTAAGGAATATTCAACTCTACAAGCACAAAGCACAAGTACATAATGTAGAATATAAATAAAGTAAACGTATATGGAACTGCGCCCATGAATTACTCGATACATTATTATTGAAATTAAAGAGAGCAGCGCCTCAGTAGATACTTACACTACAAAAGTTACTATAAAATCAATAGCAATAAAAGCAATATTATATCCTCTTCATAATAATTTAAATGTTATTAAAAATCAGGACCATTTGTCTTCAGATTGATAAAAAAGTAAAATAAAAATTTACAGTGGCCTTTGAGCTAGTAAATCTATCTAAAATATTAACATATCCAACTACATTAAAAAAATCAAACTACTAGTTCAAAAAGTTCAACCCAAATCCCTAATTACAGTTTAGGTGTTATTGCCTTATTTGATTAAAAGACATCATTTAAAAAAATATTTATATCTTTCAAGAATAGATGATCTTCTTATTGAAAACGTGCACGTGGTTAAATTTATGTAATGAAAAAATGTTTCGCGTACAAAAACTACTAGCATACTATTGTGCAAAAAAAAACGCTGGTAAATTCAATTTGTTTATGTAAAGTAATAGAAAATGTATCTTTCTAAGCAACAAAATAAAGCAACCAGGCTTCATACAATCGACGTAAAAATGCAATTTTCTCAATTACGGAAGATTATACGCAACAGTATGCATGCCAGAACTTTTTGTATGAAAAACTGCGATTTTTAATTTAAATGGTTACTAACTAGATTATATCAGAATTTTCTAAATTCCTGTTATTCTGTAGCGATGTAAAAATAAGTCGAATTGCTGTTAACTTATAAGGAAAAAATCAACTTTTAGCATAACACTCAATTATCAAGATCAGTCAAACTTTTAGGATATATTCTGACCGTTAGAACATTGGTAGAATAAGAAAAGATTGTGGGTTGATAAGTGTACTGTCTAATCAACAAACCGGATGTCCAAAAATAAAGATCAATATTGTAGATTTGTTATTTTGTCCAAGCAAACAGAAATATGTCGGAATTTAGGGCAGTGTCTGAATTTGGGATGTTTACCTTAATACGTTCTTGGGCCCCTTCATCACAGAAAAGCTTTGTGTATTTTTTATAGGATTTTTTAAGATAATAAGTGTTAAGATTAAAGAGACCGACTCTGTATAAACAATAAACACTTATGAAAGTTCACCGTTTTGTAGTTGACTTTCAAATACAAATCGGTTAACTTTCATATTGTTGAAAGAAGAAAGAAAGATATTTGAAGAGAATGTTTGATCCTAAATAAAAATCACGGACTTAAGTCATAGAATTTGGCCATGTCAACAAAGGTATATGTATTAGATAAGTAAAACTAATGAATAAAAAATCTGATGTGGCCAGGCACATGACTTTATCATACAATATATAAAATTAATAGTTTAGCTGCATGATAATCTATTTTATTGAGATAAATCGTAGGTATTGTCAAAGCATCAGCATTCGAGACTACCTACACTACGACATTGGAATAACAGTTATTTATGTCACAAGAGCCGAAAGTATGGAATAGCGCGACGAGCGGTGAGTGAGTCGCGCTATCTAGTTTTCGGCAGGAGTGACACCAACGTTAATTGTGTTTCTTTTTGAAAAATGAGTATTTTTAAAAAAATAATTAAAGAATGGTTATATTTCTGTGTAGGAAATGTTAGGTTGGTACCACTTTGACGAAACGTCAAGTTTAAAAAGCTAATTCAAATTCTGACAGATTTATATTTGTTCATGACACTGTAGATGTCATATCCGTAACAACAACCTAAAATAAAACTACACTCACCGCTATAGTTTATTTATAATTTTCTCAATTTATCGTTTTTAGAATTAGATATAAAGACGGGTTGATATTTCTTATCAACAAACAATCAAATTGATGATCTTATTTTATTTGAATTTTGTATTTTGTACTTTGCCACACTAGAGCGGCAACGTTCCATAGCGAGTATCCAACCTCTGATGAAATCAGCTGTTTTTGAGTGTGACAGCCATAGACATTTCTGTGGTGACAGCACAAAAAAATATTTGTCAAATCCAGGCTACTATGAAGTTTCATATCAATGCAGATGCGACCGATCTCGATTAAATAGTATTGGCTCTTGAAGCTAAACTATTAATTTTACCAAAAGATATCATAGGGATAAATTATTCAAAATTTCCTCTACTTTAATTTATTAATTAACTATTTTGACGAAATTACAGAAATAGCAGCTCATTTGCAAAATCCTTAAAAAATGCTTAGAGGAAACAGCCATTTCCTTTGGACCCTTTTGAACCAAAAGCTTTTCAGCTCTAAGTTTGGTCATACAACTTCTAAATATGAACTTTCGCTTCTATACCTTCACTAGTTTCTCCGGAATCGTCGTCACAAAAATCGAGTACACACATACGCACACACACACACACACACATACACACACACACACACAGACATTTTTTTGTAGCTTGGTCAAAAATGTTCAGGGGACCCATAAAGACCTATTTCCGCTAAAATCTCAATTTTTTTTTCGGCACGATTACAATACTTTACCATACTGCGTATGATAAAGTAAAAACGTCTGTTCCTTTGTTTTTTTTAATTTCTTAGGTATCGATTCATTATTTAAAACACCATCAGCCTAAATCTACAATTAAAACTGGTGGTAATAAAAAATACTACCGAAAAACGTGTGGAATGTTGAATGACCAGGTAACACATGACAATAGGCTAAAAGCACAGAAGAAAATTCAAGATACAATTATTTTTATTTTACTTATTGTAAAGTATTGTAAAGTTCATTGGAATTTTAATTCATCATTTAATAAAGTTACATTGTGGTTTCTTTTGTTGTTTGTTTTCCTTGTGTTTATAATTATTTAATTGTAATTACCTGACGGTAAGTTATGTCTCAATTTATTATTTATTTATGTTATTACCACCCTTTTCCTAATTGTATGTTTAGGCTGATCATTTCAGATAACGAAAGCCGGTAACCAAGAAATTAAAGAAAACAAAATTGTTTTTTAAACAGAGGTTATTATTTTGTTACCGATACTTTTCTGATATAGATGATTCTCTTAGTTTGAGGGGGTTTAACAACCTTTATGACACATTTTAACCTGCAATGTTTTACCTGAACAACAAGTTCACTGAATTACTGACTTTACCTGCAACTCACAAATAATATATTCATTATGTACCTAGATATACCTATATGAAGACATAATCCTCGACATACACACCGGTAATTTTTATGATGGTTTAGTGTTTTATGCTGACAGTTCAGTGTTTTATGATCAACATTTTGTATAGACCTTAAAGTAACAAAATATTATTGCAAAAAGTTACATAATTGTTAGGAACACTGTATTTGTTATTCTCATAGGTGATTATTAATTATTATTTTATTGTATTTTCCAGTAAAATATATGAAAATAAAGGTACAATATTTATTTCATTCAAAAATATCCGAATCGGTTATATTCCTCATGACGCCAAATGGCCCGTAAATCACCAAGCAGCCGTGGGAATTTCTTGGACGCACAGCAAAATTACTATTAAGAAATATTGGAAATATCCATGACTGCGGCCTATAAAATTACTATCAGGCCAATTTATTATAACACATGGTCGCACAACAAGTAATAAGTCGCATGTGCCCAGGCAGTTGGGCCGCGCTCCAAGTGATATGCTCGAGGTAATTATCGGAGAACCAATTTGAAAATCGATCAGCCAACAACGACCGAACTCGACGTACGTCGCGTGTGGGAGGGCCCATTGCGAAAAGTCACATTTTTTATCGTTCGCTGTCTGTAATACGGAGAGGTACAGGCGGGGACCGTTCGGACACATTAAAATTCGCAATAAAATCACCGGGAGAAATACCGCAGATAAAGATTTAACGATGTTTGCCGTCGTCATCGGCGTGTTCTGCGCTTAATTTTCCCATGTAGTACGCAAAAGTCGTTAAGATAGCATGCAATTGATGCGATTGCGGGATCGTGCATTCATGTCTAATCATAGCGAATGATGCACGTTCAAGGAACGTGGACGACAAATGAATGTTCGTTGAGATTTTTATCATTTTTCGATACATGGTATGACATCAACAAAAAAGAACACAAACTTATGTTATGGTTTAAATAGAACACTTGATATATTATATTGCAGTTACTGATTTACAGTTAATTGAGGTTTTATACTCTAATCATTTCGAAAACTACCCTGTTATCAATTAACTTCTGAATTGTTTCATTGTTTCAATTTTTTTACTGATACCTATTCTCTAGATTCTGAGGAGTGTTAACGAAAATGAGAGAGCTGGATTTGATGATTAAGGGAGAGTTTGGAACGTATAAAATTTATGTTCACAAAATCACAGTTCCGAGAAATCGAGTAAAGTTGATAATAGTTCAAAGTATACAGTTTCATACGAATGACATCTCGATTTTCAGGAGATAGGAAAATGAATAAAAGTCAAGGTTGCTCGACGATTTAAAACAAATAATATTTAAGTATTTCATTGACTGTTTTTATATATTTTCAAGTAAACAAAATCACCAATAATTCTCGCAAAAAAAAGCAATAATGCAAAATGAAAAATTAATGAATAACAAATCGACTTTTTGTTTGATTTATTCCGGATCACAATTGATGATGGATAGTTTCAAGAATAGTGTCATAAAAGTATATTGAAAAAAAAACAATATGGTTTAATTTAAAATTTCGCAATTGACGTATCAGAAAATCAAACCACCCTCAAAACTATCTAAAATCGTTCATGTTTCTTGCGTAGGTAATTTTCTAATTTTTGATCGCATATTATTTTCACCATTGCAATTAAAAAAAAATGCAAAAGATAAACGTAAACACGTGGTCGCAAACGTCTACAGTGCTCATATGTATAGCTGAAAATGTGGTCAAAGGTTCATAAAAACATAAACGTTCTAAAAACCGAAAAATTTGATCACTTTTCTTGCTTTAGACGTATGTTTATGTTTTCCAACATATGGTACCTTATCCCAGATAGTGTATTGTAAAATTAGTGTATAAAACGTGCATTTTTCAAAGAACCATTTTGCAAAATGTTTAATAATTTTTAGCTGGAAGTTAGCTGAAAGCCACATAACTTTAAATTATTTAAAATTGAACACTCTATATACTTATCTCAACAGCTAAAAAGTTTTTAAGCATCTAATTTGACATTAATAACAAGCACAGTAATACATAAATTAGTATGAAATATCAAGATGCCACGACAAAATTCTTAAATAGCTCAAATACAATAATTTCTCTTTTCAGCTTTTAGTATGTCATTCTGCGATTTTGCAAAATTCTGTAAGAATTTATTTATGTACATCGCAAAAATTATTTCAATAATATTTATTACACTATTTTTCATTGTTATATATGGCATTCGGTATTCTTATAACTGTATTGTGGCAATTTATATATTTATAGACATTACAGAGTTATATACAGATTTACAAACTTTATACAGAAAACAGAAAGCAACACATTTCCGCGAAAGCTTTTGTTTTCCAAAGTAGTTAGAACATCCCCTAAAGTGCTTCCTTAAGGTGGGACTCGAAATCAGTAGGCAACCAAATATACCTCATAAATTTTGAGGTCAGTATTTCGTGGTATTTCACCGAAATTATTAGGTATTTCCATTCAAATTATACATCGAACAGAACTTAAAACCTTTGCCGATAATACAAAAAATATCCGGCTCAATTCTGTCGGGTCTACGGTATGCGCTGATTCTGACGGATTTTACGATTGTTGATGGCTATGTCGTAGTCTTCTTACGTTCAACAAAAAACGCCGATATTCACAGAATTAGTCACCTATACAGGACAGAATTTAACCGGATATTTTTTGTATTATCGGCCAAGGTTTCAAGTTCTGTTCGCTGAACAGCTCAGAATAATATTATGAAGTATATTTGGTTGCCTACTCATTTCGAACCCCATCTTAACATGTCTCCAAATAAACAAAAATACCGGGGTTAAATCAGGTGATTTAACTGGCCACGAAGATATACCACTACAACCAATCCAAGAACTATTACTAAACACTAATGTTGCGTCTGGTTATCTTATGGTATATTATATTATATTATAAGTGTTATAAGACAAAAATTGGCGCACGAATTGTCCCAAATGGAACGAGTGCGCCAAAACGTCTTATAAATCGAGTGTTATATACTATTTTTCTACTTTGAGACATCAATTTTTCATAAATTTCGAAAATGTAGGTTGTCATCTTACAATCTAGAGGCAAGCCAATAGCGATTGAGATGTCAGCCTTATGTGATACTTGACGTCAATATCATCAATCTTGGAAAACTAAAAGTTACTAAAAGTTTGTGATCTAGTGTTTTCATAACGACACCAAAAACGGGTTTGTTATGAGTTTATAACGAACGCAAAGTAGAAAAATAAATGACTGATGGCAATGATCGCGACATATAACGCACTCGCTAATCGCTCGTGCGTTAAACGGTCTCGATCATTAATCGCTCCTTTTAATATACTTGTTGGTTAAATAACTATTTAGGCTAGAGAATTATTCCCACTTCTTAATTTAAAAATTTACTTTAAAATACAATAATCTAAACTTACACTGTTTCTGGTCTGCTTTTGTTTCAGTAGAAGCTGAATTTGAGGCTGGAATTATGAATTGAGTCAAGTTTTTGACTTTTTAATAAACATTGCTAATCAACCACCGTAAGAGTTCGAAGAGGGGATTCCAGTTTCAGGAGATGGAGATTGGCCAAAGAACTATCCATAACTGTAGCTTCAACAGTTATGGAAAACAAATACTAGAAACACAAAATTTATCATCAGTTGTTGCAATTGGAACATTACCAACGTTTCAGCAATCGCATATACAAACTCCAATCCTCGTGCAAATCGCCAACATCAACTCTAATGTCATCTCCATCACATGACCGAAGCAATTACGTCGAATTTCTCTTGTGAGCGACGGGCAAAATATGGTCTAAAATTAAGACGAGATGTTTTGCGAGTTGTTCGGTCGGTCGCGTCTAAATATAGGCCGTTTTAGTGTCGCGGCCAAAAATACTCGTCATCATTTAGTTATTGTTCGCCGCCATAGATAAATGTGGAGCCGGTCGCTGGTTTGAGCTGCGCGCGATTTCCTGTCCACCTACTGAATCGATTTCACGCGCCAATCTCGTAAAAGCGCTTCGCAAACCGCTCGAAATAACGTCTTCGCTCGCCTTTCGTGGAAACGCCGCACGTTCGCAGAGACAGTAGAATCTTAACGTCGCTAACCTCAGCCGTTCCATTGTTGTCCGCGGCCCGGCGAAATCGCGTTTATGTCCCTCTCTTCCTTATTGCCTTTTGGCGAAATTGCGCATAGCTATCTTTATAATATTGCGTTGATGCTACAGCAATAATTCTTTATTATTAACAAAAAAATTGCTGTAGGTATGTTTGTTTCAAAATCATTCGGGATAACTAATAAACCAAACATATAAAGCCCTAACGATTATGATGAGTTTGTAAAGAAATCTTAGATAGAAGATCGTAATTTAATTATACCTCCAAGCGTTAAATCTGGACGGACAAATTCCACCAAAATATATACAAAATGTGAAACTTGGGGTTAACTAGACACAAAAGGCAAATTTGTCATCTTTTAGCCACTAAATTCAGTGAATCAGTCATTCAAGAAAGTGATTATGCCAAATATATAAAAGATTTGTAAAAGTCTTCGACTTTTAAAAAAAAATCTTTGAGAATTGTTTCGGACTTATTTGGCATGTTGAATATTGACAATATGGAATGGCAACAATATTGGTCGATCGAGTTAAAATTTTACAATGAAATTTATGATTTCTTTGATAAGTATAAACTCTGCGCAGTTTTGATCATTTGATTGTTGGTTTTTGATGTTATTATTACGTTTGTTAGAATAGTACTGTAGTGTGACAAAAATAGATCCTCATCAATGACTGCAGAACTAATTATTATTGATATAGGTATGTATGTACATGTGTGTAAACTCTAAAGTAAAGCTTTAATGAAAAAAAATATCAGAAATTCATATCAATAAAGAAGTGCTTAATTTGACAAAAATCAAAACAAAATCAAAGAAGTAATAACTGTTATGCTTTTTTTCGTCGAATCTGAACCTGAAGGTAAACATGTTAAAAAATGCTTGAAATCCACTTAACTGAAAGGCGAAAAACAATTCAAAGCAGTCAGTAAACTCCTACATGCACAACTGACCTTTCTGGTCGCTTAAATTACACTGAACAAATACTTGTTTAAAATAGTTTCCCTACATTTTCCTACAAATTAGACGGCCAACCCGTCCTGTGCATATTATAAGAAATGCTAAAGCAACGCAAAAAAGGGCTAACTAGTTGCATTTTAATGCAACACGATTGATCTCAATGAAATACAATTTGGTCATGCAGCTAATTTTACCAATAAATGCCATAGACATAAATTAATCTCGATCAAATAGAATCTCATGCAGCTAAACTATTAATTTTATCTATAGGTATTATGATAATGTCATGTTACCTGGCCACATCAGATTTTTACTTTATCATACGCAGTATGCTAAAGTATTGTAATCGTGCCGAAAATAAAATTGAGATTTTAGCGGAAATAGGTCTTTTTGGGCCCCTTTTTTGTATGTGTGTATTTTATTCGAATTTGTTTTTTTTTATTCGAATACTGACTGCACTTCAACAAATTCGTAATGATGTTAACGACAAGATAAATATAAAATATTATTTTCCATGTTATGTTCTAACAGGCGATACGCTATCATCATACTACGTATGCTAAAAAAATACACTGTTTCTAAACTTGTTTATGTATCGGCTTGTACAAGCCCAATATGTTTTTATTTCCTCAAAAACCAATAGAACTACTTAGTCATGTCATCAACACAATTGGGAAATTTTGGTACGAAGATTCCAATACTGCAATTGAATTTATAAGATCCATTTTAGATCTTGATATCCTGTGTTCCCTTTTCAGGATTCCAATCATGTACTTAATATTTCATATTTGATGTGCAATTGTTATCCTTGCTTTTATAATAATATAAAGAAATACTTTTTGACATACATTGCAGACTAATAAGTTCATTCTTGCTATTTTATCCAATCTATTTTAGGTATTGGATATGTAACGGCATTGGATTTTGTCAAACGTGGCGCAAGAGTAATTCTAGCTTGTAGAAACAAAACAAGAGGAGAAGATGCCGAATATAGGATTCGAAAGATCAGTGGCAATCAAAATGTTGTATTCAAGTTGCTCGAGTTGGGACCCTTCAAGTCCATCAGGGAGTTTGCCAAGGATATAAACGCAACAGAAGAACGTCGGATATTCTTGTAAACAACGTTGGAGGAACAGGCTTTGGAAATCATGTACTGATGAAAAAGTTCAGCTAGAAATGCAAATAAATTACATCGGGTCCTTGAACTGGATGTTTCCACTAAGCATTTTTTTGAGGATGTTGCAAATGAGCTGCCATTTCTGTAATTTAGTCAAAATAGTTAAATAATAAATTAGAGGAAATTTTGTATAATTTATGTCCATGGTACTTTTTGGTAAAATTAATAGTTTAGCTGTATGAGCAAATTCTATTTGATCGAGATCGTGTCTCCATTAAAACAAGTTAGCCAGGATTTAACAGTTATTTTCATTCTAATGACAGTAGGTAGTGTCAAACGCTGATTTCATGACAATATATACTGTCAATACATATTATGAAAATATCTGTCAACTTCTGGCTAACTTGTTTTATTTTAATGCAGACATGATCGATCTCAATCAAATAGAATCTCATTCAGCTAAACTATTAATTTCAACATCAGATTTTTTGTACATTCTGAATCTGAAGTAGAATTTGCGTTTGGCGTAGTTAAAAAAAAAACACTGCTAAAAGCGTGTAAAGAAACAATAATGCATTTTTGTTTAAAAAACTAACCAGAACTTGGAATTTCTACTGTCAGATTCAGGCTGTCAGGAAAAGGCATTCAAGAAACAGTTTTCACTTTTGCAATTAACAAATTTAGTTGGAATTGTGTGACAGGATGTTTTTCACGCTTATAAAAGTGATAGAAAAGTGGAATAAAACAGGAATTAAGTATTGATATAAGTTGCTTTTTGGAGATGTTTTAAGAAGGTTGAACCAAATGTTTGGCGTGAAGATTCTGAAATCTTGTGAGAATGATAATTTTATGCCTACTAATACAGGAAAAATAGTAAACAAAATGTCATACTTATGGGAATGATTTTGAGAGTGGTTTACAATATTAAGTTATTTTTATTGTGTATAAATATGGATCGCCCCGATCCTCATGCTATAGTAAATCTCTCGAAAATCTCTCGAGAGAGTCCCTATATACGCCTAAACACGTAAGAAGAACCGCATGAAAAACTATGCTGTTTTGTCTGAAAAATATAGGAATGGTGTACGCCATGTGCGCAAAATAACAGCCGAAATCGAAGAGTCACTCTCACTTTTCATGGAAGATGGTACTATGCCATAAACCCAAATCTACACTATTTTGGATTGGGAAAAAAAACATTTCTTTGAGTCTAAACATTTTGTAATAATAATAATAATACACGCCTTAACATCCCCCAACAGCTTTCGCCACTACGGGGGCATCGGCATGCCCGAATTATCATTATTATGGCCCGCGTCTGTGACACGTCTTAAGTTGTTTGGCTTTCAGCATTCGCCATGGAGTAAAGCAAAACCACAGAAAAACCTTTACTCTGAAAGCAGGGCGTGATATTCGAACTCACGCCCCCCAGACTGATAGCCAAGCATTAAGCATTAAGCATTAAAAAAGTTTTATTAAATATCATTAAAAAACAACATGAACAAACATATTTTCGAATAAAAATTTAAAATACGGTGCCTTGTAGTTTGACGTAAGATAGCTATATCTAAGCTTCACATTTTCAGACACCCATACCATATAGATCCTTAACTGAAGTAAAAAAAAAAAAATAATCTCATCATTTTCATAAAACAACGCACGAAGAAAAACAACAGTAAATCATCTCAAAATTAAATTTTTGAAAGTACCTATACCCACTCATAAATCTTGGATCGTGCGTATCTCCTTCGCGCTCGCTACTCGCTAGCGAAATCATTATTCAAGACTCTCGACGATCAATTTGCCATTTTCAGGCGTACGCTAAAAAGTTGCGTGTCGACGTAGTGCGAAGTCACCCTCCGTGACTGCAGCGCCGCGGCGCGTCGCCGTTCGTTCGCGAAACAATAAGTACCCTCCTTATATCAACCTTTCCGACTTGTCTAATGCACTTGTCTACAACGCGCTGAGGGGGACGACGGAAACTTAGCGAAAACCCGATGCCGCGATTATGATCTTTTCGGTACACATTTTACAGATTCATAACATCGTCGCGAACAATCGCCCCGCATTTATCAAATAAGTTCGCGCTGATCACTTACACGAGGACAATCTGTTTTGGAAACTAGGGTCTTTACTCTTTACTGTTTGGTTATAGATCGATAATTTAGCGATTAATATAGATACTTGACGGTTTAAACTTCAGCATCATCGTGCTATTGATTACTTGTGATTTAAAAATGTAAGAAAAGGTAAACGGTAGACAAAATGTGTATAAGCAAAAAAAATACCTTAGAACTGTGTTTGTTGTTGCCATAAGACTCCAGTCGACAGTTTTTCAAGTGTGTCAAGTGGCTTAGTTTGCTAAGATTGACATAAGAAAATATATTATGTGTTAATATTATTTATTGAACTTGTGTTTGTGTGTTGGGCAGATTCAGAATGATTTACTTTTTCAATAAATATACTTAATTATTTGAAATGAAGAAGAAAATAGACATGAAACTAGACAAGGCCAGTTGTATTACCTATGACAGATGTATGCCATGAATTTTTACGTTAAATTTAAAGCAAATTATCAATTTAGTTGTAAAATATTACAGCTTATGTACAAAAAAAGGTTTGCTTAGCCATCATTTTGAAGATTTATAATTTCTGAATATATTATACACTGTGGGCCAAAAAACGGTACAAATAATATTTAGTTAATTCAACTATTTCTTTAAAAAACGAATTGCTTGTTGAATTGCCAGTTTCAGTTATGATGTATCTGTATATGTGTATATGTGTATATCTGTATATGATGTATATATAGTTATGATGTATCACACTTGTTGTTTACCTGTAAATTTTAGACGTATGTTACTTGTTCTTTTGTTTGTTTTTGCTAAGATTGAATTGCTGAAAGCAATGTTTTTTTTTTTCACTTCAAACCAAGTCTTCTATTTTATTTTATTTTATGTCAGGTTTAAATATTAGCCTGAAGCCAGACTGAATACATTGTGTTGTTCCTTTAGTAGATACTTTTTATTTGAAGATGTAACTTTTACGTGAAAAACGAACAGCGAAGACATGACCGTCAGACAAGTGAAAGCAAACTGCCATAAGTTTAGTTCATTAAAAAAACGATGTTGATTTTTGTTCCAAAATTGCATTGCAATAGCAAAATTTTCGGTTATTGTTCCATAAATATTTGCAAAAAATCTACAGTCAAATAATTGTAGTACAATATGGAAAACAGGTAAGAAAAATCCTTTAATAATTTCAAAATCAAGCATGGCGTCCATAAGAACACTAGACATTGGCCATCTTTACAAACAGACCTCAATATACGAACACAAACGCAGCAACAAGCGAGACACTATACTCAGGAGAGTATGGAATCCCACAAGGAGGAAACCTCCCACCTACGCTTTATATCATTTACACAAACGACCTAGCAGAGACAAACATACAAGCCACACACTACATGTATGCAGACGATACGTGCTTCATATATTCAGGAAATACCCAACAAGAAGTACAAAATAAAATTGACAGCGATGTGAAGATTCTGGAGCAGTGGTTCTACGACAACCAACTGACAATTAATGAAAATAAATGCGAATACATGGCCTTCGAAGGAAGAAGAGAAACAGACAACAAATTTGAAATAACAATAAATGGCAGCAAAATCAAAGAAGTGAAACACGTGAAGTATCTTGGACTAACAGTGCAAAATAACTTGAAATGGGACAAACACATCGAAAACCTGATGAGAGAAAACGCAAGAACAATTGCAACCATGTGGAAGCTGAAGAACTTGGTACCTCACACAATGAAGAAAGCGATATATCACAGCTTATTTACATCGAAAAATAACTATCTGATTCATGTGTGGGGAAACACAACAGCAACAAACGTTAATAAAATTCAGACACAACAAAACAAAATACTCAAAATACTATATGGACTAAATAGACTGACGCCGACGACTGAACTTTACAATACAACCAAAATATTGAATATTAGCAAAAGTATTACATGTAACAATTTGACACTCATACACAAGATCAAGAAAAAGAAAATAAAAACCAATATAAAATTACAAATAAGCAACGACTTTCATCAGTATCGAACCAGAACATGTACACACATAAGGACTCACAAATTCAAGAAGAACAAATATACTCAAACACTACTGACAAAGACAATCAACACATACAATGGACTACCGGACCACCTAAAAGTGACACCGGTGAATGCTTTCAAGACTAGTATTAAAAAGCTACTCATAGAGAACAAATTGTAGACTAATAGAATGAAAAAAAAATACTGAAAAGAGAGAAAAAAAAAATAAATAAAAAAAAACAAACAAAAAATAAATAAATAAATAAATAAATAAAAAAAAAGAAATTTATTTATAGACAAAAAACAATAATAAAATAAAAAAAACAAATAAAAAATATATATATATATATATACATATTTATATATACATACATATACATATAAAAATAAATAAAAAATGCACCCTCAATACCGATAACCCGAGGAAGGAGACCCCATCTACATGCTGGAAGACCAACCCCGAGGCGAGGACAGAGGGACGAAAGAAGATGTGTTTATCATATGTTATATTATCGTTAGGTATATACAGTGAACATACTTCACCATAAATTGTAACTTACTTACAGTTAATAAAGAAATTTTATTATATATAAAGATAACTCGAGTTCGCAATTGGCCTTTTCGTGCCTATGCAATGGAATCGGTTTTTATATTCAACTGCTTTTTGAGTAAAAAACAGCAAAAAAACGATGTTTCGAAATTTCAACCTGCATGCTAACAAAGATCACCCTGTATACGATGCTATAAAATTTTTACCGTTCCTTTTGACCAAAAGAAAACAGATGTCATTACCTACTAATTTCAGTACACCTTCCATTTCAAATTAAATTGACCCGATATTATCAGAATTGTTGCATAGCCATACATAAAGCAACAGCACATTGGAAACGGTTAATTATTGCAAATATGGTATGCTTTCAATCTTCACAATATAAGCAATTAGTTTATAAGAAAAAAACTTGTATTAACTTAATATGTTTGGAAATATAACCAATTGAAAATTTGTACCGTTTTTATTTGGGCCACAGTGTATATCTACACTGATAATATGTATAATATTTTTGCACCCTGTATTTTATTTCTTCATTAAAGTCAAGATGGAAAGAGTAATGTACAATAAATTATTTTTATTCTCTTGATGTGTGTGTTTAATGTGTACAAAAAAAGGGGTTGTTCAATTCTCAGAATTATTGCCAAATTTACCATAAGGCTTATTTTAACATGAAATATTTTGCATTGCTGGAAGATAATACGAGATATGCACTAAAGATGAGCTAATGACTCGAAACTAGTCCTCATGAAAACAGTAAATAATTATACATTAGATTCGACTTCTCGCTTTATTTTAATTTTTCTCGTTCATGGCACAAAAGCAATATTCCTTCGTTCAACGTTTAACTTAATTAAAATTAAAAAGTGTGATAATAGTTGATTTGCAAAGTTGATGTTGAAAACGAATACCTGCTTTTCTGTTCTGAAATATAAAAGCCATCATGTTTCAATTTGGGGGTGGTTTATTGTATTTCCAGCTCTGTTTGTCATATATTATCTGACCAACAGGTCAGACTATAAACTAAAAAACCATAAAAGTTACAATTTCGTTTTATAATTCAGATATTAAAGCAGGACAATTTTTTTAAATGTTTTTTTAAGAAAGTAATTTTTGTAATTTTAGAACATATGTTCAAAATTTGAGTATCATTTAAAAAACATATATTTATAATATTGTTTTAATAGTTATATAAACAAAAAAAAACATTTTTTTGGATATTTTCTGAAGGACTGAAGGAGCCCGAGATTCAGGTAAAACTTTGAATTTAAGAAAACCAAAATAACTTCTTATTGATGTAATGTAGGTATTGATGTAATAACAATCTTATTGATGTTGCCGTGTTTTCGATATTTATTAACATTTTATTATACCATAAAATGTTGCATTTGGTGTGGAATCACTCCCAAATCAGTTCCCTCAGACTTTTATAGTTATGACTGGAAATCCACCGATACATGTCATTATTTCAGAACTATCCCGGATTAATGTTATTTTTTTACGATAAGTCAATTTTATATATCCTATTACTTATCTATTGGTGAAGCACCTTTATCAGACACACCTTTTTATACCGGAGATTCCGAACTTCTTTTTCCACGGTTGCGATATAACAAAAATCATGCATGCAAAAAACTTTAAATTTTAATTTATTGTGTAGTATATTGAAACCAATTGGATTACTACAAGAGTACAAACAACCGCGCGACTATAAACCGCTCGTGCGTAAGCAACTCCAAAAGCAGCCAAACCGTTCGTGCGTGGTACCTATCTGTAAGGGGATGCGATAGCTATTTTCCTACATTTGTAAAGAATACTTTTAATTAATATTTTTTACGTTTAAAAGTTCTTTTTCCTTGGAATTGCCGAAAATTTAGTTAAGAAAATCAATTATTCAAAGAAAACAACGCTTTTGTAAATATTTTGTTCCGTAAACACCAAGGCTTTAAGAACAAATTGCCTTTTGCACTTCTGGCAAACATATACTTAGCTAATAAAAACTAGTGAACAAACATGAAGCACAACTACAGACAAAACGTAAAAAAACACATTATTAAACAACTGGTGGAACGACAACATAATATTATTCACCCTTCAATGTTTTATTAATATTTGTGGTTCCGCCATCTTATTATGAAAAAACAAAATAATAATTTCTGTTGGATGTTTTCAAATTAATTTTGCATTAACTTAAATTTGTTATTTATTAATTTTAATAGTTTCATAGAATTTAAATCATACTGTATACAAATATGAGTTATAATAATAATTCATAGAAATGTTTTAAGAAGAAGACATTAAAAAATGTTCACGGATTTAATAAATATAACAATCTAAACCAGTAAAAACAAACATCAAAGTAACATCCGTCAAACGCGTAACTAAACGCGTCCAAACTGGGTTAAATTCGCGAGAGTAAAGCAAAATATAGTTCAATTGTCCTACCTTGCGCTTGGAGTTTCCTAGCAACAGACTTGGATCTCATGTTTTTGGCTCGGCCTGTCCTCGCGGTTCATATCTCGCCAGCAGCGCCTGCACTAGACTCCCGCGAACATGACATGACGTACGCAGACAATTCGAGGAGCGCGACCGACAGTCGACGGCGATTTTTCTCCAAACGCGCGACTCCAGACCAATCACAGCCTGCTATTCGCTGTCATGTTTTATCACTTCTTCCAGCGGACTGTTCCGCAATTTTTGACTCGAACCGCGGTCCCAGTGGGCTGCTCGCAGCGACATCTCCCCACCTCTCGCTTCCACCGCACCGTAACGTCATCTTCCGTCTTTGTCGGCATCGCGACAGATGTCTTCGGACCTTCTTTTGTCTATGCGCAATTGTTCGCGCATGGCTCCGCCCCGCGAGATGCCACGCCACTGGTGGCGGCTAGATAAGAGCATCTCGGTCGATAGTCCTGGGTATTCCGGATTCACATTTCCCCCCCCCCTACCGAGGGGGGCAAGCGATACCGGAGTCCCGGACCGCTGACATATGCTCGTGGTTCTCGATGCAGAATTAATAGCGGTAGGCGACGGCCGCAGGAACAAGCGGTGTTACTGCCGCGCCGCCACTGCGGCTGCTGGCTGGTGAGGCTCTCGGACTACGACGGTGCTGCAGGAGTAGAACGGGGCAGCCCGCTGAGGCTTCCTTCCCAATTAACGGTTTTGCTTGCAGCGCGCTTGTGGCGATGTTATATAACCTGGAAAAATAATTAATTACTCCGGTGCGTTTTATTAGGAAGTTTTGTTGGTTACTAACTAGGGTTCACGGTTGGTGTACACGTGCGGAAGATTGTATTTTGTTTCCGGACTGATTTTGATTGTTTTTTGTATGCAATAAGGGAACCTCAAACTAAACAGATGTAGTATGGGTACAAGTAGTTTGGCGACAACTTGTTGAAAGTGTATTCTATTATAATGTTAGTTATGACACTTGTGCCAAATGCCCAAAGTCTTCAGAAATAGAAGCCATGTCTTCTGCATAAATTCAGATGATACAATAATGTGCGATGAGGAAACAAAAATAAAAACAAGTTTAAGTCCGGATGAAATACCCTCAGGGGAAAGCACAAAGGAACCTAGGTGTGGCGAGAAGAAACATGAAATGTTGATTATGACTATGACTATATTTAATAGAACACAACCTGAAAAAAACATACAAAACTGTCGACAAGAAACTAGAAACACAATGACGCGGTTCTAGTTTGGTTGTAGATGGTGCTAAGGTCGTACGTTTTGGAAAAATTGCACTATTGCCCTATCTGTCAGTACAAACACTATGCGAAAAATGTATTAAACAAAAGTACCTTTGTGTTGTATGTACAATCACAATAGTCAATAAAAACTTTATCTTACATCTTAAACTAAAGCGACCTAATCGTACAATCAACGGAAAAATACAATTATCTCCAAAACAGTATTATATGTTTTCTACATATAATATGCTAATAAGTACTTTTTTATGAGAAAAAACAATACGTAGATTCGAAAATATGCCATGTACACGGTGTGTATATAGGCCATGCTATTTAAAAATCTGAAATTGGCGTCATTTTTAAGATACTACCGGTATAGTGGTCCTGTTCATCCAAGAAAAGTTTTGTGCTTCTTTTTGTTAGATGACTACGTTTTTTAGATACTCAAATGTTTAGATTATAATGGCCCACCCAGTATGATTTCAATTTAAAAACACACTCCATAGTATAAAGCAGACATTCTTGCAGATACATTTTTTAAATTCGTCAATTCCGTTTTATGAAAAACAAAAACAAAATATTGAAGAACGTGAATCTCCACTCTTATTTAATAAATATCATAAGGAAATAATCCTTTGAGATCCTTAGGAAAAGTTCTTTCAAATAATACAGAATCCAATGATATTTTTGTTTTGTGATGGCAATCTTTTGCCCCACTAAATTTACGAGCACTCATTTATTATGTTCTGACATTGCAATGTTATAAAGCTGGACGAATGAAATTTGGAAACGTGTTATTAGAGAAAAATGCCATTCTTTTGGATACTCTTGAGGTTAATATGACTTCCGGTTTTTCCGGAAATGAGGTCATCATTGAAATTTTAAATGACACCCTATATTCTTTATGTGATATTTTCAATCAGGATGACATTCTGAACACAAAAATATATTGATCGTCAATTATTATCACAAAGGCAACGCAAAAATATATTTTTTGTGTATTAATAATCGAGGTCTATAGGAATTGGTGAAAATAATCGCAAAACTGTCAAATAAACACTAACTAAATCGATTTTGATCGTCATTGTATTACTTCCTTTGAGTAGTCCATTGAGTGACATTGACTTGTACGGTGACTTTGATCACTAGGTCAACATTTTTTCGATGTCCTTGCTTCTAACAACATTTGTACGCTATAAGTAATGCATTGTGGGGCAAAATCCATTTAGTTAGTGTTGATTTGACTATTTTCGACTATTTTCACCAATTCCTAGCCACCTAGATTAATACACAAAAAAGTTATTTTTGCGTTGCCTTGGTGATAAAAAATGACGATCGATATGTTTTTGTATTCAGAATGTCATCCTCATTGAAAATATCATTTCCGGAAAAAACGGAAGACATATTAACCTGAAGAGTATCCAACCGAATGGCATTTCTTGTCAATTAACACATTCCCAAATTTCATTCGTCCAGCTTTAAAACAACGAAAATAAGGGAGAGTACCTATGCCGTGGGTCACCCGGTATGTCTGCCCAAATAGTGTCAAAATTGTGACTAACACAATGATTTTATCCTCACTGTATTTGCTATTTGATTTACTACCACTATTGTGTATACACACATAAAAATTTTACGGAGAGAATTTGCACGTAGTTAGTTGTACACAAAAAAGAGTGATTTTTTCTCCGAAAATCAGTTGATTGTGTGCTAAAAATTGTTGATATACGTAATATCGGAGTTAATTTAACTACACAGCACGGAGTTGAAAACAGTTTATATCCGAAATGGTGAAAATTTTCACTGGAGCTGTGAAATGAAAATTAACACCATGCAGGGTGTTGAAATAACTGACAAAATGAGAGAAAGTACACTTTTTGGAGTTGATATGACTGAACATTGTGACGGAGTGATAAAACTCCTAAAAGTAAACATTAATTCCCTGTGTAATATTAATTTCTAACTCCGTTTTGGAGTGAATAATCTCCAAAAAGGTAAGATTTATACTGTAAAGGCAAAAACGTACGGTTTGACAACAACAGGCGTCAACATGTCGCCACCAAGACGGTTTGCAGTTTGCTTCGCAGTTTGTTGTGGTCGTCACTTATACTCCTAAGTTTGCGGGGTGCAGTCGATGTTTCGACGATATATCGTCGAAACATCGACAGTGATACTTTCCTCGAATTAGTACTCTTTCGTACAATTTGGCCAAGCCAGTCTGAAACTATTTCAGAAATTTCCTGACAAGAAAGTCGATGCAGCAGTAATCCGAAAATGATCCTTACGTATAACTATACCTGCTTTTAATGAAAACTTACAAAATCACCTATTTTCAATCACGCAAATTTTTCCACAACAATTAATTACCTAAGACTAAGATCTTCGTTTCATAGTACACTCTATCTACGTTGTTTAAGTTTATTCCCACCACCATTTTCCTCGGCGAGACTACAATATAAAAAAGATGATTAATGAAGGCAAACAGCCGACTTCGTACATTGTACTCCTGCAGCACGACACGGCCATTACAAATCTTAGTCACAATAGATAATTGCCTGAAAAGTGGCACACCCGCTGCGCCGCAAACCGAGTGACAACGGAAAAATGGACTTCCACGCGCGTCTCATTTCCATAAAGCAAAAAAAAAATACACACGTTATCCACAGACACCGAGATTGTCATGCAAGAAGTCGCTCTACCGTACGCCAAACCGAAGGAAATCAACCCCAACGGACGGAGGAAATAGCGGTCAGTATTGCCGAGTTGACCCTTATGTAAATCAACGGTGTAGCGATTAAAAATCACGACACGATGGAAATATGATGCACGTCAGGTCACCGCTATCTAGATCTCCAGGCCGTTGTGTTGTTACCCCCATATATATACTATATATACACGGTGGCTTATTCTGCCTGAGTGGACAGTGGTTTAGATAAATTTGCCAGATAACGGGGGTGCTCTCACCTTAAGGGTGGGGTGTGCGAAGCACGTGACACTGTCCTGCGACGAACGCTTTGCGGCAAATTATTTTTTTTATCGTGGTGATCACGATCAGCTCCACTATGGTGGGGCGAAATGGAGAAACTAATGGGGACAGCTGAAATTAATTTACAATTTCGCGTGACGGCGGTTTTAATTGGTGTTACCGCGGCCTGGCTGTGACTTACGAACCGAAGTGAACGACGCGTGGCTCTATATAGATGCCTGCGGTTGATAAAATATGATACGAAATCTGCTGTGTCAATATCGGGCGTCGGTCTGTTGTCCGGGTGCTTACATCGTGTGATTTTTTGATATTTTAAGTATGGAAATTATGTTGTAATTGTCATAGTAGTCGGTTGACCGAAACTATTCGTTAATTACTAACATTGTATCTACACTAAAAAAAATGCTGTAAAATTACACATACATCATTGTGATAATTATAATAGAAATATGGTAGGTATAAAAATTGCACGTAACTCTAATTATTTTTACAAGTCTGTGTACTATTACAGCGATATTGCTGCTTTATTTCAATTACAATGATCTTATAGTAAAAATACAATAGAAACATACCTCAGATTCGTAAAATTACAATGTATATATAATAGTGGGTTTGTTGATATTGTAACGCCCAGACGCATGCGCTACGTACGTACGAACGCCGGCACTTAAAATTAAATTAAAATCGGTGTAATATTCCGGCCAAATTGTTGGAAAATCATAGTGTAAATATACAATGACAATGTAAAAACACAATTGAGATGTAAAATTACACTGATTGTCACAGGGCAGAAAAAACCTACTATTCATACTGTGTTTTGACATCAATATTTTTTTCAGTGTAGGAGAATCATTTACCGTAGAATGTATGGAAATAGAAAACGATAACGTTGGCCAAATATTTCAATAAATAACTGTACTTCAACACAGTTGGTATTTTCAGACATTGAAAACACCAGTTAGGTGACAACGCAGAAACTATGCGTTAGAAGGAACAAAGTTCAGATTGTCGGATCAGTTATTTTCTACTTTATTTCAAAATTAACATATTCCGTATTATCATGAAAACCGTTGTTACAGCTGTACATACACTAACAGAATGGCTTGTAAAACACGTTTAATAATATACTATATACTTTGATCGGACGATATCTTTTATGCCCTAAATTTGCTCAAAGATTCCAATTTTTACTTAAAAAATCAAAAACATAAATTGTGTTGTATGGTGGCCAATTTTTACTTTATCATACGCAGTATGTAAAGTATTGTAATCGTGCCGAAAAAAAAAATTAAGATTTTAGCGGAAATAGGTGTTTTTGGGTCCCCTGAACATTTTTGACCAAGGTCCAAAAAAATGTCTGTGTGTGTGTGTATGTGTGTGTGTAAACGATTTTTGTGGAGACGATTCCGGAGAAACTACTGAAGGTATCGGAACGAAAGTTCATATTTAGAAGTTTCATGACCTAACTTAGAGCTGAAAAGCTTTCGGTTCATAAGGGTCCAAAGGAACTGGTAGTTTATTCCAAGCCTTTTTCAAGGATTTTGCAAATGAGCCGCCATTTCTGTAATTTCGTCAAAATAGTTAAATAATAAATTAATCTAGAGGAAATTTTGAATAATTTATGTTTATGAAATTTTTTCGTAAAATTCATAGTTTTGCTGCAAGAGCAAATTCTATTTGATCGAGATCGGTCGCATCTGCATTAATAGGAAACTACATAGCAGCCAGGATTTTGACAAATATTTTTTGTGTTGTCACATTTGAAAACACCTGATCTCATCAGAGGTTGGAGAACCACTATGGAACGTTGCCGCTCTAGTGCGGCAAGTTATAATATACAAATTTCAAATAAAATAAGATCACCAATTTGATTGTTTGTTGATAAGAAATATCCACCCGTCTTTATATCTAATTCGAAAAACAATAAATTGAGAAAATTATAAATAGTATAGCGATGAGTGCAGTTTTATTTTAGTATGTTGGTAGGGATGTGTCATGAACAATTATAAATATGTCAGAATTTGAATTACCTTTTTAAGGTGCGTTTTCATTAGTGATAATGGCAGTGGTAGCAGACGCCATTATAGTATTTCATATAGAAAATTGCTAGTGACTCATGTTTATGTACATGCAAACTAGTATGTGTGATATCACGAATGTAAGAAATACTATAATTTCGTCGCGCTATTCCGTACTTTCGGCATTTGTGACATAAATAACTATTATTCTAATGACGTAGTGTAGGTAGTGTCAAATGCTGATGCTTTGAGAATACCTACGATTTATCTCAATAGAATAGATTCTCTTGCTGCTAAACTATTAATTTTATATATTGTATGATAAAGTCATGTGCCTGGCCACATCAGATTTTTTAATACTGGGCGTGACGCTGAGATCAGAGGGGGGGAGGGAATAATACTAGGTAGCCAGGATATTTTGAAACTTTTGACAGTATTTAGAACGTCAGCGGTTGCGAAACGTCAATTCAACACGCAAATGCATGGAGAATGTGATGAGGAGGAGAAACATGCGCGCACGTATGCTATGTGAAACAATATTGTAACATCTTGGTTTTTACAAAGTCAATAGCAATGTTGTTATGCCCTTTTCAAGGATTTTGCAAATGAGCCGCCATTTCTGTAATTTCGTCAAAATAATTAAATAATAAATTAAAGAAGAGGATATTTTATATAATTTATGTCTATGACATTTTTTGGTCAAAGGCATGGCAATAGGTCCTAAATAAAATCTCCACGCTTTACACAGCATCAAGACCTTTTAACAATGTTGGTAACAATGTAGGTATAATCCTATACAAGAAAGGAAGATGCCATGTGGTGGATGAAGCTAATCAATCTATGAATTATGGTAGCGCTAACATGAGGATAGGCAAACAAATATACTTCTGTACCTTTAATCATATTTACACCGGAATGTTCATGTGTATCCATTTAAATTATAAGTAAGACTAAGTTTGGAACCTTTGCGAATAATACAAACAATATTCTGCTCAATTCTGCTATGAAGTCTAGGTGCCCTAGGTGGTAGATTTTATGATTATTGGGGTACAGAGGAATACCAAAAGTAGTAGTAGATTTGAAGCATATTAACAAACTTCTCCGATAGATATTTAATAGGTAAGTCACTAGTATAATATTTGACACACGGGCACAACATCCGGAAACTATTGTTTTGCAAATAATTCAGGGAAAGCCTTGTTACTCATGCAGTAAGTGTCATCTGATATTTACAGCTTTATGTCTTCATCACATTCGCTTATCTTTTCTATTTCTGCCACACCCACAACGTGACCAACAACGAACTCCGTAATTCTGCTTAAAACTCTTCTGATTCCACAACTCAACTCAACTCTTCTTCACTCACACAATTAAATTTTCTCCGCTACCTTCTTTAATCGTCATATCTAAATAAATAAATGGTAGGTGCTCCGCGATCATTTACCACATCATCCTCCATATGCATATGTTCTTTGGTATTCGTACAGTGGTACCCATGAAATCTATATCTTCGTCGGTGATTGCGAAGGGGTACGGGAGGTGAGGGCGGTTCGCGGATTGGACATCGACGTGTCGGTGCAATAAATTTGAAACGTGCTCGCCAGCTGATCGTCAAACCAAAGCGTAGCGCTGAAAATTGCTCCGGCTGAAACACTCGGTTCGTACGCCTCTATTTTTACGCAGGCTGTTAACCTACATGACGGAAATTGCTCGTACCTCGCATGCGAAATCGATTCAGATCACTGACTCCATCTCACCAATGCATCAGTGCATCTAAACGATCATAAAATGCAATTAATGTGTTGTTGTTTTTTTAATTGGTAGCCACCAATCGAGCAGAACTTCATCGTCGATTCGATAGATGTGATTTGTAGTTTTAGAATACTTGGAATGACAGTACCGATTTAAGATGTAGGTAATTAATATCCCCCCTAATTCCATTTGTTCTTCTTGTAATTACAAACAAGAATCTTACTTATCTTTTGCTTCACATCTCTTTGTTTTGCAAGCATCGGTAATTGATACTAAATATATCAACTTATTAATAATTTATCATATATCTTGTCATCTTGATCATAGGTGTTAATGGCGACTCCACCAAATGATGTTATCATTAAATTATTTCATAATCACCTCATAATAGTATATTATTATACAAGTTTTATAAGCCGTCAAATTGGCGTACGAGTTTTATCGTTTAATAGCTGTTTCTACCTAGTACTAACTTTAACTCGCACATATCATTGAAACCAAGTTCTAATTTTAGTGTAATAGTTTATTAGAATAAATTACAATAAGTAAAATTCCATGAGATGGAGGTATTACAAATAAAGCGACGGACAAAAACGAATACGGTATTCAGCCGAACAATTGTATAGAATATTGATATTTCGCAGTTTATGCAATTGCAAGCGATTAAAGAGAGGCAGTGTGTAATTATGTATTGTACTTTTGACATATGGCATTTGATATCAATGTGTAGTTGTGTACCAATCTTAGAAAAAAGTTACTAAAAACGGTGTTACAATTTGTTAATTGTAACACCGAAAATAGTGCTACAATCTGTGCTTTGTGAACGCAAAGTAGAAAAAAGTTATGATAGAAGTATGTAAACAATTTTTGCCCAAAAACATAATGATAAACAAGAATACAGTGTGTTACATTTAAACCTCTTCAGGAATGTTAAATAAAAATATCTGATGTGGCCAGACACATGACTTTATCATACTATACAGCAGTGTCAAACGCTGACGATCTGACAATACTATCAATAGAATCAAAATATCTGTCAAATCCTATCCTATCCTATTTTGATTCTATTGATAGTATTGTCAGATCGTCAGCGTTTGATACTGCTGTATAGTATGATAAAGTCATGTGTCTGGTCACATCAGATTTTTATATTATTTAAGTATTTTGACAAAATTACAGAAATGGTGATTCATTTGCACAAATCGTTGAAAATGCTAAAAGTAAACCTCCAGTTCCGTTACGCCCTTTTGAAAAAAACTTCTTTCAGCTTTAAGATGAGTCATGAAACTTCTAAATATGAAGTTTCATGATAAATTGAAAATGGCCAGCTAGAATTTTGATATATAATTATACTATTTACAGTAATTTTTACTGTAAACCTAAGAGTCTGCTAATTATTGGCAAAAATACTGCCATTTATTCCCGATAAAACTGTTAAAACTGTGCAGCGGTGGTGTTGATGTGGAATTTGAATCATCACAATCAATTTTATCCCCTTTTCGGGCTCTCATTATTTGCACTTAGTTTGTTGTTATTTGGGTCTTGGGATGACACACCATAAAAGAGTTATGAAATACAGATGGTATTTTCCCATTTATTGAATCGCACAAGACAACACAAGGTGTAATGTATGTATTAATTTGTCTGTGACCACCATATCAGCCACGCGCGGTGTAAAAGAGACCTGGATTTCCTCCTACCCCTGCAGGGCTTCTCTTTTATGCGAATTCTCAGCGACCCACAGACGCTCCCCGACTTGCGCCTCCTCGTCCTAAAGGTGCACTTCTTTCGCCTGGACCTCCTCTTCTTTTTGGAACAACGACGTTTCTTTTTTCTGTGCCGACTGCACCTCCGCATCTTCCTCTTCAAGCGGAAGCTTACACTCCAACGCCTCTTTCTTCTCTTACAACAACTTCTACGTCTTCTGCTGCGTTTTGGGCAGCATGGAGAAATTGATATGCTACAGCTTCGTCTTCTTCGTCTACTGCGTCTGCTTCTCCTGCGCCTTTTGCGTCTTCTGCGACAGCAGCAACCACTTCCGCTTCTTCTGCGTCTTTTTCTGCGCCTACCGCAATTTCTGCACGTGCTTCTCCGCCTTGGTTTCCCGCAACAACTACTGCATCTGCTGCGCTTTCGTTTCCGACCACATCTACGTTTACGTCTAGGTTTGGAGCAGCACCTGCTGCCGCTCCTGCCTCTTCTCCTGCGCTTTCTCGAGGAACAGCATTTCTGGCGCCTCGACTTCGGCGGCATGCAGGCCAACCTGCGAAACATTTTCCTCTGCTCGCTGCTCATGGCGCACCAGCATTTCGCGCCTTCGGCGGCAATTTTGCTTTCGCTCCATCCGCAGTGTTTCAAGCGGAAGATACGCAGGAAGATGGAGAACGGATTTCGAGTGATCCTAGTGGAGCGACAGCAACTTCCGGGCGTCTTTTCTGCAGGTTTCTCGCAACTATCGCAAACCGAGGTTCGGCTATTACAGGGACACTCTGTCATCTCCACGCCACTGTGAATTTTATCATGTTATAGATGAGGATGATCGTCCGATCGTCCGTCGTCGCCCATTTAAAACTCCATGTCGGCACTTTTGACAGCGAAATTAAAAACCAAAACGTCGAGCGCTTGCCAGAGAGACAGGTTACGTTGTTTTCCAAAGCAAACTGACGGACGTCAAACCCTAATTATCATTTTGATTAAACATTTTGTTGAGGTTAGCATTGTCTTAACGTCCGTCTTAAATCCCCGGAGATTTGTGTTCTCCAAGTGGTCTTATTGATGAACATCTCTTCAGTCTTCCTTAGCTAAGTTGTTTATGACCTCCATTGGTTGTCACATCTTTTCCATCATTTACATCACTGCATTCTTGAAAAAATGAACAAGGCTGTATCGTTTGTTGGCTTGTTTCCTTATTTTTTCACATTCATGAACATTCACATTCTAAAAATATTTTGAAGAACAAACAATATTTTTCATTGGGTTTTCATTTTAAATATCACTAAACAAATCACCTTCACCAAATATTCCATACCAGAAATTTCTGGAATGGATTATGTGAGTGCCCATTACTACATATCGTGGGCGTCAGAAAATTACAGCAGGACTCACGAAACAATATGACAAAAAATAACAATGAATTATAAAAATTATCTTTTAAAATTTAAATTATTTGCTAAATAACCTTTTTTATAATACTGTCCAAGATTGATCAGTTATCAAGATGCTAGTTCTTTATGTAGCTTAGTTACAGTACATTAATTGTATGAGTTCATTTTTCTTTTGATTTGTTTGTTTTACGTCGGTCTATTTAACCGCAACTTAGGCCAATCACCGACGCTGAGGGCAGGCTACAACCCACCCAGGAATTTTGTCCTACTGAAGGAATTCCAACCTCCAGTAAGAGTTCTTTTACGTACACGTCGCATCATGACAGCACACGGGGCCAGTTCATGATTTTTATTTTTTGCATAAATAATGTGTCACTTACGAAGTTGACTTATTTATTTTCCCGCAAGTAGTCTCGTTAACCAAGTGTCATTGGTCCAAATTATACAGGATGACTAAAATCTAGTGTGAAACTTGTCAACTTCAAACCGTGTTATTGTTCGTTTTAAATTTGAACCCATACATTTTTTCAGGTGAAACGATGCAGTATTAAAAAATAAACATTGTTTCTAAATACAACCCCATCACAATTCCCAATATTTTAAAAGGTATTCCCCAAAAACTCATGTTTTAACGTTTCCAACGGCAATTTTAGCTAATAAATATAGTACATGGCGTTGAAAAACAATTTATTTCATAAAATATAACGCAGAGAGGTAATTTAGATTTGAGTGTACTTAATTAAGTAGTTGTTTAATTGCCAAATTTACTGCAAAATTTACCAATAGCGGTAAGGGCGGAAATGAGACTGCACCATGATGGAGCTCCAGCACATTACTCGTTACATATCAGGAACCAGGTCAACGAAATCTTCCCAAATCGGTAGATGGAAGAGGAGGACCAGTTGCCTGGCCTCCTCGATCACCGGACTTAACGAAACTGGATTTCTTACTGTGGGGCTACGTTAAGGACATCGTTTATGCTGAACCTCCAACAACACCAGAAAACATGCAAGAAAGAATCCGGGGTGCATTTCAAACTATTCCGCCGACCTATTAAGAGCAGTGGCGAGGTCATTTCATACTCGTCTTCGTTTTTGCCTCGAAGAGCACGGAAGACATTTCAAATTTCCATTGTTTTTCAACGCCACTTATGATATTTATTACCTAAAATTGCCGTTGGAAACGTTGAAAAATGAGTTTTTGGCGAATATCTTTCAAAAAAATATTGGGAATTGTGATGGGGTTGTATTTAGTAACAATGTTTATTTTTTAATTCTGCACTATTTCACCTAAAAAAATATGGGTTCCAATTTAAAATAAGAACAATAACACGCCTTGAACTTTGACAAGTTTGACACTAGATTTTGGTCAGCCTGTACAATGTGGATCAATGACACTTGGTTAATGAGACTACTCGATCTAACCTAATGAGCACGTCGCAAAATTTTATTAACGAGGTGCATTTTGTTGTTTTTATTGATGTTTTAAACCAACGATCCAAAATAATTTTTTGGTGGTTTTTATTTTTTTGCGCTGCAGTCACTCAACCGATATCAATAAAATTTTGGTGGTATGTAGGCAACCATAAAAGGCTTCGAAATGAGTAGAAAAATATTTAGTGTCAATTTAAATATACACTGTGGGCAAAAAAAACGGTACAAATGTTCAATTACTTGTATTTCCAAAGATTTTAAGTAAATTAAAGCAAGCATTTCTTTGAAGGAGTAATTGCTTATGTTGTGAGGATTGAAAACATACCATATTCGCAATTCCACTTCTTCTTTTTCAGTAAAAACAGCAAGAAACGATGTTTCAAAATTTCACCCTGTATGCAAAAAAAATCACCCTGTATTCGATGCAATAAAATCTCTGCTGTCCCTTTTGACCAAAGGAAACAAAAATTCATTACCTACTAATTTTATTACAGCTTGCATTTCACATTAAATTGACACGATGTGCTCAGAAATGTTGCATAGCCAAACACAAAGCAACATAACTGTGGATTGAAACGTCCTGTTATTGCGAATATGGTACGGTTTCAATCTTCACACTACAGGCAATTACTTTTTAAAAGAAATATTTGAATTGATAAAATATCATAGGAAATACGAGTGTTCAAAAATTTGTACCGTTTTTTTTTGCCCACCGTGTATATTACCATGGCGTTGCACATTTTTTCGACAACCTGTATAATCAAAAATTATTTCTTGAAATGTACCTTGAAGTACAGGGTAAGCCTGCAAAATGGCAAACTCTTAGCGTTATTAGTAACTGAACTACAGAAGACGGGAGGTGAGTTGCAGGACCCTGTATATACCTATCTGTTTATTCCATTAAAGTTTCGTATATATGCGAGGCACAGAAAAAGACATGAAACAAATTACAGGAGGTTTTCTGCAGTAAACCACCTTTTTTCTTTTGTTTAATGGCTGAAATCACAGGACAAGCGGCCGAACAAGTAAACAAAGAGTGTACCATTTGATTGCGGTTAGAGTGGCGAGCCGAACAGTAGCTGGTGGGCAGCGGGTCACGCGAGCCTTAGATACGCCGAGTTATGACTGATGACCACCGTCCACGCCCTCTGTCGTGACACTTGACATCGATAAGGACGAGTAGAGGAAAATCATTACACACCGCGCCACTCTTCAACGCAATGCAAAGAGAAAAATGTAAATCGCGAACAGCTGAAATTCCAAGTAAATCCCGATTACATCTTCTCTACCGTTGAGCGGTTCTTACTAATCCTGAAGTCATTGTAGGTAATAAATTTGGTCATTCTTCAGACACGATACGAATAGGTATGTAATTGTATATAAAATTAATGATCATGATGATGTGTTGGTGTGTTGGTGTATACAAACGTAATCAATTTGTTATAAACATAATTAGAAATTATCTTTTGTAGGAAACTAATTTACAGTAAGTATTTAATTTACATCAGACATTATATATTTATCAGAACTGCCTTTCCTTCTCATAATTTAGTCGAAGATTACAATTAAGTAGAAAACAACGAGTAAAAAATGTATCGAGCTTAATGTACCTATATCAATTCAACTGTTCAACAACAAAAATATTTTTTACGTGCAGATAGGTGTCTTATTTGTTTGTTCATCGTAGTTGCAAAAACACTATTAAAACACCATCAGGTCACAATTTGGATAAATTTTGCATACATTTTATCAGATACATGGCAAAACATCAATTCATTAAAATTAAAACTACATATTTATTATTTTAAAAAACATGATGTGGCCAGCCACATGACTTTATCACACTATAATATATAAAATAAATAGTTTAGCTGCATGAGATGCAATTTGATCGACATCGGTCGTGTCTACATTAAAATAAACGTAGTTAGCCAGGATTTGACAGATATTTGATTCTACTGACAGTAGGTATTGGCAAAACATCAGCGTTTAACAACGACTGATCTCGATCAAATAGAATTTGCGCATGCAGCTAAACTATAATTACTATAATATTCGTCTACTTTAATTTATTATTTAAATATTTTGACGAAATTACAGAAATAGTTGCTCATTTGCAAAATCATTGAAAAATGCTTAGAGTAAACATCCAAGTTCTTTGGATCCTTTTGAACAAAAAGCTTTTCAGGTCATTTCAAGTGTGGTCATGAAACTTTTAAGTACGATGTTTAGTCCCGATAGCTTTAGTAGTTTCTCCGGAATCGTCGCCACAAAAAAAAAACAGGTACACACACAGACATTTGTTTGTACCTTAGTCAAAAATGTTAAGGGGACCCAAAATGATTTCCGCTAAAATCTCATTTTTTGGCTCTATTATAATACTTTGTCATACTATGTATGATAAAGTAAAAATCCTCGGGTACATCAGTTTAAATTTTCAAAATATATATATGTATATCAAATTGTTAAAAAATGTTCTATCATCGATTGTTTTTTACTTATTTTAGATAGGCTACATTTAACATTTACAAAATTTTTGGGGCAATTTAGAATTAGGAAACTATTGATTACTATGTGGAGTATGAATTTTGTGCATAGAAAGAAAATAAGCATTGTCGATAGATTTCTATGCGATAATATGATCCGGAGTCGTAAGTTTTCACAAGGTTTTTGGGGAAAAATATTAGGTTAATATGTAAAAGCGTGATTTTGTAATAGCAACATCCCTAAAATTCCTTTTATCTGAAATCTTGAGTAAAAATTTTCATTTAGACACTTGATTTTTCAATTCATTAAATATTTTCAAATCCATTATAATAATAAAATGCAAATAAATAAGAATAATTAATAACTAAAACTGATCGAAATAAATTGAATTAATGATGAAGAAACAAATAAATCCACATGAATATTTTACTGTTTTTAAAGAGTAGTTAGAGCCGTTTAAATTACGATTCTGTTAACAGTTCAAACGACATTAAGTTTTTAAGGAATTGGATAAATATGGTCCATATGAAAGTCTTTAGTCATGATTGACATGTGCTGAATGAAAATGCAAAAACCTTGGACATAATGTATGTATTGTATGTTATGCGTCTGTGCGGTTACATTAAGGGCTTACCTTACTACAAAGGACTGTAGTATGCCACTGGTAATAGTAATACTAATAACACAAACCATTCAACGGATTGTCATTTTTGCATCAGGAAAAGTTTGGAGGTTCATACAAGAATTAAAAACAATAGTTATTTATGTTACAAGTGCCGAAAGTACGGAATAGCGCGACGAACGGTAATAATGTGAGCGAGTCGCGCTATGTAGTTTTCGGCAGAAGTGACATACAACGTTTTTTGTGCTGCTTTTTGAGTAAATATGTCTTTTTTTAAAATCAAAGATTTTAAGATTTTTTCTGTTCAGCAAACAGCAAACAATCAAACTGGTGATCATAGTTTATTTTAAAGTTGCATTTTGTACTTTGCCGCACTAGAGCGGCAAAGTTCCATACCGGTTCTCCAACCTCGAACGAAAACAGCTGTTTGCGAGTATGACAGCACAAAAAATTAGTTATTAAAATGTATCATTAAGAACTAGATGATACTCGATTGGCAACAGTATGGCATATGGGCAATTCACTATGGGAAGCACATGGATGAAGATGTGGCAGAATTATCAAACTCTGGGCGGGATTTGTTACATTTCAACCAGAAATGCTACTCATCGCCATACAGATGCCATACAGTCAGATCTTAGTGACCAGGTATTTATTTGAACACAATATTTTTTTTCTGAAGCCGAAGCGATAAAAATAAAATTGTTCACACGTGGCTATCCGAAGCTTTTCTTTTATTTTTAGATGTCGACACATTCCATACCATTGATGGACAACTACTAAGTTCGAATTCGTGAGCAAAGCTAAATAATCTATCAAAAGCACCTCTTTACTTCTCATTCACAAAATCGATGCTTCCAGAGTGTTTATTTCCCTAATGTTCCATTGCTAGTTTGTAAAAAGAATTAAAAATCTAATGATTTCAGAGAAGAAATAAAATAACAATACATTGCCCCAACCTGGATTTGAACCATGGCCTGAAGTTCGAGTTTCATCTCGAACTTGTTGGCCAACTACACCACCGAGGAAATAAACGCAGATTTTATTTCATTTATTATTTGTCGATTACTTTCAAGCAAATTCCGAAACTTTGTTCATCATGACCATCAACATAACCTACCATCATCCAGCAAAGAATCTTTTTGGAATGCATTTTATTTAAGCACAGTGAACCGTCTCAGGCGCTGTTCTGACGATTGTCGGATTGTACTATAGACATGTATGTACGAAAAATTGCAAGAAGCTTGTTTCTTATTGGTCCGAAGTTTGCGCCCGTCCCGCATCGTCGTCGTTCACGTCTGCCACCGCACCGCACCGGTATTATTCCTCTCCCGCAATATCATGCCATAATTCAAGTGATACAGGGCGCGCGTTATACGTTATTCTGGTGGAAACGCGGCGGCGGATTTACGACCGCAATAGAGCGAGCGCCATCTGCAGCTCACCCATAAACCAACCGGTAGACATCCCGGCCGGAATTTAATGCGAAACACCACCTTCGTCTTTTGTTTCCCACGCCGACGCCCACCGAATACCGATTCTAACGCAAACGGATCGTATTTTCGAGTTATTGGGTTTGCTTATGGGAATTCTAATTTTTGTTGGACGCAATTAACTTTTGTTTAAGGTCCAGATTTGTGTGAGTTACACGGTTTTAGCAATAACATCGTGAATTAATAAAAGATGGTTAATGACATCCACGAAATTAATGACTACAACAAAGACAATGGACACACAAGAAGAAGTTATTGGGCACAGCTTCTTTAGTTAACAGATGTCCGGATTTGTGAATACATATCATAAACTAAAAATCTTTTGAGTATTTTTCTTAGTTTGGATTTTTTTTACAGAATTCTAAAGACTATGGTTAGCATTCGTGGCAATTTGTCCTATTTCTGCGTTATGTTTTAATTTACTGACTATCTATACCAAACAGTAAACTACAGTCTACTGTTTGGTTAACAACTGTGGACTGTGGTAGCCTGTTCTTTGCACTGAACAGGGATGGACCCCATTTTTCTTCATTAATTAGTTACGATTAGTTTTTTTTTAATTTAGATTCCTTTAGGCAGAGTTCGAATCCACTGTCAAACGTTTCATATCACGTATGAAGATTTTTTGGAAAAAACGTCAAAATATCAAATACGTCATTTTTGCAATTTAGGGCTCTCATACTAAACCTTAAACTTGTGCTTCTATCTGAAATCCTGAAAGTTTGTTCTTAATTGTTTTTTAGGCATTGACAGCGTCCAAACAAAAAGAAAAACAAAACGCTACAACCTGTCATGATAATGATAAGCAACTTGCAGCGCAGATTCTCATTCAGAGCAAAGAAATCTATTGAAATCAGTCTAGTTTCTATTTAGAGACCATAGTTATCAATATTTCTTTTTCGATTTTACACAGATAGAAAATTTTGTTTAATTCAAATATATATGCATTGAATCAAACTAATCTGGTGTTTCAATAGAGGCAAAGACATATTTTTTGCGGATAAAAATCTACTTGTTGCATTTACTTGAAATATTTGTTTGGTAGAAAGAACGTTTATTTGTGTGAAAGCACCTATTATTTTAGTTGACATTTACAATTTGTATATTATAAGGAACGAGATTTATTTACTTCAAGTAATTTTGATTGTTTGAGTGAAAGAATTATACTTTTTGAAATTAACTAGTTTGTTAATTACATTTAGTTAGAGTTAAAATGCGATATTTTAAGGTTGCTGAAAATACTTTCTTTAATTAAAGAAATTATTAATTTGTCGAAGGAGCTATTACACTGTGACAAAAAAAAAGATAAACGAAATATACTTTTCACGAGAAACTTAAAAGAGTGCTAAACTTTTCAAAACATCCCCAAAAACTCGAAAAAGACGTTTTTCGGTACTTACACGTGAATAAAAATTCAAGTCTGAAAATAATTGGAAACTTCTGAATTTAAACGTCTATAACTTTTAGACTTTTTATTGCATCTGACCGAACAGTTCATCATTTCATCATCCTTATAATGATCTGTGTTCCTCTTTCAATTACATTTTTATTTTGGAAATCGAATGGAAAATGACGGAGTTCTGCATTTCTATACACAGCAAGTAACCAAAAACAGTTTTTTTTAAAAATCGAGATTTTGGGGGTGTTTGGAAAATTTCATATAATAATAATAATAATAATAATAATAAATGCCTTTATTATTTTTTATTTATATGCCGTTATGTTCTGTTCTACCGGCTCAACAACTTCCACTATATGTCTTGTGAAAAGTATATTTTCACTGTAACAGTGTTATTGGCAAGAATTTTTCGGAGCTGTACATCCTCGACCAGCGGTTGGTCCTCCCAGACCTACATAATATGTATAGTCAAAGTTAGGGTAGCAAAGTGTACGCTGATTCGGAATCGGAACTTGAACCTGCAAGCACTGTGCTCTATACAGCCGATCACACGGCCTTTTTTTAGCAATTTAGCCAAACGCATGACAGGAACTGAGTGGCAGGCTTTCACCAGTCTATTATTTATACTGAAGATGTCGCCGAACTGCGAGGAGAGAGTTTAAAGCCATCTAACAAAACATGTGGATGACGTATTTACACTAAAAATATATGTACTCGAATCAAAATATAATTTCGTTGGCGGAAGTAAACCTATTTTTATGCCAAAACAAAAATATTACTTTAAAGGAAATAATTCTTTGCTTGTATACAAATATGTTTTAATCCAAAATAATAAATTCAAAAGATAATATTAATTAAAAACAAATAATCTTTTCTATCTGTGATAGTCGTCCTTTGCTCAACAAAATTCTTGCTTAAAGCAATACAATTTGTATGTTGCCGTTAAGATAATCTATCAAAATCACTAAGAAAACTGGGGGGTTGTTATTATAATGGTTGTTATTGTGGTTTATAATATAATTTTAGTATTATTTTATTATTTCAATAATTTGTCCACTTTATGATTAATATTATTATTTATTAATGTAAGTTATTTAACTTTGTAATATTTTTAATATGACATACTGAGTTTTAAATCAAGATAGGTACGAGAAGGCGTCCCAACTCTTTGTTACAAAATTCTACTTGTTAATGTTCTGTAAGGACAACCACAGCAAACTTCATAAACCGAACAACCATAACCCTTTGACATACATGTGTAATCCTCTTTGCACATTACCTATTTATTCATGGCATCCTGTAACCCCATGACAATGGAATGGGCAAATATCCATACTAATTGGCTCAGTAGTAAACATCGTTTTTCCCCCATAGTGAAGGAAGCTCTAAATTTCCACAAATTTCTCACAAAGGCGGCGAGGTTCTTAATCGCGGGCGGAAACCGTTTCCCGAGCGCGAAGGAAAACCAACAGCGTATAAATAACGTCTCCCCCAACCCGTCCGTACCCCGGCGCCACGCTTTCCCGTCGCGCTTTCGTCTTTTCCAGGCGGAACTTTATCTAGAAAGCTGTGCACGTTACTTTCTGTCGCCCGCAGTCATTTGTCCGCAATGCTTTGTTTACGACGAAGACGCCGCGCCACTGCACGCAATTATTCGACGTTTGAATAATATTGAGTTTAAATTAAAAGACAATAATCGCGTTGATAATGTTTAAAAATAAAATACCTATTACATACGCCAAAATAGGTAATTGCTTAGAACAACTTTTGAAATTTGTTTGTTCAATTTTCGGTGGAAAATCTACAAATTGGTCCAAGATTCTATATGAAAAATCAAATTTTTGATGTGTTGATTTTAAGGTATTAGTCTCAACACAATACATTAATATAAACTCAACAGTGAAATGGCGATAATATTGCTTGGAATTCACTTAATTATCGAGAGAGAATGTTTAAAACCACAAATTAGAAGACAAAATTGAAAAATCGGAAATTCTAGAATCTGCCTGTAATTAAATTACTCATTAGCGAATTAACAAATACCTAACAGAGAGGAGACAATATTGATTAATATAATGTTTAAAACCAGGAATACTGCAAAAGTACAGACACTGAATACTGACAAAAATGCTAGAAGCATGTTCATTGAAGCTACTGTCATCAAATTCTTGAAATCAAATTAATAAACAATAGAAAAGCGAAAATAATCATCAGGATTTGCTCAATTATCGATAGAGAATAAAACAACTACTAATCGTTTTTCAAAACTTTTCTTACAGTATAAAACCATAAAAGATTGTCATTGTTGTTTGATAACTTGCTTTTTGCAATTAAATATTGTGTGCCAGTTTGCGACGAATACGATTCACGGCTCAAATTTTTAATACCACGTCAAAACTTAATCAGAATAGAAAAAAATCTGATGTGGCCATGCCCATGACTTTATCATACAATATATAAAATTAATAGTTTTGCTGCATGAGATTCTATTTGATCGAGGTCGATCGTGCCCGCATTAAAATAAACCGAATTAGCCAGGATTTGATAGATATTGACAGTAGGTATTGTCAAAAAATCAGCGTTTGAGACACCTACACAGACAAGAAATTTTTGTTTAATTCAAATAAATATGCATTGACTCAAAGAAATCTGTTGTTGCGACCTTTATACTCTCGATATTTACGAAGTGCGAGGAGAGAGTTTACAGCGCCATCTAACAATACAGTTGGTTGAGGTATTCACACTAAAAATATATTTATTTCAATCAAAATTTGATTTGTTTGGCGAAAGTAAACCTATTTTAAAGCCAGAACAAAAATAGTACTTTAAAGGAAATAAATCTCTTCTTGTATACATTTATTTAAATCAAAATATGATTTCTTTGGCGGAAGCAAACCTATTTTTAAGCCAAAGAAAAAATATTAATTTAAACTAAATAAAACTCTCCTTATATACAAATTTATATATTTAAATCAAAACTATATTTCATTGGTGTAAAGAACGTCTTTCGAATCAAAACAAAAATATTACTTTAAAGGAAAGTAATTTTTGTTTGTATCCAAATATATTTATTTCAATTAAATAAATATTTCAAATAAATTCATGTCTACAAGCAAATAAACTAGAGTATTCAATGAAGTAAATATTGTTGGCGTCAAAGAAATATGTTTTGACCCAAAAGAATAAATTCAAACGAATATATTTCTTAAAAACAAGAAATCTTTTCTATCTGTGTACTGTCATTACAAATTAGAATAAAAATATCTAAAATCTTGGCTAACTAAGTTTTAAAGCAGACACAATCTCCGAAAAAAATTTGCTCAAACAGCTAAACTATTAATTTTACTAAAAAATGTCATAGACATAAATTAAACAAATTTTCCTCTACTTTAATTTATTATTTAACTACTTTGAAGAAATTACAGAAATGTCAGCTCATTCGCAAAATCCTTGAAAAATGCTTAGAGGAAACATCCAGTTCCTTTGGATCATTTTGAACCAAAAGCTTTTCAGCTCTAAGTTTGATCATAAAACTTCTAAATATGAACTTTCGTCCCGATACCTTTAGTAGTTTCTCCAGAATCGTCGGCACAAAAATCGGGCACACAAACCTACACACAGCAATACACAAAGACATTTTTTGTACCTTGGTCAAAAATGACCAAGGGACCCAATAAGACCGATTTCCCTTAAATCATACTGCGTATGATAAAGTAAAAATGAGACAAAAATCATGATGAAATAACAAG
Source organism: Melinopterus prodromus (assembly GCA_964023965.1). Lineage (NCBI taxonomy): Eukaryota > Metazoa > Arthropoda > Insecta > Coleoptera > Scarabaeidae > Melinopterus > Melinopterus prodromus. The sequence continues at coordinate 11,769,250 of OZ030396.1, forward strand.
GATTGATTTTTGATTTTTTTTGCGAATTTATATTGAACGAATCCAATGCCCTAAAAACTTCAAAATGAACGCAAAGTAAACCTGACTATTTAATTATTGTTTATTCATATTTGCGAATGTCTTTAATCTTTATCTATATATTTTATCATATGCAATAGCAGTGGTGCAACTCTAAATACTAAGTAAATTTTATAGGAGAACATTTGAAAAATAACTGCTTTCTGGCATGAAATGAATCTAATAGAAATATAAATATTGTGCTCTTACAAATCAACAGAGAGAAAAGCTATTATAAAATACGTGAAAAAAGAAATCGAAAACAAAAGCAGCAAATCGATGTAGCTTTCTACGCAGAAATTTACATTTTTCATTTGTTTACCCTTTTATTTTTATGACTTAATTATTTTACAAAACTAGTAAACTAGTACTGTTTTACTACTTTGTATTTATTTATTTTTCGTTGTTGAAGTGGTAAACATTTTTGCATTGTTTCAGATGAATTTTATTTTCCTTTGTTTTGTTTATATTTCAACTCTTGCCAAGCTAGGTACATAATCCAAGCACATTAAGGGATTTATTCATATTCCACCTATGGGGTCGATTTACACAAACGGGGTGGATCAGATTTGGACTATGTATGTCTTGTATATAGATAAGTTTTTGCAACTACTACATCTAAACTATGGATTTTACTATTAAAAATGACGATGATGTTTGTTTATCTGAATGTATATCATTTGCATGTAGTATAAGAACTGTCTACTTGTCTCCAATAAAATGGTTTTAATAATAATATTTTACAATTCTCTAAAAAGACATCAATTTTTCTTAAAATTATAGTCACATAATTTCGCTCGAAGCGTTTACTGTTTAGTGACATTCATCACGATCGAGCAGTGCAACAAACCAACCTAAAAAACTAACAAAAAAAAAATAAAATCGCTATAGAACAAAGACGTCCAAGTATATACCACAGCTTTTCCTATACAGGTATCAGTTTTTTTTTATTATTTAGCTCTTAAAAAAGAAAATAATTTATCATAACCAAAGACCACATATCTCCCACCCAACACTTTCCCATCCGCAAACAAACATCTGCACACCCAAAAAAACAGCCTTAAACACAAAATTCGTCACGAGTTTCACCCATAATTAAACCAGGATTAGTCGGAAGCCACAGACCTCCTTTGAAGCGGCTTCCGCATTTTTTCCTCTTACCAACTCCGGGCACACCCGCTCCGGATCCGCCATTTTGTCAGAGATAGTGAAGGCGTGGCAGATGCGCCGCTATCTCTACTCATCCGTACGGAAAACGCCCGAGTTTATCTGTTGCGGCGAATGGTAGCGCCGGGATCGATCGACGGGCGCGCGCGCGCCATCTGCACGCGGACAGTTGCGCGTTGTGGAATCTTCGATTTTGTTTCGCGATGCGCGATGCGTCGACTGTCCGCCGGGATGCTCCACGAATAAACGCCGACTGTCAGCGGCTGAAAGCGCGATTGGCGTTTGTTCTATGCTGGAGATAGGGATCCGCCAATCGCTTCTATGGGGTTTATCTTATCATTTTGCGGTGGGAATCCAGGATGTTTGCGATATTTTGCTGTTTTCATTGAAAGAGTGTTGTATAAGGAATTTTGAAGTTGGGAGAAGTAGGTATGGTGCCTATAAGATTTACCATCTGTAAGGGAGTTTGCTTTTGGATTTTTATCGAAACTTCTGGAGGATTGTAGCTGATTTCTCGATGAAAATATGGGAAATAAAGATACGCTGAAAGGACAAATTATTGCCGATTTCAATAAATGTTGAAACATACAATCAACAAAACAAGGAAAAATAAAAAAAGAAAGAAAATATATATCAAACAGAACGAAAACAAAGAATGAACATAAACAATATACCCTTAGTACAATAAAATACAAAGCACATAAAGTATCTAATGTAAGAAAAGGTGCGAAAAGGTTTTATAATGACTTATTGGTTTTTCAAATCCTTAAGAAGTCAGTGCCGTTGAAGATGCGGCATTGTTAATAGTTCGAACGGATGTAGATTTTTAGGAAATGTAAAAAAGCATGGTCCATAAGCAACTTTTTATCCAGAGTTTACTTCCTGAAAAGGAAAAAAGTGGGTACGTGTTTTTATAATTTTTTGTATCCGGGTCTCTCTTTGTTTTATTCAGTAATACCTATTAAATTATTTATATGAAAATACCGAAAACTTCCTTTTAAAAGCAGTTTAACTTGCGGAGGTTGCGTATTATTCAAGATTGCAGATAATATCTTTGAATGTCTATTTATGAATCGCTAGGGATAGGAAGGCCAAGTACTTACTACAATAATTACGTTCTGGTATACCTATATAAATGAACCATATGCTATTAGAATAGACTGGCTTTAGCTACAGTAAAAGTAAAAAGTACTTGAAAAGACAAAATTATCAACTCCTTTCTGATGATATTTTAAATTGCATTAAATACATTTCTTTCTTCACTTTTTATACTATGTATAAATGTCTTATACCTATCGCGCGTTATAGTTAACAAATCTTCAACCGTTTAAAGAGATAGTCTTAGCTACGGGAAAAGTAAAAAAATACGTTTCCCTGTTAAAATATTTACAATAAATATTACCCTGGCATATTTACCTTCCCTTTTGTTCTCAATGGTGTATAAATATCTTATCACGACTTTTTAGTTAATAAATATTTTGAAACCTTGGACTGTATAAAATCAGCCCCTGAAAAAGTTTTTTGATTCTCGCAAGGTTTCCTGTTTTATAGCCTATGGTATTCTGCGGTAAAAAATTCCTGCATTAAGGCGGCGCAAAGAGATGTGCATATTCAAATTAAAATTTTCGGAAACGCTTTAAGTTAGGAATGTGAAATTTGGATACATTACAAAGAACGTATAGATCTAGGTGCTTATGTTGATTAAATTATTATGTTTCAATGAATTCATATAGAAAAGAAGTTTTACAAAGTATCATGTTTCTACCTTCTCTTGGAGAGCTTTTTTACACCGATACAACCGACGCGCTTTTCTAGAAACACGATCTTTCAAACTGTCATGCGCGATTACTTTTGAATAGTTTAACGAATTGAGTTATTCATTTTTCCCCTTAGAGAAAATACTTTTTATTGGAGGCTGAACCTCATAATAAGTGAAACTTTTAAATACTTTTTATTATTTATAACGATTTGAAACCGAAAAGAAGAAGCTATAAAAAATCGATCTTAAAATTCAAACAGCAGCCGTATTGTCGATTTTCAACTTTTTTAAACTAAATGTTAGTTTAGCCTCCAACTAATTACATCTAGTTTCACATCGCTTTTGAAATTTCGTCTTTTGTCTATTTTTATAGGAGCTATCGTGCACGTCGTTGAGACAAATAGTACCCACTTTTTGGATATAGTTTTTTATGGCGCTATGTCCTTTAGTACACTAAAGTAGGATAAATATGTGGGAAAAGAAAAAATATTGATATCTCTTACAATTTGTTTGAAAACTGTCTCAAAGTTAAGCGCCTTTTTAGGTCTCCACATGAGGACCTCCCCTTAATGATTCTTTGGCGATTTGAAGAAACAGCACTTAGCTATTGGAAAAGTCAAAAAATACTTTAATTGTTAAAAGTACTAACTCTTAGTAGTAGGTAAGCCTTTTTTCAGTTGACATATCAAAGAAAAGAAAATACAATTGCATATCTATAGAAAAAAGTATACTCTCTCTTTTCCAGTCAACATTAGGTAAATAAATATCTTATCTAGTCTTTTCAGTATAATTTTAACCATTTGAAGACTTAGCCTTTAGCTGCAAGTAAAACATTAAAAGTCAAAAACATTTCCTTTGACACTCTGAAAGGGATATTAAATCATCTTTCAAGTTCACAAATCTTCAGCAATTTTGTACAGACTACACGAAAAGCATTTTTTGTTTGTTGAAATATCAAAAATAAAATATTGTAGGTATGTTCAGTTTATGAATTTTTGATCATTTGGAGAAATAACCTTCCACTACAAGATAAACAAATACATGTTTCTATAATTTAAGTTTTCAGAAAAGTTATTTAGAAATACTTTTTTACTATTTCATGATGAAAAGTAAGCTGCATAGGCTTTGACGGATTGTTTTACTTCATAACTCCAATATTCACAGTTAAAGCTTTCAGTTGAATCTATTTGAACAACTCTATGGATTCTATAACATAAGAAATGCACAACAAAAAGCACAGTAGGGTAGACTGGGTACGGTTGTGCCAAATTTCATATGACCGCCCATTATTTTGTTACTATGCTAGTTAGCTGGAAAAAATGTGTGCTTTATAGTAAAGGGTACATTTGTCTATATATGAATACTAAAAGTTTCGGCCTATGTACAATGCTTTGCTCATATGAGAAAATTAGAGAAAAAAGGAAAAATTGTCACAACCGACCACAACCCAGGAGCGGTTGTGACAGTGCTTGGGGTCGGTAGTGACAGGTTTAAAAAACCACCAAACTAGCCTAAAATCACTTTTATTGCAAGTAATATTTAACATAGTGCAACATATTCTTCTTCTAGAAAAATTTAACATTTCTGTAACATCAGCAATATAATCTGGTTATACGTTAATCGCTTGAACTAATAAGGTACTGTAGTATCTACAGTTATTGTAAATATTCATATTAGAATCAGTCAAAAAGTTAACTGAATATTTCTAATTACACATTATGGTAACTGTGTCAAAATATAAAACAAATTATAATAATGTTATATCAAAATTAGTGAAACAAAAACTGAAAAAATCTCCTTCAAGAAAAAAATAAAGATTTGTGTAATAACACACAACATCAAAAAACACGAGAAGGTTGATTAAAGTTCAAAAGACAAAAAAAGATACAGAGATCTAGTCGACTTATCACCGTTACGACTCAGACTCAGACACAAACGTAATGGCGACTACCACCTGCGCACTCAAAGTGGGACCAGGGGGTCTACTCTCGTCATCTTTTTGAAGCGAATGCGAGACTTTTCGAATGGAGTGGGGATATCACCGGTTGCCCTCTGTTTGGTACGTATCTATGAGCAAGTTTGCTTGTTGCTAAGATCAATAACACACGCGCCACGCCCATACGTTCCCATAAGTTTGATTGAAAGGTATAGGCGTGGCGCGTGCATTATTGTTCTTAGCAACCAGAAAACTTGCTCATAGATACGTACCGGAGGGCAACCGGTGATATCCCCACTCCATTCGAAAAGTCTCGCATTCGCTTCAAAAAGATCACGAGAGTAGACTCCCAGAGCTCACACTTTCCTTGGCATTGGATCCATTTTTCCCCAGTTTTGCTTTCAGAATATGCGTCTAAACAAGCAAGACATAAATAGTCTTCGTCCGATGACGGCGGTGATGTATTCCTTTTCTTTGCTTTCTTTTGGCCTTTTCTATTGTTGCCTCCTTTTGGTTCAGAAAGATTTTTCTGTGCATTCTTAGCCTTCAATCGATTTTCGTTTTTTTCATGTTCTTGTCTGACCGCCTCTATTTTATGCGTGTCTGTATAAATGGTTGACTTTTTGTTTCTGGACAACTGCTGTTCTTGTTCCTCAGAGAATACTTTATTATGAGCAACATACCCCGTTCTGATGTTCTCTTTATTGTGATCTACCGCGGCTCCATCCCATTTTCGAATGTATCGTAGCAAAAACATGCGATTAACTTCGTGCATTTCCGCAGCTCTCCGTAAGGGCACGGACACACACCGAGCGCGGATATAGCGCAGTGGAAAGCGAAGCGTAAAAGGTTGCGACCCATTTTTTTGTATGTTCGAGCGTGTCGGAACCTTTTACGCTTCGCTTTCCGCTGCGCTATACCCTCGATGTGTGTCAGTGCCCTTAGGAAGACCCGCGTTACACTTCGCTGTAAGCAAATTCATATTTTTTTATGTCACACTGCCCTCATTCTGTCTTCTTCAAGCGTTGCCTTGGCATCTAAAAACAAACATAAAAAAATTACGTATGTCACAACCGTACCCAGAAAATATGTCACAACTGTACCCAACGCACTCCTTCGCATATAAACAATCACTATGACAACACAAAATAATCTACGTTCAAAGTAATCACTGCTATTTAACTACTAATGTTTAACTTATAACGACAAGAACACTCAGAGCTCCATCTGTACATATGTAACAAAAACTACTAAAAGAAATCTAATAAAAATACTTACTTTTGACAGTTAAAAGTAATGTAGACCTCTGATAGCGTTAATGTCGTGGGATAACTGACACAACACTGTCAAACACGTTCAGACGAGCACGCTGTCTCTCTCTTCTAGCACCCACTACGTTATTCGTCATAGTTTCTCTAATATGGCGACTGTCACAACCGTACCCTGGCACAAACGTACCCAGTCTACCCTACTCATTGAAATAGTTACCATACACGCAACCCGACTGAATTCTGTGTTAGTAGGCTAAATGAAAGCCTGGCATTTTAAAACCATGAAGACAAAAGCAATCTGAAATCTGTTTCAAGTGGTGTAGCACAGACTTTTAACCGTGTACGTTTCAGTTTTTGTCTCGATTTTGGCACCAAAGTCCCACCAAAGTTGTAATAACAAAATTTCAACGTCCAATATTAGAAACTTAGCTTCACCACTTCGTAGAGTTGTCACATGGTTTTCACTTCTTTGCATTAAACTTCGAGGTTTGGACTTTCATTTTGTCCTACGTATATGTAATGTACATAATGTAAATTATTAATGGTAACGTGAGATTTTTTAGTTACAGAAATATCATTAAATTAAAGCAAAAAATATGAGAAATGCTGAATGCTACTTGTCGTTTAAGAAAAAATGACCTTTTATAAGGCTAAAAACAGCTAAAAACGTAGCAATCTATTCAAAGCATAAGTATCGCCTTTCTTCTTAATTCCGGCATATTTCCAGCGAAAAAGCGCAACCGGAAGCCATGATGGCGGATGCGATGAGGTGCTGTCAGCGGAGAGTACCGCGATGTCGGCGGTCGTTATTCTCATGTTTTCGCTCGTCAACTCTTCTCCGGTTGCCGTGGAAACGGCTCGTTTCAGTCTGGTGACGTCAGGCGGCATCCGTTGGCAACATCGATTTCAGTTTTTAGCGCCGCACTCGGCCTTTCTTATACACACCCGTACATCCAATCTATTTCCCGGCTTCGCCGCTCTCTCTGGATGCGAGATTTTCTACGCTACCCGGCAACCCGGGAGCGTCTCACCGAACATCCGTCCAAAACTAATTCGGATTTATGTGCGTCTCCGACACAAAAATTAACCTTACTGAACTCGGTATGCGGTCGGATTCAGCTGTACGTACATCTGCTTCAGTAATTCTCAAGCCAGAAATTTAAACCTTTGTGATTCGTAAGATGAAAACTTTTCAGGATCTTTGTAATATAATTGACGTATTGACTTGCGGATTATCTATTAACTGTTATTGTTTTGCTACTGTAAATTATAGTATTGATTGAATACCTATCATATTATGGGTAAAACTAATACCAAAAAATACCAAAATAATCACTTGAAATGCATAAGGAAGATAAAAGAAAACTTCTAAAAAAATGTCACGATTCATTAAACTTATTTTTATTGGGTTGCCTCCAGTAACACTAACACTATTTTTCATATTATTAAGAATTATAATTATGCACAGAGAGAAATTTTTGTTTGATTCAAATAAATATGCATTGACTCAAAGAAATTTTTTGTTTCAATAGAGGCAAAGAAATATTTATTTGCGGATAAAAACGCATTTATTTGAAATATTTGTTTGGTAGAAAAAACGTTGATTTGTGTCAAACCACTTATGTTTCCAGTTAAAAAGTTTGCAATTTGTGTATTATAAGAAATGAGATTTATTTACTTCAAATAATTATGATTGTGTTTAGTGAAAGAATTACATTTTCTTAAATTAACAAAATTGTTGGTCGAGTAAAATGCTTAAAATTATTAATTTGTAGAAGGAATTAATAGACAAGAATTTTTCGGAAGACTCGCCATGTGTCACCTCCTTTTTGGGATGTCGCACATCCTCGACCAGTGCTTGGTCTTCCCAACCCAACATATAGTCAAGGTTAAGTTAGTAAAGTGTACTCTCATTTGGAATCGCAACTTGAACCTGCAGGCACTGTACTCTATAAGTTCTATACTGTCGATCACGCGGCTTTATACACTCGATATGTACGAAGTGCGAGGAGAGAGTTTACAGCGCCATCTAACAATACAGTTGGATGACATTAAAAATATATTTATTTGAATCAAAATATGATTTCTTTGGTGGAAGTAAACCTATTTTAAAGCCAAAACAAAAATATTACTTTAAAGGAAATAAATCTCTTCTTGTGTACAAATATATTTATTTTAATCAAAATATGATTTCTTTGGCGGAAGTAAACCTATTTTTAAGCCAAAGACAAAATATTACTTTAAGCGAAATGAATCTCTCCTTATATACAAAATTATATGTTAGAATCAAAATTATATTTCATTGGTGTAAAGAAACGTATTTTTAAAATCAAAACTAAAATATTACTTTAAACGAAAGTAATTTTTGTTTGTATCCATATATATTTATTCCACTTAAATAAATATTTCAAATAAATTAATCTCTGCAAGCAAATAAACTAGAGTATTCAATGAAGTAAATATTGTTGGCGTCAAAGAAATATGTTTTGACCCAAAAGAATAAATTCAAACAAATACATTTCTTTAAAACAAGAAATCTTTTCTATCTGTGTGTATAATTTAATATACGCCATAAGTTTTATTAAAAGCTTGCTTAAGTCCAACGTGTCTTAAACATTTTAATAAATTTATTTTTGGGTTAAGAGTATACACAAATCGACATTTTTGTTTATCTCAAATAAATATTTGTTTGATGATAGGCAAAAATATATTTATTTGCTACAAACTTATCTGAGTCAAAACAATATTACATTGTAGTAATGTAATATTATTTTGACTCAAATAAACATTCTTTGTAGCAACTAAATAAATGTTTTCCTCTATTCAAGCACGCATTTATTTCAAAACAAAAAAAGACTGTTACCACGTATTTAGCGAAGAAAATGTCTTATATTTTAAACCAAACTATGTAGAACGTAGGTGGATTATAAAACTACCGCCACTGGATTATACCAGTATATCAGTTTCATTACAGATGGCGCTGCAATCGGTGAAAATGAGGTTAACTTAATTTTTTTTTAATGGGGAATACCCAACTTTTTAATTATGATATTACGCTAAATAAGACCAATATTTTTCTTATATAAGACGAAATAAGACATAAATAAGACAAAATATTATAAGACGAAAATTTTTTTCGTACGATGTATCTATCAAGAGTTATTGACGATGAAGTTTGTGGCGTCTGCGGTAGTTACAACCGCTGCCACTGCATGGGATGCGCTCGCCGTTTGGCAGTCAAGCCACTACTGTCATGTCTACTCATGGTACAACGTAGGACTCAATCTTGGTATTTTGCAGCATGTATCATAAGTATCAATAGGTGCAGCATGACGCAACGTATCAAACATTAGACGCTGCAAGTTGCCCTGTGAAGAGTTGGATTTGCAAATTAGTCAAATTATTTGCATTTTATTTGCAATCAAGCAAAAAATATACCTATAGGAATAATTACATCTTGGTTTTTCTAAAATTAAATATAATCTATAATCGTTGACTGGACTATTAAAATATGTGTAAATAATTTGGTCAGTTTTACATGCTTTTGTGTGCAAAAATTTTAATAAATTAAATTGGGGTTTAAACTTGGTAACCCAAAAAATCTAACTTTTATTTCATGATCTCATCTTTGAAAAACTAAAACAAATGAAAACTGAAAAACTAAAACGGCGATTTTAAAAACTTTTGCTACTGCTTTGCTCAAAACCTTGTCTACCTAATTTATAAAAATAAAGATACAAGACAACAAATAATTCAAACTCAAAACTCCCTTTATGTCTAGGAATCACTACAAAGAAGACAAGTATCTCCAAATTGGGTCTAAACCAATATAAACAATATAACAATACTGTGTTCAAAATTGATGCCATGTTAAGATTATTAGTAAATACACTGCGGGCAAAAAAAAACGGGCAAATTTTTAATCACTCTTATTTCCAATAATATTTAGTCAATACAAATATTTCTTTAAAAAACTATTTGCTTCTATTGTGAAGATTGAAACCATACCATATTCGCAATAACAGAACGTTTAAATCCAAAGTTATGTTTGGCTAAGCAACATATCTGATAATACCGGTTCAATTTAATGTGAAATAAGAGATGTATTAAAATCAATGGGTAATGACATTCGTCTTGTTTTGGTAAAAAAGGGCACTAGAGATGTTATAGCATCATATACAGGGTGATTTTTTTCTTATACACGCTGAAATATTTAAACGATGTTTTTATGGTTTTTAGTAAAAACTGGTGGAATATGACGCTTGTCACAAAAACATTGCAACGGCAAGAGAAATTTAACTGTGTACTTGAGATTTCTTTAATGATCGTGGAGCATTGGTGTTGTTATGGGCGGCATGTTTGAATTTATCATTTTAGGTGGTATTTTCGTCAGTTTCAATTATGATGTATCACTTGTTGTTTAGCTGTAAATTCTAGACGTTTGTTACTTGTTCTGGCTCTTTTGTTTGTTTTTGCTAAGATTGAATTGGAGCTGGAATCAACGTCTTTTTGAGTAAGTATATCACTTCAAACCAAGTCTTCTTTTTTATTTTTATGTCATGTTTAAATAAAGAGCATTTCCAACATCAGCCTGAAGCCAGCCTGAATACATTGTGCTGTTCCTTTTTATTTAGTTTTTTTTTATTTGAAGATGTAATTTTTACGTCATAAACAAACAGCAAAGACCTGACCGTGCGCGAACTAAAAGCAAACTGCCATAATTCTGGTAAAAAAAAAAACGATGTTGATTTTAGTTCCAAATCACTTCAAAATAAATATTTCATGGTTGGGTTGCAAAAACATAAAAATTTGCAAAATTCTACAGCCCCATAATTGTAGTACAATATGGAAAACAGGTAAAAAATCTTTTCAAAACTTCAATATCAAACATGGCGCCCATAAGAAAGCTAAACGTTGGATGGTTTCTCCACCATCTTTAAAGATAACTCAAGTTCGCAATTGGACTTCTGGTGCCTATGCAATGAAATCGCGTCTTTTTCCAATTCAACTGCATTTTTGAGTAAAAACAGCAAAAAACGATCTGTTAAAATGTCACCCTGTATGCGAAAAAAATCATTACTCATTACCTACTAATTTCATTACACCTTCCATTTCACATTAAATTGACCCGATATTATCAGAAATATTGCACAGCCATACATAAAGCAACATTACATTGGATTAAAACGTTCAATTATTGCAAATATGGTATGTTTTCAATCTTCACAATATAAGTAATTAGGTTATCAAAGAAATGCTTGAATTTACTGAATATCTTTGGAAATATGAGCAATTGAAAATTTGTATTGTTTTTTGGCCCACAGAGTATAATTACTAACGCGCGGAGGTAACAATTAGGGCACTAATCAAAACCGACGTCCCTTGAAACATAAACAAAACACAAAACAACATAGCACCAAAATAGTACCTCCACAACTTTACCATAAACCGATATCGTTTGCGATTATCAGCAAGCAGGCCGTCATAACCTAAACTAACGTCTTTCGGAAAGTGGCCAACCGCAAATTAATAGTTAACACTTCCGCAGTGGCTGTCTAATTTTTGTCCATTCCTTAACCGGTAATTTGCGTAATGAATCAACCTCCCAGAAGGCATAAACGCACACCCGGCCGGCGACCGATGTTGGTTGGATGTTGGCGTCGGTCGTTCGTTGCGTGAGCGGTCGAAGGTAATGCGGCACCAGGGCATCGCCTGCTTAGTTCGCCTGAGCAATATGGCCTGCTCGCCCTTATAATAAGATTGATCTCGCTCACGTATCACGAACGGAGAATTATGGCGAATAGTTTACTGCCCGCAATCTCGACATGTCATTTTTGCTGAATAATAAGGTCACATACATAACTGCACCCATCTGGTCTATAGGCTTGGTGTGGGGGGTGAGGGAGGTGAAGGAATGGATATTTTTACACGTAATTAAGTGAGGAAAAGTTGTTTTTTCCCATATAAATCGTACGTGATAAAATTATGATAAATTATATTGGGTTTCTTTTTTTTTTCGTTCCGGTTGCTATTGGTTGGATCATTTACATATGTATCTTTCATCATTGGATCTGATCCGAATAGCCAATTTGAATTTGTTATAATAATTAGCAGCAGTTAATATAACAACAGTTATATTTTGTAATTCTTAAGAATTACAAAATGACAAATAGCTTAACAATTTACAAATCTTAATTCGGATTTATCATTCTTAACAATTAAATATGTTTTAAATATTTTAAATCTTTCAAAAACTGCGATAGTTCATTCTTAAATACGCCATCATCAATACATACTGAATATGTATATGAACAAATATGAATATGTCCTCTGAATATGTACTTATTTGTGGTGCAGTCTTCAAAGTTTTTTTTTGAGAGAGATATTACTTTTAATAAAACATTCTTTCCTATTTCTTTTTTGCTAATATAACCTAAGATTCTGATTGCATATCATAAATAAAGTAAAAATACAATTATTTCGAATACCTTCTGCTGTACACAATTTTAGCAACTAGAAACGTAACGTGTCAATATCTGGTCCTCAAAGTTTAGAAGAAGCTAACCAAATAAAAGGTTTAGGAAAAGACTTAAGCTAGAAACTTGAATGACTTTTGAATATACACGGTTATGTATTTGTAAGAAGCAGACCAAATTCCATTTTCTCAATATAGCATCCTGTATGTTTTTCCTATTCTTTTAATACTTTTTAGAATTACAAATTGAACTGTGAAAACCGCATGTCGCTCAAATCACTAATCACTAATTTTTTGATGATAGCAGAAAAATAATATGAAATTATTTTTTTTTTGTTATTAATATTTTTTAAACTAAATTTCTTATTAAAATTATATACGATTTATACGATATACTGTTACTGCCTTTCGGCTGAAAGGCACAAGAACAAGAACGTTTGGACCAAGTATAGACCAAAGAACCACCCTACTATTTAGTAAAAATTTCCTGAAAAGATGGAAACTACTTACATTGGCGTAAATCAAACTACGGCGGACTGGCCAAAAAATATATAACTGAAATTTTATTCCTGATTCCACGACATCCAATTATACGTCTATCTTTGAGCAGCAATTGTTTAAAATTGGGCCGGGTAAAATAAATATGGAGCAATGCCGCAATAGAATAGTTAGTTCAGATTGTTGTCATCTTATAGGAGTATTATGGAATACTTGGACCAATAAGGGACTACCAGAACAGTCCTGAAGTTAGGTTGAACCGACTTCTTAAGAGGCTGGTGCAAACTAACTTCAGGACTGTTCTGATGGTCCCGTATTGGTCCAATTATTCAAACAGTTCAATGCTTTTGTGGGTTAATTATTGAATAATGATAGCATCTTATAAGATGACAACAATCTGAATTAACTATTCTAGTGCGCCAAACCTCCATATTATTTATTATACCCATGCCCAATTTTAAACAATTGTTGTTCAAAGATGAGAAGTATAACTGGAGGACGGGTAATATCCTGATTTCAGGAAGAACATTTCAGTTATGTATTTTTGCGATTTGCCGCAGTAGTTTCGAAAAAAAATCAATAAATGAAAGATATAAAGCCACATCTTTGAAGAATCAGCGTCGTATTTTCCCAATTTTTCCATTCATGTTCAAGTCTAGACAGTGTGGCCATCTACGATGTTCTCCAGAACTAGATGTCATTAGACGAAGATAGTAATGGGTCTACCTCTATCTATCATATACCACAAAAAGTGCGTAACTGGCTAAAAATCACATTTATATTTTACTGGACAGATTTCAAGAGTTCTAACCTGCAAATCAGATATAGTCTGAAAATTAAAACACCTCACAAAGCAGTATTCCAATCGAAATTAGCAGATTACATAAAAATTCAGAATATACATATAAACAGTGCTATTTTATCCATTCTAGTACCAGAGATATCAAACTTCAAGTATGATATGATGCAGAAGGTCATTAAGAGTTTTGTAATTGAACTCAAACTACATTACGGACAATCAAAATCCTGATGTACTATTTTGTTGATCGAAGAGATTTCCTAGACAAGAGATGTGTCACTAATTTTCGATAATTTCCATGAACTGATAATAAAATCACCGAGGTATGCTGAAGATTACTGATTTTTTACCAAATTTCTTGGTATTATTACTGGAAGACGTCTATAAAATTATTATATGATAAATGTTGTATAATGGGGACATAGTCGACTTGTCAACCACTGACTCCTGATGTTTTTCTTCTCAAGTGCAAAGTGTATGGAGATTACGTTTAAAACAACAAACCGCAGATAGTATTGGAACTAGCCTAGCAGTACCGAACAAGCATTACCACCCATATGCGTGTGGACTTTTATAAATAATATATGAAGTACAAATTGGTAAATAAATCAGATCCCTGTGCTATTGATGTAGTACATACGTACGTAATATCGACCCAAGCAACGAAGACTATAGTAACTACATTTAGTTTGTTAGTTAGTTACGATAGTCTGCGTTCCATGGGTCGATATGTATACTTCTATTTTTCATTAGCCAGGTATAAATGTATTATCATCGGCTGAGATATGAGTGCACAATCTGTCGTACCAAGAAAAAGTAATCTGTGAGCAAAGGTATTGGTACCGGTTTTGTATTTTAGGAGCTATAAATGTATACGGGCACATAACCTCAATACACTTTCAAATATGTTTTTGCATATATCACTTCATAAACCGTAGACAAATGTTGATGTTATATAAATATATGATAAATATCTCAAGGTCTCAACGTCGGTTATGTTACCAAGTTATCACAGTAATTTTTTTAATTTTTTTATGTTGGCACGCATCGTAAAGAATCCCCATACATATATCCATATAAAGACTGATTACGTGTGCTAAAATAAAGTGAAACAGCGTTAAAGACAGATCGTATAATGTTGACCGCACTAATCAAATTCGATTTTCTATGAAACATCAACAAGAACACAAAACTTAACATAGCACCACAAGAATACCTACTACAACTCTGTCATCAATCGGAGTTGCGATCATCAGCAAGCCGTCATAACCTAAAATCTAAACTAACGTCTAGCATTTAGGACGTAGAGGTCAATGTGCGCTAATATGACAATTAGCAATAATAATCTATGCTATTTTACGTATATCTACGCAAGTACCAGCAAAAACCTCAATACATACGACCAACAATTCAAAATCTATTCGCAAATCGGCAAATAACCCTAACTCGCACAATAAACGATCGATTTATCTCAATTGTACACTATACACCCGCGAAACACTGAATGACAACAACACAAACATTCCAATACACTACCATCACATTTTTGCAATTTCGGTTATTACACACAAAAATAAACTCACCGGGTACGATTGCAGTCACACTTCATCTGAAATCGTTGCTGGGCTGTCAAACAGAGGCACTGGTAACACTTTTCGAGCTAATTTACGCAATTATTATCCGAAATATTGAAATTGTAAACGCAGCGAACAATGACACGCCGAAACATCCGATGTACTGATCAGACGGTCGAAGGGGGGGGGGGGGGGCTACGCGGCACGCTTGGTTTTTCTTGAAATGTCGATGCATGTGTTTTTGGGACTGCGTATGTCAAGTGATTTACTTGTTGCATGTTTGTGATGAGTGATGACGGATGTTGATATTAATTTGAATGCTTTTAAATACCAAATAGCATTATTTCGTGTGGCAATGTTTATTTATACTGACATTAGTTATAATAATTTCAAAATAATACATTGTTTAGATTGTTTTTGCAATTAGTAAGTGCCGCTTATATTAAGTCTTGTATTATACAGCTGCTCGAGTATTTTACTTGTTCAGTACTTTCAAGAAGTGAAAAATGGTCACAATTAAACTTATCCTTTATGGAACACGAAATATTTCAAATTAATGAAAATGTCTAACCGCATTATGAGATGATATACAGGGTGTAAATAATGTACGGAATGATTGTTATAACTTTTTTAATTCCAGCGCTACAGTAAACTTATTTAAATAATGGTGCAACCAACTTAAAATCGAAACGATATGGTATATTTTTTCTCTGAAATGTAGTAGACGATTTTTTTTAAATTAACCAATAATGTCTTGAATCTAATTTAAATTTTTGTTAACCTTTGCAATTTCCAATGCTGTTAAACCTTGCCGCAAATGATACTTGATTAGTGTTATCCTATTGTATTTAGTACCAGCAACGATTTTATTTAAAAATAATGGCCAGAAATGAACAAATAAACCGATTGATAAAAGATTAAATTTTACTAAGCAAATCTTAACGTGCACTTGATACTTCTATTCTCATGGGTACCAGGATTGTTGATACAAAAAGCTGAAAAATTTTACATCACACTGTGCATGTCCTACAAAAATTGAGATATTGGAATGAATTATAAAACTATACTTTGCGAATAGCCATGGATTTGCCAATTTTTTTATCTCCCAGTATAATCAGCTGGAACAGCTTATTTTCTTTAATTTTCAATAATAAAATTATAAACCACAAGTATTTTAGAACCTAAATACGTATTTCAGCAACTATGTTGCCATCTTCAGTAGAACCTAAAAAGAGGAAAAGAGAGATTAGCACTTCATAGTATCTTTACTGGATATTGTCCAAGCAAATCACTAGTGGAAATGACGTCCATGTTAAAAATTGCCCTATATATACCCATTTGTTGTTCACACCTCAGTGAATGTTGATCATTGAAGCGTAAAAAACAAGTTTTAATTAAAGCAGGTCAAACAATGGCGAACTAAGTATAGGACCCCTGTCTGAATTTATTAATTTATCTCTATTCAAGTGAATAAAGATACTTTCCAAGCTGTTTAGTTCCCTATTATTTGACACAGCTTTTACAAGTTTTAAGTCATCTACAACTACTTTATGACCTGTGTCTAAAATATGTTGAGCCACACTAGTTTTTTAAAAACGATTATATTTAAAATGAGCTACATGTTCTTTGAACCTAGTTAAAATTGTTCTTCTAGTCTGGCCTACGTATTCTTTTTCACTGTCATGACATTTGATACAATATATACCAGATTTATCAAGTACATCTACCTTATCCTTTGGGTTTCCAAGAAGGTTTTTTATGCTATTATGAGTCGAATATGCTATACAGAGATTTTGTGATGTAAAAATATTGTCATTAATTTTCAATGATAAACTGTTGTGTTTGATAAATTTGATACATTTTTTACATGTATTAAGCCTCTGTATATTCTTGTTCTGCGACTAAATAGCAGGGGATACTAATTCAATAAAAGTTTGAAATTGATAGAAACTGTACGTATGTTTAATCAGTGCACCTTTGATTCCAAATTACAGAAGGAACTGTTTTGTAGTAATTTAGCTGTGATTCTTTTTAGTTGGAAAATTAATGAATATTAAGTTGATATTAGGGTAGTATGAGTTATTTAAAGATAGTATTTGAACCAAATGAATACATGTATAATTTATTTCTCTTAATAATTCTCTAAAAATGCTGTGAAAAAATAATATTTCCATACAAGCAGTTTAGATATGTAAAGGCGTGGTTGCCTTACAACACAGCAGTACCAAAATTGGACAAAACGACATCACCGTTCCCTCCATTACATACACTCGTCCCTTCCCTCCGTACCCCGAAAGTAGCAATCATCCTTCCCCCCATAGAGAAGGAGCGTATCGCAAGATTGTGGACCAACCGCAGTCTGGCTGCCCATAAAAAGTCGAAACCTTTTGACATCGTAAAACATGACATTAAAAATATGCCCGGATATATTTCTGCAGCCTCGTAGATGTCGCCCAAGTTGATACATCAACTACTCGCGCAGGGAGTAACGTTGGGTGGAATCAGTTGGTCCGCAGGACGAGAGTCGATCCTGCGGACTCGAGCAGGGACTCGGTTCATCGAAGCGTGCACTGCATTGCTAACCACTTATCCACTTAGGAGATATTCGAGCTCACCCCCGCTTATACGGTTTAGGGGTGGAAAAATGTATATCTCTATATGCGGCACGGTTCTAAACGTAATATATCAGACACACCTTATATATACGTTTATTTCTTTTAGGGTATTATGATAATATTTGCAACTAACCAGATCAATTTCTTTCCAATGAAGATACAGTCTTTATGGTCAATATATTTGCGTTATGAACTAAAAAAGATCGGTTGATCCACAAAAAGACAGTAGACATGACCAAACGTGTGATGTCGAAAAACTGTCGTGGTTAAAACAAACCTCAGGTTGGTCTATCATCTGGAATTGGTGTGAGGAGGACTCACCACGTAAAGATTGGTGCACCTCCCTTCAAACCACGTTGAGGCAAGGATTTCATCATATATTGTCAATGGTAGCTCCACACTCAGCCCGAATAAATCGGCGAAACGTTCGGCGAGGCTGGGTGAGACATAGCGGGAAAAGAAGGCCATCCACATTCTCGGGGTTCGGCTCGTGCATTCATTAAATTTATTGTGTTCAATATTTTGTAATCTTTTTATTTCAATAGTAAATAATTTATTCCATTCGTTACCTACTGTTTCGGGTTGCATTGATGCACATAAATGTCATAAATCAGACCCCTGTCGTAAATAATACCTTCGGGTACACACAAAAAAAACCTTTGATCCGCGTCAGTAGACCGAAATTGAATGGCTCGATGCGAACGCGAATAAATAAAGCGGTTTATAGCGAGACACTCGCCGAACGCGTGATTTTAATCCAACTATTCGCCTTCTGGCAGTTCGAATGTTAGCGGATTTAGGAGAATGTGCCATCCACACTGTCCCAATTCGTGGTCTCTCGCTATGTCTCGCGAGAGTGGGGAAGACGCATTATAAGTACTGATTGTGCCAGCGTGTACCTACGTGTATTTTGTATTGATTTCTATGGTTAACTTGTGGAAACTTGCTCGTGGCAGTGCTTTATCTAGTTTTTCAGTATTGCACTTTTTCAATTTCCTTGGTGTTGATGCTTGGGGCTAGTTCTTTATTTTTTAAGTATCAAAGGATTCTAAAATGTTATTTTACGTATAATCTGAAGGTATAAAGACTAAATTAAATGTTGTTTTTTAGAAAGAAACTCGTTTTTTATGATTCAATATCTGCGGGGGGAAAAAGCGTACCAGATGAAATGTCACTTCACGATTTCATTTTCATTGTTGACCAGTTAATAATTCAGGACCTCACGTGCAAAACCGGATATATTTCAGTTTCTACTTAGGCAACGTAAACACAGTTTATAGCTGGCTTATATATTATATATTTGAATAAAATGAATGAAAAGTAAGCCATACGCAAACATAGATTGGATTTATTCGAATATGAACAAAAATGACGGACATTTTACTAAATCTGAAATAATTTTAACAAACTTTAAAAGAGGAGGAGGTTATAAATTCGTCACAAACTTAGTGAAAACAAAGTTGGTGAACCCAGGAAGTGAACAAGGATACTTTTTAGACAGAACCGAATAAAATATTTGGTATACGTATGGTAGAGACAAAAAATAAAACAAAAAAAATTAAATCAGCATGGGTCCCAAAATGAACCGTTTCTTAGGCATGGTAGGAAATGTGGAAACGTCAAAATGAAACACACCTTTATTGGGCATTGACTGGCTATCTGGCTTAGATACGCAACAAAAAAGTGATTTTGCGGAATTTTGTTATTATTTTAAATATTTTTTTAATTATTTATGAATATAACTTTCCTATACCTACGAATCACGAATAGTACATACATACATAATACATCAAATATGTACGAATCAAGTTATTATCAAATACTACAACTACTATTTTTTGCACTTTTTACATAAATGTCATATGCTGAGTAAAAACATTTATTTAAACTTATAACCTTTTAAGAAGTTAAAAAACATATCCAGTCTATATGAACATTTTCAGTCATATTGACATTTCATGTGTAATAATATTTCTTACTTAAAACAGTCCCGCAATACTGTTTCCATTTTCTTTATTTGCTATTGATTGTGCAGGAACAAGAAGTTTTTGTAACTAAAATAGTTTTGGTTTTGCCATCGTCTTCAAAATTTTCTTTGATCATGACAAAACTTCTGTTTTATCTCGTAAAGGTATTTATTAATACTAAGTTTAAGGTTATCTTCAGATATTTTCAATTCTGGTATTTGCCTATTTTCTGTTGTTAGTGCTTGTACTCACCTTCGTTATCTTCAATCATTTCCAAATTTTGCTTTCATATTTCGCTTCCTAACTTGTGTAGTTCATAACACACGTCAATGGTTTCATGGTTGGTATATTGACTTACTTTTTAAAATTTAATACATCAATTATAGACTGTTACAAAAAGAAACGTAAGAGGGCGCTCGACTGATAATCACCGAATAGGTTAATAACAGTCGCCCTGAACAAATAACGACCCGTTCATCGTTTTTATTTACAAGCTGGACGCCAATCGATGTACGCAATTATAGCAGGGAGAAAGCTACATAATTCATTGATCACGTTTTAATTCGTAAGCAAACAGAGTAAGTGTCTTATTTGTCGCCTGAAACCTGTAATTTCCATCAATAGAATGGATAATGATAACCTTTTCCTGCCCCCGTGTCAACTATTAATAGGACAGTTAATTGCGGAAATTGATGAATACGAACGGGATATGTCTGGGATATGTATTTTTACCTATTTGTGTATATTATTTAATCAACAGATGCCTAATGAACTTTGACAGTAAATGTGTTGCTTAATCGACAACCGTTTTGGGCAATTAGTACCATCAAATGTAGTTTCTGACATTTTTAAGCTACAGTCATGGAGATAAGAAATATGGTCAGGGACCTTTAGTATGTATTTTGATGTTCAATAACTGTTTTGTCCTGTTGCATAAGTAAGAAAATTTTTGGATTCCTTGTTAGAAATACTAATACATCTCCATACAAATATTAACATATTTGGTCAAATTACTACACAAAATACCTCGACCATACAAAATGTTTGCCTGTAAAGTTAGAGGGATACAAGTATAAATCCTAAAAATATCTTTAAATTCGGTATCGTTTGAAAATACTATTTAACTGCATTTTACATTTATTGTTTTTTAAGCAGCTCTGTAACTCACTCTCCCAATGCTCTCCAGATTTTTTCAGGCGTGGATTTTATTTGTTTTTAGGAGACTAAAATTTTTTATAAAAATATATTAGTCCAGTCATAGTAACATTTAAATTGTTTAGAATCATAGTTAAGGGAAAATTTTTTATTAACAAAAAGTCATTGAAGAATTGTGCCGGTCAAATACATTAATCTGTCATTCCTCTAATTACACTCATTTGATAGCAGACAAAATTTAATTTTCTATAACTGATTGAAATATTTTTTGCGATTTCAAGCCAACCGTTCAGATGAAATTAGAAATGTCCATTCTAATGTATCTAAACGATCGGCTAACGTGAAATCGAACGTGAAACGAAATATACTTTTCACTAGACACAGCGGAAGTTGTTAAGTTGTTTAGTTGTTATTTTCCAAACACCCCCAAAATCTCGATTTGTTTAAAATAATAAACACTTTTGGGTACTTGCACGAAATAAAATTTCATAACTCCGCCATTATCTATTCGATTTCCAAAATAAAAAAAAATGCAAACGAAAGAGGAAACATAACATGTACAAAACATGTACTGTTCGGTCAGATCCAATAACAAATCGAAAAGTTATCGACGTTCAAATTCACAAGTTTCCAATTATTTTCAGATTTTTTCAACTTTAACAACAATTTGATGACATGTTTGAATCCGTAATATTGTTTGCTATTTTTTATTGAAAGCCCGTTTAAACGTGCGTCTAATACGCGTTTGTTTATTAGAATCGGTTGAAATGTGCTAAAATTATCAAATTTTATTGATCGGCTAGACACATCACACTACGGAGAAGAAATATACAGGCCGACTATAATAAATCCGTAGTCTTTATATACATGAATTAGACATTACTAGCACTTTTATTTACAATGTTAATCGTAAGTTATGATACTGTTTTCTTTTCCTTTTTGTTGTCATCTGCCAGAGTATCACTATATGTTACTATATGTTACACTATATGTTACATTAGAGTTTACGTTCATTACATTTCCAGTTATATTTGGGTTCAAAATAACTTGCACCAACAGTAAAATTTTCATCGCTTATAGGCACAGTACTGAGTTACTATAGTGATTTATGAAAAATAAAAAAAAGGAAGAAATACAACAAAACTTAAAAATGTTTACCGTTTCGCGTTTAAGTGACCAGCAGTAGTTTGCGATCACGTTGACGGTGTTTTTTCCTTGAAAAACATTTTTCAACAGCTTCCATTTCCTGATTAAATCGTACACCTTGTTCGTCACTGAGTTGACCAGGACTGTCCTGAAAGAAATTCAAATGAGAAGTTTGATGATGCCATCGAAGTAGAAAATGGCGTTACAATTCTTGAGTTATCAACATATTGTGATTTCCATAACTTCAATTATGATACTGTTTTCTTTTCCTTTTTGTTGTCATCTGCCAGAGCATCACTATATATTACTAAGTACATTAGAGTTTACGTTCATTACATTTCCAGTTATATTTGGGTTCAAAATAACTTGCACCAAACAGTAAAATTTTCATCGTTTATTGGCATAGTACAGAGTTACTATAGTGATTCATGAAAAATAAAAAAAGGGAAGAAATATAACAAAACTTAAAAATGTTTACTGTTTCGCGTTTAAGTGACCAGCAGTAGTTTGCGATCATGTTGATGGTGTTTTTACCTTGAAAAACATTTTTGAACAGCTTCCATTTCCTGATTAAATCGTACATCCTTGTTCGTCACTGAGTTGACCAGGACTGTCCTGAAAGAAATTCAAATGAGAAGTTTGATGATGCAATCGAAGTAGAAAAGGGCATTACAATTCTTGAGTTATCAACATATTATGATTTCCATAACTTCAATTTTGACGAACAAACTACACACACGTATTCTGGTTCATACCAGTGACTTGCGGTGTCAACACGGTAAAAAAATTGTTGAATGCCTCAACCACTGACATTTTTTCTCCACAACCAATCCGTAGACGTACCAATCCACACATTTAACTTTTTTTTTATATTTGCACTGAAGCATGCACTGAACCTGATTTCTTTCAGATCTACCAGCACAACAACTTACACTATCGTGAAAAGTATATTTTCGCTGTTACACAGTGTTATTTTATATTTAACACATATTTCATGGGATTCATCTAAGTAAAGTGTGAAGAAAGATGAGTTGTTTGTTGTGATGACCAATTGGTTATATTCAGACTGATAGGTCATATCTCGACTGAAAATATTAGCAAAATTGTAAAAATTGTAAAAAAGTTAAGCAAATACAAAAGTTATCTCTGTAACTCCATTAGGTCAACCGATTTGGTTGCCTCTATATAGTTGAGATAATGAGATTTGAATTGAATGCCCAAACTTACTGGAACTGTTGATGCAGATGTTACTTCGAACAACAGTTCGCCATCATTACTTCAAACTCAATTTGTTTTACCAAATTCTGAAAGCCCGCTCCTCAAATGATGTTGCTATCAAGTTTCTCTTTATAATTAAACAACAAAACAGCAATATTGTCAACCATTAAAAAGAAAAGAAAAAAACGTGCGACGACAAATTAGCAAATTCAAAATTTCCGTGTCCCATGATCATTACCGCCGCCGCACGTCCCAGCTGACAACCAAAGACAAATCATAAACAATAACGGCGACAGTCGCCAACAAACGCATGACCCACAATGTCCTTCCACCAATTCTTAATCACCCCCTCCAGCACAAAATTCATGCGGGTCGCCGCCGCTAGATCCAGCGCTTTTTCGCGACTCTCCACCCAACAACCCCTCGACGTAAGGGCGGAAACGGCGCGCCGCGACGAACCGGAAGTGCGTGCGTCGGGAACACACCGACAGCGCTAATCTTCCGGGTGTCGCGTGCCTCTTTCTGTCTAATCTGTCCGCATATCTCCTCACCACTTAACCGGAGCCCCAGAAGCAATCACGGAACCCGCACGTTATTGTTATTAAAATAATAACGGCGAGGACGCCATTATTGTTGCTCGGACCGCGACTCCGATCGTTTAAATGCAAATCGAAAAGCAAATTACAGACCGAACGTATGGCGAGCTTTAGTTTTATGATAATCGATCGAAAGTCTTTTGTCGTGGCTTTGAAGTTTTTTAATTATCATAAGGAATCGAATCGGTATGATTAAAACGACCAGAGATAAAGTCTGCGCAATACAGAAGTTAAATACATTAACAGGACGTGAAGTTTAGAAATGTTGGGAAACAGGCAGAGCCATCTATGGCCCAAGGGCCAAGGTCCTTAATGCGAAGCTTTTGGTATTGCAGTTAACTTTTGTGCTTCTACTGGTTACTACTCTAAAGTGTTTTAGCTTTCGTTGGGTAGATGTGGGTAGATGTAGGTACCTCGAAGAACACTAGAATTTCAGTTAGAATATACAAAATTCTATGTAAAAAATAAATATGTAATTGTAATACAAAATAAATTTTTTAGGCCTTTCATTCACCGCTTCCCTTGACCATAAGTTAGTGTTTTTAGATGTGAATTCGTTCCGCCATGTTTTTCTCACCAAACATCTCTGTTTCCATGCACGAATTTACTTATTATTAATATAAAAATTGTGCTCTTAAATTAGGAAAATCAGATCATGGCGGTGTTGTTTTTTTTAATGATGGGCTAGTGAATTACTAAGCATACGAACTCAGCAACCAGAACTACTGGTTATATGTTACCACATCCTCCTAAAGGAGCCGCTTTTCAGAAAAGTTTGCGCTATATGTAGGCTTACCATGAGTTTGAAATGTCAAACCGGGACAAGAATTACTTTTGGAAATAAAATATAAAAAAACGTGAAAACACAAGTCAAGCCTCGATAGAGTCCACGCCCTCGGCAAAAAAAAATCCTTAAACTATAACTACAGGCAGAATACAAAAATTCCTTCAACAAAATTTTAAATTATCCAATGTCTTCAACTGAGCAGGCAGTATATTGTACAGTTTCCAACCGATATAGCGCAAACTTTTCTGAAAAAGGGCTCCTTTATGAGGAGGTGGTAACATATAACCAGTAGTTGTCCAATACCCAAGCGAGAAAGAGCAAGTCCGGCTATAAGGTACTTGCCCTATGCTTGGCGACGTTAGTGAGGTCAATTTACCATCGTTCTTGTATAAAATACATTCTGTGTTATCCTTATTGATGAACAATCTATTTGATGCCATCCAACGCTGCATCTCCACGTAGTCATGTTGAGCTCTTGTAGTCAAGCCACTGATGATGGTGTGATCAGTGACGAATATATTTATGTCATCAGCATACAATACAATCTCAGACCCAATTTTTATGGATCTTGGGAAATCGTTTATGTAAATCAGAAACAAAGTAGGAGCCAACACCGAACCCTGCTGTACTCCAGCTTTAAAAGCATTATCGCCAGACTTCTCCATTGATACAGTTTGAATTCTGTTTGAAGGCATGATCGAAACAATTCAAATGCAATTCCATTCGCTCCATATGCTTCCATCTTGTGCAACAAGATTGACAGATTGACACAATCGAAAGCTTTGGAAAGATTATAAACAACCCCTGACTTGGTTTTCCCCCATCCAACGAATTAAATATGCGTTTTAAGTAACTGAACGTAGTCGTGTCTTTTACATATATTTCATTTTGTATGTAAACATTGGAGAAATCACCTTTTATGATATTTCAGTATCGAATTGATACGTACAAATCAAATGAAATTAGGACAAAATAATTGAGTTAAATATATTAAATGTAAATTTATGTAATAACACACTAGGGTAAGTAATAAATAATTATTTAATTTTGTAAGTGAACAAATCAACTATTCTCTCCTTCGCGGTTAACATTCCATGAAATGACTTCTTAAACCAATGGGTAATATAGGTAATACTCAAAAATATATCGTGTCAAATGCTTATTAATTCATTAATTACGCCTTTTACGGCAGATCGTAGTTAATACTAATGTAAAAATCACAGTTATCACAAAATCGTCTATTTATTAGGTTAGCTGATATAAAGATATATGTGATCAATAAAATCAATACAAATAGATGCCTCCACCCAACCACAACTTATATCAGAACGTATTTCAGTCCTTTCACAAATTATACAATAAACATACAGATTAATTTACAATTACAAGTTTTTTTTAGTAAAAAATGCCGGTCTCTCTGTAATTAACAACAAATAATATGATTAAACTAATTTAAAATTGCAGTTATTATATTGTAATTTATTCGTTGTTTCTTGTACCTATTATATTGCTGCGTGCCTATATTTTATTATTGTTTAGTTACTTTAAAAAATTTACGTATGAAGTAACCAAAAAAATACCCGCGTAATAAAATTTTGTGGTGGGAATTTAAGTTGGTAAGGTGATGTGAACGCAGCGCCATCCGCCGTGCAAACGTCCAACTATCATCGAGTGTTCTCGACAGCCTGTACTTTCGTTACTTACCAAGAGATGTCGCGCCAAAAAATGAATCAAAATTTAATGATACTGACAATATGGACTGTGTTTAGCCTGAATTTATAGGTATATAGTGTAAATCAAACATTTTAAACATTTATATTTATAATCCGCAACAATCGTGTCATAAATTTGACAACAAACAGCAAATCGATAACCAACAAACGGAACGGACGGTCGATTGGTTCGCAACTCGGCTAATCTAACCAATCAAAGCCCGCGAATAGCGATAAACAATGGTAAACATTCAGCTTGATCGGCGGGTGGTACGGCTGCTTCGCGGAGGTCGTCGACAAACGGCGTTCTGATAAAATTTGCAGTCCGGGCCAGAATAACCAACAATTCGTACGGCGCGACTCAAACGCCATTTGACAACTGGCATTTTGACAGAACTAAAACATAACTCGGTGCTGCCTGCCTGTCTGTGTTTATAACAACATCGTTCTGCCTTTCCGTTACGAATACGCAGTGAATTCTCGAGTTTTGCTATCGCTTAGGGTGCACGTGTAGTGCAAAACTGTGTTGACCTGTGGGATTGTGTGGAAACGACCTGCGAGGGCGAAAAAACCCGAAGGAATTAGTGTGTGAAAGGTAAGACTATTTTTAAGGTAGCTACGGAGTTCCTGATCGCTGTATTTACAAATAAATACATAGCAAACTGAAGGTTTGAGATTTTCGTTGGTTGGACGGTTGGGAGTTTTTATTTTGCATGTGGGTTAAAGAGCTCCGTATCGTATGGGGTAGGTCGGCGTCATGGGGTTGCAGCCATTTTTAAATATATACATCTCTTTGCCAATAATTACCGCGGGACGATGGTAAATCCCTTTAAACCTTTTAAAACCTGTTAAACCTCCCTTTAGCATACCCAACAACGTAGACGAAAATCTGCGTACTTCATTTTCTATCTGCGTTTCTTCATATTCTAGTAGATCTGGACATGAACTAGGTATGTGTAAATGTTATCGTCCAAGAAAGATAAAGTGTAAACATTTTGTTTACGTTGCTAGCATGGTGATAAGTGATGTTTTTGTGTGAACAGATGATTGGTTAGTTTTCTTACTTTATCAAGAAAAACCATTTTGAGGTTAGGTCAATCAATAATTGAAAGCAGACAGGAAAATGTGTTGTTTTGACTGTTGTTGTACAAAGCACTATTAATTACCTGGGTATAAACAATTAACTAAGTACATATGTGGAGATAAGTATTTTAGAGTAGATCATGTCAACAAATATAGGCAAGAATTATGGCTATTATTATAGAGCAGTTTACTTGGTGAACTAAACACGATTTAATTATTAATTTATTAATTAAATTTTAGCTACAATTTATTAAAATCATGGTATTAATGGTTTTCTTTTTCTGCCTATTGCCAGCAAATGAAAACCATGTTCACAAACCACATGTTTATAAGGCATGGATGGCCTCAATTTCATTTTTTTAAATGAAAACATCCAAATACAACTCTATTTAATGAGATAAAATACTTTTAACATAATGAAAAAGACATGGATAAAAATTGAGCTGTCATAGAAGAAAATCATTGCCAGCAGGTAAATTTATATTTCGACATCATTATCAGAAGATGCTAAACTTGACATTTTATTGACAAATACTTTTTCACTAAACACGCCAAAGCTATAAATAAATAAGACGTAATTTATGCCGATGACCTCCCTAGTCTTCTAGTGTTCTAGTGTTCTGCACTGTTATTTATTGTAAGTATGTTTGTGTATTTTTTTCTATTTAACTGAAAATCGAAAGTAACTAATATGAAACTATTACGACAAAGAAAATCTATTTAATAAGGTATTCATTTTATGATTGCAGAGATACCATTGTCAAGTGTCTGATAGCCAGGCTAATATCTTTATTTAGAGGTTGTTAACTATAGATGCAAACTACCCCTGTTAATTACCTACAATTTGACATAATTATGGAAGAAAGTAGTACAACAGTTTTTTTATAAAAGTTACCTATAGCATTAACTTGGCGATCCCAGAATCAACTTATGGAATTTTAGAAACGTGGATTAGTTTATTGATATTACCTTGAAAATACTATAATAGATGCAGAATTTTATGTGCTTTGTATATTTGCTAACAGCAGAGCTCTACGAAGATAGGAGTTCCTATTAAAAATTCGAAACACTAAAGTGTAATAAAAATTAAAAAAAAATAATCTAAAGTTTTGACGTGTGTTTTATAGTGAATTCAAATCTTTATCTTCACAAAAAGAATAGATTTCTTTTGTGTGTATTGTTTTTTCATATTTGTTGCTGGTTGTTTGATGCCAGCATTATTTCGGTAAAAATACGTAATTGCATTGGAAAAAACAGGATTTACTGTAAAATTGCACTATGAGATGTAGCGGGTCCGAATACAATAAGATTATAAAATTATTCTGTTTTAGTTTCCACATAACAAAATAGTACCTTTATCAGGTTTTCCTATAGGTATTCATAAATACTCCAATTTTTGAGTTATTTTGATTTTTCTATTTCCTTGTTGATTTTGCGGTATAGTGTCAAAGTTTCGGTTATTATTGAAGTTAACAGTTTCATGTTTGTTGAGAACTACTTAAATATTGTCAAACAAAATAATGTTCAGTACATCTACTGCGACTAGCCGATTAGTATTGTAACAATATTAAGTATCGACAGCCAAAGAAACACAAAGTTGATTGCTTAAAATTGTTTATAACGTTTTAAAAATTACTTGACGACGATATTCCATACGTCAAAATGTAGACTACCTATCTCAATTACTTAGTCACTATTTACCGTTCTGTAGCAACTAACCTTTAAATCACAATAATTTGCATATACTTGCTATGCATGCTTTCAGATATACTACGAAAAACGCTACAGAAAAATTGTTATAACTTTTACAAAAATTAAGTGTATAGGAAATGGAAAAAAATTGTTACATATATTTGGTTCATATGACAAATTCATAGGTTATTAATCGTTGTATTTACTCATTTACGCTAAGAAATTTTCTTTGTGGCATACAACCCCTAAACCACAGTACTTTTGTCTACTACTTATTTGAGTGTTGCTGTACAAATTACATATCTTTACAACAGAAAAAGGCTTATAACTTTTACAAAAACTGTTTAAATCCTTTTCTCTTAGGCCATATTGTAGGTAATTGATTAGGATTTTACTTTAAATGATTCCATTAAAAGCTGAAAACACCAAGACACCAAGTGGAGGGAGTTGATATTTTGGTTAGCTGTGATAACAACATTTTTATAACTTTTTCAAAAATTGTTATAAAACTTTCCACCATATACTAAATTATAGGTAATTAGATGCGGTAGTCCTGCTCATGAATGCCGAATGTTTTGCTCTGAGGTGAAGAACCCCTACATAACGATATTGTACTTATGTTGTGTTGGTTCAACTGAACATTACTTTGTTCTGCTTTAGCAAAATGTTATAACTTCTCTAAATGTTATTCTATAATTTTCTGTGATGCGTCAAAATAAAGATCATTAATGGGGGTTAAATCCTTTGGTAGTCGATTTCGGAACATTTTGTAAATACATGCTATGATTGTTACCATACACAATTTAAAAATCTAACAAATATGAATATTTATAAAAAAATACAAACATCAATTTTTTAGGTGTAAAGGTTCCACTGCTTTAAATTTGCAACGTTTTCAAAAAATAATTATTAAAATATGAGTTTTTCCTACGGCTTCTGAGATGACGGACTATTTATGTCTAATTTAGCACCAATAGTAACAGCGATAATGCTTCATTTGTTTTTTTATTTATTTGAGTATAGAAGATATTATAATATTAAATTTACGTTAAGCGAAAAATACGAGAGTTTCAATGAATAATTACACTTATTCCAGTTTTTCTTTTGTCACAAAACGTTATATGGACATTTGAAAGCCCTTTTTGTTTGTAGATGACGAACCGGGAACGTCTCCATCACGTCTTAGATTTGCGTTACGCAGACTTCTTGGTTTGGAATCTATTAAAACAAAATTGAAACGATATCTCACATCTTTTGTGACAAAAAGTGTCACCATCACGTCTTATCTGTGCACACTAATTTTCGCTGTTTTGTGTTGAAATATATTCATTATTTGGTATTCAAATTTACTTTTGTGGGAACGTCCCAATTGTTGATAATTTTGGTATATCTGATGTTCGGATTATATCAAAGACGAAATATAATATAATAACTTAATTTAATTAACTTAATTTAATAACTTAATTAATAAATAATGCACCTAATATTGTGTTAGTATTGTATTTTATTATCTATGACGTTTAACAATATCATGTTTACCCAACTGGCATTTCTAAATGATGTATTCAACAATAAAGGGTAAATTTTGTACATCCTGTATAAAATATATATAATGATGTACTGAACAGTGTTTTGTTTAATACAGGTTATTTTTCACCAAACAAGAAACTATTAGCTTCAATAATATCAATGATATTCAATTTGAATGATACCGCAAAAATCATAAACAGTGTAGGAAAAAGCAAAATAACTCAAACATTTAGGAACACCTGATAAATAAATGTATTTGACACGAGGAAACAAAACAAACCATCCTGTTTCAGCTGTTTTTTTTTATTAAAAATTAAGTTTTCATAAACATGTCTGTTTGTATTTCGTATTTATTACATTTGGCGTATGGTATAACCTGAAGAAATTAATGTATTGCTTTCTATTTGTACAAATATTCAAACTGAACTGTGTTTGAGTTTTCTAGCCAATGATTATAGTACTTTTACAATCGTCGCTATTGTAAACATGGTCGCCAACTTATTACAATCACGCACTACAATACTCCAGAATGCAACTATATAGAGTTCAGAAAAAAAAAATAACCCGTGGTCTTATAGTGAACATTTAATTATATTTTATAATGTATTACTGCAGACAACAATCATACGCAACTGCCATGGGAAAGAATTTGTATATTTGTAGTCCACACCAAACTTTGCATAAATAATTTTCATAAATATTGAAATTCCTTTTCGATTGCAGTTGCATAAGGATCAACAGAATCGAATGATAGCGAGCAATTCGCGTTTTCAAGGTCGGAGACGGAAACCTATTGGTAGGACAATTTAGTCCAAAAAAAATATATCGAATTATTAATTGTGACACATGTAGAATCAGAATTATATTTGTGAGGAACAGATTGAATATAAATACGTTTCCGTGTAACTACATGTTTTTATAAACAGGTGCACCACGGTTTCTATTTTGCCGCTTGTAATCTCAACGGCATTGCAGCACTGTTTATTTGGAGTGCAACTGAATAATCAACAGTCAGTTTATTTCCATCGCATCTACCGTCTCCATTCGAGAAATGTTATTAAGCCAATCCACAATAAGAAATTACCGACCAACGTATCGCTTTGTTTCATTTTGCCACTAGATTAAACCCAATCCATGTGTTTTTGTTTATATTTTGATTACACCTACGAACAATATCGAAATATTCAATGAATTTATCCATTGTTTATAGCGAGCAGCTGTGACAAAAGGTGCTTAAACCTGCGATTTTTATGTCCGCATGGTAATTCAGCTGATTATGCAGATATTGCGGACATTGTCGTTCATTATTCCCGTTTATGTATGAATAATTTGTTGTTTTTTATGTCCAATCTGTGACAATTGAGATTCTTCCTAATACGGAATTCCTAATACATGATTACACGAGATTAAATGTCATTTGTTTGTTTTAATTACAATACAAAATACAAATATTCAATGAATTTATTTATTGTTTATTTATTGTTCCAACAAAAGGTACTTAAACTCGCAATTTTTGTGTCTACGAGTTATACAACTGATTTAATGTGGTGGCGATTCATTGTTTTTGTTTTATTCCACTTCGGATCAATTAAATTCCGATTTTGAAACTCTATTTATTTCGTTCTATAATCATTAAGCTTTCTCGAATTCAATTGCGTGAGTCGGAGCGAAAACGGTTTGCGATATTCTTTTTTTTTAACGGCCGTATTCGACAATTGGCAATCAGGAACATCTGCTGCTGGACTTGACAACTGGTGTTTTGGCGACACGCTGACGTCACGGTCTCCAAAACGCCAGCAATTTTTATTGATATGTAAGGTTATATAGGGAACGATAATCACTTGCGCTGCTACACGAATGATTACAGCCTCGTTGTTTTAGCTAAATATTTACATTCCTCATTTCATATAGAGGCCTTGTGACGTCTAATCCGATTTGCAACTGACACGATATACAGTAGTGAGCATTGATAATTTTGTTACTCGGTTATGAAAAAGTTATATGTACGTAGTTTATCATGTTTTGAATTTTCTGACTTTTGGAAGGAAAAAAGTTGATTCTGAACTATGTGTAATTATTTAGCCTGTTTAATTATAATATTTACAATAGTACTGCTGCAGTTTTTTTTTACTGTCGCTGTTACCAGCCTTACTGTTTTGACGTGTGTTGTTGTTTATCAGCGTGCCTACTTGTTTATCAATTTAGATATTTGTTATCAAGTATTCACGATGTTTACATCGAATTAATGTATTAATAAGCCATAATATGTACATGGTACTTTTTTTTAAATTCCCGGATGAATTGTTGGTACGCTCCTGCTTTTATTATTGTTCCAATTGTTCGATAGTTTAGTAACTGTTATCATTGAGCAAAAGTTGAAAAATATTTTTAATTGATGCGAGCAGCATTTGTTAGGAAAAGCTTAAATGCTATAAAACCTGTCCTACAGCACTTAAAAATATTTACTGGACCTTAAACTATGCATGCATAGCTTATGCTCCTCATTATTCAAAAGTGTTTGGAGCCTTGTTCGAATAATAATAAATCTCTACACATAAAGACAAAATAAGATGTTGCTTCTACATTCATAGAGCAGTTGAAACTAACCAATGAATAATCTAAGTATAACTACGGCTACAAAGTATTTGGTGTAGGTTTTACTTCTATATATCTACCACGGTAAAAGCTTTGTATGTACCTATATATATATATTGAGTACATATATTGCGTTCACGAGTTAAACGAAATCTGGACTCGTCTGTAAACAGTACAGGCGTCCAGCGACGAAGTTGCCAATCTCTGTGATTCAGAGCAAACCTCGTAAGGCGTGGTGTGCAGACAGGTCTTCTTGGTTTCAAATTCGCTTCTTTTAAGCTGTTTCTAACAGTTTGATCAGAAATCTCTATTCCATGTGCTCGTCTTAGGTCGTTTAGGAGGTATCCTGCTGTGACAGTACGCTGACGTAGAGAGGATAGGACAAGAAATCGTTCTTGATTTTGACTAGTTTTTCGATTTCGACCTTGTCCAGCTCTTCTAACATATTGGCCACTCTCTCGAAACTGATTCCATAAACGCTGAATAACAGAAGCGCAAACTCGAAAGTCCCTGCTAACATGTTGAATAGAGTATCCATGCTGAATAAGGGCGACAGCACGTGTAACTTGCACTTCAGTAAGATGCCTCATTTTACAATGACGCTTCTATTCTACATGTTTGGTATCAGTGTTTTCTATTATAATGTTAAGGCAAAGAAATGCTTAGTATCGTAACATTTTTCTACTGGAAGTACATGTTACTAAAGGTTCTGTACTTAAATTTTTTTACTTAAGGTAAAAAAAGTTAAGAAAATACTAAAATAAATACACTATAGAAACCGTTTGGTAAAACATACTTTACACATTGTCATTAAATCTACACAGTTTTCGTGTCTTCCTTTTTTTAATTATTGTAAGAAGGTAATAAAGTTTCCTTACTATTCTAGTTTTTAGAACCTATAAAGTTCTTAGTTCAATAGGTATAGAAGAATATACAATAATGATAATAATCGTTATTGTATATAAGATAAAATCTCGCCATCTTCATGGAAGCATTTTTCACAGCATTCCGTAATATGGTGACCTTACCAAGAGTTCTTTTGTCGATTAAATTGAAAGCGGCGATGACGGCGCCACGTAACTCTCCAACGTTTCCAAAATTATAAACACCATACAACTTATTTATTTTTAAGTCACTCCATAGATAAAAATCACAAGGGGTAAGATCCGGCAATCTTGGTGGCCATGATACTTCTGAATAGGTTAATTCCTACCTAATTCCTACTTACAAGCAAATAATGTGTTCAATATTTTTTTATTTTTTAGTAAATATTTTTTCATTATCACAAAAATTCCGAATCCTAGAATTTGTTAATTTTCTCGTCATTTTTGGTTCGTTATGACGTAGGTCGAGAACCTTA
This sequence comes from Melinopterus prodromus, assembly GCA_964023965.1. Taxonomy (NCBI): domain Eukaryota; kingdom Metazoa; phylum Arthropoda; class Insecta; order Coleoptera; family Scarabaeidae; genus Melinopterus; species Melinopterus prodromus. Next base: position 11,804,242 of record OZ030396.1, read on the forward strand.
AAAACTTGCACATTCACATAAAAATGACATTGACCATTAGGTTTTACACCAGACGCGGGTTTTCCAGAAATATCAACTGTAACTTTAAAAAAACATTAAAATCGTAATGTTTATGAATACGTTATGGGCTTTAACGATCGTAAAATTATAACCGGAGGTTACGTTACAAACGGTTGTACGATTCGTTACAAATATGACAATCAGAAACCAATAAATACCCTTAAATGCATGACTGTACTTTTCGAAACATCCTGTATAACTGCTAACTGCATCGCCGCTTCTTTCTTGAAAGGTGTCTCGCTCGTGATCATTATGCATCCAGTTTCATTTTCAATTCGAAACCAGTAATTAGAAAGAATATCTTTTTGCAATAGCTTCCCACAGCGGTATAATTAGATACGCAACGTTATGTTACTATGAAATACTAATGCAATGCGAAATATATTATAACTCGTTTCACAATTACCTTACTTGAGCTTACATAAATCTCATAATGAATTTCAACACTACATCTTGCCATGCTCGTGTACAATCACATTCTTGTAAACCTAAAGTCACGTCAATGCTTAATACTCAATCAATTATAGTCTATACGAGAAACTTAAACTCTACGTCATATTCTCTTAGTAATCTGAACTTAATCGATGTGAAGAACTGTCAAATGCCTTAGTAGTTGGGAAGGTTGGAATTTGTCTTGCAGACGTCATAGAAAATGAATGACGTAAAGGTTTTCTTTAAACGGATAGAGAATAGTTATAACAACGTTAAAACGAGATAAAATGTTAATTTTTAAGTAAACCTACGTAGTAGAAATCGTTTTATCTCAATTTAGAAACAGTGGAGCCACACGTTGTAGACAGATCGTGACATGTTTTGATCTAAACAGCGTTAATTAGCATCAACACACGCAATCAGAAAAAAAGCATTTACCGTGTTGTTTTTGCCATTATTTGTACATTATCCGAGATGGTGTGACCAATTATATATTTACTTTATAGAAAAGAGTGCCTTGGTGAATAAATATGGGTGCGATTTAAGCGCGCATTAGTTAAATGGATATGTGCATTAAAATAAATACTTTGAGCAGTAAAATATTAATTATTGTGCATTAAATAAATGTACATATGTTACATACAAAATTGCATATTTTGTCCTATTATGGATAACTTGTGCATTAAAATAATACACATGCAAAAGGTGTGAGTTAATGAATTAAATAAAACACCTAATTTATTTATTTTTTATTTTCGTGTTTTGACCTGCCGCAAAGGCTTTAAAATTATATTAATTTTTTTTATTTTTTTTTTGTTTTTTTAAATATTATATAATTCGGGAATGTACAATCATGGAAAAGTGTGAGTTAATGAATTACATAAAACACCTAATTTAATTTTTTTCGCGTTAAGCAAATGCTTTAAAAATGTTTTAATTTTTGATATATTTTTTTTACTTAATTTAATTTTTTTAAATACTATATAATAGTATTAATACAAGGTGCAGAATTTAATGCTCATTATATTTGTAGGGCGGCTTATAATTTTCTATTGGTAATTAGATTATTGAATGCGCTTATAATACGATTATTTTCTAATGCTGAGTTATTTAAACCAGGGATGTTAAATTACGGTAATTATTTTTTTCGTAAATTACCGTTGAAATTGAAATAATTACTTTCAAATATTAAATTACCACGTCATTAAAAATGGTAAATTACGATAGCTTAAATTACCGGGTAACTAAAAATTCAAAATGGTATATTACGCTGGTTTAAATTACCGAGTAATTAAAAATTCAAAATGGTAAATTACGCTTGTTTATATTACCGGGTAATTAAAATCTCAAAATATTAAAAACATTAAATTAAGCTGTTTTAAATTCCAGAGTAATTAAAAATTCATAATTTTAAATTAAACCGATCACTGTAAGTTATGATTGCTACTAATGTCAATAAAAATGTTTGGTAAAACCTTAAATCATTATTTTGTGGATAACTAGCTATCTCTGATCTTTTACCTGTTTTGATAGCACTAAAACCAAAGCAAAGACTACATAGAAATACAATTTATAGCACTACTAAAAAAGAGGAAAATCAAACAGAATAATAGGAGTAGAAAATAAGCACTTTAATTCTGTCCAGATTCACAAAATAAGGCTCCGTTCCACAGAGGGTTTTTTGATCCAGATCATTGTTTAGTCTCGATCATTTTTCTAACACTGGTATATTTACTAAAAAGTCAATTTTGATAATAAATGGCTTCTGATTACAGAGCTGCATTATCGGATTTGTTGGATTGATCGCCATTGGCGACTCCTCCAATTTTTCATACAAAACATTAGTTCTGTATTTTCTCAAGTAATGTCTGATGATTTGGAATAGTAAAAATATAACGTATACGGGTAATGGGAATGTTCATTGGATGTGTTACCTTAACCCATAGACCCATTTCCATTGGCACCTTGACACATTGAGTAACATTGTCATTGTCTATTAACCTGATACTGCAATATTTTTACTACTGCCTAATGAATGATCCGATTTTATTTGAGTAAATATAGGTAATCTTTTAGTATTTGATGAATAGAGGGGTGGAACGGATCGTAGACTGTGGAGATTGATCCAGCGGATAAAAAAATTTTTGTTGTTCAAAATGTATCTAACTAAAAAAAGGTTATGGTGAAACTAATAAAAAGAAACGAAAATGTGGGTGGTGGGGCGCATACATGCGTCTACTGATGGAAGGTCGTTAAAATTAATTTATAAATTCCGGTAAATTACCAACGGTAATTAAATTGTCGGTAAATTACCAACGGTAATTTAAATTGACGGTAAATTACCATCGGTAATTTAAGCTGTAAATTACGGTAATTAAATCGGAAATTTACGCGGTAAATTACCCTTTTACATCACTGATTTAAACCATTGGAAATATATTTTTTCATAAGCTGCTCATTATATTTTTAGAGAAGCAAAGATTATATTGCACATTTATTTATTTATTATGAAAGGAACATTTAAATATATGAATGCACAATTATTTATTCTGATGTACAATTATATAAATTTATTGCACATTTATTTTTATTAATGCACAAGTTATTTTCTGCATTGCTCAAATATTTTTAGTATTGAACAATTATTTTTGGTATTTGTCAAATATTTGATCAAATACAATAAATGCACGTTTTATTTTATTTATTGCACACATAATTTGTACTGAATAAATATACGAGTAGCTTTAATTAATATACTGTGTAGAGCAAAACTTTCGATAAGTTAATAAAACATGTACCATACCATGCCATAATCTTCGCCAATAAAGTTAAATTTAATATAGGAATATTGCAATGGAGAGATCTAATTTCAGGAGTCTTTTATGTAACGTACCTAGATGCACCATTATGAACGTGTTCATTACGAAATTACTTACAATCTCTTTCTTTTACGTGCGCTACCGTTACGCTAAATACTGGTGCCATGGTTACGTACGATAATACAAAGAAGGCATGTAACGCCTTTTTTTTCGCAAAAATACCAAAGACCTAAAGTTGCCGAAGAAACACCAAAATACGTCGACTTCTACCAAACCTGTGCTGCTCATGCGTTTCTCCCGGATGCTCCGGCCAACCAGGGAGGTGGTCGTGGGACAGTAACCAAACGGTTCCTTGATACGATGTTCTAGGGCGCCACGTCAGTCTTAATCCGTTGGAGAAACAGCACTTGACTACGAAAGTGCAGCTGAAATAAAGGCAACACAGGGAACAAGCAAAGCAAATGTATCTTCAACCAATTTATTAGCCTCCACACGGTAACGAAGAAATCACCAATAATATAATTTGCGTCGGTATTCGAACTATTCCTCTACAGGTACAGGTACACAATAATTCTTGGTACAGCCAAAAAGTACCACGCAGATGCTACGCCGAAGGCTTGCTTATAATTGGGAATGCACACAAACAAAACAATAAAAACTCAAACAATTCAACACACTTAAGGGCTTCGAGCCCAAACCGCAAATCGTAAAGATAAAAAAATAATAATAGCGACCGACACGAAGCTTGGCCAAACCGCGCCGCGACTCGCTGTAGATTTGGGTAAAATCCCAAGACAATTACCGCAACCGTCTATGTTGAAAAGCTGATAACAAACAACATTAATATAAAAGGCAATCAATAACCAAGACGGCAACCCGTCCCAAAATAAAATTAAATTCCCATCGGCACTCAACTTGGCTACGCCCAACTGAGAAAATAGTATGAACTCCGAAGCCACTAACGGCTTCCGTTAAAAAATCTTGAACGATCAAAGGAAATTATACCAGAGGATACCATTTATCCGAATTAAATTCAGAATCCACAAAGATAACTACGGTAACGGGTAATCAAAATTACGAGTACGTAAGGCAAACTCGAAATTAAAGAAAAAGGTAATTAATAACACAGACGGGTTGAGCACCGATGGTCCGAGCGATATCTTCGGATAATTAAACACTTAACAATCAATAACACTGAGCTGAAGGCTCCGGAATGGACAACGATTACTAAATCGTAGCCACACTAATCTACTACTAATCAAATGCGCCACCATAAAAAGGTGTGCGAGCGGAAGGCTCCTCGACGGGTAACGATTACACAATCGTAGCGATACTAACTACTAATCAACAAAAGGCACAACCAAAAAAAAGATATACGAGCTGCCTGCTCCTTCGAGGGACAACGAGCGTCCGCCACAGCTGATCGGAAAAATATAGGACCTCTGACCTTTATCCGGAGCTTCGAGACACTGTTTGCCACCTACAGACGCTCCGATGCTAGCGTTGGATCCTCCACGACGGATAATAATCACCGCACGTGCCGGTCCCGTCACGGTGCCACCAATTCCGACTCGATATACTTCGAAAAGGTCTCGTACTAGATGTCGAAGGACCTACGCAGGGTCTCTTGCCTCGTACCAGGTGACTACTGACTTACGAAGGGTCTCTCGCTTCGTGCTAGGTGACTACGAACGTTCGAGGGGTCTCCGGCCTCGTATTAGGTGACTACGAACCTTCGAGGGGTCTCCTGCCTCGTACTAGGTGACTACGAACCTTCGAGGGGTCTCCTGCCTCGTACTAGGTGCCTAAAAAGAGGAAATAGTCGTAGAATCGACCCACCAATTGCCACCAGACAATCTCATCGAATCTAAAGAGAGCTTACCCAAAAATAGATGGACACTGGGCCTACGTGAACGTGATAGAATTTCGTTTAAATCCGCACAATGGCGTGGTGGCCAGATTTCCACTAAATCAACAACCTGGACACCTGTTGAAGCCTGGTCGAGATAAATCCGCACTACGGCGATAAGGGGGACCTCCAAACTACCAAAATCCTCTCCTATAATTCTCAACGGGCTTCCAAAAATCTATCACACGTGTACACTCCAAGATGATTGACAAGACAAGACGCCGGAAAAGCACGCTGCAGGCCGCACTACGGCCACGAAAAATAACGGCCGGAAACGCAGAAAAAACGGAAACCTAGAATTTCTGTCGGAATAGGGAAACCAAGGGAAAGTTAAACCAAGTAACAGCGGCGAACTATAGTACAAAGTGAACAACGATTTTGCAAGACAAAATTCCGTGAATCCAAACAGTAAAAACCGTGGGATCTAATTAAATGTAAATGACGGGGGCGTGGCCTCGGCAATTTTGCGCGCGGAAACCCGATGCTAGCAGCGTTTCACACCCTGCCGAGTTCCTGCCGAGCTCCACCAAGTTGCCCTAGACAGCGATAGATGGCGCCACCCATACGGAATATCAAACAAATCACGCAGAACAATTCGCCGCGTTACACTCCCCCTCTCCTCTCACAGAGGAAAATTTCCACGAAAGTTTCCGACCCAGATCCAAAGGAGCGAACCGAACGCATCAAACTGCAAACCCGTGTGTCCAACGATGCCTCCACACCAACAACTCAACTACCAAGCAATAAAAAAGCTTGAGGGGCCAGCACCAGATGCCAAGGCGGTGCAACGACAACAGTAGGGAGGGGAAAAGGTATGGGGAGAGGACAACACAAAAGAAGGAAGGGACGGGCAGTTGCGTAAGATGCGGAAAAGTGCATCAAACCTCGTTCGTACCCATCGACAGCACTGGAAACCAGCAATAACACATAGGGACAGGAACCAAGGAACTCACCACTGCTGCCACCGCACAACCCCAACACCAGGCACCGACGACTCGCGCCCCGAAAACAAAAAATAGAGCTGACCACAGCTCTCAACAAAAAGGGTACCACCCAACAACAAAAAGAAACTACGATAAGCAAGACAAAAACCCAGGGGACACCAGAACAAACCCCTGGGGTGGTGGTACTAACAAACAGAGAAATCCCAAAACTAAGGAAGACGGCCAATCAACCGAAATACCGCCAACCGAAGTATAACGTCAAAATGACGACAAAGCTAACAACCTAGCCGAAATCGTTTTGCAACGATGAGGAGTCCTCACGCATTGTGAGACGCTCCCTTTCCCGATCCCTACAAGAGATGATGGTAGGTGGAAGTCTTCCGTGGCCTTTTACCAGACTCTTACTGGTGGCAGGTTCGCCGTGTCCGTATTCTGTAAGCCCCGGAACACAGAGCGCTGGTGCACAACACTGAAACAACAGCACCTACAAAACAAAACGAAACACAGCAAACCCCAAAATTACCAAGCGCTGGGAAACGCATCGACAACGACCCACAAGGCCACGCTCAACAGGGAGCGAACAATCCGGCACCATGCCACAAATACGCCATCACGGCAGACGCCAACCTCGCCAATCCAGACACGAAGAAGGGTCCTACAAACTAAATAACAACCACGAGCTCCCCGTTCCGTCACGGAAGAAGGCAAAAGGCATGCATAAAATCCGCAGAGCGACAAACCGATCATCTCCTCCAGATCCGAAAAGGGTACCCGCACCAACACGGGAATCCACTGGAACTCCTGCAAAACAAAGATACAACAAAACCCACAACACCCGAGAACGAAATTCTATGACAACACAAGTTCGCCAGTCCCAATCAAAGAAGCAAAGCCAAGACCAAAAAAAAAGAAACTAGACCCAACCGGCAAAGTCCAAGACCTAATTATCTCCTCCTAATTAATGATTAATGGCCCCACGTTGGGCGCCAATGTAACGCCTTTTTTTTCGCAAAAATACCAAAGACCTAAAGTTGCCGAAGAAACACCAAAATACGTCGACTTCTACCAAACCTGTGCTGCTCATGCGTTTCTCCCGGATGCTCCGGCCAACCAGGGAGGTGGTCGTGGGACAGTAACCAAACGGTTCCTTGATACGATGTTCTAGGGCGCCACGTCAGTCTTAATCCGTTGGAGAAACAGCACTTGACTACGAAAGTGCAGCTGAAATAAAGGCAACACAGGGAACAAGCAAAGCAAATGTATCTTCAACCAATTTATTAGCCTCCACACGGTAACGAAGAAATCACCAATAATATAATTTGCGTCGGTATTCGAACTATTCCTCTACAGGTACAGGTACACAATAATTCTTGGTACAGCCAAAAAGTACCACGCAGATGCTACGCCGAAGGCTTGCTTATAATTGGGAATGCACACAAACAAAACAATAAAAACTCAAACAATTCAACACACTTAAGGGCTTCGAGCCCAAACCGCAAATCGTAAAGATAAAAAAATAATAATAGCGACCGACACGAAGCTTGGCCAAACCGCGCCGCGACTCGCTGTAGATTTGGGTAAAATCCCAAGACAATTACCGCAACCGTCTATGTTGAAAAGCTGATAACAAACAACATTAATATAAAAGGCAATCAATAACCAAGACGGCAACCCGTCCCAAAATAAAATTAAATTCCCATCGGCACTCAACTTGGCTACGCCCAACTGAGAAAATAGTATGAACTCCGAAGCCACTAACGGCTTCCGTTAAAAAATCTTGAACGATCAAAGGAAATTATACCAGAGGATACCATTTATCCGAATTAAATTCAGAATCCACAAAGATAACTACGGTAACGGGTAATCAAAATTACGAGTACGTAAGGCAAACTCGAAATTAAAGAAAAAGGTAATTAATAACACAGACGGGTTGAGCACCGATGGTCCGAGCGATATCTTCGGATAATTAAACACTTAACAATCAATAACACTGAGCTGAAGGCTCCGGAATGGACAACGATTACTAAATCGTAGCCACACTAATCTACTACTAATCAAATGCGCCACCATAAAAAGGTGTGCGAGCGGAAGGCTCCTCGACGGGTAACGATTACACAATCGTAGCGATACTAACTACTAATCAACAAAAGGCACAACCAAAAAAAAGATATACGAGCTGCCTGCTCCTTCGAGGGACAACGAGCGTCCGCCACAGCTGATCGGAAAAATATAGGACCTCTGACCTTTATCCGGAGCTTCGAGACACTGTTTGCCACCTACAGACGCTCCGATGCTAGCGTTGGATCCTCCACGACGGATAATAATCACCGCACGTGCCGGTCCCGTCACGGTGCCACCAATTCCGACTCGATATACTTCGAAAAGGTCTCGTACTAGATGTCGAAGGACCTACGCAGGGTCTCTTGCCTCGTACCAGGTGACTACTGACTTACGAAGGGTCTCTCGCTTCGTGCTAGGTGACTACGAACGTTCGAGGGGTCTCCGGCCTCGTATTAGGTGACTACGAACCTTCGAGGGGTCTCCTGCCTCGTACTAGGTGACTACGAACCTTCGAGGGGTCTCCTGCCTCGTACTAGGTGCCTAAAAAGAGGAAATAGTCGTAGAATCGACCCACCAATTGCCACCAGACAATCTCATCGAATCTAAAGAGAGCTTACCCAAAAATAGATGGACACTGGGCCTACGTGAACGTGATAGAATTTCGTTTAAATCCGCACAATGGCGTGGTGGCCAGATTTCCACTAAATCAACAACCTGGACACCTGTTGAAGCCTGGTCGAGATAAATCCGCACTACGGCGATAAGGGGGACCTCCAAACTACCAAAATCCTCTCCTATAATTCTCAACGGGCTTCCAAAAATCTATCACACGTGTACACTCCAAGATGATTGACAAGACAAGACGCCGGAAAAGCACGCTGCAGGCCGCACTACGGCCACGAAAAATAACGGCCGGAAACGCAGAAAAAACGGAAACCTAGAATTTCTGTCGGAATAGGGAAACCAAGGGAAAGTTAAACCAAGTAACAGCGGCGAACTATAGTACAAAGTGAACAACGATTTTGCAAGACAAAATTCCGTGAATCCAAACAGTAAAAACCGTGGGATCTAATTAAATGTAAATGACGGGGGCGTGGCCTCGGCAATTTTGCGCGCGGAAACCCGATGCTAGCAGCGTTTCACACCCTGCCGAGTTCCTGCCGAGCTCCACCAAGTTGCCCTAGACAGCGATAGATGGCGCCACCCATACGGAATATCAAACAAATCACGCAGAACAATTCGCCGCGTTACAGGCATTGTTCGTTCAAATGAATGGATTTTTATATCCACGATGAAAGAAAAATGGATTTAATGTTTAAAGGGCATGGTGGTAAACAACATCATGTAATAAAGAAATAATTACAATATCTGAAATCAGTATTGAAAAGTTGGTGAACGGTATTATAAACAAACTACTAAAAATATAAGTAGGTACTCTTATCTTATTTGTTAACTGCTGCATTACGTATGTCTTTAGTTCGCTTCAAATGTTTCGTGATTGTGGTTGGAAATGAATGAATGTTCGGTAATAAGTTATATAAACCATTTGGATTCGTGGAATTTTCCTCGACAAAGTGTAAGTAGGTATATAAATATTTCTTTTTATTTAGACAATTTCTGTTTCTGATTATGACGTTGTGTCAAGTATGTGTTATCTAATTCTAAAAGCTGTTTTTCAATAGTATTCTGCAGCATAAATACCTATCATTTTTTGTTGTTATGGTTCGAGTCATTACATATTTAGCCATTTGTTTTCAACTCTTTTTATACTATATTTAGAAAATGTAGTTTTAAATATTACCTACTTTGTTAGCTCTATTTTGTAAAGAATTTGGTACACAAATGCACTTGCTCTACACTTGCCACCTAATTATTGTAAGAAATTAATAAAGTTTTATTACTCTTCTAGTTTTTAGAACCTATCAAGTTCTTGACCTTTTTATTCCAATAGGTACCGCAAAATATACAATAACGATAATAATCTTTTGTTTCGTTCTGTTTTAACCAATTATTTATTAAAATGACATTATTAAAGCGCTCTAATTTGCATTTTATAATTCTTTAACAGATCAAGGAAAAAGATTCCTTCTGTGATTTTATCGGAAAAAGTCAAAACTCAACAAATTTGCAAATACGACCTCATTCTTCACACGGTATTATAGTATGTTCAATGTTTGTTATTATTATTGCGTGTGATTGTTATTGTTGTTTGTGTGTTTCGTTGAACTGGTTTCGTTTGATCTTGAGGACAACCGGTATACATAGGCTGTCGGCGGGTACAGGGTGTCTACAAAATGTGTGTGTAGTATAATGTGTAGTACATACTTGTAATGTATAATGTATGTGTGTGATAGTATAAGTAAAAGTATCTCTAGTACACGGATTTTACGAAATACTAAATAGCGATTGTTCAATGACAACAGTCAACTTACCAAAAACAAAATATGTAAAGAAATTGTTCTAAGTTAGCACTGTTGGCCCCCAAACAAGCTTCTGTACAGCGATTCCAATTTGCACTTAGAGAGGGGTGTCTAATGCTATCTTAAAGTCTTTTAGCTACCGCAGCATTAACTAATTATTGTTAAATTAATTAATTTATAATAAAACAGTTTCTACAAAATAAAATGACATTAAACGTCATAGTAATATTAGTCCACTCATTTTAGACCAAATTTAACCAAATCCTTGAAATAAATAAAGTAAATTGTCAAATTAGTATATACAGGGTGGAAATAAAGTAACGGAATAATTCGGGAATTCCGTTAACAATTAAAATATCGAAAAAGTCTAAAAGGGGTATAGCGATTAAAATTATGGCGAATACGGAAAACCTATTTTCATCTATATTTGTAAAAGTTATGCCGTCATCGATATTTGTTTAAATGGTGACCAAATTTTTTTATTTTTTATTGTAGTAGTATATCTCTTGGCAATGGTATAATAATTTTATTATGTTACATCAGAACATTTTCATGAAACTAAACATTAAAGGTGAACCATATTAAGAAGACAATCTTTAACCATAGTTAAGTTACATATCGCATTGTTAGCATCTGTCACAAAATGAGACGATTAACAGCAGCAGAGAATACAAGTTCTCATTATGGTCGGTTACGAGAATAGAACTAGAATCTCTGCAGAAGTGTGCAACCTGTTTGCAGAAAAATATCCAGACCAACGCATTATTATTGGACGCCCGAAATACGTTACGTAAAACTGTAACGTACGGAAAAACGACGTAGTAAAACTGCATGTTTTGTTGGATCTTGGGGAAAATCCACGTTCATACATCCGATTTAAATTTATTAAAAGTAGAAAAATTTCACCCTTACAAAATTCAACTTATTCATCAGATTGCCGAAACCGACACAGACCACAGACTGGAATTTTGTGAAAGCATGTTGAACATTTGCACCCAAGATCCAATGTTCGCCAATCGGATAGTGTTTTCGGACGAAGCAATATTCTCCTCGTTGTCCGGTTGGTGCATCGACATAATAATGTCGATATTCGGCTAGAGAAAATGCGCAGTGGACAGTGTAGGGGTTACACAATATCCCCAAAAAATAAATGTGTGGGCAGGAGTTGTTGGCACTCAAATTGTTAGACCATTCTTGTTTAATAACAATTTAACTGGCAACCGATATTTGAAAATTTTTCAAAATGAAGTCATCGTTACGGAGAATGTTTCCAAATAACAACAATCCAGAACTGGCAAATGAATTAATCTGGTTCCAGCAAGATGGTGCCCCACCGCACTATGCCGCCAGTGTGCGTAATTAAAGGGGAGCAATGGAGCGGCCAGCTAGATCACCAGATCTTACATCCCTTGATTATTTTCTGTGGGGTCATTAAAAGTAAAGGTAAAAAGGTAATTAAAAGTCTATAAAGATCGTCCCAACAATTTGGAACACCTTTAACAGAAACTACAACACGAGTGTCAACAAGTAACTGCCAAACAGTTGAGAAGAGATTAACATGTACTACCAAAATAAAAAATAAGAAAGATTGGTTAGTTTAAAAAAAATATCGGTGACGTCATAACTCTTACAAACAATAATGAAACTCCATGTAAATATGTTATCCGTATTCGCTATAATTTTAGTCGCTGTACCCCTTTTAGATTTTTTCGATATTTTAGTTATTAACAGAATTATTGAATTATTCCGTTACTTAATTTCCATTTCCTGTTTTCCATATCCTTGTTTGATGCGGTGAAACCTCACTCATAACTCCTACAAATTAATTTTGAATTTTTCAATTTAAGCGATAGATTTTTTTTGAATGCGGCTCTAAAACAGAAATTACAATACAAAATACAAAATTTTGAAGAATTTTTTTTTTAATTTTAATTTTCTTATCCGACACCTTGATCCGTCATTTTTAAATGTGCAAAGTTTATATCGTATACTATTTGGATTCAGCATCCTTAAAAACCTATAAAAAGGCTTAAAAACTAGCAATTTTAATTTTCTGGCCCGTCCCATTTTAAATTTTCTATACTTAACAGTCAGAAATCGTTTTGAATGACGTTGGACGTCATTCAAAACGATTTCAAACAAGGTATATAGGGAACTTCGGAGTAAAATACTAAAAAAAAAACATGACGCAGACATAGTGCAGATTTAGTTTATTTTTTCAGGGTTAAAATAAAATGCCTGGGCTATATGATTAATCTAAAAAAGCAAAAGCATACGTACTGCTATTGATTTAAATTTTACATTTCCTCTACTTTTACTTCATATTTACTGTAGTTCATCATATACCTAAACTATACAAGACATTTTTCTCTATGTAATGTATACTTGTAGCAGCAAAACAACCATTACACGGCATCGCTTCAGAATCTCAGGATAATGTTTACATATTAGTTATTTCTTTCGCTGGAACCTGGAGATTATGAACCCAGATAACAAATATTTCCCTGTAAACTAGTTCACCATTTCCATAACAAACACTTCTTCGAAGCACAAGTCAAGTAGATGCTGATCATTGCGCCGTACAATCCTGTGCAGCATCGATGATCGGCTCCGATCCGCGTTATTTTTAGCCCGATTTTCGCCTATAATAGTCTCATTGGGCATCTCTAGCATGGCTCATCGACCTGGGTGCGTAGGTACGCGGCACTCTACGAGTTGTTCTCGGCAGTTGAACCAATTTTACCACGCGCAAAGCGGTGCGTTTCACCGTTGCCGGTCTTGCGGGTCACGTTTTTCATGCCAGCGGTTCCCAACCTGATAGGTGGCCTTTGTTCTCCGTGCTTTCTGGCCTCAACGATCCGCTTTTGTGTTTGTACGGCGTCTCCGTCCACCTTGACTGATTTACATACGTCAAGTTTGGTCGGTTTGGCGGAGCCAGCAAGGTCTTTGATGCGTGCACGCGAAAGAGTCACGGTGCACGTCGGTTGACCTCTGTCTGAAAATGAAAACAACTTTAATGGTTCGTCGTATTAAAGTCGATGGTGTGTGTGTGTGTGGAATGCCTTATTAGATTATTGTTATTATTATTATTATTATTATTGTTATTGGAGTTTTTGGTGACAATTGTTTGCACCGTGGCCGTGTCTGATTTTCAGGGGACCATAGGTGTCACGAACTATAGAAAAAGTATCACTGCTAATAAATAAAAAGAAGGTCAACTAAAATACAAGTATTTTAGTTGACCTTTTTATTTATTTTTTTTACAAAACATTAGATTTTTTTTATTACAAAACATTAGAAGTAAGAAAATTTATTAAAAAAATAGGTCAGTGGAGTCAGTGGAGTTTAACAACAAAACACACAATGCGTCTTTTGTGCTAATAAAATGTACAATAAATGATGATAGTAAATTGACACGACTGCATTTTAATAGCTTTATTAATACTGTCATTAACAACGCGATAAGCAGTTTTTTATAGTTTTTTTTTGTAGTGTACATATTTACAAACATCTGTTCATTCCGTATGTATGCTTTGTAATACAGGGTGGAGCCCCGTCTAACTGCAGTATCATTTCTTGTCTTATCCTAAAATCAACTTCTTCCAACAATATCGGCAAATTATGTCCCAAAAATGTTTTTAAATATTGTCCGTTGACAATTACATCAAAAAGAAAATGACCCGACTATGGTAAGGATAATTAATTAATTAAGATTAATAATTCCTCCCCAGACGTTCAGTGACCACGCATTTAGATTGTTCATTTGTCTTACCCATGCCAGGTTATACCGGTTTACCAATCCAGTACGTTTAAAAGTAGCTTCATCCGAAAAAAGGATTTTTGAAACATAATTTGGTTGTCCATAAATTTTTTGTAACATGCTTTCATACAAACCTATCCTGTTTCCAAAATAACTACCATGTAGCTCTTGGTGTAAGCTTAAGTGGTATGGGTGAAATTTATGAAGTTTTAATATTCTATGGACCGAGCTTTTGGTGATCTGGAGTTCTCTCCTCAGTCCTCGTGTACTGACATGCGGATTTTCCTGTACGCTCAATAAAACTGGGTATTTTCATCTCCAACTACATAACTATTATATCTACGTTTCAAGGTACCAGTACTTCCAGTATTTTGAAACCTAACCAATAAATATTCGAGGAATCGCCTACTCGGGATTCGGATATTTGGGTACCTTTCGCCATATAGTCTTTGAGGGAGTAGAGTATTCCTTCGACATTCTCCTAATATGAAAACCATGTTTACAAGTTCTGCATTATTATAATTCATTATTGCGAGTAAAAGTTGTTACAAGCTACGAATAGACGAATTCGCTAAATTTTGACATCTGTGCGTTTGTCGAATTTTATCATGGCAACTAGATATTTTGTAATAATTTAAGAATTCTTGGGTAGGTAATAAATTTTAAATTAGATACTTAATAACTTTTTATCTGTTGATGATAGACCTACTAAATTTCGCCTTTTTAGAAAGCTTGGCTATCGAACTTTATAATGGTGTTATAATATACAGGGTGTTGCATTTTCTGGCTATAGAGCCCATGATTATCTATAACTTTTATATATGGAAAAAACGTGTATTTCGATTTCTTGAAGCCATTAATGGACTTTGTTCCTGGCCTCGGACACCCTGTATAATGGCATCTTTTTTCACTTGTAGCTATGTAAAAAAAATGTAAAAGCATTCTTTATTGGTTATTATAACTGTTTATTTAATGAAATCATTGTTATTTTGTCATTATCTAAGAAAATTATTTATTATTAGATAATACCTCAGTAATATTACTGCGGTTATATCAAAGTAAGTAAAAAATGAAACTTTTGTCAGTAAAAAGAGAAGTTATATAACGTTGTACGGTACCAGCTGCGGTATTTATTGCCTTCTATGGTCGGCCGAACATTACAAATCTGTGCCAAGTGCATCCACAATTTCACTAGTAATTCCGAGAAAGTCATTGATATCTGTTTGGTTGTGTACCGATATGATGGATGAAGTACAAAAATCTGAATTTCTAAATGTATATTAATTAATGACAAGTATTCTGTAGAAGATAAAACGATCAAATAAAATTACCAATATAAAAAAATATTGATTTTTAAAAACATGGCAAATTGGCTCATAATTATGTATATATAAGGCTCAAGTATATTTTAAGCGTTGAGGGACCAAACAAGACTTTTGAACTTAGTTTAGACCCCTAGTTTAGCCAAAACTCGCAGATAACCGTTATTATTCAAGTTTTATCACAGTAAGAAGAGTAGTGCCTCAATGGTATGCATTAAACCTGAAAACATAAGGCTCAATTGGATTTTTTCTTCGATTATGTTCTGATTATGAATTTAGTTTAGACCCCTAGTTTAACCAAAACTCGCAGAAAGCCGTAATTATTCAAATTTTATCACAGTAAGAACAGTAGTGCCTCAATAGTATGCATTAAACCTCAAAACATAAGGCTCAATTGGATTTTTTCTTTTTTCTTCGTTTATGTTCTGATTATGAACTTAGTTTAGACCCCTAGTTTAACCAAAACTCGCAGATAGCCGTAATTATTCACTTTTTATCACCGTAAGAAGAGTAGTGCCTCAATGGTATGCATTAAACCTGAAAACATAAGCCTCAATTGGATTTTTTTCTTTTTTCTTCGATTATGTTTTGATTATGAACTTAATTTAAACCCCTAGTTTAACCACAACTCGCAGATAGCCGTAATTATTCAATTTTTATCACCGTAAGAAGAGTAGTGCCTCAATGGTATGCATTAAACCTGAAAACATAAGGCTCAATTGGATTTTTTCTTCGATTATGTTCTGATTATGAATTTAGTTTAGACCCCTAGTTTAACCAAAACTCGCAGAAAGCCGTAATTATTCAAATTTTATCACAGTAAGAACAGTAGTGCCTCAATAGTATGCATTAAACCTCAAAACATAAGGCTCAATTGGATTTTTTCTTTTTTCTTCGTTTATGTTCTGATTATGAACTTAGTTTAGACCCCTAGTTTAACCAAAACTCGCAGATAGCCGTAATTATTCACTTTTTATCACCGTAAGAAGAGTAGTGCCTCAATGGTATGCATTAAACCTGAAAACATAAACCTCAATTGGATTTTTTTCTTTTTTCTTCGATTATGTTTTGATTATGAACTTAATTTAAACCCCTAGTTTAACCACAACTCGCAGATAGCCGTAATTATTCAATTTTTATCACCGTAAGAAGAGTAGTGCCTCAATGGTATGCATTAAACCTGAAAACATAAGCCTCAATTGGATTTTTTTCTTTTTTCTTCGATTATGTTCTGATTACGAACTTAGTTTAGACCCCTAGTTTAACCAAAACTCGCAGAAAGTCGTAATTATTCAATTTTTATCACAGTAAGAAGAGTAGTGCCGCAATGGTATGCATTAAACCAGAAAACATAAGGCTCAATTGGCTTTTTCTTTTTCTTTTTTCTTCGATTATGTTCTGATTATGAACTTAGTTTAGATCCCTAGTTTAACCAAAACTCGCAGAAAGCCGTAATTATTCAAATTTTATCACAGTAAGAAGAGTAGTGCCTCAATGGTATGCATTAAACCTGAAAACATAAGGCTCAATTGGATTTTTTCTTTTTCTTTTTCTTCGATTATGTTCTGATTATGAAGTTAGTTTAGACCCCTAGTTTAACCAAAACTCGCAGAAAGCCGTAATTACTAAAATTTTATCACAGTAAGAAGACTAGTATGCATTAATCCTGAAAACATAAGGCTCAATCGGATTTTTTCTTTTTCTTTTTTCCTCGATTATGTTCTGGTCTGGAAACGGCTACTTCAACTAGATGGTGTCATGTGCTTCATTGTAACGAACTCAAGAAATGCTTGGGATCACATCCTTTCTTTCTGCGTTTTCTCGGTGAATGTATGGTTTCTTCACGTGATGCTTTCGATCACGTGAACCAACACTTATTAAATGTGTGCGTGGATGTGAAAAGGGACCAGTTGTCCGTTTCTAGTTACGCAGATAATCGCAAATAAAGTTAAAGTGGCTCAAAATACACATTTTTCTTTTGTTCGCTAATTAGTGTCTTTATTGTTTTTTTTTTGTAATCCGAAGTGTTGGTCTGAAACCCTTCTGCGGTTGGAAACGCATGGAAAAATGTGTTTTTATTGCCAAGGAAAAAGGGACCAGTTGTCGATATCACATTACGCTCTAGCGCATTATGGTGGTGCAGCATACGGTGGCACAAACAAATGTCCGTATGATAGCAGTTTATAAACTTTTTTGTACCAAATATAATTACGAAGTTATATAACATTCCGAGACAATTACTACACTTATATTAACTTCACTTGTTGTTTGTTTGGTTGTTTGTCTGTTTGTTTGTTACGTTCAAATCTTGTAATCGTTATTTTTCCTACTTCCCAGTGTCCTATCGAGTTGAAATTATGCATGTGGACAGATTTCCGGTGACAATGATTGAAACAAATGGAAAATTTTAAAAAAAAAAATTCTAAATTGAATTTTGTTTGTAAAGCGTAGTTTTAAAAAACGTACCTACCTATTATATAAATTTGTTATGATTGTATTTCCATGCTTTGTGTATCTAGTTATGTTTATTTCTTATCATTAACCGTCTAAATTAATTTGAAATTATCTGATTTATTTCTATTTTATACGTTGTCACGTTTTTTTTTTCAATTTTTCTTTATTGTAAACAGCTTAACATGTTGGAGTACCTTTGACATTACTTATTCTATCTAAAAACACTCATAGCTCAATTTTGGTCAACTGGTCCTTTTTCATATCCAGGCACACAAATATTACTCGTCAGAAAATAGCATAGGGCTAACTATTATTTCAACTTCATGGAAACTCCAAGGCTAGGCAGTTTGACGTTTTGACAATTATAATAATTTCTTAACTGTTAACTGTCTTAACTGTGTGAAGTGCTATGTGCTATTATTTGTTTATAAACACTTCAACTTTATATTATGATATGATGACCTCTATGTAAATACATTTTCTGATGTCATCGTCGTATTGTTGTTAGTTGCTTAGTCTTCATATCACACAGAAACCTACAAAAGAAAACGTTTAACATTTCCTCGAGAATCTTGCTTTATATCGAATCCCAACGCTTTACCTCCAAAGCACGGTACTCCACATTTGCCAAATCGTAGCACCTGTAAAATTGCATTCGCGCGTCCTAAACGGCGAGCGAATATCGATCGGGTCGGTTAGGTGTTTGGAATTGCAATTGGTAGAGCTGTTATCAGAGTCTGATAGCTGGCTGAACCTCGGGTCGATAGCAGCGTCAGTCGCCTATTCAAACCTCACGGCCGTCCGATGTCCTATCAACCCTGACTGACTGTCGGTCTCCGACAAATATGTCTCACTTATCGTGGTTAAACGATTATTCTATGCCAATCGCCGCAGTTCGATAATCTCTTGTTTGCCGAGGAATACCTGAGGTCATCACGATTTAGCTGGCTGTTGGTGTATTTTTAATTCTAGCGGAATTGTATGTGTGTTAGTTTAGGCTGATGATATTGAAAGTAGCTGATATGAAACGTAAATATATTTTTATGTGGATAATTACAGGAGGTTTTATTATCTTCTGATCCACCTGAAGCTTATATGAGATTATTTGTTTGAAAATGAGACTGTAAAAAACGTCTTGTGGTCAGTTGAGGACTACTTATTGTTGTTAAATAACAAGTATTATTGTAAATAATGTTATTAAGACAGTGAGGTGTATTTATGTATACAGTGAGGATAGCATGGAAACATGACAAACTCTGTTACCTTATTTTAAAAAATCCTCGAACACTTTATTTTGTTTATGGCAGCTTTCCATTTACAAATAAACATTAATTTTTTTACGCATAACACGGCTGTATAATCGCGATCGGACTTTTTGGCATTCCTATAGTTTAAGAAGAGGGGAATCGAGTGGTGTTGTCACCTAATCAGTTATTAATTAATTACGGATACTAATTTATATATTTCGGATCGGACTTTTCCACTTTTAGATTGACCGAAGAATGCTCGTTCGAACAGTGTTTGTTTCATTGAGATATCTCTCAGGGTACTCGAGTAATTAGCATTTTTCTATACACGTAACTTCCCATAAGGGGGCTGGAAGCCGGCCGTCCAAATTAAGAACGCAAACTGTCGCATAACACGCCGACCGTTGTCTACGCTTGCTATTTGAAGGCTGTATAATCGCGATCGGACTTTTTGACATTTCTATAGTTTAAGTAGAGGGGAATCAAAGTCAACGAGGAATATCCCGATTTTTGCTAATATTTCCTGTCTCCTAATCAGTTATTAATTAATTACGGATACTAATTTACATATTTCGAATCGGACTTTTCCACTTTTAGATTGACCGGAGAATGCTCGTTCGAACAGTGTTAGTTTCATTGAGATATCTCTCTTAAATTATTATTTATATATTTTATTATCACTATTTTTCTAATTGTAGACATATAGACTAATGATGTTCTAAATAACGAAACCGGTATCTAAGAAATTAAAGGACTCAACAAATGAAAAGAAGCATTTTATTCATTAAGCTGTACTTATCAGTATTATCCATTTTTCTCCCAAATGTTTATAAGTAAGGCCATAAAATCAGTTTGAAAAGTATAATGTTGCCATAAAATAAGATAATATATTTTGTAAAAACATAATCGAAGGTCGGAAATAGAATTGAACTTGCTATAAATCTGTGTACTTTGTTTTTTTTTTGTTTAATGAAATAAGTAATAGTACACAGAGAGAAATTTTTGTTTGATTCAAATAAATATGCATTGACTCAAAGAAATTTGTTGTTTCAATAGAGGCAAAGAAATATTTATTTGCGGGTAAAACGCATTTATTTGAAATATTTGTTTGGTAGAAAGAACATTGATTTGCGTCAAACAACTTATGTTTCCAGTTAAAAAGTTTGCAATTTGTGTATTATAAGAAATGAGATTTATTTACTTCAAATAATTATGATTGTGTTGAGTGAAAGAATTACATTTTTTTAAATTAACAAAATTGTTGGTCGAGTTAAAATGCTTAAAACTATTAATTTGTTGAAGGAATTAATAGACAAGACTTTTTCGGAAGACTCGCCATGTGTCACCTGCTTTTTGGGATGTCGCACATCCTCGACCAGTGCTTGGTTAGTAAAGTGTACTCTGATTTGTAATCGCAACTTGAACCTGCAGGCACTGTACTCTATAAGTTCTATACTGTCGATCACGCGGCTTTATACTCTCGATATGTACAAAGTGCGAGGAGAGAGTTTACAGCGCCATCTAACAATACAGTTGGATGACATTAAAAATATATTTATTTGAATCAAAATATGATTTCTTTGGTGGAAGGAAACCTATTTTAAAGCCAAAACAAAATTATTACTTTGAAGGAAATAAATATCTTCTTGTGTAAAAATATATTTATTTTAATCAAAATATGATTTCTTTGGCGGAAGTAAACCTATTTTTAAGCCAAAGAGAAAATATTACTTTAAGCGAAATAAATCTCTCCTTATATACAAATTTATATGTTAGAATCAAAATTATATTTCATTGGTGTAAAGAAACGTTTTTTTAAAATCAAAACTAAAATATTACTTTAAAGGAAAGTAATTTTTGTTTGTATCCATATATATTTATTCCACTTAAATAAATATTTCAAATAAATTAATTTCTGCAAGCAAATAAACTACAGTATTCAATGAAGTAAATATTGTTGGCGTCAAAGAAATATGTTTTGACCCAAAAGAATAAATTCAAACAAATACATTTCTTTGAAACAAGAAATCTTTTCTCTCTGTGTAGGTACATAATAATACATTACATAGTCGGTATTCGGAATTACTGCAATTTTATAAATTGTATGGTAAATTATATGGGAAAAAATCAAATTAAAGAAACCATCTTTTTATGTAAAATAATGCTGATTGGGATAGTTTGCTTCGATAATAATTGTGCTATTATAAACATTAGTCACATATCTTGTACCAATTAAGAGTAATAACGAACATTTCAGGGATATTTTACAGCAAGAATCATCCTGTATTTTTATTACTTTGGGACCCCATCATGCACAGAAAATTTTGTTTCTATTCAAATAAACATTCATTGACTCAAATAAATCTTTTGTTTCGATAGAGGCAAATAAATATTTCTTTTGCGAATAAGAATGCACTTCTTTGGTAGAAAGAACAAATATATTTGTTTGAATCAAAGTTAGATTTCCTTGGCGAAATAACCGTATTTTTAAATCCAAAGCCAAATATACATATGTATTCAACTTAAATGAGTATCCAAACAAATTAATCTCTACAAGCAAATAAACTAGAGTGTTCAATGAAGTGAATATTTTTTTTTGTGCCAAAGAATTATGTTTTGATCAAAAAGAATAAATTTAAAAAAAATAATTCTTAAAAATAAAACATCTTCTTTTTTGTCTGTGTATGGGACTGATGAATGATTAACCTTGCATTCATAATTTATAGGTAGCTAACTGTAATTGCAATCAATGTGTCTAATTAGTACAAATTATATGCAGTTTTCTTTCAGCCATACAATTTTCTAGTTCTCGTTCAGTCTACATTTTCTAGAAATTTCATTACATTTGGCGCACCGATAACCCTATCATTTTATTTTCTGTAAATACATAGAGCCAGCAGCCTTAATGGTTACTGGTAGAAATGGCAATTTACATTCATGCAGGTCGGTCACGTAACGTTTTAACCTACGTTGAACATGCTTTATATTCACACAAATAAAAGATTGGGAATACTATCGAAAAATTAGGCCAAATTTAAAAATAATTATGCCACACTTGCACTTAGCTCAAAAATGCCAACGTGTTATTTTTTTTATAATTGAATTGTATTTAACGTTTTGCAAAAGATTTAAAAAGCCAGAAGATTCTTATATAAGGCCAGAAAACTTATCTTGTTTAAAAACATATTTCTTGTTTTTTTCTACTGGTACAATCAGAATCACACATGTTGTTGTCTATTACAAACAGGTTTCGGAACACACACGCAAGTGTTAGATAATCTTGGACATGATAATTTTACTGTTAAACTTGTAAAAATTGTATTTTTCGGTGTAAGCACACATAGATATGAATCTCCTCAATGATGTTGACATGCCTCCAAAATATTTGTAAACGTTTCAACTATTTACCGCACAACTTATTTATACAAAACACTGACACACGACTTTGAATTTTTTGTTGCAGATTCCACACACAACTATAACATCATACTCTGGTAAGTTTCCTATATTTAATTTAGAATAGGAACATAACCTCCAGGTTATTACACACCACATCTAATTATAGGCACGTTGCATTTTAATCCATTGACCACATACGTACATTCTTTGTTTATCTTTGTAAACACACACTAGATAGGTACTAGATACTAGATTTCAAGGTACTTCGGATCATTGCTTTTAGTTCTGTAGAGTCGCTCACCTCAACGCAAGCGCGCTCCGAGCTCATTGCCTTCGTTCTACGTGTTGTTTGGTCCACTCGTTGAACTGTCAAACAGTCAGCTGATGAACCGCGAGACCGTTGCGCGACTACTTGATTAGCCGGTAGCTTATCGTAATTTGTACTAATTGATGACCAATTTTTTGATGTGATTTTGTGGTTTTTGTGATTGTTTTAGTGTTGTTTTATGTGATTTTTGTGGGAGGGTGTTACAGGAGTTTATTTTTAAAAGGTAATAGTTTTGATTTGAATGCTTTTGTTATAATTTAAAGATATTAAATTAAATTTATCGCAAATCATTTAGATAAACAATTTTGAGTAATCATCGGTTTAAATTAAACGCTTTATTCATGTTGATTTGTATATTTATTCTACATACCGTGTCCGGCAGAAAGTTGTACACATATGGGAAACAGTTTTTATTATTATGAATTTCGCAGACAATTTTATTCCGTAAATATTCTTTTATTCTTGGTTGTGTAATGTTAAGAAAATAATATTCTTAACATAATTTGTTTGTTTTAAGTCAACATACTTATACTAAGAATATTTCTTTAATATACAACAACCTAAATATTTGCTTTAAGAAAACGATTGTTTTGATTGAAGAAAGTCGTTGTATTGAAAATAATGATAAGGATGGTGAATATGGTGATAGATGACGCTTTAGTTTTCTACATTGAACGATATATATTCTTGCGTATATATAAAATTACCGTTGTTGTGAATTATCAAAAGTTGCTTTGAATTGAGTAAACGCGAAATGTATTAGACGCACATGGCGAAGATTAATAATAAGAATTAATAAACATAATAATCGAAAAATTTTAAAAATTTACATTTTTACGTCGTTTAAAAAATCTATTAAAAAAGATTATTACGAAACTTTAGAAATACATTAAATTAACATAATAAATGAAATAAATAACCGAATTACCTATCTATAAAAATAAAAATTATTACATTTTCCCTCTAACTTGTATTATTATTATTAGAAAGTAAATGTAAGTAAAAAAATCCTATAGACTTACATATTTATTACGGCTGTACGTTTGAAATATTAGCAAATATTAGAAATGTTAATAAATGGCTCTCACTTCGTAAGGAATCCAAAAAAACATCTGAAACTTTAAACTCGTAATTACATTTACTTTCATGAAAAGAACCATTAAACAATTTCATATTCACTTCTTCGTGTGACTCAATTTATTTTTTATTGTTTATACATTTTATGCTTAAATGTATATATTTTTTACTATTACAATGGGTATTGATGCTGTTATTTCTTCGTTTGCTATGTATTGTTTTAATGGTTCTTTTCGTTAATTTTTCAACCGGCGGTAACTGTTTAAGGAGCTAAAGTTCTTTACGAAATAAACAGATAGACCCAAAACAAACATTTTATTCAGTTTTACATTTAGTTACATTCTAAAAAAAGTTTCTTATAAGAACAGTAAAACTAAATAACAGAAACAAAAATTAATTACTATTACAAGACAACACAATTTAATTTCGTATCAACGTGGCCACCTCAATTTCCTATATGTACAGAATGTCCCACTTTTTCCACACAAAAATTATTTTTATAAAGGAAATGTCATTCTGTGTAAAACTTTTCATTTGTACCTACTTTTAGACCTTTTAGACATTTATTTCTCTACAAGTAAATGTCATGCTGAGTAAAAACTTTCATGTTGAATTATTGAGTTTTGTTAATTCCTAGAGGTTAGAGGCGTTTACTTTAGAATATAGTTTAGCTATTACTTCAAACAGCTGTAACTTTTTAAGAAATAAAGTAAACAAACAAGTCCATATGAAACTTTTTCTCAGTGTGACATTTACTATCGGGAAAACAGTTCTGCGGGGAACAAAAGTGGGACAGCGTGTACATGCATAATATTGTTCGCCTTTCTGATGGTCTGAAGTATTAAGTATTCGATACAATTTTCGATGGCATATTGTATTATGGTGAACGTCTCTGTATGGTGGTACCGCGTACATATTTTGTTTTACAGGACTCCAAAGAAAAAAGAACATTGGGGTTAGGTCTGGAGACCTCGGAGGCCACTTGTTAGTGATCTTCCTAACCAACGATTGGGGAAAACTTCATCTAAAATATCATGAACTTTAAACAATAAATAACTCCATGATGTTAAAATCATTTTTTCTTCATTTTAAATTTTCTGTTTTCTAGATTTCTAATAGTTTTGGTATCACCCGGTACATGCCAGCAGATAACTACGTTATAAATATAATATTTGCTTTTTAGGTTTAAGACAATCCAGAAACTTTTACGTAGAATAACATTTTCTGAGCGATTGATCATGAAAATGTTTCCCAGATGTATTCAACTTTCTACCGGACACTGTATATATGTACTCGGTTGTTTTATCTATTGTGCTTATACTGGTTATGTGCCCGACTTGCGTTACTTGATATGGATATGCGTCAGTAAGACGATCTTTAGCAAAACTTGTGCGCTGCGAACTCGATCTTGTAGGAAAATTTGGGCGCTGTAATGATAATATATGGCAACTACTGACGTAACATGTCTCAGGCCGCTAGCAAGTTGACCCTGGCTGAGTTTTAGCGATTTTTATGACCTCCCGGATTACTTGACCCACTTCTTTTCGTAGTGATCTTGATCTTTTGGATGAGTCGCGTTGTCAGCGGTAATAATTGTCCAAGTCGCCGGCATGGGTGGCGCTCTACATACGATTGTTATAGATCTAACCAGTTTTTAATTTTAACTTAATGCATATTTATTCCTTTGTTAAAAAGAAGAAAAAGATAATCGTTTATTTTACTTTAACAGTGGCGCTAAATCGTTATACTTAACGATTATTAGTTTATAAATTTTACATTTCTTGCAAATCATCTGCATAAATTTAGGTGGATAAGAGTTCTTTGTTTTATTAAGACTATTCGGTGTTTTATAACCATAAAACGCTGATGAATGTATTATGTGTGATGCGTAGATGAAAACAATAATTATATATACGATTACAATCATAACTAATAAAACTTTAAACATAATGCAATATTTTAGAACATCAGTGTCAATTATTATGCTAATTGCAGTGTAAACTAAACCGTGAGGTTACTGGACGTGAGTCAATTGCCAATAAATATCAATACCAACCTTCAAACGAGTGTAATAACAATTTAGTACAATCAACATGTTGCTGGTCGTACATTGGTGTAATCTGATGTACATTAAAATTTATTGGTGATACTTAAATATCACTAATATAAAATCGCCTGTTAGCTAAAGCGTAAGTTGTTAAACCTGTAAAGTGGACGTGTTTTTCTTAGTCCTTTTTTTAAACCAGATTTAGACATGACGTTGTTAACTGGATACGGATAAAGACATTGCGTGTAACTTTAGTAAATTTATATATTTATTTGCATTTTCATTATACCATACTTACAATGCTTACAAACAAAAAATAATGGAGAAAAACAAAGCCAAACCGGAGATATGCTCAAGACTTGACGTATAATTATTTGAAGAAGACAAAAAGTCTACTTAATTAAAGAATAAAGGAAAGAACAGGAAACAGAAGCCTCGCACATCAGATAAGGGAAGGAAGCAAATTATATAAGCGACGCAGGAAGTACCAATTTAATAAAATTATAAAGCAAATTTACTGCCAGAAAAGAAAGCAAGTCTCCAAGTGTATACAGTGTGTTGCCAGCGTTGTCTCAACGTTATTTGTAATAAATGCATCTGTCCGATACCTTTACTAATTTTTGAAGAACCGGCAACAATATCGAAAAACTACAATAACACAAAATTTTTACATTATTTACCTTTTTTTGTGTATTGCTTAAAGGTGCTTTTTTTATAATAAGGAATTTTGGAATGTCTGGATTCCTTGTATATTGGAGTTTTTTGCGCAATCCCAAAGCTGGATGTCGTATAACCAAATCGGTTTTAGTATTTGGTTGCAAACTTGTAGTTTGTTCTGTACTGACAACTGAGAGTTGCTTCCCAGAAGCCAGTACAGTTCTCTGTATTTGCCTTAGTTTTTCCACCTTAGTTTTGCATCCAGAGTCATACCCTAATACTTTGTAGTGTTCGCATATGGAACTATGGCGTCGTTAATCTTGAAATGAGGTATGCCCTCGATTCTTTTGTTTGTAAAGGTAATGTGGACAGATTTCAGTTCGTTGAGCTTGGTCTTCCATTTTTTGGTCCATTTATATATTTTATTACTAGCTTGTTGAAGATTCCTAGTAGATTCTCCAATAGTTGATCCCACTGCCATTAGAGCCTTGTCATCTGCGAATGTGGCGACTGTTACATTTCCCAGCTGTGGTAGATCACTTGTATATAGTA
The DNA here is from genome assembly GCA_964023965.1 of Melinopterus prodromus. Taxonomy (NCBI): domain Eukaryota; kingdom Metazoa; phylum Arthropoda; class Insecta; order Coleoptera; family Scarabaeidae; genus Melinopterus; species Melinopterus prodromus. Next base: position 11,831,730 of record OZ030396.1, read on the forward strand.
GATAGATAATTGGTCCCAATACACTACCATGGGGTACACCAGCTTTTACTTCTTTTAGTTCCGAGTATGCATCGATCTGTTGTATTCTGAATAGTCTATCAGATACATAGGATGTCAGCAGCTTGTCGTATTTTTTAGCAAAACATTAGGAAACCGGTAACATAACCATAACTTTATATATTTTCCTAACTTGTTTTGAGTTGTGTTAGTAGTTTGTTTATCACATTTACGAATTGTTTATAGTGGCTGAATTCCTCCGATAACGTAGAATTATTTATTCAATGTTAACAATAGCGATATATCTGCCGGACGACATTGAAGTCAAGCTATCGGAAGCGGTTGCGCTAGCCCGACATTTTTCGGTATTTAAATTTAACTGTCAACTCTTCCTCATCGTTGATTGGGTTTTTGTCTTTTCTGATGGTTACCCAACTCAAGGTTTGCATAAGAAGCCCGTGCCACTCACTTCCCTATTTTCTATTGTAGAGAGAAATGAGTACCTAGAAGTTTTCTTCTGGTAAAAAAAGTTCAGCGTATTTATATACGTTGGCAACCTTGACAGAGCGTAATTGCTACTATATGAATAAGCAGTTTCTTTAAAAAGAATCTTTCCTGAAAAAAATAAAATAAAATAAAACAAAAATGAATAATGGAATTTTAAACATTTACTTATACAGTGGTTATAATGAGCTGTATTATCATGTTTTTATTTGTATATTATTACGCAACGCACTTCAGCACTTGATAAACTCCATTATGCAAGATTGTTATTAGGAATTTGAATGTGAAAATATGTACTTGTATTGTATAGCTAAGATATTAGTATAGCAAAGTCGCGCAAAAACGAAAACCAACTTTAAAATTCTGACAAGTTTACTTATTTCGTAGAATACTGTACCTTGTACTGACCTGCCGGAGTTATTTTAATTATAGGTTGTTTGTAATGCCAAGCCTTAACCAATCTCAGAAATTCACAGTTTTAACAAATTAAATTGTAACGCACAATCTCTATAAAGGCTCACGCACAGCAGGCATTTTGTAATTGCCTAATAGACCTGATAAATAAGGTTCTCAAATCGAATGCTTGCGCAATCGCTCTACCGATAATGTGTGTCAAGTCTTACCGTTGGCTATTTGCATCATCTTCAAGGTGTTCAAGTTCACATTTACTTAAAGAAAGTAATATATTGTAACCGTTTCGGCACTAATTGGTACGGTATTGCTAAAATTTGCGAAACCACTGGAGCACTGGTACTATTTCTTATCTAGCACAAGAACGAAGAATGTGTGTAGTAAAGTGTACCTACGGGAAAGGCCCTCTTGTGGCATGTGACACAACTCGAGACTAAAATTGCAATTGCACAGATTTTCTGGGAATATTTATGTACTGTAGTTGTATACACAAACAATCTTGCTGATAAATATCGGTATATAACGTATATGTAGCTACTCAAAAACTAGAAATTTATGTACTTTTTTTTTACAAAAGTGTGTTTTTACACGAGTGTATAATCGACGGTGACCTTGAAATGAGATTTATTAATTTATCGCCAATTTTTCTTGTTTATTTATAAATCTTTCGCATTCTTTCGCAAAAACGAACAAGAATCACAAGAGATAAAGCCTGTTCTCTAAACTGTAAATAAAAAACTAATTCGTATCGACACTTTACACCACTAGCTGACGCCACCTGCCCACAAGCGTGATAACACTATATTATTTAAGTGATTGATGTACATACTAGACTTAAAGCATTATTATTAATGGCAAGACGGGTAGAGCACCTGTATTTTATCAGCACTAGATCTATTTCATGCATTTAATACCTAAAAACCATCTATAAATAGAGATAAGTAAAATGAGATATTAACTAATATCTTGTCAATTCAGATATTAATTTTTGCAACATTTCTGTGTGATCAGCTTAATGAGAATGATCAAGAGTTTTTTCAAGATCCTCAGAAGATTCCTAATTGTCCTCCCTTAACTTTTGTTATCTTTGTCGATTTTAATCAATCTTTTTTGGTGGTCAAAGTTTAAGAATCCCTGTGGAGAAATTAAGCAACTTAGGTTCCCCAAGGAACCTGTAACAAAGCGGTATGAGTTCCCAATTTCTGTTTTTGTTTTTAATTCGTCCCAATATCTCCATGTTTGTCAAAGACTCACCTTTACCGACTTTGATTATTTTTTTAGCAAATAAACAAATTTATTAAGTGTACCACATGTCTGTAATTTTGAAAGCCAAAAATATATTTGCAGCTTATTATACCACGAAAAGCAAAATGATGACATTTTGTGGAGAAATTAAGGATTTTAGCGAGTTTCTCAAGTAGTCTGTGGCAAAGCCAAATTAATTCCCAAACTTTGTTTTTGAATTGGTCCCAATATCTGAATGCTTGTAAAAAAATTTGTAAATTTTAGGGAAAAGAAAATATTTTTTTTTAGAATTTGTTCACTATTTTATTATTTGTAAAACACGATTTATGAGTTTTCCGACATCATATATCGAAAAGTCTTCAAGTTGGTATGTGTATGATTTTTCTTAAACCCCATTTTACAAGAACTCTCTGTTAACACTTTGTTATTGAGTTGCCAGGTGACTTTTTATGGGTATCTATGAACTCATGTAATAAATTATGTTTCCAAATTAAATCTAAATCAAATAGGTGTTAACAAATCACCCATTTTTTTTTTAATTGACTATCTTTACAAATATTTAGATATAGGGACAAATAAAAAAAACAAACTAAAATCCTTAATTTCACCAGAAAACATCATTTTTATCTCTCGGTATAATAATCTACTTTTTGTCAATTTCAAAGACACAAAAGTTACTAAATATTAAAAACTAAATAAGTCTTGCTTGTAAATTTTCATTTTTTTTTTTAGAAAAGTTTAGTTATTGTGGTTAATCAAAAACCAAAATATCCAGAACTATTACGGTTTTGTAACAGACTCCTTGAGAACCTGACCACGTTGCTTAACTATACCATAGAGTGTCTCCAACGTTGAACACCAAAACATCATATTGATTCTCCAGTATAAAAACTTCTACAAATATATTTCCAAAATTGAAAACACGAGTATTATCTTAATGAATTTATTTACAATGTGTTAAAAAATCATCAAAATCCATCATTAGTTAGATACAAACGTTATTAAACATCAAAGATTAGAAAAAATTAGGTGTCGTTTTTTTTGTTTCCCATGGTGTACATACAAACGATGTAGGTATAATCGATATAAATTATATAAATTATAAATTATTATATGCCATATAAATTATACTCAAAATTAGGAAGTGTTTCTTTGTCCCCTCAAGCATAGATAATATTTTATACGTAACAGATTCAGATTAAAATATAGAACCATAAACCATAAAAATGTAATTTAAATTCTCCAAAATATAGCTAAAAAAATTAAAAATTTGCTAAATGACTGTAATGTGCAGTTCGATTTTTACTGCTAGAAAATTCTTTTAATATTATTTTTCTATATGAATTTATTTAAACTAATAATTTACTCAACATAGGTACCTACTATATCTAATCTTTTTCTACAATATATCCATATTTCTACATCCTAGCCTTACCGAAAATTCTCAAATGAAAAATTACAAGAAATTTGCACTTGAACTGCACACAACGCGACGTGGCACACGGAACGCAACCTGACCTGCAACGTCTGCAGTTCAAGTGCAAATTTTACGGTTTTGCATGCAAAATCGTAAAAGCGCGAGGATTGAAGAAGTCAATATTGTAATGTTTAGTAAACAATATATTTTATTATTTGTCGATTTAATTATTTGTTACCTTTTTCATTTAAATATAGTATTTATTATTTGAATTAAATACTTAATGTAAAGGATAAAATATCCTGTTCATTCTATGCTTGATCTGCGCTCTTTTAAAAAGAAACCGTGTAGCTTACGCCACTAAAATTAGCTCATGGAAAAGATATGAATATTATGAAAATTTGACACACTATTATAATTAATTCACTACACTGCAATTAATTATCACTCGCAATACAAATTGACGACAGAATGACGTAGAATGTCAAGTTTCCACAGCATGCTTAACAAGTGTTAAGCATACTGTGGAAACTTGACATAATGGCCAACCAAAGTGGTCGCCATTGAGTAATATTTTAGTCTTGCTTGTAAATGTCATTTGTATATTGCACTTAGTTCGTATCATTGTCCTCGCTTTTGATACTACATGAATTTCTGGCTGTTGAATTTGCATAATAAAAAGTAAACATTAATCTGCAATAAGTTCAAATATTGATGACGTGGAGGCAACCTTAAACCAAATATACTGTACTATGACTTATGAATCTTATGACTTATTGCGATTTTTCCAATTATTCGTGTTGCTATTTGACCTCAGATTGAAATCCAGTACACGCTGTCTCGTTAGATGAGTCCAAATAACAAGATGCCGCTTTATTGTTAATTGAAGCACGACAAACGATTGTATTTAATAGGAATGAGTTGCGATATCATACTTATCCACGTGCTTGTTGCGGTCGCCGTGCGTTCTATTTGTTAGGAACAAATGATCTTAGGATCTATGATAAGGTGGCCAGACATTTCCGCTTTGGCGGGATAGACCCAACTTTTCGCATTTTGTCCCGCGCACCGCGGAAGTTTAAAAATATCTCAGTTTTAGGTAATTTTTACTAACATGTTAGGGTGGTGCTTTGGTCTATATTTGGTCCAAACATTGTTTTTGAAAGTGTTCGCTGAAAGGCAGGTAAGGTATATATTTATAATTATAATAATAAATTTAATAATACTAAATATCAATAAATCAAACTTAATTCTAAATATTTTGTCCGCTAAAGTCTAAAAATTAGTGATTTTACTCGAAAGAAAACTATCAATCTTAGATAGCTTACATACCGCAATAATAATATAATAATTAACTTAATATTGATTAATTTGTGAACAAGACCTTTAGATAAATGACTATAAAAGCAGTTTATTCTGTCATTTTTACATTGACATGATTTGGTTGAACAGTCAGTCGAAAATACAATGATTATTTGGGGGTGATTTCAGTTACTTTGCACCTTCTTAACACAGTAAAATTATTAAAATTTGTTTTAATTTAAATTGTTATTATATTATAGCAACATGTTGGTGTAAAGGAACATTTTATGGTTGATACTTAATTTAATCAGAAAGGGTGCTGTTATAGACTGAAATATAGACATACTTAGAAAATACCTGCTCAGTTTATTTATTGTGCCAATTTCGCCAATTAACAAAGAAATAAGAAAATACCAAAAATAAGTTTTTATGTTATAAACTTTAACTTATCGAGTCCCATTACCTCACGAGAGTAGATATCCTTAAAAAAATATTTAAAAGATATTTTGCAGTTTGTGGTTTTGATTATGTCATTTGACTCAGTTGCTTGAATAGTATACTATTTTTAGAATACTATCAAATAGATAGTGGTAAACTGTAAACAAACTTCTCAAACGACTTCTAGCATCAACGCAAGGCAGTGCATAGTTTTGTTCTTCAATGTATTATTTTTCTGCAAGTCTTGTTGAGATTTGAAGGGAATACAATATGCGGTTGCAATAAAGTACCTATGAACCAATTGTACTATATTGATTCTATCGTAAATTGCCTTAAAGAAAATTTTGGTTATTTGCTATATATTAGTTTTTGAAAAATGTTTTGTATTGTAATAAAATTACAAATTTTGGCGTTTTCTTACGGAAAAAACACAGGACAAAATAGTATTGATCTAGCACTATACGTTTTGTTATAAATAAACGTTTTTTAAATCCAACAATATTTATTTTTTGACTTACATATACACTGTGGGCAAAGAAACGGTACAAATTTTCAATTGCTCATATTTCCAAAGATTTTAATTAAATTTAAGCATTTCTTAGATAAACTAATTGCATATAAACGAATGTTGTTTAAACATGTAGGTACTCTTTATCACCATCACACAAATTTCAGTTTTATTAAAAAAGAATGAAAATCTTATTGATAATTAATAAATACCTATTTAGTTTCTATATTTATGCAAATCCTGGAATTTGTGATTTTTTATGTCTACGATGACGATATTTTGTTTTAATCACTACCACCCGCGTCTCTCCAGGTTTCCCTTAATCAAATTCAGCTCACCCTAATAAATTAGACCACCCATACCAGTGTTTTTTTTTTTAGTTTTTGTAATCGGAATAGTCATATCAATTAAACTCAAAATTGGGGAGTACGTTGGTCGTTCTGTCCCCTGAACCATAGACAACTTATACCTAACAGATTACGATAACAATCTACAATTTCAAACCATAAAAACAACCTTGTAAAATCTTCATTGTAAAATATTCCGTGGCGGTTAGAAACTCAAATTTAAATATCCCTCCATATCATCAGCGGTTCACGACCCTTTATCTCTGGACAAATGTTAACACATCACGATTCGTATCCTGCGATATAACTCCGACAATAACATTTTATCAAATTCGTGGAATAGACGACCTCGTCCACCGGTATAGTATAGGTGCAACGTACTTGGCCTGTGACGTTTATACGCTGATAGCATTGAATTATCAGGGAATTCCATGCACAGTAGTCAAGGTCTTGCGTCGGCCTAGGCCCGCTCGACGTGGAAAGAAATTAAAGTAGTGAGTTTTCTGCACGATAACAATAATTACTAATGGCGTGGTCGGAAGGTCGTAAGTCATCGTTTTTCAGGGCCAAGGACGATTAGACGCGAAAAACGTTTGCGCGTAGGCATTGATTATTTTGGTGATTATAGCGCCTTTGTGGTGTATTTATGCATGGGCTTGATTGATATTGTTGGAAATTCGCTGTTTGTGGAGCTAGTATGTTGGCGCGATCTTCGCATGTTTTAACGATTGTCGATTGTGTTCATTGCTTTGTGATTGTTTTTGTTTTATTTTTAATAAAACTGAAATAACTGTCATCATATTAAATATGGATTCCAGTGTTTAGTACGGTTTGTTATCTTTTTTTGTTCGGTTGACATTGATTTTATAATTTCATTACAATGTATTTTTAAGGATTTATTATAGAAAAAATCTGATGTGGCCAGGCACATGACTTTATCATACAATATATAAAATTAATATTTTAACTGCATGAGATTCTATTTGATCGAGATCGATCGGGTCTGCATTAAAATAAAGCGAATTTGCCAGGATTTGACAGATATTGACAGTAGGTATTGTCAAAATCAGCCTTTGACACTACCTACTGTCATTAGAATAAAAATATCTGGCAAATCCTGGCTAAGTTTATATTAATGCAGACACGATCTCGATCAGATAGAATTTCCTCATACAGCTAAACTATTAATTTTTACAAAAAATCTCATAGACATAAAATATACAAAATTTCCTCTACTTTAATTTATTATTTTACTATTTTGACGAAATTACTGAAATGGCAGCTCATTTGCAAAATCCTTGAAAAATTCTTAGAAGAAACAACCAGTTCCTTTGGACCCTTTTGAACCAAACGCTTTTCTGCTCTAAGTTTGGTCACTTCTAAATATGAACTTTCGTCCCGATACCTTTAGTAGTTTCTCCGGAATCGTCACCACAAAAATCAGGTACACACATACACACACACACACACACAGAAATTTTTTGTACCCATGGTAAAACTGTTCAGGACCCAAAAAGACCTATTTCCGCTAAAATCAATTTTTTTTTCGTCACGATTACAATAAAAAGTAGCTTGTCCATTAAGATAACTATTTATAATAGGTATATTTAGTGCGAAGATAATATCGACATACGTGGTGCCATTTGGAACTTTTTGTTGATGTTACTAGGAGCACCAAAAAACTAAAAATTGTCATTTTTAACTATCGGTTTTATGATATGAAACATTTTTTGCACTGGTGTCATAGAGCGACGTTTTTAATGTATTTAACGCATTTAATTAAACTTCTACAGTTAACATGTCTGTAGAAAAGACAATGCAAGCATTCATACATGAAACAAGGACATAAATATATTACTAGATAAAAATCGAACTCGAACGATATTTTTCTATACTACGCAAGACATTATAAATTAAAGACAACTGTGGGCATTGCCATCAAAATAATATACATGGTGTATTTAAAACCCCAAAGAAAAAGCTATTTGAATATGATGAAAGATTGTCTCTTGAATTTTTAGTTTTAATAATTTATTTTTAATTTAAATGAAAGTACCTTTGATTATTAGAAAATGAGGCTTCAACAACTTTTGTATTAAATATTTATTGTGTACATTATCTTGTCTTGCAGTTTAAAAGCTTCGAATATACTTTGAAAAAAGTACTTTTATTTTTTCTCAGTTTACGCTAAGCATTAGGTATTTATATTGTGAAAATTCTAACTCTAGTCACAAAACATCACTAGTCTCATTGCTCAACCAATGACAGGTCTGGATTTTTATAACCTGCTAGTTTACCGTGTGTGTTATTCGTTACTTTAAACATGTTTAAAATCGTCGAAATTGCAAATAACTGTAAGAACGAAGTAACTAAGTAGTTACATCAACTTTGACCCGTATTATTCTCAGGGCACCGTTTTTATCCTGATTCATGTTTTTTACTATACAGTGTTGTCGCGAAAATAATTTTGTTTATTTGAGAATATATGAAATCGATTAAATAAGGGAAAAGTTTGGCATTTTCACGATGATCAGTTTGCTAAAATCGAATTTCTATGACAGGAAATTTTGAAAAATCAAAGAAAAACTGAAACTGTGTCTAGTTTTTTAACTTAATATTTACGTAATGGAACTAGATAGAAATTTGTAAATATGTCTTTGTTTTTTGTTGATATCTTCAAAACTAAAAAGATTGATTAAATTCCTTTTTAACTAATTAATCCACATACTACTTTTGATCGCTTTTAACCGGATTCTTGTTTCTTGAAAGAAACAAGATATTCAAAAGTGTCTTATATGTAGGCCAATTATCTTACATTTATTTTCGCACCCTATATCTTCAAATCAGTTAATTTTTGCTATATTTTTTGTCAAAAGACAGATTTTTTAGTTTTAAATAATATTATCCTTAATAGTATCACAATTTGAAGAGTAAACTTAAAAGTGTTTTTTTTTAGAACTGGTTTTTGTGTACAAACCTTAAACCATCATATCGCCTTAATTTTTTATTAAATCTGGCTCGTTCTTTTTTTATACTAAAGTAGTAAACTTGATCTTCTGGTACAGCTGGTAATCCCCTTCAAAATTATCAGGACAAGTTTGAACAGGAAAATACGACACACACGCAACTAAAGACCATGACATTTAGGCGCCATGCAACGCATTATTATGATGTCATTATTATGCATGGGACGTTTGAGTTCTGAGTGAAGAATCAAGAAAGGAAGTATTGTATAGTGTAAAAAAGTTGTCTTTGGTCAATTGCCAGCGATCGAAAAAATATGGAATATATCGCAATACATTCATAAGTAAAATAAGCTCACATAATTTAATACAACTTTAAAGTTAAGTTCTTTTTAACCAGTAGTTTCTCCTTTTTCATATATTTCGTGTTCAACGAGCCAGCAAATAAAGAATCTTAAAAAAATAAATAGACTACATAAACTCAACTATCAGCCGGCTTATAAATAACTTCAAGAACACCTCCCAAGAACAGAGATCCTGCTCATTCATAAGCGGGACAAGTGAATCGTGTCAACTGTAAATGATGCATTCAGATATCTACTAAATTTAAACTGGTGTTCTCTATATCCAGTTTATTGGGTTTTATTGAGGCACCTGTACATTTAACACACGAGCCAGTATTGTGAAAGTATCTCAAGGACGCGACCAACACGTTTCAGAAGTCTCGAAAATACGGAAGGTCCAATCGATATTTCAGTTCCATGAATCGCCACTGTGTTCTATTAAACGCCTCGGATTTTATTATTTTTAGAATTGTTTGTATTCTAAATGTCCGAATGAACTAATTAAGCTGAGTTTGATATTGTGGCTCGTATTATGCAATATTTTGCGATATGATAACGCATCTTCTTGGCAATTGTTATTTAGTATGTTGTGCAAGATTTTATAATTTTTTTGCGTTTTGCTGTATATATTATTTTGCCGTTAAAAATAGTGGTTTTTGTCGTGTTTGGCCAATCTCCATTTTCTAATTTTGCTTTCTGGTTTACAAGTTTCATACAATTTATATAATAACATAGTAAGTCGATTTGGCGTAATATCACCAGTAATTATCTATATGTGTCCTCCATAAAATAATGACAGAATTAAAGGAGTATATAGAATATAAATAACTACCGATCACAAGACAAAATATAGACAAATTAGCGATTTTCACAGGGCTACAAAATTGTCTGTGCCAAAAGTATAACAGTCTTCAAACAAGATACATCATATTTTTAATATCATCTAAAATTCATTCTTAATCCGTTTATTCCGTAACTTTAAAGTAACTTTTGTAACTTTTAAATCATTTGTTAAGTAATTATCGACGATTTAACTTTTAACATGAACAACTTTGTACCATAAAAGGGGTTCCTTTGCACCAGCAACTTTTTACAAAGTAACGGTTTGTTATTTTTAAAAGAATCCTCTAACACGTCCTTTTGATGATCAAAACACGTATATTTATATCAAATTTAATTTCCGAACCTTGAATGCTTTTTTTACTTATGATATTTCTGCGTTAATAGTAACATTCATAGTTTTTGGCCTCACTTAAGAAAACTTTTAAGGACAAAACAGATGAAAGTTAGGGTAATATATGTTTTTATATATATATATATATATTTTTATATATATGTTTTTATGGGTGCTGAATCCGAATTTAAAACTTTGCTACTTCCCACGGCTGTGGCTTTACTAAGAAAATCGCAAAGAAAACTCAAAATTTTCGACCTTTTTCAGTTTTTTTTTGGCGAAAAAGTGATAAAACTATACACTTTTCGAGGTAGAGCATCCTATACAAAAAAAAAGTACATTAAATTTCATTAAATTTATATATATATATATATATATATTTTTATATATATATGTTTTTATGGGTGCTGAATCCGAATTTAAAACTTTGCTACTTCCCACGGCTGTGGCTTTACTAAGAAAATCGCAAAGAAAACTCAAAATTTTCGACCTTTTTCAGTTTTTTTTTTGGCGAAAAAGTGATAAAACTATACACTTTTCGAGGTAGAGCATCCTATACAAAAATAAAGTACATTAAATTTCCTATAAGAGCACATCTGAAAAGCATTTTTGGTTGAACGCTTTGGTCGCTAGAGCGCGCTGAAACAAGCCATTTTTTCCTACTTTTTGTAAAACCTAGTTTTCGAGTTAGTTAAAAAAGCTACGATTGCGCTGAAACTACACATTAATTTCCTTACAAATTACACATCTTAGTCACTTATTTTGGCCAAACTGTGTAGCCGCGAGATCGGTTTGATATTTTATGTCATATTAAGCTAAGCGAAGCCGCTAAGTTAAGAGCTTTTAAGCGTCGCAGACTTAATGAAAAAAAAGGCAAAAAGATACATTATTAATTAATTAATACATACATACATTGAGTATTAATTAAAAAGTGCAAGTATATAGTTTTTAATAAATAAATAGTAATCATTATTATAGGTCTCTACTCAATTTTTGGTAAAGGGCTCTTGACTTGACTTGAAGCTTTTTGTAATTACAGGCACATTCCATAAAGTAGCAAAAGTTGGCCTTCTTTCAGCGCGCTCTAGCGGCCAAACCATTTAACCAAAAAATATACTTGAGGGTGATTTTTATAGGCAACGTCCAAAAATGTGTAGTTTTTTTAGACTTTTTGGCAGAAAACTGAAGAAAGGTCGAACATTTTGAGGTTTTTGTGATTTTCGTTGTGAAGCCATATCCGTGGGAACCCGCAAAGTTGATATTCAGATTCAGCACCCCAAAAAAATAAGTTTGTAAAAACTACTAAATCGGATTTTGCCAATTTTGACTCTTTTCCTTTTTTCAAACTCACTACATAAAAATTTTTGAGTCCGGACTTTATTTTCAGGGTTAATAATAATTCTACCCAAAAGAAAGTTTCATATTTCATTATTTTATTTTCTCTATTCTCTTACATTTTCTTATGTAACGACATAAAATATTTTCGCCACTATTAAGGCAATTAAATGATGTTCAAAAATCAATAAGAAAGATGTAAGGTTGGCATAAAAAAGTGTCGATGATGTCATAGGTAGCTAAACAAATGTTTACAAATACCATTGTCCACAATAAATAGGTAAGAAAAGTTAAGAAATTCTTTTAAAAAATTGATTTAATTTATGTAATAAATTACGTTTGTTAAATGAACGTTTTTTTGTTCCACTGTCAGTTTCACAGATATAGACGTCTCTTTAATTTGATATTTTTATTGTTACTGTTAGTAGTAACAAAATAAATATTAGCGTTGTCCAAAGAATCTTCGCCAATGGGATAGCTTAAAAGTAATTTCGTAATAAAATCGTAAGAATTAGACTATTTTTCTTTAAATTGTGTATTATATTGCAATAAATAGTACCAGTGTGACAACAATGAACTAACAACGGCCTTATAATTTTTAGCATTTTTAGCGTATGCTATGTTATAAGGCTGCTAGTTACTAAATAAAATTAATAAGAATTTTCTTTCTCAGTGTATAATGTGTAAATGTGCCCTGACGGCTGTTAATGCTCTAAGTACACCTGCCATCATCACCATGTCATTAATTTGTGACACTGCCACATCACGATAAAAGTTTGTGTGTAAAGCAACACCCGACATCGAAAATCCACTTTACACCTTTGTTAAATTACCTCAGGCAATTAATTAAACTAACGGTTTATCAGCCCACTCCTGTAGCCAACCAGCTTCTCGCAATATACGTTTGACAACCACTAGACAATATATAGTATAATATTCGCCAGTTCGAGAACCTTGAACTTTCGCCTAAATAAAAACTGCAAGCAGATAAAAAGTTGTTGTGGTCCTCTGCAAATATTTCGATATCTTCACATTGCCAGCAATTAGCGAACTGACTATATTTGTACAATACATATGGGAACCATATCGCGCACGAGCTCTCAATTTTTATTCGATTAAACAATAATCAGTTTCAACATCGTCGGTACCAACCGCGGTAATATCGACCTTGGCATTTAATGATGGACACAATATTTGAGGAACCCATTTTAAATATTAAAGCCACCTACTATTCTTTTCATAATTTATTCAGTTTGAGTTTCACTTAGAGTACAATGAAAATTGAGACTAAAACATTATAAAATTTATGGTACCGTCTAAATCACATGTTACGTCTGGATTTTGTTACTACTAGTAATTCCTGGTTAGCTTCCATCGAAGCAATGCCTAATTGGTTACCATCTATGGGTTATTTACATTTATTGCCATGGGAAGGAATTCTTGATATGGCTCTTTAAACGTTTCTAGTTTGTCACAGCAGAATTGTCGTGTGGTTAGAAGACAATTTTAATAATAGATATATGTATAGGTTCTCGAGGACGAATACCATGGTCACAAGGGACTCCATATTTAAATCTGTTCGATTATCATATTTGGCCAATCATCATAAGGCAATCGTTGATGGTTTACGTGGTTAAACTCCTGCAGAGTATTCATTATAATAATAACAATAAAACTATGGCCTTATTCTCTAAGAAGCGCGTAACAGAATGTTAATTAAATACTACTAGATACTATACAAACTAATAAATTTAATGTTAAACAACAGCAAAGTTTAATAAAGAATTTAACACAGCAGATATTTTAAGGGGTGATGTGTGGGGCAAGAGATATTTGTCTAACGTGTTAAGATTTTTAAAACTATTATTTTATTGATTATACAGGAATATTGGCTAATATGGTTGAACTATTTAAGATATATAGTAAAATCGTCAAAATCATCTCGATAGAACCCACAATAGAGATATTGGCTGGTGTAACAATATTAACCATAGCCAAACAAATAACATATACTACGTTTAACGACCATAAAATAACCTGATCTTAATGCAATACAAACACATACATTTTTTTATCGGAAAAGATAATATGGGTAATAACTTTCACCCACAAAAGGTGTTAACATAATACAAACAATTACCGCTAGGATTCCTAGCACTGACGGTTATAGAAATGCTTTCAATTAAATTAATTATTAGAAGTACTAGTAGTTATTTGAGACGTAAAATCAGTGAACATGATCCAAAAAATGTCCTCGACATCATATCAATTGTTTACTGAATCTTTGATAATCATATTAAAATTAATTAGAAAACTATCAGTGATTAAAAAATCGTCGTGAAATGTTTGTGGTGATATCTCCGAAAGTATTAAACTTAGTAGAACATTTTATACACCAGCTTAAAGATGAAAGATGTGGGTACATGATACACAAGGAATTACTTAAAAATATTGAATTATGATATAATAACTCGGTTCTCTAAACCAGTTTACCTTTTCCCAAACCTACATCTTCCAATATTTTCAAGTAATTCTCATGTAACACAACATTTTCTGACGAATTCTTTTATCACTGATAGTATTTTTGTATTTTTAATTAATTTCAATAATACTATCATCAAAGATTTTCCCAAGCTTTTAATATTGTCCAGTGATGTTTTTTCTCAATATCTTCAAAACTGTTCAGCTTAGCAAAATAATTATACACCATTTTAATGAGGAAGAACAAAAGGCTGCATTACAAAAAGGAATACTTAAAAATTCTAGGGCTTGTAGACTGTGGAATCATTGATTCTTCAAATTTGTTTCTGGACTGGTTGCAGTGTATTCTTTAAATGAGAATAAGTAATACAAATTATTTATTATTGAAAATTTTACACCTGGATGGACTCTTAGTACCTGCTTCATCGAAAAGATAGAAAAAAGTTGTTATAGGCAAAACTGGGAGAGCTGAAGATTACTCATAGATTTCAGCTGTTATTTTGGACATACGTTACAGAATATTTCTAAATATTGACGCGTGTTAAAACGAAATAGCATACTTTTCATACGTCTGCTGTATAATTTAAATGGGCAAGACAAAAAAGTACGTCTGTTCTTAGAACCATAAGAACGAATGACAGCGGTAGCAACCTAACCTCCAATTCCAGCGCGAACGTGTGATGTGAACAAGATGTTTTCGTTGGTATGTTTTCACTTTGCTTCTGTTAAACATGCTAATGATGGATATATAAATTAGATAGGGCAATTATCACAATTAAATGACAGTATTTTTAATAATTAAATATTAATCTTGAACGAACTACCTAGTAGGCAACTTAATATACACAGCTAATAACCAATCCACGCGGTACGTTCATATCTTGGTTCATACGATTTTAAGCGATGAATTACCTTCAGGCTCTCCCAGTTTTGCCTATATTGCTAACAAGCTGATACAGCAAAATACAGCATTTTATAAGCCCGCCTAGAAGTTGCATTCAATGCCACATCGCGGCGATGTTTGTTGTAACGACTTGTGTCGTGGTATCATTGCTATTTTCCTATAACAACTAAAGCATCGTTTGTATTGTAACTTACACAGCGGCGCGTTATGCCATCATTGGGCCCTTGGCAATTTTGAATTTGTTGGCCCCCATATACAATGTTGAAAGAAGAAGCTTTACTTTTTTATACCAAAATAATATATACTAATAATACTGATATAACATTTCCGAACAATTAACAAAAATCATAAATAAAAACCTTTTTGCAACAACATTTAATATAAGTAGCTACATATTTATTTAAAATAACAACAGATTATTTTTAAGAATTACAAAATAACTAATAAATAGCTTAGCAATTTAAAAATTAAAACTCGTGGCAAATAAAATGCATTATCTTTATAAATAAAGGGTATTCTTAACAAATAAATATGTTTTTAATATATTAAATATTTCAAAAACTGCGAGAGTTCATTCTTAAATACGTCATCATCAATATGTCCTCTGAATATGTACTTATTTAATTTGTGGTGCAGTTTTCATAGTTTTTTTGAGATGTTACTTTTAATAAAATGTAATTTCTATTTCTTTTTCGAACATTACCTAAGATTCTGATTCCACATCATCAAAAAAAAGTTAAAACGATTTCAGTGTGTCAATAGGTCGTCGTTTTTGAAAATGACTAACTTATAAATACGAAATACTTTTGAATATAAAGTGTGTTTCATTTCTAAACTTTTCAAATCTGCAGCTTAAGTAATTTCCAGAAGCTTTTATTGGAATCTTTTTCTTGTCAACGTTTTAGAAAGAAATATATTGAGCGGTTACGTTGTTGGTTTCATTTTGCAGATCGAAATTTTTATTTCTCAGACTTTTTGGAGCGCCACTGAACAATGATGTACTGTATGTATTTCTATCATTAACAGTATGCTTCAAACTGCAAATTTCAATGCCAACAAACACATTTTCTATAAATGACAGTCAGTACCACTATGGATCATCAATTGCAACTTTTAGGAGGTCTTATAACTTTCATTAATATGGATTGTTGCAAGTGGATTTAATGTAGCTACTTACAAAATTTGACTACTTCTGACAAACAGACAAAAGTAAAGGTGGAGTTACGAAGTAATAATAACAACCACAAATACGATTTTCGACCGCAAAAAACCTCAAATAGCGACGTCTAATAATTTGCAGTGTTTTGTTACTTTCTGCATAAACAACAATATACCTAGTTTATGTTATTTAAAGAAGTTGTAGTCTATCTTTGCCAATGAATTTTAAAAATAGGATTGTAAACATTTGGATCATAGAATTTTCTGATGAATTATTTTATACATAGTCAGTTTATACTAGTAATAAATTCAATTGAATTAGATAAAAGAAGAAAACTTCACTAAAATCACATAAATTGTTATTCCTTCAAATCTATAGCATTCATTCGCTATTAATATGCTACGCTCCTAGTGAAAGAGCTGTTTATACAAAAAAAAATGTGTTGCATGTTCATATTTAATCAATTCGGTTCTATCTTATCTCCGTTATTAGATTTCTCTTTGCCGCTTCTGTTATCGTTAAATACATAAACAGTTGGTAGGCACAAACTATTCTGTCACCATGCTGGTGTGTATATTTCGATAAATAACACCAAGTTTTAGGTGCAACCCTTATAACACCATCCCAAGGGGGACCTCGTAACGATCCCTGAAGGTC
Organism: Melinopterus prodromus; assembly: GCA_964023965.1. Taxonomy (NCBI): domain Eukaryota; kingdom Metazoa; phylum Arthropoda; class Insecta; order Coleoptera; family Scarabaeidae; genus Melinopterus; species Melinopterus prodromus. The sequence continues at coordinate 11,848,916 of OZ030396.1, forward strand.
CCGTATCCTCAAATTACTAGAGAACATCTCAAATCCATTAAGGGATAACCGTAGGGTACAGTCACCCCAAAATATACCGGTTATATTGACCTACTATGGCTTGCATATAATTAACTTATCGACAATGAATTTAGGCCTACTTTTTTCATTTATAATCTCTTAATTTTTATATAATAAATGGTGATATACAGGCGGGATGTAAATGTTAAATAAATTAAAAATGACAGCCACAACCTGGATTTGAACCAGAGACCTTTGTGTTGCTAGCACAATACTCTACCAACTGAGCTATTGAGGCCTATGACATTTATTAAATTGCACTTCTGGTGGGAACCCTAAGTCATGTAGATGGCATTTGATAGGTGTCATGATAGGTTAGGTTTGGTAGCGTTGGTTACTTCCTTTCCTTGATATGACAATTTTTCCTAACAGATGTCATAAGCCTCAATAGCTCAGTTGGTAGAGTATTGTGCTAGGGACACAAAGGTCCCTGGTTCAAATCCAGGTTGTGCTGTAATTTTTTGTTGGAATTGTTAATCGTATACTATTTCGATTAACCAAATCTAAATGGATTGCATAACGCAAAGTATGCTATATTATAATGGTCGATTATATTCAATGCGAATGTGACAAATTCTCAACACCTGGTCGATATGAATGGGCCATTATTTGGTAAGAAAATTTCTAGCGATTTTGACGGACGACAGTCATATCTATGAGACATTTTGCGATTTGCATATCTGGCCTATTGTGTATGGCACGCCTCATTTTGCACATGTGAATTTCACTTTCGTTCATACATATTATAATTTTTATTGTGCCAGCGCGGAAATGAGTGCACTTATAACATAATATTAAAGTGGAAATTATTCATTCGTGCTGATTTAGATTACTATTCAGACTTGTTAATTCATTTATTATTGAATTATGTAAGTCTGATGTGACTTGTTTGGATTGATACTCGAGTGCAAAATAGCAGGTGTTTGGAAGAAAGTTGTCGGATTTTTCCGATTGTTATCTATTATTATGACTTTTAAGGTGCATTTATGTATAACATTTATTTTAGTCATATTTAAATCAGCAGATACATATCGATTGTTGAATCTACTTAACAAAACAGTAATTTTATTGAAATTGGCTTCTTTTAAAGTATTCAAAAATGAATGTAACCCCATTCTAAACTTCTGTCAATAACAACAACATGTGTATTTAATGTATTTCAGCTGTATAAAATATAATCACATAAGAACAAAAGCAGCAAAAAGGGAACAGGCTAAACTTTGATGGTCCATAACTTATTCAAATGAGAGAACAGGGAGAACCAATATGAAGTTTTGGTGGTCCAAGTTTGAGACACCCTTCAGAAATTTGGACTGGTTCTCAAGTAGTCTGTTACAAAACTACATAAATTCCCAACTTTTTGTGTTTCGATTAATCTCATTCCAGTCAAATGGTGTTTATGGGGTGCTGAACCCGAATTTCAACATTGCTACTTCCCACGGAAATAACTTCACAACGAAAATCGCAAAATTTGCGAAATTTCATTTTTTGCCAAAACTCATAAAACTGCACTTTTCGACGTAGACCACTATATACAACAATAAAGTACACTAAATTTACTATGAAAATTACCCTGAAGTGTATTATTTGTTGTATAGATGGTCTACTTCGAGAAGTGCATAACTATCACATATTTGCAAAAACTGTAACAAGGTCGAAAATTTAAAGTTTTTTTTTCGTTTTTTGTTGTGAAGCCACAACTGTGGGAAGTAGCAAAGTTGAAATTCGGTTTCACCACCCCCAAAAAGCATATAGAATGCGAGAAAAAACTTCTATTTTTGCTTCCTGGAACAGGCACTCTCGAAAACGATTGGACAGGATTATATCTAAATTTTCATAAAAGACATACAGTCACAAAAAAACTTTGCAATTGTAGCTTTGATGTGGTTGATATTGTCAAAGTTTGCGACACCCTGTAGATTAATTGTGGAATTTGATCAGGTTCTGTTATACTCCGCTTTATATTCATATCAATTCTCAACATAGCTTTTTTGACCGAATTTCTGAAGGTTTGTAAAAGATGTATTAGGGTGGTCATTATTTTTCAACTTTTTTTTTCAGGATCCACTGAATTTATTCGTTTATATCCATTTGTAATTCCTGTGGAATTTGAGATTGATGAATACATATTAATACGTGCATATAGATGCTTAAAATCAGGAATTCGTAATTTGTAATAAAAAATAAAAATACCTTTTATTTGCTTTTGCTACAACAAATTTTCATACCACAGTTATTAACTTAATAGAAAAAAATAGTCAATTAGCGCTTGATTTTTCATATCAGAACATTTCCCATACTTTCTTCTTTCAAGTACTGAATCTATCAAAAATTCCTGTTTATTGGCCAACAAATTCCTGTTTATTGGTCAACAAAATTTAATAACTCATAACTGTTTCTGGTATGCTTGTCGCTGTAGAATCTGAATCTCAAGGCAACAATTTTGACTTGAGCCTAGTAGACACTAAGAAAAATCCAAAAATTCATTGTGTTTCTCAAAAACTCGACGCAATTTGGAGTTTATGCTTTCAGATACAGATTCTAGGGAAAAAAGAATACCAGAAACAGTTTGTACTTTTCCGATTTTGGTGTTTCTCCACCAAGATAGTCACTTAGCTTGTATTACCTATAATTATTAGTAATTTTGACAATTACGTCGTTTGAAGTTTGACATTCGTGATATGCCCTGATACCTAGACTCAAAAGCTAATGAATTATTTTCTAATAACTGTGAAATGTAAATTTATTGTTATTCTAGAAACCAAAAACGTTGTTTTTTTATTATTATATTGAACGCAATTTTGAGCTCTTTGGCGCAAGGATTAATATATGTTAATCGATATCAAATTTCACAGGAATTATGGATATAGAAGAACAAAGGTTCTACAGCATAAAAATGTAACAGTTATATATTTTCTAAATGTTTTTGAGTTGTTATCCACAAAATTGTTCATAATGCAGCACTGGTATGCATTTCATGTAAAAGTATTATCGTGCGTCATTGAAAAACGCTTAACATTCAGTTTACATTAGTTAACCAATCGCCAGATGATATAACACGATAGATAATACAGAGACAGTCAGAAACTTTTTTAATCGGTGCATTAATTTAATGCATTTAAACTTCATAATAGTTTTTTTTTCTACTTTGCATTCACAATGCACACATTGTAACACTGTTTTCGGTGCTACAATTAACAAATTGTAACATCGTTTTTAGTAACTTTCTTCCTAAGATTGGTACACAACTACACAGTACACATTGATTGTTGATATCAAATGCCATATGGCAAACGTACAACACATAACCACACACTCCCTCTTTTTAATCGCTTGCTATCGCATAAACTGCGAAATATCAATATTCTATACATATTTAAACATACGTGTCGCTTGATATAGTATGGCCAAAGGATTGGGGCTTTCTTAATTTTACTGTGTTCGTCAAAATACGCCAGCATGACATTTCGGTTATGTTTTGCGACTCGGGGTAAATGATCGTCATCATTCTTTTCAACTAAACATCAAATCTCCTTGTCAGATATAATTCAAGGACCGCATTTACTTTAAGAAGGTATTATGCGAAGATCAAACCTACATCGTAGAATGAATTTTAACTACTGCTGCGGGATTGTATATGCCCAATAAATGGTTTATTGAATATAAGCATACACGTAGGAAGCTATAGTACATTTAAAGTGTTGGGGATTTCTTAGTTTATGTAACGTATAAGTTTTTGGTAACATTTTGGACCAAATTCTACTCGTTTCAATATCGTATTCGTTTTTGTCCGTCGCTTTCGACTTCGTCTTAGTTCTGGTTGTGTGCAACTTATTTGTATTACCTCCATCACATCACAATTTTACTAAGTATAATTTATTAAACCGTTATAACAATTCTTTAGTAAGTGCCCATTCTTTGAAGTAACTAATCAGTTACCGCCAAACACGTCTATTCAAAATATTAACTTATGAAACCACTCTTTCAAAATTACTTTTTAGGTTATGTTTCGTGTACTTATCACAGAATTTCAAAATTGTTTCAAAATTGGACGATTTTTGTTACGTCGTTCAACTCAAGGGTTTGTAGCTCCACCTTGCGGCTGCCAAGAGAAAGCTGCTGCGAGTTGGTTGCAGTGGGTAATGCAGAGCGAACTCCCATCGATTAGTTGGTTCGCTACTGCTCCACAGATGGCAGTCCGTACTACATTTATTGTAAATTCTTACGGATTTTTTAATATTTATCCAAAAACATTATAGAATTTTGAGTAGCATTAAAAAACATTTTACTTTGCCCTTTAATAACTAGTATTGATTTTTTTACTGGGCGTGTGTAGGTAGCATTGATTACTTTTTGGGGAGTGTATCCGAGGGTGGATTTGAATTTTTGATGGGGTCTATTTTTAGCTTCCCATTCAGGAAGTATTTTTTCCTGTTCCTGTCTCTGGTGTCATTCAAATTTCGAGAGCTGCTATTGATTGACTTGTTTGATTTAAATCTTTTAACGTTTTGCGGATTCGCGCAGTATAGGTTTGATCGTTTTCGAGTGCAACAAAAACATTAACAAAAAAACCTAATTTTAATCGAAAAATAAATTAAAACAGTCCGGGGATTTTCCTATTTCCGCTAGGTGTCGCTGTCTGTTTGGATTTTCAGTGTGCTGGAGCGAGACGGACGCGGCTCTGGGTGTAAACGCCCGTCGAGGGCGAAAAAAGGGTTCGTTTCAGATATTGATCGGGCCAGCCAGCTTTAGTGTATTGTACTATCCTACTTGTCGTCTATCGCCCCATATACGACGAATTCGCACATTGAAAAAAAAAAAAACTGACAAACCAACGTCAAAAATCGCGAGAAAACAGCCCGATTGGGCTTTAAGTATTGCCCGCACTGTCGACGTTGTTGTTGTATTCTGGCTGTGTTCAGATAAAACCACTTGAAAGCTCAAATTCAATGAAATATCTTCTGCGGAATGAAATTGCACGCAGCTTTAAGCTCGCTGAAACATGAAGCTTTTGTTTGAAGCATGTACTAGATATCGTTGTTTTTCAAATCCTGAAAATAACTTCGGGTATACTTCAAAATCGAATCGATAATATATTTTTTTTCTGTTTTCAGTAGCGTAAGTTTTGAAGCTTTCTATACATTTCGTCAACAACTATTTTACTGAGTGCTATTTGGGATATGACATAAAGTTGAGATAATTCCCATAAAAAATACCGTTTTTCTGTTTCCGGTTCTGCGGTTGTAGGCTCCACTAGCTTTCTATTTTTTGTGACATGTAGTGCAAGATAAAGACATTTTTAAGCGACACCGCACACCGTCCGATTCCAAGTACCAGATGAATGTTTTTCTTTGAATTAGACGGTTCGTACGATATTTCATTTCTAAAAAGAGAAACGTGGTTTTCCATTTTGCGAGATGACATAATACATACCGGGTGTCCCAAACCGTATGTACGGCCGTTTATGTATTTATGATGCCAGATAATAATACAATTTCATCACCGAGGCAACAATACTTACTTAGTCAATAAATTGCTTTGCAGGATTTAAAAAAATTATACTTAGTAAAATTACATGTGATGGAGGTAATACAAGTAAGTTGCACACAACCAGAACTAAGACGAAGTCGAAAACGACGGACAAAAACGAATACGGTATTGAAACGACCAGAATTCGGTCCAAAATGTTACCGAAAACTTATACGTTCCATAAACTAAGAAATGCTCAAAACTTTAAATGTACTTTAGCTTCCTACGTGTATGCGGATATTCAATAAACCACTTATTGGGCATATAACATCTCGCAGCAGTAATTAAAATCGTTCATATCTACGATGTAGGTTTGATCTTCGCATAATACCTTATTAAAGTAAATGCGGTCCTTGAATTATATCTGAAAAGGAGATTTGATGTTTAGTTTAAAAGAATGATGACGATCACTTACCCGAGACGCAAAACATCACCGAAATGTCATGCTGGCGTATTTTGATGAACACAGCTAAACTACCAACCCCAATCATTTGGCCATACTATAGCAGGCTACGACATTTATTGGTAAAGTGAATAGTTTAGCTGCATGAGCAAATTCTATTTCATCGAGAGCAGTCGTACTGCATTAAAACTAGTTAGCCAGGATTTGACAGATATTTTGATTCTAAGACAGTATTATCAAAACAACAGAATTTCACACAACTGTATAGTATAATTATTTTATCTATAATAAATTTTCAGACCGCTGTTATTAACTAAAAATAACTAAGAAGAAGCTTATGAATTTACATACTTATCAGCAAGATTCACAGATATCCTATTTCTTAACTGGTCAAAAATACAATATTTGTTGGCTATAAACTACCCTGGCCAACAAAAGAAGTTGTTCTTAAAAATGTAAATTAGTTATTAAATTAAAGGATTTGGTATCATTGTAATTAGGAAAATGTTTTCTGTCGAAATATTGAATGATATCCTAATTCACAATATTGTCAAAATAATATAGAGTGCCATTTAAAATTTCAAAGACGATGTCATTTCCGGAAAAACCGGAAGTCAAATCTCTACAATATTCCAAAAAAAATGCATTTTCTTGTCTATCATATTTTCGTAATAATAATAATTCATGATTGATTGACCATTTGATCTGCAACGACTTTTATGTCGCAATGGCTTACACCGTTTCTCTGGAGATGTAGTTATTTCCAATAATCTCAAGTTATGCATATCTCATTCCTTTTTTATTTATCTTCAACTTATGTCCCAACTACCTGGGACTGCACAATCCATATTAGGCAACCAAATTAACGAGAAACTATTTGAAATATCCACGGGCCACGCAAGGCCAAACGAAGAATTCTCTGCTACAGATCTGCTGCGCGACCACGTGTCTCGTCGATCAAAACCGATAATGTTCATCAGAGTCTATACGATGACCGCAGCAGTTTGTAGAACGAGACGCAGGCTTAACCCTGGGATGGTCGTTACCATTTTGCTCCATTATTTGACCTTTGCTGAAACATTCTCGAGTGAAAGGATGTTTTTAACTTTTAACTGCTCGACGAACCTGCCGTGCGTGCTGGTCTTCTGTTTCCACTTCGTTGGCAAATAGAAAATTTCAAATCGGTCTGGTACGCAGGTAGGAATTCATCGTCGATTTGTCCCGGGTAGAAATATACTTTGCAGCTCTTGTAAAAGGAAGTTTTGTCCTTATTTTGGTGATATTTCTCCATCTGGTGGTATTTAGGCTAACACCAAATTGTCTTTTTCATATTCCATGAGATTTGAAACTGAAAAATGGTGCGTGTTTGTTTATACTGTAGAAAAAAACAGCAATTTAATTTGATAAGTGCCGTTCTTAATTATCTTATTGTGGGACTGTTGCGGTTGAAGGAATTGAATAACAGGATCTCTGCATTATGTATATATAATATATAATATTACTTCATTCAAGTCAGAATTATTATCATGCAAATGATCACTATTAAGCGGATAGAAAGCGGCAATTGTAGCCGTATTTGGTATTTACTTAGGTAATTAATATCTGTATTATAATATAGTTTTTATGTACGAGTGAATGTATGATGTAAGTTGGTACGGTGCGTATAAGAAAAAATCGAGAATAAATCAACATTAATTTATGTGGGGATTTTTTGAAAAGATTTGTCATTTTTTTAGATGGCATTCATCAACCTTCAAACCTTCGCAGGTTTGAAAGTGTACTTCCGGACTTGTGAAGAAAATAAAGCCTAAAAGATTGTTTTAGTAATCAGAAATCTCCGCAAATTAGTGTTGGTTTTGAGATAATATGACCGTTTTCGTAAAAGGACGTTAGTTCAACATCAACAAAATTTTGGTGAAAATCTTCTTGTGAAATATTGATGAAAGTAAAGCGTGTCTTCTAGGATAGGCTTTTTTTCTTCACACTTTTGTTTTTAATCGGAAATATCAATGAAAATGAAACTAGAAAGTTTTTTTTTGTCAATTAGACGGAATCTGAAGGCAGAAAATGTGAATTGTGTCTAATTTTTGAGAAAATCAGTGCTATAGATGCACAACTAGGATCTTAACAATGTCAGCTATCAGAAATTTGATCCAAAACAACAAGGTTTTGGCCTCTAGATTGAACAGTAAACTAAACTGTAAACTTGCTTTTTGATAACTTGTATAATAATTCTCGTACACAAATTTATTAAAAACATAAACAATTATTTAATGTTTTTAAGGAAATTTAATTAAGTTATATCCGGTAGAAACCAGCAAATCCAGCCTAATGAACAGTCCTGAAAACATATATCATTCTATCGCTATTTCATACACTTGTTATGTTTTGTTATTCTTATTCACTCGACTAAACATTGTCTATTTGCAAAATCCCCCCCTCACTCCTTCTGAAATTGGATGTAGTATGCAGATGCATACTACATCCATGCATACTACATAGTATTGCAGATGTAGCATGGTTTTGGGATACCAGTGATTTCAGCTATTATCTCGTTCATATAACCCACAAAATACCATCTCTATTTTAAAATATCTTACAATAAATTTCGTGTGTTTTCGGCAGAAAAACAAACAAATTTTAAAAATCGGATACGACAAGAACTAGCAGATTTTACAAGCTTTTAACCAAAGAAAAAACAAATGAAGTTGGTTGATCCGTCTAGAAGGAATCATTGGTACCTATTTTGATAACATGGTTTTGAGAAAACAAGGTTTAAAGTTTTGAAACAAGTTTACAGTAGTATAAAATTTAAAATTTTCAACTTATATCATTGATTCCAGGTGGGACTTGGCAAAAAACCAATCGATCGATCTGATCGATGTGATCGATCAGATTGATCTTTTGATGATACGTACGTAGCAGTCGCTGGACACGTATCGTACGTATATGGACGAATTAAAATATCGATCATCAAAAGATCGATCTGATCGATCTGATCTATCATCAAAAGATCGATCATAAAAATATCGATTTGATCGATCATCAAAAGATCGATCATGATCGAACGATAAGATCGATCTCCAATTGTAATCGAAGATCGATCACAAAATTCCAAGATCGCCCACACCTAGTCCGTAGCAAGAAAAAAAAAATCATAAAAAGTATAATTTAAAGGCATATAACCCCTTAAACATGTTTTAAATAGTTAATTTTAAATATTGTGTTTTAAACGTGTTTTAATTACCGAAACAGCATATTTAATTATTTAATCTGTGTTGTATGTTGGTCTTTCAGATTTTTCCGCATAGATCAATTAAACTAGTCATAAAATATAGTAGGTAATGTAGTAACAGTGGTAGCAATGAAACTATGAAATGAAAAGATATTGTTCCGTTAAAAAAACATTATTTATTACAAAAAAAAATATGTTTGTTTTGTTTAAAATAACAACTCTTGTTTGTAATGTTGTGATAATAAAGTTTACGTTAGGTACTGCTTTTGATTAAATATAAGATAATTTGTATATTAATAAACGTTAAAATTCTCGGTAATATGATACGAATATGTCATTTCAAGATACTACATAGTATCACAAGACATTCTCAAAATTTCACATTTTAATTACGTCAGTAAATGCACAAATCAACTTCATGTTGCCAATGATTTTATGAATATAATTATTGAAGATAGAATATTTCAGAATTAATATTAAAATATTAAAATTTATTCACTAAATGTAAATAAATTTGCTTAATTTACTTTAAATTTGTGTTCATGGCGATTTATTACTTGTCAGTTTTATTGGCGAGTTTTCAGGATTATTATTATTATTATTTTACTTCAAATTTATTTGTCTGTGTTTTAATTAATAAGCACCGAGGAGCGCTTTTTTTGTGAATGAATCATTACAATTTTTTAAATATTGTTTGTGGGTACTTTACAGCTATTAATGATGTTCATGAGGTCTCATACATACTTGACAACTGAAAATAATTAAAATTACGTAAATAATAACTGTCTTGATATAGTTTTGAGCCTGTTTTTATGTTTTATGAGTTTATTTTCTTCTTTGTGTTGTACAACGGACACTATTTTGTCTTGTTCCTTCAATTTTGTATTAACATACTGGTAATAACGTAAAAAATACAAATTTCCAACTTTCTTCCGATTAAAGATACCATAAAACGTTATTTAGGACTAATGATATCCAGAAATCCAAGTTTGGGTGAAACATTTTAATCAAAGCTGAAAACAAACATCTTACAGGACAACAAAATACATTTTGAGTCTCTTCGAATCTTTGGAAAGGCTCAATTTTGAACTTTCATCAACCTTAGCCACAATTATCATTAAACATTATCTATTTCTTATTTTATACCGCGCATATTTTTTCGACTGTACCTATCCGTACACTTTTCATCCGACGTACCTTCATGGGCATCCGCGATGGGCCACCGAAAATGATTCTACCTGTAACGCCTCTCTTTGTTGTCTGGTGTTGAGGACATCTGGGGGGCTTTCACCGCGACTATAGCAGCCATGCCATGGGAAGAACACCACGGCCGGGACTGCTCGGCCCAAAAGTGTACGGCGCACCTGACCCGTGCAGGTATACCTCTCGTTCCCCAGACAAAAATGCCACCACCGATTTTACCATTTAGATACCTATATTCCATGGGACGAGAAATACACTTATAGATAGAAACTCTAACCTTTCGGTAGTAGCTTTGTTCGGGCCCAACGGCTATAGGACCAGGGTATGTGAACTAGGGTATCGAACGGCTGTCCTTCGGCCCTTATGTTGAAGCTACACACCCTGATATTTTCTATGGAAAAGGTACAATTTGATGCATCAATATTCTATAAAAAAAAATAGTAAAAACTTTGTTTTTGGTGACTCGATTTGTTATGCAAACATCAGAAGTGGGATATGTCGTATATATATGCCGTATATGTTCCACTTCTCTACTGCTGGGTCTTTCGATTACTTATAAGTAGGCTTAACATACATCCCGGTATGACCGGGACAATCCCGGCGTCCCGGCCGGTTTGGTATTATGTCCCGGCTAAAATTCTTTACTGGAATTTATATCAGTAACAAATCACTCAGATCAAAAGATTGATAGAGTATTGTCAAACTAGTGAATCAGGTATTATTTTTGATTGGTAGAACACATCTAGCTTTGAAACTTGCAAATGGTAGAATTTTGGAAATCTAAAAAGGCCTCAAGTCATATGTTCTTTGCCAAGAAAAATGCTTTCATTTTACTACTTTTCGTTACTTATTGAAAGATAAACAAAATAATGGTGATTTAGTGGTAACAACTCCGTTGCTAACAGGCAACAGAGCGACTAGCTAAAAATTAATTATAACGTTTATAAATTACTGAACGACGATATTCCATACCTCAAAATGTAGACTACCTATCTCAATTAGTTAGTCACTATTTCTCGTTCTGTAAGAAACAACCTTTAGATCACAATAATTTGCATATACTTTCTATGCAAATTTTGCAGATATACTACGAAAAACGCTACATAAAAATTGTTATAACTTTTTAAAAAATTAAATGTATAGGAAATAGGAAAAAATTTGTTACATATATATGCTTCATTTGACAGATTCGTAGGTAATTAATCGTTTGTCTTACTCATTTACGCTGAGAAATTTTGTTTGTGGCATACATCCCTTAAATCACAGGAATTTTGTCTACTATTTATTTGAGTATTGTGGTACAAATTACATATCTTTACAACAGAAAAATGTTTATAATTTTTACAAAAAGTGTTTAAATCCTTTTCTCTTAGGCCAAATTGTAGGTAATTGATGGGGATTATATTTTAATTGATTACATTAAATGCTGAAAAGCCTCCACATTACGATATTATGTATGACACCAAGTGGAGGGAGTTGATGTTTTGGTTGTCTGTGATAACATGTTTATAATTTTTTCGATAATTATTATATAACTTTCCACCATATACTAAATTATAGGTAATTAGATGCGGTAGTCCTATTCATGAATGCAAAATGTTTTGCTCTGAGGTAAATAACCCCTAAATAACGATATTGATTGTACTTATGTTGTGTGGCTTCAACTGAACATTACTTTGTTCTGCTTTAGCAAAATGTTATAACTTTTCTAAATATTCTTCTATAATTTTTTGTCATGCGTCAAATTGAAGACCAATGAGGGTTAAATCCTTTGGTAGTCGATTTCGGAACATTTTGTAAATACATGCTATGATTGTTACCATACACAATTTAATAATCTAACAAATGTGAATATTTATAAAAAAAGCAAACGTCAATTTTTTAGGTGTAATGGTTCCAGTGCTTTAAATTTGCAACGATTTCAAAAATAATAATCAACATATGAGTCTTTCCAACGGCTTCCGAGATAACGCACTATTTCTGTCTTATTTAACACCAATAGTAACAGCAATATTGTTCTGCAAAATAAAATTTGTGGAATGCTTCATTTGTTTTTTATTTATTTGATTATAGAAGATATTATAATAGTAAATGTACATTCAGCGAAAAATGCGAGAGTGTCAATGAATAATTACACTTACTCCAATTTTTCTTTCGTCACAAAATGTTATAAGGACATTTCAAAGCGCTTTGTGTTTGTAGATGACGAACCGGGAACGTCTCCATCACGTCTTAGATTTGCGTTACGCAGATTTCTTGGTTTGGAATCTATGAAAACAAAATTGAAACGATCTCTCATCTCTTGTGACAAAATCAGTGTCACCATCACTTCTTATCCGTGCACAGTAATTTTTGCTGATTTGTTTTGAAATATATGCATTATTTGGTATTCAAATTTACTTTTGTGGGCACGTCCCAATTGTTGATAATTTTGGTATATCTGATGTTCGGATTATATAAAAGACGAAATACATAGGAAAACACTTGAGAAGCAGTAAAAAGGGCACAAAAAGAATTAAAGACTAAAAAAGCCACAACATGGCGCGGATGGGGTGTTGCTTATTTTCAAAAGTAGGTAATTCTTGTCCCGGTTGGAAATTTCATAATTATGGTAAGCCTACTTATAAGTGTTTCCCCTGACCGTTCTTGTACAGGTCATTGCTTACTGGTTGAAATTCGCAAGCATTTCCTGTCGAATTCTGAGAAGAATTTAATGAGTCATAAGTGAAGGGTATACCATATAGCATAGCGCTAGAAAAGGCTCCTAAGCCGGCTTACTGTTAAGTTTATTGGCCCAATATGCTAAGCCCCGGACTTGTTTAGACATTAAACACTAGATAATAATATCTTGTATATGTAGCTACACTATCTATGTACTCAAGCCAGACATGCCCAGGTGTTTACCAGAAATGTAATTAATTAAATACCGTTGATGTTTTCTGAATGACTTAAAAAACTCATTAATTGAAAAAGTATTGTGCGTAATTCATATATACAAATCATTGATATATTATTACGTGTATTGACTATTGACCTTGACATTACACAGGTAAAATTAAGAACGTTACACTTTCAAATGTTAGTCTTGTGTGCCATTATTGTACGTAACAGCTTATGAAAAAAAAACGAAAATTAATGATAAGTGTCAATAAAAGGTGGAGTTGAGTTGTTTTTTTTTATTGGCACGTTAAATAACTTAACAATAATTAAGATTTTTTCAAGGGTATCGAACTGCTAAGTAGAGTTGGGGCAATAAACTCCTAATTACGGTGTAAATTTCAATCTGATTTCCTGAATCTTTTTTATTGCAATTTCATGGTCATTCAGCCCAGCTTAGATGACATCAGTATGTATTATTTCTTCGGGATAGTTATGGACCATTATTTTGTCATACAGGTCTTTCAGGACGAATTGCCATTAGAAAAGGTTTTAATTTTCCGGTTGCTTCCGTTTACACCGGAAGTATTCATTGTGCGATTGTATTTATGTTATTCAAATAACAACCCTATGAATACGTTGTTAAATGCTATTGAACAATAGTTCCTTATACAAAGAGTACCACTTTTTCCCGTATTTTCTAAATAAATTGAATCCCAATTAAAAAAGAAACCTATAGGCTTTAAACTTTTTATGAAATTAAAAATAAATTAGTGTATATGACACTTCTTACTCTTGATGGCAATTTCTATCTAAAACTAGTAAGGAAATTATCTTCAGCCCGGACGAAGTTAAAATACCCCCATCGTAAAATATGTTTGAAGTGAAATTAGAAAAAAAAAATTTGTTGACCAATTTTGCAAATTCACGAACTTGTCCTTACTTTTTAAGAGATAAGCTTACATACAGACAGACAGACGGACATAGCTAAATCGATTCAGTTTTTAATGCTGGTCAAAAATATAAGTTATGCGCCCAGATCAGACGTACAGCAGAAGGAATCTGCTGACAATAGAATAGATAAGATACTATATAAATAGTCCGCATGCAAGCCAGTAGGCATTATTATACGCGTGACCTAGACGTAGTAATAGTCGATCTGTAACACTTTTATATTGCACTGTTTCACTGTTGGTCCTTCGACCTGAAGAATAAATGTTCACCCACAAATTTGGAAAATTGGATCCTCTTTTGTGGTGGTCAAATATCCTACCGACTGCGCCAGTTAAATTCGTGGTTTGGTAGAATTTTAAAAAGATGTTTTTATTTACTTTCACAGCTAATACAATACAATATAAAAGTGTTACAGATCGACTATTACTACGTCTAGGTCACGCGTATAATAATGCCTACTGGCTTGCATGCGGACTATTTATATAGTATCTTATCTATTCTATTGTCAGCAGATTCCTTCTGCTGTACGTCTGATCTGGGCGCATAACTTATATATACAAGTCTATGCCTACCACGGTTCCTTAAGGGTGTTACAAATGTTGTGGCAAAGTGAATATACCCTACCACATTAACTGTGGGGGTTATAAAAAAGCAAAACAAACTGTTTTTTGTTACTTATTAATTAATTTACTATTTACTTTTATCATTGTAATAGGTATTGTTTGTGTCTTATTTTCGCATGTATTTTAATTTTTGCGCTTGGCTGTACGTTCTTAAGGCATTGATTTTTTTTTTCGCAAGCAATGGTATCTTTTGCTAGGACCATCGCTAGGATTCACTTATAAGTTTATTGCATACGTTTCTATGACTATATAATCCCTACCATGATACACACCTATGATTATGACGACAGTAGATGTATATATAATGACAGTTCGTTTAAAAATGACTTCATTAAAGGAAGTCATCATTATACGAAAGTACTGTTATTTGACAGTTCGCCTCGCCACCTTTGAGAAAACACATGAGTCGTAGATAAAACGTCGAATTTAACAGATATAAATCGATTGCATGTTTATTTGTCAGACAATATCGGTACCTACTATTATTTTTATATAGAAACATAATAGTCGCATAGTTACCAGGGAACGCCTACGACAACATTATGGCTTATTTTGGCGGCAATTTAAGTCATTTCGAGCGAAACGATAGCAGCGAGACGACAGCGTTGTCATTTTGAGAATGTCAAACACGGAACTGTCATGTTATTGAGGCGTCGTCATGGCGACTCGAGTAGAAGTACACTCCCAAACCGATATACATAAATTTACTCAAATTGAAGGAAAAAAATACGAAAACTGGGCAATATATAAACAAATAGGTCCGCCTATGCATTGAAGAATCATGATTCGACTCATAAATGCCGCGGTAGATTTGTAGTATTATTGTTGCTTCTCCTTGGATCCTTTGAAGAGTTAAGGGGTGCAATTTTCGGGAATGTGCTGAACGGAGTGTAGCCGCGCCAAACATTTTTGCAATGGAATTCAAACGGCGATATCGTCGTACGTCGATTTTTCGCGAAAAATTAAGAGCTAAATCCGCGATTCGCGAGTCCACACAGCAGCGAAACGGCGTTTTGTCGGCAAAACCGCAGCCGCGTCCGCGGTTTCGCGGTTTTCGCGAAGAAAGACGCGAAAATCTCGCGTTTTGACGTCGATCATTTAAGTTTTAGACTAATCAATAGAAAAATTATCTTTCTATGTAACAAAATATAGCGACCAGATTTCATACAATCGACGAGAAAATGGAATTATCTAGTACTTTTTAAAATACATGGATTCCAAAAATGGAACCTGTACCGGGTGTTTCAATAAGAAAATCAATATTCCTGGATTGTATTTTTTACTTCAATATTATGATTTTATTCAATATTATGAATATTATATATTGAATATTATTTCAAAGAAATTCTAGTATTTCAAAAATAATTTGGTTCTTAGATGCTGGTTTTTAAACAAATAAAGCAAATACTGAAAAACTGTAAAGGATTGAATAGGGTAAAACTATGGTAAAAGTAGGAAATGCGGGAAAAGGACAGCCTGTATACTTACCAAAAATTATTCATCAGAAAAATATAATATTTTTGAATTGTATGGAGATATGATAGGATTGGCATTTGAAAACAAACACAAAATACTTTGAGAATAACTTTAATCTTATAATTTGGAACACCTTGTATAACAACTTCCCCAAGATCATTTTAACATGTCAATAATACGTAAATTACCTTTATAATAACAATCTTTCCAAAGAGGCTTTTCTAACAGTCATGGTTGATATAAATAATAATGAGTAACCCCGCACCTGTCAATTTTTATTGAAAAACGTTCTCAAAATTACACAATTTTGATCAAATCCAATAAACTATTGGTTGTACCGTTTGAAATATGAACGTCAATACTGATTTAACCGGAACAACTACCCTTAAGGCCCAGTTCTACCTCTCTAAAACGCGTTTTCAAATAAAACCGTTATTTATTGTTCACAAAGTTTATGAAATTTTCCCTGTAACTTCTTAGATAAATAACGAATTGGGCTATTGGAAAAATATTTTTTTTGAAGAACTACAGAGCTAGTAACTATATCTCAGAAACTGTAAACGTTGCATTAGCACCAATAAAAATCCAACATTTTGTTAAATTGTGTGATCTAATCACTAAACTAGGCTCTGTAGAGTGAACCCCTACACTCCAGAATAACCACAGCTCGACGAATTGAGTAGAAAATCATTTGGAAATTCTTCCACGCATGCGTAATGTAAGCCCTCCCCTAAATAATTGCATTGCGCATGCGTGGACAAATTTCCGATTCACTGTCTACTAATTTTGCTGCTACTCGAACAAACCTAATACAGCCAATAGAACTCAACTCAATTCCTAATTGCAAGACCAGATATTACTTTCAACTCAACCTCAGCGAATCAACCGCGTATCAGGTACTCGACCACGACTAAAAAGCAACAAAACGAAGAAGACGTAAAAAAAGGGGCACAGAAAAGAATACAATTTAAGTGCCCCCTCCTGGAAGTAGGTATTGACCTCAGCGTCAGCGAGTCGTTCGGCGTTTCTCTGCTGCCCCGATGGCCTGCGGTGGTAGTTGAGGCAGCCAGAAGAACAACAACAATGACGGCCGGCCTTCAACCCGACCGAACGCAGCGGCAGCAGAGCAGCAGCAGCGAGCGAGCAAACCGAGCGAGCTACGGTTCGTCGTCGTCGTCCTTTCTCTTCGGACGACGGGCTTCCTCTCGTCGCACGGTGCGTGAAGACGGCGAGAGGGCTCGTCCGACTTCGAGGGCGACCGCCGCCACCTCAATCCTTCGCGAAATCTTTCTTCTGGCCCCCACCCCTTCCGTCTTGCAGTGTGCTGCTCCGTGACCGGTGCCAAGGTTGCCCATCGAGGTTCACTACCTCGAGAAATCTGCACGAGAATACGGCACCAACGGATTTTCATTTTCGATGGATACCATGATTTGTTTTGATCGGAAGTAGAGGAAGATGAAAGCGGGTTTAGGTAGTAGTTGAAGAGGAATTGCTTTGACCAGGAAATAAAGACAAATCAATTATATGTGAAGTGGACCTGAAGATGGATTTCATTATAAAAGATGAAACTGAATGCTAGTATAGTAATGGATTTGAATTGATGTTGAACCAGAGAGACAGACTCTTCTACGATTATTCTGGTGTGTGTTAGATCACGTTTCATTGCTTATGCAGATTTTGATTGGTTACATGATTTCGTTTTGATCGAATTTAGTGGAAGATGAATGTGGGTTATAGTAGTAATTGTAGAGGAATTACTTTGTCTAGGAAATGAAGACAAATCTACTCTAATTCTAGTAGACTGAAGATGGGTTTCATTATAGAAGATGAAACCGATTTATTAGTTTTGAAGTGTAGTTTTAGTGTTTTGAAGACTTACTTTGACGAATGTTAAACCAGACTCATCTATGAGTATTCTGGTGTATGTTAAGATCCAGGTTCATTGCTTAAACAGCTTTTGATAGGTGTCGTGATTTCGTTATGATCTACATTGGTGGCAGATGAAAGTGGATTTTGGTAGTAACTGACTGGGAATTGGTTTGACCAGGAAATTAAGATAAATCTACTCTAATTCTAGTGAACCTGAAGATGGATTTCATTATAAAAGATGAAATTGATTTCCTAGTATAGTTGATTTGAAAACTTCCTATGATCGGATGTTGAACCAGTCTTTTTTACTATTATTCTGGTGTGTTAAGATCCAAAATCGAATGTTACCCATCGAGGTTCACTTCCTGAGAAAAAAAAGATGAAACTGATTTGCTGCTAGTAGTTGATTTGAAGGAATGCTTTGATCAGAAGTTGAACCAGAATGTTCTACCATTATTCTGGCTTATCTTAGCATCCAGTTTAATTGCTTAAGCATAGTTTGATAGGTTTAATGATTTTGTTTTGATCCAAATTAGTGGAAGATGAAGGTTGGTTTTGGTAGTAGTTGAAGAGAATTTGCTTCAACCAGTATAACATATCTAGTACAATTCTAGTGGACCTGAACATGGATTTTATTTTAAAAGATTAAACTAATTTTCTTGTATAGTAGTTGATTTGAAGACGTGTTTTGATCGGGAGTTGATCGAGAGTCATCTACAATTCATTATTGTGTGTCTTAAGATTCAGTTTCATCGCTTAAGCTCATTTTGATAGGTTTCATGATTTTGTTTTGTATAAAACTGGTGGAAGATGTTAGTCTTCGAGAAGCATGGGACAAAAGAGAACAAGATGGGGAACAAGATGAATTGGAGGAGGAATTACAGACGGAATCATGACAGAACATAATAGACACTTGGATGCCCAATGAGGAGGCGTTTGCAGCACTGGAACGTTCAGACTTAAAGCAGAAGTAAAGCTGTAGAAGATGGAAGTGATTTTGGTTGTAGTGGAAGAAAAATTGTTTTGACCACCAAATGAAAATGAACTGGTCCTCAAGAGGCTCGCATTATAAAAAATGCACTTGATTTGCTTTTAGGTTGAAGAATTGCTTTCCTCAGCAATTGAACCAGAATCTTGTGCAATTATTCTGGGCAGTCTTAAGAATAAGTATGATTCATTGCTTAAGCACACGTTGATAGGTTTGACGGTTTTGTTTTAAATGAAATTGGTGGAAGAGTGGTGGTGAAAACGAATCAACAGTAACGGAAGAGAAATTGTTTTGACCACAAAATGAAAACAAATCAAACTGTAATTCCTGCCCTAAAGAGGCTTGCATTATAAAAAATGCAACTGATTTACTTATAGTTACTATTTACTTATAGTTGATTTGAAGAATTGCGTTCATTAAGAATTGTACCAGAATCTTGTACAAATTTAATATTGTATATTAAGAATCAGTTTCACTGCTTAAGCACATGTTGATAGATGTGATGATTTAGTTTTGAATGAAATAGGTGGAAGACGTATGCTCTACGACAAGCGTGGGACGCCAGAAAAGAAGATGGAGGAAGATGATTTGGAGGAGTATGCAAGAAGAGCAAGGTTTAGACAGAATCTTGACAGAAACACTGAGAGAGCCAATAAGGAAGCCAGCAGTGTTTGTCCAGCAGTGGAACGACCGCGTTTAAAGAAGACTTAAAGTAAAGCGGTGGAAGATAAAAGTTGATTTTTTAGTAGTGCAAGAAATTGTTTTAACCACAAAATGAAAACAGATTGATTTGGAGAATTAAACCACAATGTTGTACAATTATTCTGTAGTATCTTAAGAACCAGTTTCATTGCTTAAGCACATGTTGATGGGTTTCATTACTCAGTTTTGAACAAAATTGCTTTGACGAAGAAATGAAAACAAGTAACTAAAAATGGGATTAGGTATTAATACCGTAACCCGGCGAATGAAAGTTAACGACCAGCTGAGTGAATTGAAGTTTCAGAAATATACTGCAATTAATGTGTATTACGAATGAAGGTCACCATCTGGACCGCGTCATAATTCAAAACCAATTGAAAATAAACTGTAGTTCATGTACCTACTTTGTAGCATTTACCATGCCTTTAAATTATTTTTTTACGATTCAAGATTTTTTATTTATATTCAAGTAACAATGGTCTGGTGTCACTAGCCTCTACTTGAGTACCTTGAGCTGAAACCAGAGCGAAGAAGTACTGATAATTTCTGCTCTCGTGCATCAATTGAATCATATCTTCACTCGGCATCCCCACATTGACTATGTTACGAGGATGATGACACACTATACCGTATGTATCTGTTATTTGGTCTATGACCACGCCTCGCCGGGAAGATGTTGATTGTTGGTAGACCACCAGTTCTCGGAGGTAGCGTTATTGAAGAACTTCGAGTAACGCATTCAATTGTTCGAGTGTTTCTTCTTGTTTAGTACACATTACCCGCGGAGAGAGAGCTGCGGGGATATCCAAATAAAGGCATGCGGAGAACTGGCCGTTGTACGTCTTCGCGCAAGGCCAAACACGTCTTCGTTTGCGTCGTTTTGTGGTTATTTTGGTCAGTTTGAGCAGCGGCGACTGAGCAGGAATGCGAAGGCTAGCACCTTGCGGACCGCGAACGTTTCTGCTAGGGCCCAACGTCGTCGCGCCTCTGCGGAGAATCGCCTTTGACGAATTCGTCTCAGTGGGTCATTCCACCGACGACGTGAGACGCGAGGAAGGAAACCCCGCACGGTGGAGGGAGCTCCGCTGTATACGCGAGAGATAAAAATGGTTTTCACCAACTCCTTCTTTCTACAAAGTTGGACTTCTTGGACATCACAAGATCTGAAGATGCATAAGAAGCTAGAAATAAAGATTAAAGATAATTTAGACTTCATTATTCTAGAAAGTTTGCACATCTGATCCTTTTAAAGCAACGATTAGACACCAATCTTCACAAAACCACACAGATGTGGATGAAAAAGTTCTAGAATTACTAGAGGATTAACATTATTTCCTAAAATATTTTGAAGTTGTTGTTATATTGTTTGACATTTTGGTTTATGATAAACGTAGAATGAATTAAATTTCTTGTTTTGCTTTCCGTTTTGGATTTTGAGTGCGCCATATTGCATTCGCGATTTTGAATTTTTTAAATCTGGAATCGGATTTATAATTAATGCCACAAGAACACCTTAAATATATAGTTTTTTTATAATTGACACAAATGCAAGCTTGTATAGCTCAAACGATCCAAGATTGTTAATAACAATCTTATTGAAGTTATTAAGAAGATATTTAATTATTTTTCTTCTTGATTATGTTATTGAATATCAACCTTTACTTAACCATACCAATACGAGAAGGTTAACTTTATTCCCAGCAATAGAGAGACTGATGTCAATTGTTTGATTGTTGTGGCAGTTTCACAATCAAAGTCAGAAATTGTAGATCGAGAAGACAATTCAATAATGGAAGTCAAATTGAAGACAAATGCGCTACCTTAAAAATGACATTTGTTAGTGAAGCAAACGATTCAAATGAAGAACGACAAATTATTTACGATGATTTTCAACAAGTCAGATTAGTGTTCCAGTCAAATGGTGTTTTGACCAGGAAAAAAATACCTATAGAAGTTTTTTTCTTTCATTCTATAAGTTTTTTGGGGTGCTAAATCTGAATTTCAACTTCGCTAGTTCCCACGGATATGGCTTCACCACGAAAATTGCAAAAAGCCCCAATTTTCGACTTTTCTTCAGTTTTTACCAAAAAGTCATATAGGCTGAATGACCAATGAAGGATATTTTTTTACGATATAGTGATTGCTTTTCGGAACTGCTTTCCACAACGCTAATATGGAAAGGGGTTTTCACTGAGAAGTAAACGATATAGCAAAATAAACATAGTGTGGAGTCAGTGAAGGCGTTGATACTAGTACAGTGATACAAGGATTTTTATAGTTATCTTCTAAAAACCAAAGATCTGTTGTTAAAAGTTGATAAATGAGAAAGTAATGCTAGCTTTTTTTTAATTTTAGGTATCTTTTATTAACAAATCAAAATCTTCTAATTATTGCGTTCGTTATATTCATTATTTATTCTTTATTATTTTCAACGTATTTTTTGTCTTCCGATCTAACTTTATTCTCCTCCATTTTTTGCTTGATGGTCCTTCGTCTTTATTCTTTCATCTGGTAACCCTGCGCACGGTGCGTTTCGACAGCACCAGGAGGCGGTGACCTCTACCATGTCGCTTTTCGCGGTCCGCTTGACACTTCCAGGCTCACATCCGCTGGTGCGTTTCTTTTTCGGACGCGGCTCAACAATGTGTTGTTGTTGGCGGCTGTTGTCGGCGCGGCTGGTTCCCTTTCTCTTTTGCGCGCACCGGCGGCTAAGGAAAAAATTGACCTTAGGAGGGTTCGTCGACACCGCCGATGGACACTATCGTGCCCAGGCCCCGATGGTTTACCGATCAACGTTGCGCTCGGTTTAATGGTCGAAAAATAATTAATTTGCGTTTTTGTCGGCTCGCAGATGTTGGCCGAGAAGTCGAAATAGAGGCTCTGGTGGCGGTGTTTGCTTGGATTTATGCCCAATTTCGTACCTGATGGTTTAAAACTCTCATTTTTAACTATTCTTGGTTTGGACATATGGAAGTTTATTGCTCTGGTGCTTGTCAATGCATATGGAGTAGTAAACAGCAGATATTTTATGAATAGACCAGGCAATAGGGATTTTTGCGTGACAAAAATAGTATCAGCAAGCCGACGGTCCCAGGTCTCGTGGAGCAGTCCGTAGATGTATTGTGATGTGTTTTCGACTCGCAAATATCATTACTTAATTTGTTATAAACAAAAGCCTCAAAAAATCGTGCTTTTTTCGTTCTTCCCTTGTAAAAGCTGAACCGATGGAGCAACCTTAACACATTTGTAGAAAATGAAAAGACGAAAAAAGTGAACCCTACACGGACCCGATCGGATTGATATTAACGGAGAAAATTCGGGAAAACCGGAAAAATCTGCGTTTTTTCAAAAATTCATAACTCCGCCATTTTCAAAGTTGTAGCATCACAATACATCTACGGAGTGTTCCACGTTACCTGGGACCGTCGGCTTCCTGATACTATTTTTGTCACGAACTCAGTCATTTTCTGCTCTATTGACTGGTCTAGAAGTATCTAAAGCTGCAATACCAGGTGTTGAAAAGGGTGCTTGAAAAATGGTGAAAAATGTTTTCATAATATAAATAAATTCTCTGGATAATTTACTGAATTTTAACTAATCTTGGTCCGTTTCTATTGAAATTTATTCAGTTGTTGAGAGAAAATGTTTAAAGTAAAGCCAAAAATGCAAAAATGGACTACATTCACATGTGGATAATCTTATGAATGATCTTATTATATATGACTAATAAACAATAGGAAACCGAAAAAATTGGGAATATAATTCAGTCAGTTATTGAGAGAGGATTTCCAGCCTAGCTGAATGAGAGCCAGAAATTTGTATAGGTCTGTAACGCTAAAATGGCAACAATATTGGGTGGAAAATCGTAAATCTAGGATTTTTTTTTGTTTCGTGTCTATAGTACAAAATGTGGTTAAAATATTTTTAAACAAATTTTTGCCCAAACCTGGGTCGAACCTAGACCTATGTGTGCCTTGAAGTTTTACTACACTGCATAGCTTTCATAGTCACTCATACCAATGCAGAAAGTACTTCCACAAAATAATACATAAGAAAATTAGTAATACTAATAATAATATACTTTATTAGCTTAGGCATACTACAAAATACCAACAATACTAAAAATACTACAAAATTAATTAAATAATAAATAAATAAATAAAAGCTTTATACTATAAACCCAAGAGTGTAGGACATGTCATAAGTGTTCAATTGATCTGTGATCAATTACAGATCTTTATATGTTTGTGGATTGAGTTTTTTGATTTATTCAAGAATGTTTTTATTTAATTTAGATTTTAATCGCCATTAGCTTTTATTAAGCAAAGAACTTTATTTTCCTTGGTCACAGAAAGCAAAATTATTACGGGGTTTTGAATAAAAACATATATAAATCATAAACTTTATTGTTCCAGTAAACTCTGGTTTAGAATTAGGCAAAGCATATTTTACGTACATATTTTATAATCTTATTGAATCTTCATAAAATATGGAGAAATGTATTTATTAACCAAAAAGTACAAATAATTGAATTTTAAAAACAAAACAAAAATTGGGCAATATGGATTACACTTCCAGCAGAAAGGTTTTTCTGGGCAGGGTTCCATCTGTGACAGAAAAATTGCTTCCAATATCTAATAAGCTTAAACTTTGGCTTGACGCTGCAAATTTTAGAAAATCAACGCTATTATTTGGAAGTGAAGCAATAAAATAATATGACAAACAAAAGAAAGGAATTTGCAGTGTAAAGAGTTGGCATGTTTTGTTTCAGTTTTAGATAACTGGCCTGCACGGTCAAACTTTTTAAAAATAATTAAAAAACACTCAAAAGAACAAAGAACACACTAATTATAACAAATGTTTTTCATTGAATTGGGGAAACAGTATAATCAAAGTGTTTGCCGACTTAAGCTGCTATGTTGAAGATAAAAATATGATTAAATACTAAAAATATTTTTTTATGCACCCCCCTCCCCCTCGGATCTCAGCGTCCCGCTTTGGAGTTTTAAAAAGTTTGTAAAAAAAGCTGTACTGGTAAAAATACAAAATAGCCTTAGAGCTACTTATTAGCAATACAAATTCTTATGCTACCCTGAAGGTTAAAGAATTTTGTAAGTAAAACTATATTAAAATAGCAGTAGAAAAATGCGTCTTACCCAATGTCAACTATAAACTATCTACATTAACTTGAAAATGTTGTATTAATAAATGATATTAGCTATTAATATGTCAATGCGGTATGTATATTAAATTTATTACTTGTAGGTTAATGTCAAATATGTAAACAAATAAACTTGATATTACTGGCGTAGATACTTAATGGAAGAAATAACAAACGCGTACGTTCAAATATTCAATGACGAATTCTTGCCTGTTTATGGTGAACATACTGCATTTTATTGTCATTTTAAAAACAAACATTCGCTATCTTTAGCCTTTTATTTATCATCTTGCTCAATCACATGACTGAAAACCTGAAAATCCCTAATAATTCAATTCCATACATTTAAGTTTGTCACAATTATTATACTAATAGTTACACTCACTCACTCACATTGAGATTTTCTCGAAGCTAAGAACCACGACAACTCGTGTGTCGAGATAATGCATTAACGTCTTATTTCTTCTTTTGCAGTTTATCACGTTCAAGATGAAAAGTAACGAGGGGACGTCGCGACAGAAGACACCAGACAATATCAAATAAGGTGAGTGTAAACACGACAATGTCTTGTTAACAGTGCCCTCGTCGTGATCTCATCCAAAAGCCCGATACGACACCAAGTCATCGGTCGTTGTCTCTCCGCCATTTCGTATTCATCACCGTCTTTTATGTTTCCTGGCCCATACGACAACCGTTACTTTTTGCCGGCGCACGCCCGCGCGCTATCTACACATCCAAATTCTCACGACGCGCATACTTAAACATCGTTGCGAGACATGATGTTTACAAGGGATGTCAATAACATCAATCGTTGTCGTAATCGTCGTCGTTACGAAATTTGTACGAGAGTATTTAGATTATGTTTGTGATAGAAGTAATAGGTGCTTGAAATTGTTTAACTGGAGATCCATACTGCAAATAGTTACTATATTAAAGTAAAACACCTCTTGTTTTGCAACTTATAATTTTATTCAATTCAGACCGGTTTCGCCCTTTCTATCAAGGGCATCCCTTCATGCCCTTGATGCCCTTGATAGAAAGGGCGAAACCGGTCTGAATTGAATAAAATTATAAGTTGCAAAACAAGAGGTTTTTACTTTAATAAATGTGTAGAATTTAGTTAACAGTTGAGTTAAAAAATTTCCTACATTCTATTATAATGAGCAATTTTCCTTCATTGGCAATTTTTGAGACAAAGATATGCTTACGAATTGCAGCCATGATTAAAACAAATAAATGCGAAACAGTTAGTTATCACATGGTAACAGTGCTCGCTCAATAGTTGAGTTTCAGGCTGGGAAGAGATGACGTATTCTTTTCTATTATAAGCGTTTATTGGTTTGTCCTTCAAGTAGGTTTTTGACTTACTTTCGCGCTTGTGCGGTTGGTTCGGAAAACTATCAATAACCTTCAATTTTTCCTATAGAATGTCGGTAGTAATAAATCCTATTTTATTATTCAGTTTGAATGATCATCCTAACAATCACAATAATCGACTAATTTTTTTTTTTTTCGTTTCAATGCTACGTTATAAGTTTTAGATAAGTATGAGGATTATTCGTATGGTATGTTATTAGTTATGTCGAATGAAACGAGAAGTGCGTTTTCTTGAATGAAAAATTACAATATTCTAAGTGCAAAAGTACGTGCCAAGGATGGCATATAGATGGCGCTTATTCGCTCTTCCCTTATAATGTCTTTGTTCGTAGGTATATTACGTACTCAGTTTTCAACTGTTTTGCTATACTAATCACCGTTTTATTATTTTGCCTCACGTTCAACTGGGTCAAATACAGTTACTATACAAAAGAATTTCCATTTGATATAATTTTTAAATTTAATTCCCTACAATAGCAAAACATTGTTACTAATTTTTCTAAAAATAATCTCAAAATGACGCTTTAATGTCATATCCAAATTTTAATTCTATATTCAAACGTCTGATCTCGTAAATATGCAGCGATACAGGAAAAATAAAATGTGTTCAGGATGTTCCATATTCAAGCGTCTTTATTTTAAGGGTACGCAGAGAGTCATAGTTTTAGACTTTTAGCGAGTTTAACCGAGCTGGAAGGTGGTACCATCTTTTGAAACATCATACGGAAAGAAGCTCGTACGAGGTATAATAGAATAGTCCCTTTAAAACCAAACAAGTTTGGTCTAAAACTTGTTGCAATTGGACATCTTTTAAGAGAAGCTAAAGAGATTAATTCTCTTCAGTGATGGTAATTTTTAAATGTTTCGTGTGAACCTTTTTTGATTTTAAAAGAACTCGCTCACACAACATATTTTTCTTATGCTATATCTAAAGTTGCCACCATCTTTCGACTGTTTTCAACGTACTGCGGCTTCGAAACCGTACATTTCGGGACATCTTTCCTTATCAAATGTCGGTCTAGAACAGTGGTGGCAAACTCATTAATGGGCGCGGCCCACAAAATTCTTATCTGAACTTCGGTATAAAAAAAAACTCAAAAAGTGATTAATTGGTATTACAGTTTTTTGTCTCATTTTAAATGGTTCTTATAGCATTTGGTAATACCGCCTTAGATAAAAAAATTTACATTCGAAATTTACAATTACCTATAAATTCTGTTTACAACGTACCATGAGCATTAACAAATAATGTAAATTTTTTACAACTTAACGAAAATCATACAAAATAACATCAACTAAAGAAGAGAATGATAATTAATCCAGGTGACGATAATGGTAAATGGAGGGTTCCTGGTTCAAATCCGGGCGGAGTTGTTTTTTTCCAAAAATGTATCCTCACCTGGATTAATTATCATTCTCGTCTTTAGTTGATTCTACATTACTGACGACTTTACTTAATATGTAACAATTTTCTCTTGAATTTATACAAAATAGCTTTTTTCTACTCCTATTGAGGAATGCATTCATTATCATGGCAATTTATGTTAAGCAATACTAACCATTCCCCACACACATGACAAATATTTCATTCCTGGCTCCTCATACCCCGCCAGTAGTGAGAAATATTTCATTCCTCACGGCTTTAGAACCAATCACAGGTCTGGATTTTTCATTTCCAAATTGTTGATACACTGCTTAGCGATATTGTCAAGGCATTGACAACGTCGCTAAGTGACAAGGCGCACCAAACAATTTTAATCTGTCAAAATCCTGTAAACCGTCATAGTGACATCCAGCTGTCCCTATATGCACATAAATTAATTTATAAAATTTCGTTGCATGGTCGTAGAAAAAGTATAGTATTCCATTCGCAAGTAATGGCAATTTCTCACTCGAACGGTTTGCAGCACTCGCCTACGGCTCGTGCTGCAAACTTCGTTCTCGTGAGAAATTGCTTACATTACTTGCTCATAGAATAATATACTATTTTCTACTCCTATTGAGGAATGCATTCATTATCATGGCAATTTATGATAAGTAATACTAACCATTCCCCACACACATGACAAATATTTCATTCCTAGCTCCTCATATCCCGCCAGTAGTGAGAAACATTTCATTCCTCACGGGTTTAGAACCAATCACAGCTCTGGATTTTTCATTTCCAAATTGTTGATACACTGCTTAGCGACATTGTCAAGGCATTGACAACGTCGCAAAAATTGGCGCACGAGTTGTTTTGGGCACGACGAGCGTAGCGAGGAGTGCCCAAATGGAACGAGTGCCCTAAAAGTTCTTCATCCGTACATCTTCTGAAGATTTAGGCTACGAGTGATAAGTGAAAGAATCACTAAAATGGTTGGGGAGAAAATCAACTTTCAATTTTTAACATATTGTTTATTAACCCCTAATTCTTTTGGCCAGTTTAGTTCGGAATTACAAAAGGTTTAATCTCAAAATCCCATTCAAATGATATTTACGAAAATGTTTTAAGTAAATTTAAATTTTTAATGATTTTGCAATATTTCGGGCAATTCTGTTCATGTTATTTCTGGGCTATTACTAGTAAATTGTTTAGTAAAAGATTGAAATGGTGTTAAGCTCATGGGAGCATGGGTGGGAAATATTCACCAACCGGTAGGATGACCGGTAGAACCATTATCTTTGATCCCCAGGACCTGATGTTCACCTGGTACCAGTTTTTTTTAAATTAAATTGTGGTTACTGAAGCTTTGACATTGAAGGTCTTTTTTAATTGAAATTGTAATTTCTGTAGCTTTGATGTTTAAGGTTCGGAATTATGGGACAAATTTTGGATATTGCAGGACCGGATATGCCATATGGGAAGATTTACTGTAGTCAGTAACACAAAATGTACTGCACTGGTATTTTTCGCTCTCCACAATGTTTAGACTAGAGAATGCCTTGATTTTAAATAAACTTACATTTATATTTGTAATCATACCTCCCAATAAAAAGCCAGGATACGGGAATATAAATCAATATTGCGTTGAAAATGCAAACTTCTTTTATTGTTGCTTTTGTTCTTAGAGCGCTTACCCATCTACCACTAGTTGCCTCTAGTTATAGTCCACATTATGATACTCGTAAGAAATTTTCAACCTTAAAACCCATAGAAACAACAATTTTAACTAAGAGCATTTCTCTCTACTACCCCGCACCCTAACTACAGACAATTCGTACAAATTAAAAACGCCACGATTAACATTGCCAACCCTCTCTCCAGTATAGCGTACAACCCTTTGTGCGCTCGTGCCTGACAGAGACCGTCGCGTAAAACAGAGCGAGACGGCAGCCGGTAGCAACAACAATAACAATGCGGCGCGTTGGCAGCACTGTTGTTGGCGGCACGCGCCACCCCTCGATACTTTATTCCGCGGGAGGGTGCACTAACCCCGGAGCACACCCCTGCATAATCTACGGCAGTACCGTTCAATCCGCCGAGCGCACGATATTACACGAATTAGCCGATTTGATTTTTTTCGTTGGTGTGTGCCCGAAGAGGAGTGCCACCCTACGTTCGGTAATGGAACTACGGGCGCCATGGAGTGCAATAATGAATGACTGGTCAACCTCCGTGGGTCTATCGACAGCCTTGGTAGATCTACGGTTCTGATTAGGTGGTAAAATACATGAATAATTGATTGAGGCACTTTGAAAATTAAAGTAAAATGCTTTAAAATTTAAAAAAAATGCCCTCCAAAAGTGTACAATGTAAATACAACGTTATTAGCTTTGTACGTTTAACCTAATAACCAAGAAAAATGTGAACTTTTATTTCGCGCTTCAGAATAAGGCATTTTATTTTAGCCCACCTACTTAGAGAAATCTATCACTTCGCTAATCATAACATTATCGGAAAGTGCTGTAACCAGAAAATTACATCGTTAGCTTTAAATGCTTTGCAGTGAAGCTTTTAAAAACTATATTTGATTGTGACTTAGAAAGTTGCTCCATCTTTTGCAATGAGCTGTATTACAGATGAATAATTTCCAATAGGTGCTTGGAGTAATCTCCAACTCAAGTACGCTATTGGATTTCTTGTTGAAAATTGCTTCACAGTGTTTTGATTATAAACGTCTAATTTTATTAGTTATTAACTAAAAACTTAAAAACGAAAGTGTACAATTTCAGACTTTTTTTAGATATTTCGAAGGATTTTAAAAATGGTTTTAGACAAAATTTAATAGTGGCATAGATCTCGAGAAAAATTAGTTATACTTTATAAAGAGTTCCAGGTACTGTAAATAGTCTATAGGCAAAGACAACATTTTCAAAAAATATCTCGCAAATCCTGGCTAACTTTATATTAATGCAGACAGGATCTCGATCAAATACAATTTGCTCCTACAGCTAAACTATTAATTTTACCAAAAAAAGTCACAGACATAAATTATACAAAATTTCCGCTATTTTAATTTATTATTTAACTATTTTGACGAAATTACGGAAATGGCTGCTCATTTCCTTGAAAAATGCGTAACAACATTGCTATCCGCTCTCGAAATACACATTGACTTTGTAAACACCAATATTGTACCAGTACCAATATTGTACCAATATTGTTTCACATAGCGTACGTGCGCGCGTGTTTCTCCTCCTCATCGCATTCTCCATGTATTTGCGTGTTGAATTGACGTTTCGCAACCGCTGACGTTCTGAATATTGTCAAAAGTTTCAAAATATCCTGGCTATCTACTATTAGTGCAGACACGATTTCGATCAAATAGAATTTGCTCCTGCAGCTAACTATTAATTTTACCAAAATATCTTATAGACTTAAATTATACAAAAGTTCCTCTACTTTAATTTATTATTTATCTATTTTGACGAAATTACAGAAATGATGGGTCATCTAGCTTTATCAAATGCACCTGCCGTAGTTTGTTCTTAAGAATAATCTAAACTTTAGATTAAACGATACTTCACGATACTAACAAACGATAAAATATTAAAATTGATTTAAAATATTAAGTTTTGAGACCTGTGCATTAAGTTAATTTTAAAACAACTTTTCTCTATGACGTTTTACATTTAATTGTGAAAAACAGCCTTTACTGTTAAGTAAATTTAACGTTTCTTATTTTGAACCCAGCCTTTATGTTAAATAAATATTCTGACCGTTGCTGTGGCGTTTCTAGAACATCCAAATCTCTTTATCGACATTGACTTTTATCGAGAAATAAAAATTTTAGTGTGAAAATGAAAATCAAAACTTTTTCTTAGAATCGCACCTTTGATCTGTATAAATTTGTTGATGAAATAAAATGCCACCTGTATAAACAGTTTTGACAGAATTCGTTACGTTTTGATTTCGCATAACTATTTAGTATCATTACTTGTTTTTAATCTTTACTGAAATCTTCTTAGAACGTTCAATTTCTTTTCAAACTATGCATCAGCATAAAAATGAGTATTTTTCAGTAACTTAAAATGAGTATTTTTAGGTAACTAATCTTGTCACAGGGCGCCAATAGGCTGAGAAAATATAGGTTTTCCAAAAGTTGTTATATAAGTATTTAATTCATACAACGGACATACATGAACTTGAGGATTCAGTTATTGAAAAGAAATATTTAAATATACTATACGATAAACAAGTATCCACAAAATCGAATTAAAACAAAAGCTTTATTTCCATAGTGATTAGACTGATAGCGCCCCTACCGCATTTTTTAATGGAAAAGGGTTTCGAACGCTGGCAACCAACCACCGTCATATTTATTTTTTTTAAATAATGCGAGGATAGGGTCGTTAACCTTTTTACGGTCCGTAGGGTTTGCCCCAGCTGATATGTGGGCTGAGGATACCCTTCCAGTGCCGTGGCAACTTCCTGCAACGTGCGTACGCCAATGAATTTACGCCGTGCATGTACATGACACGTATTGAATTTAGTATGACGTACAGTGTATAGCTTTTATCCGGGCTGGTCGGATTGTGGCCGTTTTCCGGATTAAGGATACTTCCGGAGTGTTTGTCCTAGTAAACCGACCTGCGTTCTCAAAAGTACCTAGTACCTACGTGTAAAAGTTCATATGGTATCCTACTATTATTATTATTATTATCGGGTTGATAATAATATCGACGAAAACATTAAAAAGAATGTCAACCTTGACTTTAATGTCTTCCTAGAGATCTTTATGCGTCGCAGACTGTCCGTCTTTATGATTTCCTTCTTTCACTTGTTTTATGGAATGCTGAATCGCAGGGACGTTCGACATATTTTAAGATAATACTCACTGTCTGTTGTTTATAAATATTATGTTCCGTTGAGTGAAAAGTCAGATTTGTCAGAATTCTTGGAGTGTGTGGGAAATTTGGAGATCTCTTAAATTCACTACAAAAAAATCTGTTCATAGTTTAAATACGAATTGCAAAGGCATGTAAGAGTAACAACATATTTACGTGCTGGGTTAGCCATTCCGCGTCCCAAGGATTTGAAGAACATGATTAAGCATCATATTTTATGATAAGAAAAACAGCATTCAGTTAAAACTTTAAAATCCCTCATACGCACCTTGTTACTTTGTTGAAATGTACAAGTATGTTTTAAAATCTACCCCAGTAAAGGAGACTAGTTTTAGAAAAAGTCCATAAAAACAAAGTATATGTAAGTTTAAGTTTCTTGTAATGACAATATTGGCAATATTCTTTTACTATGGTCTGGCAAAAGTGAAAGTTGGGATAAAATTACTAGATCTTTTAATCATCTTCTACAATAAATGTCATTTTTCGTACCAGCAACCGTTTTTACTTAGGTACTGCGGAAAAGCATCACCTACACGTAAGAATAGCACAGCACACATTGTATACAGGACGTCACCTTTCAAATCCTGAAAATTTGCAGCGTAATTTAAATGGGCAATCATATTTTATGTTACAAAATATAATAAACATGTAGTCGAAAATTGACTGTGTTCCCTAATATGTTGTTCTTCAGAAGAAAAAGTGTTTTGTTTAAGACCGCGTTTGTTTTTTGGTGGGATATTTAGTATTTTTTTCAAACGTATATTTTAATACAAAGTTATAAAAGTTTTGTGGAATTTCGACAAAAGGCAATGTAGGTATCACATTATTATTATTATTATTATTTATTGGAAATCTCTGATACATCTCATTAAATATATGAAACCTAGATAATATAATTTAGATACAACATATAAATACTAAAATTATACTAATAATTTGAATAGTAATAAACAGGATCACGGCAAATTAGTAGTACCGAGCTTCGCTGAAGCCTTGGGTATCACTGCACCTCAACCCAATTTTGAAAAACAAGGCCATTTTTGTTTTGCAAAGAAAAATTTCATTTTTCTTTGCGAAGCAAAGGAAGCAGCCTTGTGCAAAAGGTCGCAAAAAACACACACATTATTTATTAATAGACAATATACGTTAAAGGAAGGTGAAGATGAAATATTAAGCAGCAGATTTAGGGTTCTTTATGATAACACTCTCCTCAAAATATTCGCGCTTCCCAAAACCGCTATTTCTTGAATTTCCCAGGGCGAAATTCTGCACGGCAACTCCGTCACGTGTTTACTATAATTTAGACTAACTGCTCCCAATGAACCTACAATCACTGGAACTATGTTCACTTTCATTCCACATATACGTCCAACTTCTATTGAGAGATCTTTCTACTTAAGTTGTTTTTCAAGCTCCTCCCTTACAACATTCGCATCAGCAGGTACCGAGATTTCTATGAACGTGCACACCTTCCTCTGGAAATCCTTTACCGCGATATCTGGCTTATTACCAGCAAGCATTCTATCAGTGACAACAGGCATGTTCCATAATAAAATCTCTCGCTTTAAACTCTCCACCGAAGTTTTATTTCCATAATTATCTACTTCTTCCACCTGAAATTTTTCTAAAATTAACTAATGTTTACTAATTATTGACTTACCAGAAGTATCCCTAATTAATTGAGATCGTGTATGTCCTTCTTCCTCCAGTCAAAAGCACAGTTTTATAAAAGCATGAAATAAAACTTAAAACATTAATAAACTAACAAAAAGTACAATATTACCAATAATACCTAGTCTTCAACCCCAGGCTTTCTCTAAAGAAATATAAAAATACGTTTATCAATGGTTACATTTTAGTTTGTCGAGCTAAGTTCGCCCCTTACCAGTATTAAGTAATTTACATTTTAGACTCAATTAGTTTTTTTCAGTGTTTGCCATTTAGTTATGAAATTATTAAGACACTATTGGCAACTCCTGGCCTTCGATAGTTACCTATGTTGCTGCACACACCATTTTGTCCAAATTAATAATTTCATAAATTATAATTTTATTATCGGTCGTGTTTTGATTAAGAATAAATTTCATATGACATTTAAATATCAGTCGATTATTTCGATGTGTTGTCTCTCGACTGGAACCGGTGTCCTATTTAATGTATAGACATTGCGACTAATTATAAGCGTGCTCAATTTACTTGCGAAAAAAGAAACTCTGAAAAGGTTTTGCAAACAATGGCCGGCGAGCAAGGACGGTCTCCTGGTCAACCGAGACGTGAGTCCCATTGAAAATACACATGAAAATATATACGCAGAGGCGCACACTTGACCCCGCGGCCTGTCTCTCTAAAGCTCCGTTCACACGTCAAATAGCCTTCGCATGCAAATTTGCCAAGCCACAATACGAGCATCGATACACACTGCATATGGTTTGTAAACATTCGACGCAGGATAATATCCAAAACCAAAACAACAAATTTACATTGCAAATTTTGCTCGAGAATGGTGTTGTTTACGTACCTATACCTACAAATAACATATTCAAAGTTTTAAATCAGCTAGTTTTTGCGGGCTATAAATATTCCTGGAAATGAGCCAACCTTTAAAGATTTTTTTATTGGAAAATTAATTATTGACCGGCTATGATAACAGATCTTTATAATCTTTGCACAAAGTTTGTAAACATTGTTTAGGAATCAAAAATCCTTGACATAGTGCTGTTCTTTATATCGTATCTATTTATATGCCGGCGTTTGTGATACTTCGTAATTGAGTCATCAGGAAATGCTTTCAGAAATAATTGGTCGAAACAAGATAGACCGGAATGAATAAGCTCCATCGGTGCTTCCAATTGCTCCAAAAATAGCCCATGGTGTTATATTTAGGATGTTGGAACGTTGTGAAGTTTGTACTCAACAATTGCAATGCCTACAAAAGTAAACAAATAGGCATCAGGTATATTCACTTCACAGTGGATAATTCGCAAAAAAAATAAGTGGCGTAAATTGTAGATGAATTTTTTGATGACAATCACTGGTGGCATAAAAAGGTGATTTTACAAATTGGAGTATCATCTGTTGCATTTTTGTATTGGTAGTTGAGATTGTAAATACCATACATAATTAAGTATACCTGTTGTGGTATTTGAAGAGATGGCAGAGCATTACATTTTTTGATAAAAGAAAATCGTGTTGTCAAAATTTGACTGTTACTTAGATGTCTTTCAGAAGGTGAAGAAGTATCTTACAAAATACATATAATTTTTTGTAAAATTTCTCTAAAAAAATTTCTAACTATATTTTCAGATGTAGGTACTCTTGTAAATGTCACAAGTTTGGGAAGAAGAATCTGCAATAAACAAAATAGGAATAAATAGTATAAAACATTAATTTTACTCCATATGAACTTTTTATCTAAAAATCTGATGCCGCTTGAAATTCTTTGAAGAAAATTTGGGATGGGGTAGGTGACACCCTGTAGGTGTTGTTGATGCTTTTTCAGCTATAACGTTTTTACTCCAAAGTTTAGTAGAATATTTATTTCTGCATGTAATGACATGCATGTCAAATAGTTTGACCTGAATTCAGACATTGGCGGAATCCAATGTCCCAGAAATGTCCCTTTCTTTTTACTTTATATCGGTGTTTTAGTCCAAAATAACGATTTGTTTAATGGAGATGGCATGAGTTCAACTGTTTTCTCCAAAGCTGGTGTATTAATGCCAAAATCGCTACTCTCTGCTGCTAGTGTAATAATTAGGGATTTTTGATGTCCCTAATTCCGACACTCGTTCCGGAATTTGGACAAAATGCGTACAATTAATTGTAATATAGCAAACGATGTAAAATACGTTATTTTCTTCTGTAAAGACTGCTATCTTTAGAGCCATGGGCGTATCGAGGGGAGGGGGGGGGGGGGTAAGGGGCCTTTCGTATTTTGGTATTAAGTGTATTACATAGCACTCATTCCAAAAAAGTGGCATGTATTTTTTTCGAAATTTTGATTTTTAATGGTGCGTTTCGAGGCTTCAAATTTACATGCGATGACGATAATTTTTGGTATTTTACGAATAATTGTTCGGGGTTTGGGAAAACTGATGTTATAGGACTTGTAGAGGACTTTTATAGGAAGAATTTTGACGTATTAGGTAGACATATGGATTTGACGCCCCCAATCCCCCCCCCCCCCCCCCTGTGCCCTGAAAACTACCCAAATGAAAAAAAAAATACATTTTTCAGAAAATCTACCGTTCTTAACATTTCATTATCTTTTTTCTCGTAGCAATCATTACTCTAGTGGATTGTTTATAAACAGTTGTCAGTTAATTTCGATTTGTTTAAAGAAATGCTATTTATTTAAATAATTCGTTTTTCTCGAAAATCCGTCTGAATTCTGTTTTCTGAGTTCGAAATGGCAGTTTATTACCGTAGAAGGACATTATTCATAAAACGCTTTCTACCTATTGTTTAAACAATCAATTATAATTCATTTTCAACTTTGTTCTAATTATGGTAGAAAAATCAGTTTATTTTTGAAATTAATTCATAAATTTCATGTTCGAGATATACAAATGCCATTTCTTTAAACACGTTTTTGCAATTCGCCTAAAATAATTTTTTAGTAAATCGGTGGGATAATTTCCACTGTTTGAATAATATTCGTTTTCAATATTTCAGCAAATTAGAGTACAGGGAACAGTTTCCAGACAGCAAAAAAAAATCAACATTAGCTTGCGACACACAGTGGTAGGAAATCAGATAAAGAAATGGAGAGAGAAATGTGATAAATTTGTTGACTTTAGGATATTTAATATTTTAAAAATAAATTTAACCCCAATTTCTTAAAAAAAGAATTTCAAATCATTTCATTTTTTTCGAATAAATGATATTAAAAACGAATAAGATTTTATTATTTAAACAATGGAAATCATCCCAAAATATAAATATATATATATATAAATATATATATAAAGTCACTTGAGAATAACAGTTAGGCAGATCGATATAAAAAATTAATTTAATAGCAAACAAAAATTATTTAAACAAATGGAATTTCCTTAATCAAATGTGGGTTTATTAGATAATATAGATAATAGGTTTGTTAGATATCTCGAACATTAAATTTAATTTCATAAAAATATCTGCGTTTTCTAGCATAATTAGAAAAAAAGTTAAAAATGAATAATAAAATATAATTGATTGTTTAAACACTAAGAAGAAATACTAAGCCATTTCGAAGTCAGCAACCAGAATTCAGACTGACTTAAAAAAACTATTTAAACAAATAGAATTCATTTAAACAAATGTAAATCACCTGACAAATGTTATAAACATTCCACAAGACTTATAGTAATAATCTGTATGCGAAAGAATACCATTTATACCATCACAAAAATTTTTGCAGTGCATTTTTGAACCACCCTAATGGGCACCCTTCTCCCGTACAGCAGGTTAAATTTCGACAAGAGCCCCCCTTCCGATTTGAGCTGGATACGCCCATGTAGAGCCATTACATATTACTTCTAACCATGTACGCAATTCCGACACACATGTCTGATTTAAGGATATGCTAGAATAGTGGTTAAAAGAGTGGTACACCGTATTATTATGAAAATATAAAGCATTTTTAGTCAGCCTAAATAGGTGGTATTAGAATTTTCTTAATTACTGTTATGCTGTAGCGATGTAAAAAGAAGTCGAATTGCAGTTACCTTATAAGGACATATCAACTTAACACTCAATTATCAAGATTTTTTTAATTTTAAACCAAGCTTTATTTCACAATCTCAATCCTGTCAAAAACAAGCCCAATGTTAGTTTTTTTTTTTTTCTATATTTCGTATTATTATACTCACTCTAACGACTATTCTAAGCTTATTTACAAAAAAAAATGTATCAGCTAAAAGAGCAAAATCGCCCACTGTACGGCGTCCGTCGGTGTCAGAGCTGCCGGCAATCGATATCCGTCCGTCCGCGTCCCTTGAAAACGTTGCCTCGCGCTGCTCGGTTGCGCTATCAATGAATGGACAAAAGTTTGCGGAGGCGGTCGGTCGCTGGTCGACGTATTTTGCGTACGCGACCGGACTAAAAATATGAATTTCGAGCGTACGGCCTGAAACGGCGGCGGCGGCCCGAAGGTCGGCGCTGAAACGGGCGCGAAAAAATCGCCGTCGCGCGCGCTGCGATTTGAGGGGAAACCGCTCGTTTTGCGTAACCGCGAAAAGGTCTAGGACGATCTGGCCTAGTAAACGGAACGAATGCAATACATGGTATTTAAGATGTCGGTTTGTTGGTATATTTGCGCCGCGCCGGTCGTTTGTCGATTTGGAAATGGGCCGACACGGTGTTGGGAAAGTACGATTTGCTCGCATAATTAATCGATTTAGATTTTTCTATAATCCGGGCGCGGTCGTGGTTCGAGTCAAATCAAGGCAAAGTTAAGAGAATTGATCGATTGAAACTCAAAACTTCGAATTCTAAGCGCTAAAAGTGCACACACCAGAATACAATGAGAATTCAAGATGGCCATCATAGAAGTAAAGTAAAAGGTGTCTTTCTCAATAGGATTTGGGTTGAAAATGTGTAGTCCAATTGGTTATTGAACAAAAAAACAGTTAACAGAGCAAATATAACTTGGTTTTTCAATGATAATTTAAACCATAAACGAAGTTTAGATATACAACATCCTTGAGAACAAAACAAAAAAAGTTTGGCGGCATTCTCTTCTGTAGACCTGATCGATTGTCAAATGTTTGTTTCTGAATGCAACCTGATGTTTTAGTCGTTTTACTAGTAGTTTTTCAAGTATTTGGTGGTTTTCCTGGCTTGGGAATCATCACTACTTCTGCAGTTTTCCAAACGGTTGACTCATATTTAAGCCTGTTTTGTCAAGGTAAATTTAGGTCTCAGCTGTTATCAATTCAAAACCATGTAGAGTAGAATTGGTAGTTTTTCCACAGTTTTGTCTTCATTTGGTGTGAAGGATATTTTTAATAGCAGAATTTGGGTGATTGGTTTCTTAAGTCCTTTAGTCGCCTCCCATAGGGAATAACCTGTTTACGTCATTTGTCATTCTTCTAAACTTTCATTTATTCACTGTTGCTTATAATTTTGAATCGTCCATCTTCCTGTGTTAACCAATATAATTTAGTTTTTACTCTGCTTACTTGCTAACGTTTCCTCATTTTTAGTTTTTCCATACTACCTTTAACTGTGCTTCCCTAGCACATTTCGGTTTATCTCTCATTAGTCAAAGAGTTTTTCATCTTCTATTTGTTATTCTTGAATGGTACATGCAGACTTTTTCTACATATTTTGTAGATTGAGTTTGAAATGCATGATATCCGGTTTATAATAACCATTTTTTACGGAGAAAAACGATATTTTCAGAGAGATAATTACGCTGATTTTTGTCCATTTTACTAGCCTATATTTTTTATGGTGGGTTTATAGATTTATACGTTAGAGTTATTATTTAACCCTTGTAGGCTTAGTGGTACACGAATTTACCTCCTTTTTTTATAGAAAAAAAATATAATCATAAATTTCACCGGAAGTCGGTATCAACTTTGTTATTTTAAATGGAATGATCTAATTTTTGTTTTATTGTTGGTTTCTACGTATCAAAATACACCATTTTTGATAATGTTACCCTATACCTAAGTATCACAATTTTTGAGTTTTTTTGATTTTACTAATTTTTCGGTGATTTTCGCGGTTACGTTTAAAATTGAATATATCGGTTATTATTGAAACTAAAAGTTTCATGGTTGGTGGTCCAATACTAGAAACATTACTAAATAAGATGATGTTTAGTTCATCATGATATCTTATACAGGCTGTTCCAAATTTACTACACAATAATTGGCGGTGGCCACCAAGCTCACCAGATTTAACACTATTAGACTTTTATTTCTGGGATCATGTGAAAAGTCAGATCTATTCTACACCAGTTAATACTCGCGAAGAATTGACTAACAGAGTAGTAGCCACCATTAAGGGACTTCAGCGATAAGAAATCCGAAGAGCGACGATGACAGAAGTACAGCGAAGAGTTTTCAAATGTTTCGAACAGAACGGGGCAGCATTTCGAACAACATAATTAAGTTTTAATTTAAGTTAGATATCCCAAATATATTGTTTTAGTTTTAACAAACCTTTTCAATATTTTACTGTTTCCTTGCTGTTCAAAAGTTTTACTGACAATATCTCAAAAACTATTGGAGATAGATATAGGGAACCCTAATATTGATTGCTAGGGAATCCGATTTCCTATCGAATTGCGTATCGGCATACAGGATGTTCCATTTGAAAAACATTTGTTTTTTACGTTTAAAAACAATTATTGTGTTGTAAATTTTGATCACTCTGTATTGTGGATAACCTGGGGCAAGATAGTCGCAGCTTGGCTGTGCCTCAAAGGATTAAAACATAAAAATGAATGGTTATTTTTCAAAACTACATTCAGACGTCAATATTTTTGACATGGTTAGCTGAATCTGATGAAAAATCGGCCCTCAAAATCTGGAATCTCTTATTTCTTGTACAACCTATATCTAACCAATACTTTAAAAACTGTGGGATCGTCAATCTATCTGGTGACTACTGGCTACACATTCTCATGCGTCCAATTGTCCCTTATTAACACTTTCATGTAACTCGCTAACATTGAGTATGTGACACGCTGACGTAGACGTTAATAAGCGATGACCACATAAAATAATCGCGGCTCTATTAAAAGACGCGTGACCTCCGGCTGCGTAAAAGTTTATTGTGCCCGTCTTGGCCGTTCCCGATGCGAATATTGCAACTTTTCTCTGCGATCCGCTCATGAATTTTTACGTTCTGCCCGCGGGGACCGTGGAACTTGCTCGCGTGGAAAATCAGGGATCATTCTGATGCAGTGGTCGATTGAACGCGCCTTAGTTTACTCCCCGATTTCGGCCATCATGCCAATGTAGTTTTGACAGCACTTCTACTAGTTTCTACCGTAGTAAATTCGACCGCTTCTTGTTTATTTGCAACCATAAAAGAATTGACTCTTTTTTGGATTGCGAGTTGTGCAGACTATAAGGTGTACCTTAATGATGTCTTTAATGTTACTGAACATTGCATGTACAATATAGAATATGTGGCTGCATTTGGGAATGTTACTGAAAGATAACTCCATGCAATTATATATAATATGTATTTTATTTTGTTTAGTTCAGACCTGTACGGTCTTATTAATAACCGAGAATATTTATTAATAATCGGCTTATCATTTACAATTAAAAAGTAACACATTGAAAGTGACATTTGTTTGAGAAGCTTAAGATCCAGTTCGGCTTATCAGAAACCCCTCTTTGACAGATTGATGAAATTTTCAATGTAACTTCTTAGATGATTGATTATTTATTATATAACATTATAAGACTATACGAATTTTTTAAAAAATAAACTTATTGGTTTTGGTGATTGATTATTTATTATATAACGTTATAAGACTATACGAATTTTTTCAAAAATAAACTTATTGGTTTTGGTGATTTTGCAGCACTTTGTCATCAAATCCATTAAGATCACCATACCTACCCATTTTAAATCTTGGAAAAGAAAGTTTAAAGTTTGTTATTTCGAGAAAACCAAACTTATACGTATTTTGATGGTCGCAATTTTAGTCTCTTTCTACATGTTGTTGCTTTGTGGATTCTCGCTTATCGAAAATGTCTAAGATGACTTTGATATTTTTTTTCGGAAGTTGTTTTGCAACAGTTAATATTATCAATTTTTTTCATCAACATCAAATTAAGAACTGACGAGGTGTGAAAAGTTGTCAAAACGACTCGTACATCCACAATTACAGCAAAAGGTTATGGTATTCGTTGTTAAACTTTAATTTTCTGTCTATCGTTTTATTTATTCGTTTCTGCTTGCTATCTCCAAATAAACTCATTACTGCTGTATAAGAATGCAGTCTAAATTGCCACAAGGGTAGCTAGCTGCATCATATTATAAAGACAAATTCTTTTTCTACTCCTATTGAGGAATGCATTCATTATCATGGCAATTTATGATAAGTAATACTAACCATTCCCCACACACATGACAAATATTTCATTCCTGGCTCCTCATACCCCGCCAGTAGTGAGAAATATTTCATTCCTCACGGCTTTAGAACCAATCACAGCTCTGGATTTTTCATTTCCAAATTGTTGATACACTGCTTATCGACATTGCCAAGGCATTGGCAACGTCGCTAAGTGACAAGGCGCACCAAACAATTTTAATCTGTCAAAATCCTGTAAACCGTCATAGTGACATACAGCTGTCCCTATATGCACAAAAATTAATTTATAAAATTTCGTTGCATGGTCGTAGAAAAAGTATAGTATTCCATTCGCAAGTAATGGCAATTTCTCACTCGAACGCTTTGCAGCACTCGCCTACGGCTCGTGCTGAAATCGTGAAATTGCTTACATTACTTGCGCATAGAATAATATACTATTATGTTAAACAATTTTCAAATATTTTTTCAAGTGAAAATGTTTAACGACATCCTTTGTCAAAGTAATATTATAGGTTACTAATATGGTGACATACAGGCGGGATGTAAACTTTGAATAAATCAAAAATTACAGCCACAACCTGGATTTGAACCAGGTTTCTAGCACAATGCTCATCCATTTGAGCTACTGACGCCTATGACATTTGCTAGATTTAATACGGTGTTTGACTGTAGTAAAAATATGACTTGTATTATAGTCATCCTAATAGATTACAGTTTAAGGAAACTATTTGTTATTAATTTTTAAAAAAATTTGGTTTATTTCTTTTCAATGAAAACGCTCTGTAATTGGCTCAGTCTCTAGTGACGTCAT
Organism: Melinopterus prodromus; assembly: GCA_964023965.1. Taxonomy (NCBI): domain Eukaryota; kingdom Metazoa; phylum Arthropoda; class Insecta; order Coleoptera; family Scarabaeidae; genus Melinopterus; species Melinopterus prodromus. The sequence continues at coordinate 11,892,499 of OZ030396.1, forward strand.
TCTTTAGTACGCTTATGCGTCTCCCGTTTGAATTTACTACGTTAATTTACAAACAATAGAAAACAATTTTGTTAAAGCAGTTAGTGGTAATCTACCGATGGTTAACGCTTTGGTGGTGGGAGAATCTTTAAACATAATCCTTATTTTTACGAAATGTAAGCATAACTTTGTAGGTTAGGTTATTCCTAACCTTAAACTGTCAAATTATACCTGGATCGAAAATACGATAGATAATTTATTCCAGTCAGTTTTACTTCTGTCGAAGTAATCTTCACAACAAAAAACACTTGTATTGGCCGCTGTTTAGTTAATTTGGATTTTTACGAGCTACTCTCAATCACTTTCTTCGTAGTTTCAAATCTTGCGGAACAGCTACAAATAGTTTATCCGGAGTTTTTATTGACGTATTTCTGCATTGTGGATTTATACACCATTTATGTAGAAATTGTGAAAACACCACATTATACAACACAATCACCAAAACGGCGACGATGCCGATGCTTACAGACCATATGGGCCGATTGGACATCTAGTATCGTGTGACGTCACAAGAATCATGTGATCTAGGTACAACAGAAACAATCATTTTGGCGGGATTTTTTGTGATTCAATTTTTAACGCTGGTTTTTATGAAATATTGAGGAAATATTTACGAAAAATGATGCATTTACAAAGTAGAGTGAGGGAATAAACACACTAAGATGGTTTTCCAATGTTATTCCGATATAAGAAGCTTTAGGACTTTTTCTCCAACATTTCAGAGACGTGTGGTAATCTTAATAATTTTCCCACCACTTGATATTGAACATCAAAACTGAAATTGCAAACATTTACTCGTAACTGTATTAAACATTCATTCACACAATTAACAAAATTCTAAACCCTTGTGACAGGTTTGATGATTTTTCTTATAATGAAATGTTTGAATTGTTGTAAACATGTACTAATCATCAAAATCGGTAAAAGAATTGATAGTTAATACCAGAGTACTTGAGAACGTGTTTCTTAATTTCTCCAGACGCATCAAGCAACTTTTGACTAGTTTTATCGTTTTACACGCAGAAACTGACTGAATTTTGAATTCATTCCCAGCCATTTTTGGGTATCTGATCCGCGAACATAGTTGTTTTATTTAAAACTATCCGGTGACTTTGGTATATTGGAGATACCCTTTAAAGTGCCATTTAAAGGTACCACACGATAATAAATTTTTTGCATTTTGCTGTTGTGTAACCAGCTCGACTAGAACCCCCATTTTGCCAATTACCTAAGTCAAAATCTTGTAAATTATACTCATCGTTCATGGTAATGAAGAAATCCTAATAAAACATGATTACATAATCAGAAATTGACGCGAACAACCAAAATCGAAACTTAACCACCTCCTCCCTCGAGTACCTATAATAAACACTCAAAAAATCATCAACAACGATGACATTTTCAGGCGTAACATCTGTTCGGTGGGCATCAGCGCGCGTACGGTCGCGTCGTCCTTTCGTGAGCGTTCAGTAGGTCGCCGAATTTGCCGAAGCATTCTGATAGAGAGCAGAATTCGCGTTATTCTTTACGCGGTCGTGTATTTATTCAAGAGCGGCGGCAGAGATATCCACCCCACGGTGCGTTGGAAATGTCGGGGTTGCGTTCCGCGCGCCGAAACCATCCGAAAGCTATCCGGCACGAAGGACCGTTTTCGGTCGCGCGCGACCGACGCGATCAATACGCCCCGGCGTGCTATCGGTTGTGTCGTTATTGCCGCCGTCCTGGCCAATCCGGTGGCAGAACCTCCACCCCCGAGGCACTAGCACCGACGTACGCTATACAGTTTCTCCGGCTACGGCTGTGGATATTCTCGACGAATTTTCCGGTTTTCGGGTATTGCAAATGAAAGGTGTTTATTTACTGTCTTGTAGGTTTTGCCCAAAAATGTTTGAAGAGGGTGTGAATTCGAAAATTTGGCAATCCCATTGATTTTACCCATAAGCTGTTCCCATAATGCGTATTTTTTTATTCTCCCTGAACTTATATGTATATGTAGTGGATATTTTGAAGCAGAATTTGAAAAATTGTAAAATACTGAACTTATTTCTAGACAAAATCATATTTTTTGTGTCTTGATAAAATAAATGACACAGACAAATCAAAATTCGCGGTCAAGGTATTGGCTTTTGTGGTGTTTTGCTCACAAAGAATAGTAGGGGTAGCTTTCACTTGTCTGACGTCAGGCCTATTAGTTTTTCACGTAAAAATTACTATTTTTAAATAAAAAATCTGATGTGGCCAGGCACATGACTTTATCATACAATATATAAAATTAATAGTTTAGCTGCATGAGAATCTATTCTATTGAGATAAATCGTAGGTATTGTCGAAGCATCAGCATTTGACACTACCTACACTACGTCATTAGAATAATAGTTATTTATGTCACAAATGCCGAAAGAACGGAATAGCGCGACGAGCGGTGATGCGGCGCGTCACCGAAGGCGGTGTGTCGCCGTCGCATGTGACCGAGTCGCGCTATCTAGTTTTTGGCAGGAGCGACATCAACGTTTATTGTGTTGCTTTTTAAGAAATACGTATTTAAAAAAAATAATTAAATGATTTCTGTATAGTAAATGCTAGGTTGGTACCACTTTGACGAAACGTCAAGTTTAAAGGTGCGTTCCGATTGGTAGGCAATGGTAGCTAATGGCGGTGGTAGAATACGAAATTATAGTATTTCTTACATATCGTGATAATGACACATATTAGTTTGCATGTACATAAACATGAGTCACTAGCAATTTTCTATTGGAAATACTATGACGGCGTCTGCTACCACTGTCATTATCACTAATGAAAACGCACCTTAAAAATGTAATTCAAATTCTGACAGATTTATATTTGTTCATGGCACATCCCTACCAACATACTAAAATAAAACTACACTCATCGCTATACTTTATTTATAATTTTCGCAATTTATCGTTTTTAGAATTAGATATAAAGACGGGTTGATATTTCTTATCAACAAACAATCAAATTGGTGATCTTATTTTATTTGAAATTTGTATTTTATAATTTGCGCACTACAGCGGCAACGTTCCATAGTGGTTCTCCAACCTCTGATGAGATCAGCTGTTTTCGAATGTGACAACACAAAAAAATATTTGTCAAAATCCTGGCTACTATGTAATTTCATATCAATGCAGATGTGACCGATCTCGATCAAATAGAATTTGCTCTTGAAGCTAAACTATTTATTTTATTGTATTTTACTCTACTTTAATTTATTAATTAACTATTTTGTCGAAATTACAGAAATGGCGGCTCATTTGCAAAATCCTTCAAAAAGGCTTAGAATAAACTACCAGTTCCTTTGGACCCCTTTCAACCAAAAGCTTTTCAGCTCTAAGTTTGGTAACGAAACTTCTAAATATGAACTTTCGTTCCGATACCTTTAGTAGTTTCTCCGGAATCGTCGTCACAAAAATCTTTTACACACAGACGTACACACACACACACACACACACACACACACACACACACACACACACACACACACACACACACACACACACACACACACACACACACACACACACACACACACACACACACACACACACACACACACACACACACACACACACACACACACACACACACACACACACACACACACACACACACACACACAGACATTTTTTTGTACCTTGGTCAAAAATGTTCAGGGGACCCAAAAAGACCTATTTCCGCTAAAATCTCAATTTTTTTTTCGGCATGATTACAATACTTTATCTTACTGCGTACGATAAAGTAAAAATATCGAAATGATAAATAATCAATGTGTTCAGATGGTTCAGGTTGACTTTGGAAATGCTCTTCATTTGAATAGAAAAGTTGAGCATGAAAAAATTGGGTTTCAATTCCACATAGATTCCATCTCCGATTGAATCTTCGCAAAAACGAGCAAAAAATAGTAACATTCGTTTAAAATAGTAAAAGTCTCAAAAAAATTGTGATACATCATAATTGATAATAAAGAAACGTAGGCAATTAGATATCACGTGACTGTGCAATGTTTATGTTGCAAACGTCGAACTCCACTGTTTTTTCAGTAGAAATAATAAAGAACTATGTTTTTTTTACCACCGTGTATGGTAATTTCAAATATATAGAATTTTTATTGTTAAAAATAACAAAAATTAAAATCAGTAGAATTCTGAAATGTCATGTCAATTATCTACCAGTCGGCGTCATTTATATTGTTTAACATTATACATTCATAAGCAGGTATATTTAGAGCTCCATACGATAGTACTGTAATCGTGCCAAAAAGAAAAATTGAGATTTTAACGAAAATGGGTCCTTTTTGGTCCCCTGAACATATTTGACCAAGGTACTAAAAATGTCAGGGTGTGTGTGCGTGTGTGTATGTGTGTACCTACTAAACTCTGTGAAACTACTAAAGGTATCGGGACGAAATTACATATTTAGAAGTTTGATGACCAAACTTAGAGCTGAAAAGCTTGTTGTTCAAAAGGGTCCAAAGGAACTGGATGTTTTCTCTAAGCATTTTTCAAGGATTTTGCAAAACTAGCCGCCATTTCTGTAATTTCGTCAAAACAGTTAAATAATAAATTAAAGTAGAGGAAATTCTGAATAATTTATGCCCGTGACATTTTTTGGTAAAATTAATAGTTTAGTTGCAAGAGCAAATTCTATTTGATCGAGAGCGGTCGCATCTGCATTGATATGAAACTAGTTACCCAGGATTTGCCACATATTTTTATTCTAATGACAGTAGGTAGTGTCAAATGCTGTCAGATGCTTTGACAATACCTACTGTCAATAGTATCAAAACTAACCCTGGCTAACTAGTTTAATTTTTTGCCACATCAGAGTTTTTACTCTATAAGTCATTAACGCTATAAAAAATGCATCGTCAATCAATGATTATTTATCAATGATATTCAAATTTTAAATCATGTTTTAGTATACGCTTTGTAGTTCGCGCAATTTACAGAATAATGCTCTTGTGTAAACCGGCCTCAGAACGTCCCGCCCACCACCACATGAACAAAGTATAATTCTGAGCAATAACAGAACTCCATCATTATATTAATTGTTATTCTTATTATTATTATACCTACATATTATGTGTTTTGGGGCACAGATTATGTCCAACTAATTATTTGTATTTGTAATCTATAAACTTCATTCCAAATGCATTCCAAATATAAATTTTTGTAAAACATACAGGTTGTACCTTTTTTTCTACATTATTATTAGTATTAGTATTTGAGAAAGTAAATGTAATTCGAAAAAAAAAGTTTCATATGCTAAATCCTTTTCTTTTTGTTTTGTTTTTGAACAAAACATAAATAATAACAAAAGAAAAATAAATAAGAAAACACGCCAAACAGTACCTACACATTACAATAATAAAGTACATTTTCTTTTCGTTTCTTAACTTAGATTCGTGTATCTTCAGACAACATTTCATTTGTTTACTTTTCAACATATTCTGATGACCAGTTTTTTATCTCGTGGTCGTTTTTGAATAACAGTCTGTACATTTGAAACATGTGTATTAGTAGCAAATGTGTGAAAAGTGCAACAAAGATCCCAAGATGTAAACTTATCACATATGTATATTTTTATAAAATTGCATAACAAGCTTCTATTATAAACACAAAATACACCACGCAAGTACGTAATAACATCTGAAAACAGTATTAAAACACAGCCTTGGAAAATCAATACGCAACCCTGATTTATGGGACACTCACAGAGCCGTATTTTTGCGGCGTTTCCTGCCCCCTCCGCCCGAAACAACGTTTTAACGCGTTTCGAAATTAATCTATATTTTTTGCGACCGACCCAATTACACTCGACACGACCGGGCGACATCTCTCTCTCTCCTCTCTCTCTCTCTCTCTCGCGAAAGCGCGAAATACGAAATTTACGACATAAACACGTCTACTTTGATGTGGCCCAGAATTTTCAGTCTGCAGTATTTTTGTTTATTTCTTGATCTCGTCGACCGACGTCGCATTTACATTTTTGGCAAAAGGTCTGAAAACTCCCTGGCACAGAAATCAGTTACTCTGTTGCGACAAATCGCTTAATTCATTAAAACAATAACAATGTTGTAAATATAATTCTTACAGCTATGCAAGATCTTTGTGTATCCTTTGTGTTTTTTTTTTATACAAGTACTTTGAAAACGTTTTAAAAACCTTTTAAGCCCATTTTGTTTAAAATATGCTGCTGGTCTGCAGGTCACATGTTTTGCCAATGTTACATCTAAGTTACTGCTCAGGGGCGAATTATTAGATACATTAATGTTTTGTTTTTTTTACAGGTGAGAAAAAGTTTTTTGGCCTCTGAAACTGACGTCAACGTTTTTACGGTAAATATTTTTTTTAAGATGAAACATGTAGATATAAAGATTTATTTATTATTACTATTTTAGTATACTGATGATTACTCGTTCTGTCGTTTCTCATTTCTCCATCTTGAAGATTGGACGAAATCAAAATGTTTTTAGAAATATTAGTTTATTTCAAAACTGTCTCCCCATGATTACTAATCTGGTACAAAAATTACTGTTCAAAAACTAATGCAAACGTAATACAATTCTCTAAATAGGATGAAGTGAAGGTCTGAACCTTGGAAGGAAACACCATGTGACAACTCTGTGAACAACTGTAATGACTAATGAATTAATTGCCAAAGAATTCATAAAGTTGTTACTAGTTTTGCTGTCCTTTTTATCTATCAAGTTTTTCGAAAACCTTACGTTATGAAACCTTTTGAGTCCGGTCTGAATTCAGCTCACAGAGATCTATGAAAACATCTATTCACATTCCATTCACACACTCCACATTCTCCAGAGTAACGAATATTTTAGTTTTTCATTAGCCTCATGTCAAGATTTTGACTTTATCATACGTAGTATGATGAAGTATTTTTTCTACGACTCACATATAATATGGTCATTGCATACGTATCTATGACTATAGAATCCCCATCATGATACACACCAATGATTATAATGACACTAGCGTTGTATAATAATGACAGTTCATTCAAATAATGACTTTATATACAACTTTAGTGTCATCGTCTGTCAAAACCTACGTGGATGACAGTTATGTGACAGTTCGCCTCGCATTAATTGACAAATACATTTAAAATATTATTTCTACTTTGCGTTCGTTATAAACTCCTAACAAAACCGCTTTCGGTGTTCTTATGAAAATACTAGATCAGCAACTTTTAGTAACTTATAGTTTTCCAAGATTGATGACATTGATGTCAAGTGTCAAATAATGCTGTATTTCGCAGTTTTACTACAACTCCCAACTGTTGAATATAAAACTACTCTAGATTTTAAGATGACAGTCGAAATTTTTGTAACACTCGTTTTGTAGGACTCGTTCCATTTGGGCGAAAGAAACTTGCATTATAATATACTATAATATTCAAGAAGAAATGACTGTCAGAGGCAGCAGCAAGGTAACAGCTAAGTTTAAAAATAAAGGGAATTTTTGATCAAAAAATAAATTTACTGCAACACTGATTATGAACAATATAAATAATTATGTGAGATATCAATAAGAAACAGTAAAATTTGCCGATTGGATAATATCCTGGCATCCAAAAATTGGCCTAAGATTTGACTAAAAGGCGATTTTTTTAGATTTAGTTTAGGAGACAAAAGTTATTTTCCGATCAAGTTAAAATGTTTACCGTTTCTTGTTAGTATTAACACGCACACTTTGATACATCATGCGTTTCTAGATGACTTTTATTTTTACTTTTTAAAGATCTAAACAATAAGTATCTGGATATTCGCAACGAATTCGACGTACTTTTATAAAAAAATGTTATGCTTAAAATAACTGTTTCGTTTTGGTCTTTCTGGACCAGATGAAAGAGAAGGAAATATAGGTAGAAGATTTAAAAGTCGAAAGTGGCTAAGGGTAAAGTGGTGTCATAAATTTTGGTGGTGTCTAAAATTTACTCAACAGTAGTTTTGAAGTTTTATTCCAAAACCATCTTGACGTGTTGTTTTTTTTTTTCTCAAGATCGTGGCGTTATCATACTAGTTAGTCATACTAAGTTATTTAAGGTGGGAAGTTTTGAAATTAAATTAATTATTGACTGAAAGGTTTCTGTAAACTTCTATTTCTTCGAGCTTTCGGCGTCACTGTTCTAGTAAAACAACTTAGAATTAAGTTAATCATTAAAAAAATCAACACCAATATAACCTCCACGAAAAGTTTAACTAACAACATACAGTCTGGTGTAAAATCACGAACGGGCATAGGCCGTTCACCCTGAACGATTGGGGAAAGACAGTCGTTGTACTCTGTTGGGGTTGCGACCCTACTGCCACTTTGGAATGACTCAAGCTACACGGAATGAGCTCATGCATTATAGAGAGTCCTCCTATAGTCTGGTGCGTTTATTTTTGTTTCGTTTGGAACTTTTGTTTCGAGCGTGAAATACGGTGGCGAATTTTGTTGACTCTCTCGGCTCGGGTAAATAGCACGAATAGGCAGAGTAATATCGTTAATTTGAATCCGCAAAAATAACGAATCACCGACCCCGTCTAGACGTGATATTTTAGCCATTTTGCGGTGTGGTCGATGACAGGTTTGGGAATTCCTCGTGACGACTTAAAGGAAGTGAGAATTTATTGCTTTACTTTATGGTTATTTTTAAAATCAATGCTTCTGAATGCAATGTGAAACAATTTGTTATTATAATTACATAAGAGATTTCATGATGAATAATTTTCGAAACACTCACAGTCATTTTTATAGGAATTAAAGATTTCTCTGTTCTATTCATTTAAACTACTAAAATCTTACACGTTATTTTATATTTGATAAACTGCTACCCTTTTGTTAAACGTAAAAAGGGGGTATCAACCTCTACAGGATGTGTAAATTTGAGAGTATGTACCTCCATAATATTTGCATTCGTTGAATATCTCCACAACCGACTTTACAAGTTTTGTGCATCGATATTATTCTTCTCTATAACTAGTAGGGTTCGTGCTGTCAATCCGATGACAGATATGGTGTGAACGTGAATAACAAACAAGTTTAAAACTTTTTAAACGGTTTTTTAAATCACAGATACAGATGTGAATACGGTCATGCGACACAGTTTTCATGTTAATTAAAATAATAAGTTCAACAAAAGAATTGACAATAGGGGTTGCTATCGACTAAGAATTGAATTAAATTAGTAAAGCAAATTATATTATTGTTACTCAAAAATAATTGCATGCCACAATTATTATCTTAATCGAAAATTAATCGATAATATTTTTACTTTACTTATTAGAGCAGTTTACAGATTTCCAATTAGTTAATTTGTCTTAATTTCTGTATTTTGTGTGCGATTATTTTTTTTTAGCTAGTAGTTCAAGATTCTACGAATCCCTATGGTTTTTCTAAAGATATCTATCTTTAATAGTTTCCGAGATATTGTCACTTTTTCTTTAAATCCATTTTGAATACTCACATTTAATAATGGTGGACGAAATTAGATACGAAATGTACAACAAAAAATTCAATAGTGATAGATATTTAGAAATTTTGCGTAGATTTGTGACCAATTTTTGCCTCAATATTTTACGCGACTGCTTTTATCAAATGGACGGTGCACCAGTACATTCTTCGCATGTGGTATCCATTCAACTTAATCAGATAGGTGGTTCGGAAATTGGGGACCCTGGCGGTGGCCACCAAGCTCACCAGATTTAACACCATTTGACTTTTATTTCTGGGGTCAGGTCTATTCCACACCAATTAATACTCGAGAACAATTTACTAACAAAGTAGTAGCCGCCAAAGTTGTTACATTCCTATGAATGAAGAATAAAACATTTTGTATTTAGTTTGCATTCTTTTATACTGACAATATCACAAAAACTATTAAAGATAGATATAGGGAACTCTAATATTGATTGATATGGAATAAGATTTCCTATCGAATGGCGTATCGGTATACAGGCTATTCCATTTAAAAAAATTAGTTTTTTACGTTTGAAAATTCAATCATTGTGTTGTAAATTTTGAACAGCCTGTATAAGATATCATGATGAACTAAACATCGTCTTATTTGCTTATGTTTCTAGTTTTGGACCACCAATCATGAAACTTATAATAACCGAGATATTCAATTTTAAAGGTAACAGCGAAAATCACCAAAAAAATTAGTAAAATCAAAAAAACTCAAAAATTGTGATATTTAAGCATAGGGAAACCTTATTAAAAATTATGCCTTTTGATACGTAGATACTAAAATTAAAATAAAAATTAGATCATTCCATATAAAATAACAAAGTTGATACCGACTTCCGGTGACCGGACGTGACAGTTAACTTGAAAGTATTTCAGCTAAAGAGCTCAGATCGTGTAAATTCCAATTCCAAAATTTCAAGTGTCCAGAAATAGTAGAACATGAGAAACTTCTAATGTACCAGTTCCGTGAGACACCCAGTATATGTCGATAAAAATGCAATAATTGTAAATTGTGATAATTTTGCATACAAAAAATTGCAATACAAATCTGTACTCTCAAGATTCCTATGTTATTTTACTTACTAGCACGCATTGCTTTTTCTTCTTTTTTTGTATTGCATATTTTCTCTTGTCTGTAAGTGTGTACTGCTTGGGCTCTGTCTGTATGTACACCTAACACATAAATAAATAAAATAAATAAATAAAGTAACGTTTCAGATAAAAAGTCGTAATATCAAAAAAAATTGTTTTGTTTTTTATAGTTTATTTTATAGTTCTAACGTTATAGGTAAAGCGAAACCGCTTATTCACAAGTGTTAAAGCACTGCCAGAGTTTCGATATTTCAATTTTCTGTTTCTAGCACTTTTTCCTATTTAAGACTCACCACTGAATTTTTAGAAAATACACAGATGGTGTGCAGTATATCTTATGTATGTAAAAACGCTTTGATTTCCGCTGTTAAATTCGGCATAAGTTTATGCACCATTCTTGATTTCCGAAAAAAAGGTAGTTTGTTAATATTTCCTCTAAAAAAAAACGATTTTAAGCTAGTTTCTTTCTGAAAATGCTCAGGCAATATTTTAAATTTTTTCTTTAACTTTTCGTAAAACATTGGAAACAATTTTCCAAAAATTAAAATGTTAGTTCTGTAAATCTGTCTTCGTCCCTTAAAACAAACTTATATTAATAAAACAACCCTTCATATCAACACCCAAATTTGCAACGAAAACCGCTCACTCGCAGCATTCGAATTTTCGCGGCGCGCCGTCCGTCGTCGGTTCGCGCCCGCCCGCCTCGGCTCGGCTCCGGTCGCGCGCGCGGCGAATTTTCCGGGGTGGAGCACGGGAGCGCTGCGGTCGGCACGTCGCGATGCCGTCTCCTCAGTGCTGACTGGCAGCGGTCATGATAACTACTCCCCTTGTCTGTTGGCTGCCCGGTGTTTTCAGTGTTCACGACAAGCTAGCGTTCGGTCGTACCGGTGCTCTTGTGCTAAACCATCAGCGTCATCAGTGTTTCGTGCGCTTCGAGCCGGCCGCCGCCGCGACGCCGTATGTCGGTTTCTGGAGGAGCTCCGTCGCCGTCTTCCAAGCAACCACGCAGCTACCGCCCCATCATCACCAGCAGCACGTCTTCCCAACGGTCCAGAATCGTCATCAGCAGTACAGGCAACGGATCGCCATGGAGACTAGGTACTGGTGATGATGATGATGATGATGTTGATGTTGATTATCTTCAAAATCTGGTGTTGGTGTACTCTATCCCCATCGTTCTTTTTTTTCTTTCGTGAAAACCCTGGAGCGACGCCCTTCTGGTGCTTATACAGGCGTCGCGACGTTCCCTTCGATACCGTTTTTTTTTCTGGGATTTTTCGTGACTAGACGTATTTTAAAGCAAAATTAACCCCTGGGTTGTGTTTCTGTGTAGGATGGTTGGGTGACACCCCCTCATTTCCATGAAATGACAGCTAGTATGTTTGGATCTATCTCGTTCGGGTTTTGGACTTACTAATGAGTCATTCAGCCACGTTTTTTCAATTGCCTTTTTATTGAATGAAAATGTATATCTCTAAGTGCTGTGGTGATGAAATGTTGAATTAACTTGTTTATTTCCATGCAAAACGTCAAAAATTAATGACGTTTAAAACGTCAAAACTCAAGCATATTATAAATTTGTATTATATTATAAATTTGGCGCTATATACTTGACTATGACCCAGGTGTTATGTGGCATTTTCCTCTTTATCTAATTGGGAAGTCGCACCTCACAATTACTGTACTTTCGCTTAGCTTTGTTGTCTACACAATGAAGAGTCAGTAATAGAAATTTTAGTAGATGTGTGAAATTCGTCATAATTTCGATATTCTTCCTTACATCATCTGTTTCTAAAGTTGGTACAAACCGTCAGCCCACTTTAACCCTCGGTTACTTAGTTACTGATTTAAAACTACACAAATAAAATGTCGGTAATATGTTGTGACTCTAAACGATAAAATATTGTTGTTGATGTTAAATCGATTCGGGGGTTGTGATGTTTGTATTTTATCGATGGTTGAACAACCCCGTTCATTTGCATGGAATGACGTATGTGTTGGTTTTCTATTTATTAGATTATCTGAATATGTTCTAAGCGTATTTCCTAAGAATGGCAAAGAAATATTCAATGGGCTTGTTTATTTCTGTCAGAAAATCATGGGTTCAAAACGTCAAGAACGAATGACGTTTGAAACGTCAAAATGCTTGTATATATTGAATTTAGCCTTTACTTTGATGTTTTCACTGAGTTGTTTCACATCACAATAAAATAAAGTGCTTTCGCGTAATATTTGTAATAACTTTTTAATAAGCTAAATTTTAAATCTATTAACATTTCGTCATTGGGGTTTCATGCGCAAACTTTAAAATCTGAAAGACTAAATTAACAATTATTTTTTTGTTACTGAAAGTGGTAAAATAATTGTTTAATTGGTTTGTGGAGAAAACAATTTTCTATGAACAAAATTATTTAAAAAAATTAAAAATATTGATGCAAATTATATACAGAGTGTATGATTGTCCAGAATCGTCATCAGCAGTACAGGCAAACGCTCGACATGGAGATGAGGTACTTGTGACGATGATGATGTTGATTCTCTATCTGGTGTTGGTGTACTCTATCCCCATCGCTTTTTTTTCTTTCGTGAAACCCCTGGAGCGACGCCCTTCTGGTGCTTATACAGGCGTCGCGACGTTCCTTTCGATACTGTTTTTTTTTCTGGGATTTTTCGTGACTCGACGTATTTTAAAGCAAAATTAACCCCTAGGTTGTGTTTCTGTGTAGGATGGTTGGGTGACACCCCCCCATTTCCATGAAATGACAGGTCGTATGTTTGGATCTATCTCGTTCGGGTTTTGGATTTATTAATGAGTCATTCAGCCACGTTTTTTCAATTTCCGTTTTACTGAATGGAAATTTATATCTTTAAGTGCCTATGGTGATGAAATGTTGAATTGGCTTGTTTATTTCCGTGCAAAACGTTAAAAATTAATGACATTTAAAACGTAAAAACTCGAGCATATTCTAAATTTGGCGCTAGATATTTGACTATGGCCCAGGTGTTATGTGACATCTTCCTCTTTATATAATTGGGAAGTCGCACCTCACAATTACTGTAGTTTCGCTTAGCTTTGTTGTCTACACTCTACACAATGAAGACTCAGTAATAGTAATTTTAGTAGATGTGTGAAATTCATCATAATTTCGATATTCTTCCTTACATAATCTATTTCTAAAGTTGGTAAGAACCGTCAGCCCACTTTAACCCTCGGTTACTTACTTACTAATTTAGAACCACAAATAAAATGTCGGTAATATGTTGTGACACTAAACGATAAAATATTGTTGTTGATGTTAAATCGATTCGGGGGTTGTGATGTTAGTATTTTATCGATGGTTGAACAACCCCTTTCATTTGCATGGAAAGACGTATGTGTTGATTTGCTTTTTTTTTTTAGATTATGTGAATATGTTCTAAGGGTATTTCCTAAGAATGGCAAAGAAATATTGAATGGGCTTGTTTATTACTGTCAGAAAATCGTGGGTTCAAAACGCCAAGAACGAATGACGTTTGAAACGTCAAAATGCTTGTATATATTGAATTTAGCCTTTACTTTGATGCTTTCACTGAGTTGTTTCACATCACAATAAAATAAAGTGCTTTCGCGTAATATTTGTAATGACTTTTTAATAAACTAAATTTAAAATCTATTAACATTTCGTCATTGGGGTTTCATGCTCAAACTTTAAAATCTGAAAGACTAAATTAACAATATCGTTATTTTGTTGTTGCTGAAAGTAGTAAAATAATTGTTTAATTGCTTTGTGGAGAAAACAATTTTCTATGAACAAAATTATTTAAAAAAATTAAAAATATTGATGCAAATTATATACAGAGTGTATGATTGTCCAGAATCGTCATCAGCAGTACAGGCAAAGGCTCGCCATGGAGACTAGGTACTTGTGACGAGGATGATGTTGATTCTCTATCTGGTGTTGGTGTACTCTATCCCCATCGCTTTTTTTTTCTTTCGTGAAACCCCTGGAGCGACGCCCTTCTGGTGCTTATATAGGCGTCGCGACGTTCCTTTCGATACTGTTTTTTTTTCTGGGATTTTTCGTGACTCGACGTATTTTAAAGCAAAATTAACCCCTGAGTTGTGTTTCTGTGTAGGATGGTTGGGTGACACCCCCCCCATTTCCATGAAATGACAGCTCGTATGTTTGGATCTATCTCGTTCGGGTTTTGGATTTATTAATGAGTCATTCAGCCACGTTTTTTCAATTGCCTTTTTATTGAATGAAAATGTATACCTCTAAGTGCTGTGGTGATGTGAATTGGCTTGTTTATTTTCGTAGAAAATGTCAACATATAATGACGTTTAATACATCTAAATTTGAGTATATAACAGTATATAAGATTTTAGTAAATTTTATAAAGTTGACAACTAATAAAACAGTTTAAAAAGTAGAAATGACAAAATGCTTGCAGCTTTTGCATTATATGGAATTACTTTGATTAAATTTTACAAATTTGACAATGGATAACGAATAGTAAAAAAAATACTATTTGCAATTCGTATCCCAATTAAGTGTAACTTCAAAATTGGTAAAATAATTATTTAATTGCCTTGTATGACGGAACAATTAATTTTGCGTTCCACTAGCGACGCAGTAAATTTTCTCTGAACAAATTTACTCATAAAAAGTTACTAAAACATTACAGCTGAAACACAAACTGCATAATTGTCAAGGTAATTGTAGTATATTCTTTATTATCAGTTAGGAAGTCACGTACCTCCTAATTAAGTACACTACGTATGTTTTACTTGTTGTTTACAGTTTGTATATACTATAATCTATTTTAAATTGGTCAAATTTTTGTCGTTATTACATGTTTTGAGGACACACCTCTTATTATTTTTTATTTTTATTATTTTTTACAAACAATAGAGGAACTATACTTCCGTCAAAGCAATCCAAAAGGGTAAAATATACTGTGTATGTTGAATCGATTGCAGTGGACGTTGTATTTCTATATTTATCGGTTGTCATTGACACCCCCTCGCTTCAAGATCTCGTAAAATGACATTGTATTTATAGATCTAACCTTTGGAATGTATTACTAGTGAATCATTTTTACTCATATTTGTTCACTATAGTTTTTTCTTTGTGAGTTATTTTGTATACGTCAATGGTCTTTGTCTTGTTGTTGTTTTGATTTCGTGTCTCTTAAATGCTGTTATTGTCTTAGTCGTCTGACATGTATACACACTTTCAGTAATGGTAATTTCAATAAAATAACTTGAGCCAAGATATCGATAAACATAATCAATGAAATTCAATGAAAAATATGTTTAATTGGGTTATTGTTCTCGTAATGAATGGGCTATTTGTACGTGTTTACATATTTGTTGATTCAGCAAATTGCTAACGATGAATGAATCACAGCCAAATAATTCAGATATTACAGTTCAACTATTGCTTTCAATTTGAGTAAGCAATCATGAGTACGTTCATGAGTTCAGAATGAAAGATAGTGGTAGTATTGATTATTTATTGTTTGTTCTGTTTTGACGGATAACAGTCATAATAATGCTATTATACTTTTAGACAATGTAAACAAGACTGTAGAATGTTCCTTCTTGTGACTTGTGACCTTCTGAATCTTAAAAAAAAAACAATCATGAAAGTTGACTGCAACGTTATAGTATTTGTGGCCAGATTTAACAGTTTTTTGCTTGTGTGTTTACGAAAATTATAATACAAATATATAACAACCGATGGATTTTTTATTTTGTCTTTATTGGCTACATGCACAAAGCTTGGCCTTACAAAAAGCAATTTAAAACACCTTAAAAATTATCATAATTAGGTATATCGTCCTTCTAGCATTTCGCATGTAATTAAGATTATTACATATTATAACCTAGGTCAGTGTGATTACGTTATTAAAAGTGTTATACATAATATTGTTTCGTCAAGGTGTCAAATTAGCGCATGAGTTGTTTGGGGCACGAGGAGCGCAGCGACGAGTCACTGTCTCCTTGTAATCTAAACAAAAAAACAATTTTACAGACCTAAAAGTTATTAAAAACAAAACGATTTTTTTTTTATTTAAACTGCCTACAGAAGTTGTACGTTCTGTGAAGAAACACCTGGTTATTTTCCACAACGAAAGAGTCAAAACGCGTTTGTTGGCCATTGTTGTGAGGCATCTGTTATAACCTTTCGAATTAAACAAAGAAACCCAGGAACATATTCTTCTGGCACCGCTCAGCATATCAATGATAAGCAGAAACGGCAAGAACAGACTACGTGAGTCGCCTGAGAACTACACTGGATGCTAGGAATAACAAAAGACACTTCGTTTCCGACTTGAAATTGTGACGTTCGTAGTCACTTCCTCGCTGCTGAGACCTTTTGCTTACCGCCTACCATAAAATCAATCTTTCGAGAGGTTGCCCAATTTGTAGAAATTCTCGCCGTTTTTGTTTTTCGATGGCGTCACCGAACAGCTGTACGATCGCTATGGAGAAAGGGATATTTACGGGAACACTTTCATTCAGAACGCGCTTACTTACTAGGTGATAGTTCATTTCGAAAGTTTATTTCATAACAGAGCGGAGAGCGCTAGTCGCGGCGTTTCATGCCGATATTATTTAGGTTGTGTGCGATTTGAAAGCGAAATGAAACCGACGCACTTATATCGGACACGGTGACTCAGGCGTATTTCCTCAAAATAAAGCACCGTTATCGCAAAATGCGACCAGAAAACTGTAGTATGACGAATTTCATTTGGGAACTCTTTTCTTCTGAAGAATATAACAAAAGTGTCCCCCTATTGACCTAACTATAACTAAATGGATGCAATTTTTAATTTCTCTAAGAAAAGTCGTTCTTTAGTAAGAATTTTTGATGTCCTATAAAGTCAGTTGCCGGTGAACAAATGAGAAAATGTTATATTGGCCCTAGAGTAAAGTATTGCGAAATTGACCAAATTTACAGGAAAAAAAAAATTCTTATATTTAATGTTATGCCCAGTTATCCCTTTCATATTCTAAGTTTAATATTTATTTTTCCAATCTTTGTCTAAACCCCCGATATTCCAAATTAATTGTTTCGTCATTTATTTCGTCTATTGCTTCCCTAATTGTTAATGTTAGAATGTCTACATTATCATGAAAGATATTACCATACACCTTCTGTTTTAAATAAAATCACAAAAAAAATCACGCGGTGTTAAATCAGGTGAACGAGGTGGCCATCCTACAGGGTTGAATCGTCCAATTCATGTTTTGGGGAAATATTTTTTTAACCTATCCCTGAAAACAATCGTTTTCTTAAAGCAAATATTTAGGTTGTTTTATATTAAAGAAATATTCTTATTGTAAGTACATATGTGTTGTCTTACAACAACAAAAATATGTTAATTAATAATGTTTTTTTCTTAACATTAAACAACCATTTCTCTGTGGGTGAATTTGTCCAAAGTAGGTGGCAACTACCTAGGTGGCAATTCCAACATATGAAAATACGTGTTTTGATTTACAGTACCGCGATTTACAGAAAAATAGTTGTCTAATGTTAAGAAAATGAACTCCTAACATAATTTGTTTGTTTTAAAACAACACATAGTTGACTCAGACCTCGGAAGTCTACAATCTAGAGAAACACATAGTTGTAATAAGAATATTTCTTTAATACAAAAGAACCTAAAAATTGCTTTAAGAAAACGATGTTTTGATTTAATAAACTCGTTGTTTTGATTTAAGAAAGTCGTTGCTTTGAAAATAATGTGAAGGATACCGATAGATGGAGCTTTAGTTTCTTGTCGTTAGAGGGCACTACTACAGGATATGTAACCACATACATGTCTATGCAGCATCAGTCCTATTATACTGTCCCGACATAGAAATGTCCAACAGCTCTAGGATTGTTGGAAAAGAAGACTAAGAAGGGACACCGGGTGCCTTTTCTAGTTGGAAAATAACAATATTCTTCTTCGGATGCGTTAATTGCATTTCATATAAAATATTTTTATAGTACCATGTGCATATTTAAAAGAAGTAAGTGAATGATTAAAAGTTGTTGATTTAAAGGAATTTTTTTTAAATGTCATATAAGTATAGTAGCCATTTATAATTTTACAATCTTAAAGTAAGAGAAATCGGTCAAAACAACGAACAAAAGGGATTTGTGGAGGGACGACCAGCCAAAATAATCACAACCTTGTATAATTTGCAACGTTTCGACTCTTTATTAGAATCTTCATCAGGCAACAAATTACTAAAAGAAATTAAGAGCAATCAGTGATATCGTTTTTACATAAAAGGTCAATTATAAATTTAATATACTTATACAATGGATTTGCAATAAGAACCGTTACTAGCAGCTAACATCGTACAACCAATCTTTAGTTGGCTTAAGCAATTAACAAGACATCCACATAGCTGGGAAAAAGATTTTCAAAAGGTTGTACGATATTAGCTGCTAGTAGCTGTTCTTATCGCAAAACCATTAAGTAAGTACATTAAATTTATAATTGGTCTTTTTTGTAAAAACTATATCACTGATTGCTCTTAATTTCTTTTAGTAATTTGTTGCCTGATGAAGATTCTAATAAAGAGTCGAAACGTTGCAAATTATACAAGTTGTGATTATTTTGGCTGGTCGTCCCCCACAAATCCCTTTTATGTATATTTATAACAACCGTTGTTTTGGATTAAAAAAGGTTGCTTTAAATTGAGACAGTGTTTCGTTGTTCTCGTCAAAAGAATATGGCCCAATTATTTTCTTGTAATAAACTCCACACCAAACAAACATTAACTCTTTTATATTTGTGAGAATTTGTTGTAATACTGAATTTTTGATTTTCTTGAGACCAATATCTGCAATTCTACAAACTAACAATTCCATTTGTGGTAAACACCACTTTGTCAGAGAAAATATTTTTTTGGATATTTTTTATCATAAAATATGTTTCTTTAAACTCTCCTGTAAATAAAGGAATTCAGGACTCTGAAGGAGACAGACACCTGTCTGCAATGTATGCCATACTACTCTTACGTGTGGGTGATGCTTTTCAGCCGTATTAGGTAAGAACTAAAAACGGTTGTTTGTACGAAAAAAAATGCGGTGGAAGAAGACAAAAGCCGAGTCCGAAATATGGGTAAAATCATGTATGGAACATTATCTTGCTAAATATTAACAAACAAATACAATATTTATAAAAATTGCTCCGACTAGCAGAAAGTAAAAGCTTTATTGACGCCACTAAACGCATAGAGAACACTTGAACGAAATTACTGTCAATTATGCATTCATCTTTTCAATGACACAGGTCTGGTATGGTAATCGCTACACGGTTGCGTACAATAGTCACTTTGTCGGGCTATTTGACCTATAGAACACGACAATTTTGTGGACTCATTAGTACCCACATGTCGTACGCTTTTTTGTTTCTTGCTTCCTGCTTTGATAAGTCCAGTCGACAAAAAAGAACCACCGATTTTCCGCTGTTTTCTGCGACAAGGCCTCAAGGTAACACCTTGCAGTATCCCACATAACCTCTATTCATTTTCTACTCGTATATACTTATTTCACAGTTGATGAGTACTTCTAAACAAACGACAAATTAGTCTTGCTATAAATCAGGTATTGTTCTAATACTTGAAGGTTGATTCGAAGTTTCGCCACCACACGATTCTGCGCGCTGCCTATCTGTTAACATTGACCTGTATCTACGTTTCGTGATGCTTCGCTATCATCGTCCTTCTGCTTTGCCGCCTTTGGTGTTGTTCGTCTGTTTTATTCCTATTGTTTTAATTTAAAACTTGGGAAATTATTGCTTATTGTCGTTTCGTTTGATTAGCTAATACCGTAATTGTTGTTGGTTGAATTGAATTTGCCGGTGACCCTTGATGGTTAGCAGCCTTACTAGGAGGTGTGTTCACACGAATGGCATGCCGAGCTAAGCCATTATCGCTCCTGATAGTATACAGTAAATGATGACTTCATTAATGCAAGAGTTATTCAGCTTGTTTTACAACATGCGGTGATGATTTCGTGTTATGTTTAGTTTTATTAATTTTATAATTAGATGTTCTACACGTGTATACGCGTAAATCCTAAAGTTATTGGATAAAGTAAGGAATAAATCGCATATAATTATCGGTATATAAAACAAAATTAAATAGACAGAGGTAATGAATAAATTATAAATAACCGAAGACTAGATTACTGATATTATGTAGTAGTTTTAGATCTCCTGCTGTTCTCCAAAAGTATAATACGACGTGGTAGAATTCTTTAGGTAGGCCCAAATGAGCCTCAACCTTGAACTTAAATAGCATGAAGAAAAAAACATGTGACAACTCTGTGAAGTTGACCAGGAGTAAGTTGTAACATGGTGAGTGGAAATTTTGGTCTCACGTTTGTCATTAATGAAAAACAATTCTTATAGTTTTCATTAGTTTTATCTCCACCGGTTTTAGTTCATGGCTCCTTTCATTTTAACCTACATAAGCAATGTTGTCATGTCACAGAGAATTCCATTAAAAGTGCCATTTTGTAGAATTTTTCTTTGAAAATTCTGATGATTCTATATGTGTCTGTAATAAGATACCGCTTCTAAGAGATCTTCGCAACTTTGAAGTTTAAGCGGTCATTTTCAACGTACTTTGAGAATTCTGTCAATATATTTTTTATATCAAAGGCTGTCATGTTGTGCCATATTTCTTTCAAAAGTGACCTACTTAAAATATGCTATCATGTCGCATTTTTGTTTTAAGAAAGTCTCCGAAAGACTAATTTTCATTTTTGCTAGTCAACACCAGATATTTCCAATATTGGAGCATATGATCTATTGGTCATACGACAAACTCAAAGTATTGTGAAATGTCACTAATAAAAAAATGGGATTTGAAAATTGTGCATTATCCAAAGATGTATAGGAAGTGTAGTTTTAGTACTATATTGTGAACCAAGCCGAGAAAGTGATTCTTTTCCGGGCCGAGAGAAGAGTTGCACAGGCGAGCATAGCGAGCCTGGGCACTTTTTGACGCCCGGAAATTAGTTTCTGGGGGTGGTGCACGCATAATCGCCTTCACAACAATATCGTAATAAATTCACCCGTTTCTAAAGACCATCCACTGACATTGGTTTTTGACAAATAAACAAACCGAATCGAAAGCTGTGTTTTGATTGGACAGACCATTCGGTCGCCGTCTGGTGGGTTGTGTACCATTATTTTTGTGGCTATCGCTGAAAAGTCTTCATTACAGCCTGGCTGGCAAATAGCATCTTTAGTGTCTCCATGGAGACGCAAAAATGACATTTTCGCATAGTGTAGGATAAAAAATAAATCTGAAGTGGCTTTATCATACTATTTATAAAATTAATAGTAAATGTGATTCTAATTGATCGTGATCGGTCGTATCTGCATTAATATAAAACTAGTTAGCCAGGATTTGACAGATATTTTAATACAATAAAAAGTGGTCGGATTCCTTATTTTAGTTTTATTTTAGCAATCGCTACATGTTTCGTATCCTACTGGGCACTTCTTCAAGCGCCGTAGGATGTGAGATATAAATTACACAAATGACAATCAAATCAAACTCCAAAAATCTCAATTGTAAAAACTTACATTTTGTCAGGCGCGTGGAGAATATACAACAACAAAGGTCACAAACAAACATTATGAGACTGATCTTTTTTTTATATATGATAAAGTAAAAACCTTTTTTCCTTTTTATATTAATTGCTTAGGAACTAGTTTATTTTTTGTTAACTCGTCATCAGCGTACATCTAAGCGAAGATACATTAATTAGAATTACAAAGGCGTTAAAAAATGTATCAATATGTCAGTCATTTATATTTTAAAATCTACGTCAGGCGAACTCAGTCGTCATACGGAAAACTTATTAACTTATTAAGCAAATAATTTATAAATTATGTAGTGTACAAGTTTGTTAGGGAAAATTAATTTGGGAATTAAATGAATGTTGTCGTTCCTAATGTGCTTTGTCATTTGAAGTTGTTCGAGTGGGTCCATTGTATATATAACTCTTACAGCATGTGCGACTTAATTTTGTATTGTAATATTGAATTCTAAGGACATAAATATTATTCAATTCATTCACTCTGGAGTTGTAATCTAAGTAGACTCTAGAGGGTATTTTCTACGCAGATTCAGGAACAAAACGAAAAAAAAGCCATATGCTGGGAGATAGGATGAGCTCGTTGAAATCGTAGGACAATAATTGGAGAGACAGCAGTGGGGTTTGTGTTATATTGTATGTTATGTTATTTTGTATGTTATTATAATTTGTTAAAGTTAAGTTTAAAAAGTTTATGATTGTATTGTTTTCTATTTCCAAAGTAAACTTAATCTTATAGTGCAAGTTACTTATGTATTAAAATATAATGTAGAAACTCACCCCATGACACTTCTACACTCAAAAAACCTCATCGACATACCTACAAAAAATGAGAATATTTCTACCAGAAAACTGAAATTCTATCATGATAAAAAACGGTGTTAAAATGATAGTTGCCAAATTCGGACCTATCAAATATCACTCCAATTATAGCTTTACGATTTTGATAAAGTTCACCTTTGTCATTATTGGGGCGCGCTTATTAATTGACCAAAAGTGCGGCCGCCCGCTCGGGCAAAATGCCATTTCATCGACTGGGGCCGATATATTAATTGGATCGCGTTTCGAACTCGAAATTGTTTTTCAATTAATGCCGCTGGGCGCGGCGGCGGCGGGCGTCGGCGGCAGGACACCGCCGGCCAATTTTAATTGGACAAGCGCGATTGATACGGCAACGCTGTAATTCACGATTATGCGACAGGGCTAATCGTAACATACGAGCCGCCATCATCTCTGCATCTGTCACTTTCGCGGGGTGGCAACCGCCGCCCCCTCCCCCGATGCGGGCCACCCCCGGCCGACATGATGGGGCACCGTGATAGATGCGGATGTCCACCGGGCATGTACAGGAATTTGTCCATTTGCGGAGTCTGTTTGAACTCGGGATAATGTCCGTCGTGTGCATGTCACATGACGGCGATTATTGTTTTGTTATCGTCCGATTTCGGGGTAGAGGAAATTGTGTAACGTTTGATGCTGGTACGCGATATTGAATTTCCGAAAATGTTTGTTGCCGTTTCGCTCTTTGCGGTTGTCCATTATAATACCGTCAACAAAATCGAACCTGATTTATTTTGGTTAAAGATTACGTTGGATTGAAATGATACGTCAGTCGAAATGTTGTTTCTTTCCTTACGTGGGCGTGGGTCAATTAAACTTGGTTTCCATGTGATGAAAACATCTTGGAAGTAATAGTTACCTTCTATAACTGATTAATGTTAGTAATTGGTCTACTGTTGTTCTTTCTGTGAAACAATTTAAGAAAATAAGGATTTTAATACCACATTTGCATTCTATTAAAACAGCATTCATAAATAGGTTTTATGTTTTAAGATCAGCAAAAAAAGCCACAAACCTGACCAATATTGCCGATTTGGGTTCGTTGTGCCCAAGATCGACGACTTCCGGTTCAAAATTGACAACTTCCGATTCAAAATGGCCGACTTCCGATTCAAAATAGCCGACATGTGCTCGTTGATTTTTTTCACTGCCGTACTTAGGTTCGGGCAGGTGCGCCTGTGTCAGGTTGGGTTTGAAATAAGTTCAAGGTCGTCCCAGCTGCCCTAGTACCTACTCGCTAATGTTAATACAATTTTCAGCTTTAAAACATGTTTTATTTTATGTTTAAAACATGTTTTTTTTTTAATTTTGCGAGGTGTTTAAAAAATTGTTTCGTTAAAAAACATGATTTTATAAAAAAACATGTTAGTTTTGTTTAATATAGAGAAGAAAAAACACGTTTTTTATAACAACCCTGGTCAGTAGTCGTTCGGAGAAATGTGACATTAGGATGCGCACTCAACATTTATTTGTGGGAGTTACTTTGTCTACGATCTCTGAAACCAGCTCTTCTAGTTTTTGTATGGATATATTGGCTCCTAATTACATGATTTTAATGACTTTTGTGGTAAAATAAAGCCCTGTCTTCCCCAATGTGTTACTATTAGCTATTGTATTTTTAAAGGATCAATTTCAAACATTAAAAAAGCGAAATCATCGTGCGTACACTTCTTCTCGCTTCCGCCGAATGTCATCCTTGTTCACGTTCTGCGCAATTGTCGAGGCAACTTTAACTTGACGGACCTGTACGGTGACCTTTTTTTGTGTTTTTGCTATCTATTTCCTCTAAGAAGTGAAATAATGGAAATTTTTACATTTTTCTTTGGCTTATGTGTGACTTCGAGCGTTTTTTTAAGACAAGATAATAAAAAGTCACCAAATTTAAAATCGTAGAATATTAATAAACTGGAGAGGTTGTTTTTCTGACTGGAAAGTGAATATGTTTTTTTATTGAGTTCTTTGTGTTAAATACGAATTCAAACTCACCTTTCTTATCACTTCAGCTTTTTGTGCTTCTTTGGTCAAACCATTTTTGTTCAGAATTTTAGGGAAAAGTTATTGGAAATTTTCATATTTTAGGTACAAACAAAATTTGAATATATGTGTACTTGAACCATGGATGCTTATTTGACAATTTATGAAGAATAAACATGTGAACTGATGAATGAACATGACATTGTAACGATATCTGACCACTTGAAAGCTACTATTCGCTTCGTAAATATTTGCTAACCAATCCTAAATATAACAGATGTTTATATTTACATACACATTCGACGAAAAAAGACGAACTAACGCTAAAAATAAAATGTGTGTAGGTATATTTATGTACATTCGATAATAGAAAAAATCTCTCCTCTGAACTTTTCACGTGATAACATCTCATGGTATTAGCGAAAAGGGCAAAAAGCATTTTCGGCAAGAAACAGAAGCCCACCACCCTAGCAAGTGTCAAAAGCCACTCACACGGCATTCCCTTGACACAACACCCACGTCACCTCTATATCCCTAAAATCTCTTGACGTGGCTGTACAGCAAAGACGTCACCTGTCTTCCAAACCCGTAGCTTTACAAGCCGATCATACTCTACCATATACGAATCAATCCGCCTATTCCATCGCACCCCAGGTACCGTATTCTTAGGGCGGAATTCATAATCTACGCCCTACGGTTCCTATATCCGATGAAACTACGTAACGGTACACGGCGTTTTAGTAAACTTTATTTTGCGCTGGATCTTCGGGCCAACCGCGATAAGGGAAGGTTGCAATTTTACGACCCCCAGACGATTGGGCGGGTATACCTGCTGCGCATGGGGTGCTAAGATACCGGAGACCAGATGAACACGATGGTATCTTTGATCGTCTGGGCTCTGGCTAATGGCCTTGATGACCATTAGTAGATTTTGTAGTAGTCTTGTGTCTTCTTCTGTCCTTTCGGATACCCATTAATTTTGCGTAGGAACCATTTTCACGGTCAGGTAAAAAACGTTTAGCCTGTCATTAGAGAAAGTTCCTTCTTCTAGGAAATTAACTGGACTTTGTGTGGGTGGTTGAGTAAGGGATTTTCAGGATTTCTTTATCTATTGCACAAAGGTTTTTTTGTCCAAAATACAGAGCTGAAAATATTTTTTGTGCTATCTATGGACCAAAGTGTAGTTCAAGCTGTGAAGTTGCATTTCAGGAACGGATTGTTGCTTGGATATGCAGATATTTCTACAGAACTTAAGACAGTAGTTGACCTACTTACTTCGTGATCAGCTAAGCGAGCTGTGTGAAGTCCCGTGTTTGCGTCGTTCCTGGTTGTCCGCGTTAGGTTTTATTATTTTGAGTACTGAGTAGACATGATGCTCATTTACGGAGAATGTCGCCGGATTGCTGCGAGCGCTTGAAGACAATGAAGAATTATAAGTAGACTTTTATTATTTTTTATTTGTATTAGCACTTTTCGCCGTAGTAGTGTACATGTTACCGGTAATAGACATTTTTTTACTTTGTAACATAAGGGGCTTAGCATAATCCTGTATTTGTTGTTGACTTTATGAGCGTTTGCTGTTAACAGCATTGATAGTTTTATGTTTATGTGTATTATTAAAGTTCTGTTCAGTTTACTAAATTATGTTTTATAAGGCCCCTAGTCACTGCTCAGTTTAACGAAGCTGGTTAGCCCGATAAATTTTATTTGTCATTTCCATTTGAGTTTCTCACCTACTTTCATTTACTAAAAAATGCGACTTACTCTCTGCCAACTACTGTTTACTATTTTTCATTTATGGAGCCAGACGATGTTTGGAATCTTTAAATCACCATAAGTTACGAATAAATACCGCAGATCGAACACCAGCCAATCAGCTCGCAAGTACAATTGATTATTTGGTGAATTATTGATCTGGCGCCTGTCGGTCTAAATTGCGGTACTCATTACTAATCATTACATTTTGGGTTCAGAAAATCATCACGATTGAAAATACCGCTGACAAAGTTAGCCTCCAGTTTACAATGTAAAACATGACATCATTTCCGGAAAAGCCGGAAGAAGATAAAAATTACTTGAACAAGCACTAAAAACTATGAAAAACAGTTGAATGAATGCCGTTCAAAAAGAAGTGCTGTTTGAACTGTTACTGAAAAACCCGTCCTTAAATCCTGAATTAATTCATTTTAGTCATTCGATAGATTAGAAAAATAAATTATACATCATATTAAAGACGAAGGAAGAATCAGGTTTTAATAGACAAAGTATAATTGAGACATTTTGAAAAATTTTGTATGGTAGTATGGTAAATATTTGGATATTCACGTAAACATATCATTTTCTTCGTGTGGCTAATGAGAATTAATTAATAATAAAATATTCTTCTTTTATCGTTAAACTCCACAAATCTACCACAAATCAATTTATAGTACATAATTATCAAATGGCTATACGGGTTTTATGGCGTCTAGTAGTACTGCCTCCACATTGTGGTTAGCCTATGTGATATTGTTCCGATAGTGTCATCATTTTATGTACATACTTTTACTTGTCTCAATGACACAGGTCTTCATACTTAATCCTACAGCTGATGTTCCATCTCCAATTGCCTATTCCGTCTTCAAAGCATATTATCCACCCATTTATAATACGGTACATACTTTCTCCTATACCTTTCATATTCACTTCCTTACGGCTTCCACTCTTATTTGTCTCTCGTACGCCGTATCGCGGTCTGAATCGCGCGCTCGGCAATAAATACGAATTCCTCCTGGCGTGTGTGCTGAAAGAGCGGCGCGGGGCACCGCATCTCCAGACTTGGTGACTGCTCAAGGGCACGTTAAACAAACAACCGAAGGCCGACGGCACACATATAACCGCGTTTTCCGAATCGCGCGCGCCGCGGCTCATATACATCAGCATCACAAAGGAGTGAAGACCCACTTGGTCTGCCGCTCGCCTCCGATGGAGACAGGGAGCTACTCCGGTCGTCTGGCTCTAACCCAGAGGTTCCCAAACTTCTTTATATTAGTAATAATAATAATAATATTCTTTTGAGATTTCTTCATTTGCAACAATAATCATTTCGGTATCTATTTCGGAAATGATGAAATTTTGTGCCTCATCTTGGAGACGTCGTTTTCATTTAAGTAAATTTTCTAAAAAGGCTTTGGATAACTCATGATGTGTACTTATGTTTGCTGAAATGTTGCCTTGTTTTTTGAAAGCCTGCATACATCTGTAGTACATAAAAGTTTTGTAGTCTGAACCGAAGTCCAAACAGTTTAAAAAACTGTGGTTAAGGCACTATTTTTATGTTCAATAATTAATTAAAATTCATTGACGGAGCAATATGTTGAAATGTCATCAACCCATGTTTATCGGCGTTCTTCCGCCACCTCCTTTGGATCTCCTAAGTCTTCACTGAAGAATCTTTACTGCCCACCTTCTCGTGTCTTATCTAGCCCAAGATCTGATCTCTAATTTCGTGGAGCTATATCTGACATTACATCTCCAACCTTAGTTCCTCTTGATTTCGTATTTTATCTTTTATTTCCAGATGTAAGAACATATGAGGCCAATCTGCAACAACTCTGCCAACTTCGCAAATCATCCATAGTGATCTTTTTCAGTCTCAAGTTTATTATTTATCAATTCTATCCTCCTCTGAATACCAACAAAATTGTGATAATACTATGTTAATTAGATGAAACATAATTGTATGCTAATGACCAGTGACCACTGACGAATAAAGGCCTTATGATAGTAATTGGTGTGTTATGGTAGCAATGATCACGTTCCTTAAATGACAAGAGCGTGATCAACAATATCGTCGGTATTTCCTCCAGATTACTCGTCTTGCACACTTCCATGCGTTCCTGTCCTTCGCTGTTTGTTTCCAGTGCTTTCCTGCCACTTCTGGAACGTCATCAATCCATCTCTATCGGCGTTCTTCCACCACCTCCTGTATACCTCCTTAGTCTTCACTGAAGAATCTTTACCGTCCATCTTCTCGTGTCTTATCGAGCCATAAAACCTGATCTCCACTTTGGTTCAGCTATATTTGACATTACATCTCCAACCTTAGTTCCTAGCTGAGAATCTTTATTTCTTATTTTATCTGTATTTCCATATGTAAGAACATAGGACGTCAACCTTCAATAACCCTGCCAACTTGCCAAGTCGTCCATAGTTTTCAGTCTTAAGTTTATAATTCCTTAAAATTATCCTCCTCTGCATTCCAACAAAATTGTCATAATGCTATGCTAATCAGAGGAAAAATAATATATCCTAATGACCACTGACCAATAGAGGTTTTGTGATAGCAATTGGTGGATTATGGTAGCAATTATCAGGTTATAAGAGTGTGATCATCATTGGCATCTCTCCAGACTGCTTGTCTAGGATGTTAATCTGCAACAACTTGTCAACTTCCCAAGTCATCCATAGTGATCTTTTTCAGTCTCAAGTTTATTATTTCTCAATTCTAACCTCCGCTCAATACCAACAAAATTGTGATAATACTATGTTAATTAGATGAACCATAATTGTATGCTAATGACCACTGACCAATAAAGGTTTTATGATAGTAATTGATGTGTTATGGTAGCAATGATCACGTTGCTTAAATGACAAGAGCGTGATCAACAATATCGTTGGTATTATCTCCTCCAGATTACTCGTCTTGCACACTTCCATGCGTTCCTGTCGTTCGCTGTTTGTTTCCATTGCTTTCCTGCCACTTCTGTAATGTCATCAATCCATCTCTATCAGCGCTCTTCCACCACCTCCTTTGTACCTCCTTAGTCTTCACTGAAGAATCTTTACCGTCCATCTTCTCGTGTCTTATCTAGCCATAAGACCTGATCTCCACTTTGGTTCAGCTATATTTGACATTACATCTCCAACCTTAGTTCCTAACCGAGAATCTTTATTTCGTATTTTATCTCAGATATCGCTATGTTCAATGATTCGTTAAAATTCATTGACGGAGCACTGTCTGTGCACACCCCAACAAGTTCGTTCCATAGTTTGAAGTTTTATCTCTTCTGACATTTTATCAATCCGATGCTTACCACTTATCGGATATTGACAATTTGGGAAAGTTTTGTTTTGCTTCCGCAATTAAGAAGAGAAATTTTCACCGATATTATGAGAATTTTTGCCTTTAGCGATGAGTAGGTTAGTTCATAAGATGCTTCCACCATATTTTGGTTTGCTTGAGAAAATGCACCTGTAGTTTCCAATTTCATGCGTTTTAAATAATAAATGTTAGCTCGGAAAAAGTAGGTCTTATTGTGACGTGTGTGGCTCATTGTCAGTAAGAACATTAAAACATTGCAGACACTCCACATCGTTTTTTACCATTCCTCAATTCAAGCGTTAAGAATGTGCTCTCACGTCAGCTCTCCGTTGATGTTATTCTACGCCATACAGTTTGGGAATCACTGCTCTAACCCCAAGCCCAATCGACCACGCCGGGGCTTCGCAGCGTCGATAACTCCCGGCGACGGAACGCCTGGTCCACTACACCCGACCCGCGACGTTGAAAAAAGTCCCCCAAGTGTGCTGGCTGCAATACAGTCTGCACCATAGATTTTCCTCGGCATCGATCTGCGCGATCAGCTGATGTGTTTGGACGATCTCGCACTCGCTCTCTCTCTCTCTCTCTCTGTCTCTCTCTCTCTTGGCCATTAATGAACAGGTAGCAAGGCTATGGCCTCGGACACAATCGCAAAGACGACTAATGCCGCTTTAATTGTGGATTCTTTGTTTGCGCCGATTTCGTAATAGAATGGCAACCTTAGCAACAGCGGACGGATGAAGCTCTCGCCCCCACCGACCGTCCCGGCGCTTCTTTCTTGTAATCAGAGTGGGCATGAGTCACACCGATCGGCTATTGAGATATTGCCGGCCGCACGTGAAAGTTGCCTAGGTACTTTGAACCTAGGAAGTGCGGACTACTCGTGCACGAAAGTACAATTAGGCCAGACCTTAGGCCTCACTCCAAATGAATTATTCGATGGCACAATTGCGTTTATGTAATGCTGACGGCATTGTTATACCGATGTATTGTTGAACTATAACCGGCAATTTGGACGGCCTGAGATAAGTCTGTGAATCTTTGTATCATCCATTGCGAGCACCATCCATCAAATTTTTAAAGGTTCTTGATGTACCTAGATGGAGACAGCTTGTATTTTCGTAAGACTAACTGGAAGACGTGATAGGAAGCAAGGACAGCGTGAAACCTTCAGGAAGCCTATGGAAGACTATTGGACTAGGAAGAGTGGGTGTCAGACATGGCATTATCGCTAGGCATGCTGCAGCCAACTGAAAAACAAATGTCCTAGAACGAGGGGAAGGTAATTGCCAAGGAAGGAAGTAAAAGGAAACTGATATGACGACAACGAACACTGAAGAGAATCTGCAAGAAAGACCGACTCCTGATGAGTGGAGACTGGAGTTACCCTTCATCATATCTTCATACAGTCCATGGGACGCTCGTATTCACTGTTGCCTGTGTGTATGGTTAAACCTTCAGATGAAGGCTTTGCAGGAAGGTACATTAGGTTGAGTGTAGTATCCCATAAGTCCTTGCGTAAAGGAGTCGGCATCTTTATAGTTTAATTGAAGAATTGCCAAGAAAGAGTCTCCGTTTTCTGGATACTATAAGAATCTTCATACCACTGACTGAACAGGCGTTTGATTTGACCCCTGCGTGTGTCTATGGATTTAAAGTTTTCAAGAGTTTCATCTCAGACTGTTTGCGAGTGAAAAACGTGAGGACGAATGTTGATAAATATATTCTGTCTACTTATTCTGCCATCTTGGATATCGAATATCGAATACGTACATCGCAGATCTATATTTATCACTTCAAAGGCGAATTTCTAAAAGGCCCATATGTTCCCTGTCCAGTATTATTATTAGCGACGTGTTTTCGTCGAAATCCCATCACCGAGCAACTCTACTTTCCTTCCACTCGTAAACGACGCGATAAATTTCCGTTTCTTTTACGCAACGAACTCTCTCGCCTTCTGCCTTCAAAACAGATCTCGGTGAAGGGTGGTGAATGCTACGTTTCGAAAATCCGACTATCACGCCGAATCCTCGAAAAAAAAAGAGTTTCAAAGTCGCCGGTGACGGGACAGGATGCGGTTTTCCTAATCGTCGATTTGTTAACAATGAGCATTGTTCTAACAGTTTGTGTTGTCTTAGTTGCTAGTTCGTACACACGGCCGCTATCTGGAAGGTTACACCGGGACTTAATGTTTTCCTGCTTCTAATTGAGCGGACGACGCTTCGAGGAAAATGGTCAGACACAATGGCCGCCAAGCTGCCAACAACAATGGGCCGGCCGTCGTTAATACGTTGTGCGGTGGCGATTATCACACCGAATAACCATTGAAAATATGTGGGAAAAATTATCAATGATCAATGTTTATATGCGTATTAGGTAATTATTGTAAGCACGTATTTCAACAATGTGCATGGAATCAATTGATCGGCTTAATAAGCTATGCAATGTGTTTTTTTCTTTATCACTAGTGAGGTATAGCACCATATATATGTTATTTAGTATTTCATATAAAAGGATTATCTCGGCTCCCATACCACCTTTCTCTAAAGTCTTCTTCTCTCTTCTACGCTTTGTTCTATCCAGTTCTACAGCCGGGCCTCCTCTAGACGGTTCGGTCCTTCTTTGTCTGTTTCCATCAATTTTCCGTCACTTTTCAGATGCCAACAACGTATCTTCCCAGGATGACTTGCATAACTGGCTTTAGCTATCCTTGTTATTACGTCTCCATGCTTAGTTTTTCCTCGAGAGTCTACATTTCTTATTTTATCAGTAAAAATTTGCAGATATAAATACATCGGAGGCCAATCTGCAATAAACCCTGCCAACTGCCCAAATCGTCCTTAGTGATCTTTTTCATTCTTACTTTTATTATCGCTCAATAGTATCCTACTCTGAATTCCAACAAAATTGTGATAATGGCATGCTAATCATAGGAAAAATAATATATCCTAATGACCATTGACTAACAGAAGTTATCGGCGCTCTTCCACCACCTCCATAGTACCTGCTTAGTTTTACTGAAGAATTTTTACTGTCCACCTTCTCGTGTCTTATGTAGCCATGAGTCGTCCATAGTGATCTTTTTCAGTCTCAAGTTTATTATTTCTCAATTCTATCTTCCTCTGAATACTAACAAAATTGTGACATTGCTATGTTAATTAGAGGAAACATAATTGTATGCTAATGACCGCTGACCAATAAAGGATTTATGATGGTACTTGGTGTGTTATGGTAGCAATGATCACGTTCCTCAAATGACAAGAGCGTGATCAACAATATCATTGGTATCTCCTCCAGACTACTCGTCTTCCACACTTCCATGCGTTCCTGTCGTTCGCTGTTTTTTCTACTGCTTTTCTCCTAGTTGTGGAATGTCATCAATCCATCTTTATCTGTGGTCTGCCACCATCTCCTTTGTACCTCCTTAGTCTTCACTGAAGAATCTTTACCGTTCTACTTCTCGTGTCTTATCTAGCCATAAGACCTCATCTCCACTTTGGTTTAGCTATATTTGACATTACATCTCCAACCTTAGGTCCTAGCTGAGAATCTTTATTTTTTATTTTATCTCGTATTTCCATAGGTAAGAACAGGAGGTCAATCTTCAATAACCCTGCCAACTTACCAAGTCGTCCATAGTTTTCAGTCTTAAGTCTTAAGTTTATAATTCCTTAAAATTATCCTATGGTAATCAGAGGAAAAATATTATATCCTAATGACCACTGACCAATAGAGGTTTTGTGATAGTATTTGGTGGATTATGGTAGCAATTATCAGGTTACAAGAAGGTGATCATCATTGGCATCTCTTCCAGATTGCTTGTCTAGTACACTTCAATACCTTTTCTGCCACTTCTGGAATGTCATCAACCCGTCTTTATCAGAATTCTTCCAACACCTGCTTTGGGACCTCCTTAGTCGTGACGAAGAATCTTTACCTTCCATCTTCTCGTGTCTTTTCTAGCCATACTGTGACACCGAACAAACCGTTGTTTCCCGATCGTGAAAACCAGCGACATAGCACTATATAACTCACTACCACAAGAAGTAAAGCAACAATCGTATCAAGGTTTCAAAATTAAAGTTAAAGCTATCCTACAAAAAACAAAGTGGCCCGAAAGATGATCGTCTACACCACATACTAAAGCCAAGGACCCTCACCACCGATAGCCCGAGCAAGGACTCTGTTCAAAGTCTCGAGGCAAGGATCGAGGGAAAAACCAGCTACCATGATGGCGACTAGTGCATTATTAGCTTGTATTATGATATACTATGCAATGTAATCATGTTGACTATAAATAAAATTTGTTTGCTTAAAAAAAGATATGTGGATATCAGAGGTCAATCTTCAAAAACCCTGCAACTTATCAAAACGTTTATTATTCTTCTCCTGGACTGGTGACAACAAAATGGTGACAATGGTATGATGACTGAAGACTGAATAATGTATAGTAGGTATTAAACGCTGAGGTGGTCTTAGGTTTTATGATAATTGCTGTTATGGTGGTAATAGTATCTATCTTTACGTTGCTCGATGAATAGTCTTGGACCAATGAAGGCAGCGATCGTTATGCGATGGTTGTTTCTGGTCGAAGGTATCTAGAAGTGAGAGGTCGCCTCACACCAAAAACTCCTCCGTTATATATATTTAGAACGAAAACAGCGGTTTCGCAACTGGTCCCGCTCCATTCAAAAAGCATTTTGCAAGAGCCTGCCTGGCCGGGACGGACCGTTCACCGCCTTTCGTTTTCCAGCAGCAGCAGCTTGCAGGAAAGTGTCAACGCGAGCTTTCTACGAACGCAAAAATAGGCTGCGCCGCGCGGAGCTATTTCCTCGTCTCTGTGTCGACACCCACGCTGGGCACTTTCGATTTCTTTCTGCCTGTACCATACCAGAACGGCGAGAAATTTGCCGCCGCATGCTTCGTGGCATGGCGGCCGAGCAAGTCGGCATGGCCCAACGGAGTTATGTAGGTTAGAGAGCCGCTCCGCGGAGATTGTGGACCGCCGCAATTAACTCGAGACAATGGACAATGATGTCTGTCCTGCGGACGCGAGCCCGATTGTTCCCGGAGCGAGTCCATTGTCTTCGCGTCTTGGACGACAAATGCACACACGAATCGGTTCGAGCGGTCTTCGCATGCTGCAGAATATAGCAGCAGATGCGGGCGAACATGCCCTATCGGACAAATCGAGGAGCTGAAACTCGACACAAAGCTTCAACGAGGAACCTCTTTCCTGCGGTTTTCTACACTTGATTGTCTCTCAACTCCAAAACTCATAAAAAATGCTACCTTCCTACCTAAGAGCAGGTCTTGGTGCGAGTAGCACTTGGTACAGATACCACTAGGATCCTTGATTTGTGAAATACTCCATAGAACTCATATCAGGAATAAGAATATCATTTAAAGGAGTTGATACAATTATTACAATTAATTATTAAACTCCCCATGCACAACAGAAAATTGCCAAAAACAACCAATCAATCAGCTGATTCACGCTTTCCCTTAAAGGGGATTTAAACTAAGAAGAGGTGATTCTACTTCATGTTTCTTCTGAAAATTCATATCGTTGTGGTGTAATCACTACTTTTGGAACCTATTATACAATACAGCATAGCTAGGCACTTGATTACCGATAAAATAAATATGAATAACTGGCCAGAAAGAATCATCAATATGCCATTAGGAATGAAACATCCCATTCCACAAGCATGGACTATTATCAAACGTTTTCCTTTACTAATAGATTTTTCAATTAGTCAAATTGATTTGTGGTATCAGACTACCTAATACCATGTTTTGTCAGTGTAAACTGTAAACAGTATTCCTTCATCATTCTTAAGTAATTGCCATCTGTAATTTAAAATACATATTGAGTTTCCTTTAATCCTTTAATCCATTTCGCATTAAAGATACTCCTGGGGAACTCTAAATAAACATTAAACTATCTATTAAATCTATCAATATTAAACTGTCAAATTTCCACTGTACTCGGTAGCTCAATTGGTCAGTGGTAAGTGGGAGGTCCCTGTTTCACATTCAGGGAGAAGTTTTTTTCCCGAGATATGTATCGTCACCTGGATTAATTATTATCCTGTTAGTTCTATGATTTGGGTAGAAATTTCACGGTACCATACGTAGTTATATATTTTATTATAGAAAAATATGTAATAAATGAGTATTAGCAAATAGTACGGTGATATTACCTTATATTAAACATACGGTAACCTACATTCATCATATTTATAATAGAAATGTAGATAGTAGCACATAGGGTTGCCAGGTCCAAAAATCTAGTTAGGACAAGGGTTTCAAAAATCCAGAACGCTTGTAAAAAAAAACAGCAGCAAAGTTGCTGCATAACTTTTTATTGCAACATTATTAAGTGCATATAGCGGTAGAACTATTTGTTTGAAGTTCTGCTTTCATATGCTCGACAAGCAGTTTGTTTCAAGCATCGACCAGGATTCTGTGCATAACAAAAATACTATTTTCAGATTCAGTACTTGATGCATATAAGAAAAATATAAATGGAATTATTTTCAGCTAATTTAGTAATTCGCTATTGTCAAGATAATTTTACTCCGCTTTTTATTGACTGAACTACTATAGTAGCTGAGGTCTTACGCATGACGCGAAAAATGTACAGCTGAAGCCAGGATGTCACACGAAATTCAGGACATCTGGCAACCCTAGTACCACAATATATACTAAGTTATGTTGGATTTTTATAAATCTTTGACGATAATGCCATCTAACCACTAATCAAACTACTTAGGACTGTGTAGACCAGTAACGTCAAACCTGCGGCCCTCAACGCCCTTTGGTGCGGCCCGCGAGCCCTCGCTAAATATTGTATTACAATACAATCGAACTTAAAAAATATGAAACTTATGGTGTAACTTATGGCACTAGTTCCTACTTATTAGGCAGCAGAGCAGTACACAGTTTTACTTGGATATTACTATATTACATCGCGAGCTTTCTATAAATACAAAATAAATAATTTAAATCTGGAATTTTCGTAAATTTATTTCATCGTAATTTATTTCATGAATGTCACAAGGAGTTATCGGAACATTTTAGGCGGTAAATATGAAAACGTTCCCTATCATGTCATTCACCGAAAAGTTCATAAGGTATTTTTTATCACTTTCCAGTTGTAAGAATTAAAAAATAAATATTTCATATTGTATTTAGAGATTTGGGGTGATTCTGAACTGAACTGATCAAAAGAATTAGGGTAACTAATTTACATGATTTTTTATTCATACTGATTCTTCAAACAAAAATTAAAAATTGAAATTTTTTAAAATATCTTCGTAAATATCATATGAATTTAATAGCCGGACTGTAATGTAAAGATCCTTCATAAAAATCCTTAATACAATTTTTGTTTTTCTCCGAACTTGTGTTCGCACGTGCAATATAGGTAAATGCAAAATTTTGATGTGAGTCATCCAACATATCAAAAATTAACAAGTAATGAAATTGTCAAACATGGCATTAGCAACATGGTATAAGCACCATAATAAAAGTGTTATTCTAGATTTTCATAAGTAATTTAAGCAAATCTTATTAAAATGCCTACTTGTGGGTTTACGGATTTTTTTCTAAGACTTAATTCTAAAAATATCGAAATATATATTATAACAAAACTGATGCCAAGTTTCAAAAAAAAAAACTAGAAACAATGTATTTTCTTTTTATTTTTAAATTAAAACTTAAAATAAGACAAAAACTGTTG
The DNA here is from genome assembly GCA_964023965.1 of Melinopterus prodromus. Lineage (NCBI taxonomy): Eukaryota > Metazoa > Arthropoda > Insecta > Coleoptera > Scarabaeidae > Melinopterus > Melinopterus prodromus. The sequence goes on from OZ030396.1 coordinate 11,930,371, forward strand.
TATTACCAGCTCACTTTTTCAATTTTTTTTGAATGCGAACTTCAGATCTGAATGTTGTTTTTTGTTTCAGAATAAAAAGTTTAAATGAGACAAAAAATTGAATTGCCAGTCAATAACGTTTTTGACGTTTTTTGAATGTGGCCCGCCGACGATTAGATAAGAATTTTGTGGCCCGGGCCCATAAATGAGTTTGACACCACTGGTGTAGACCTTTAGAAAAACGTTCGAATTTTTGTAGAAAAGCAATTTTGTTAGCAATTTGCCGTTAGTATATAAAGCTGCGTACAATGTTCAATCAAAATATAACCCTAATTTCAATAATTGTATCTGTTGCAGTTACACTTGCATTTTAAATCAGTAGCCTTTTATTAAAACACGTGTAGCATCTAAGCAGCCTTTATAGTCTCCAATTTAAAATTCACAACGACCAACTGACGTGACATAGACGACCAAGTAGGGCGTATTACTGCGGTTGTTCCATTTACAAACACAATGCATCAATTCAATATACCTACAATAAATTCAATGCAATGAAAATTAATTGTATACAAACAACTGGGCATGACAGTTCGATAAATATGCATGATTGGTGCGTTAAATACCGCGAATACGATACAGGGGAATTTTGAAAGTAATAAATAGTAATCAAGTTGCATATTTGCGTGATATTTCACTTCCAAGAATTAAAATTATAGCGAAATAAGCAGCCGTCACATCGGTTTGCCGGGTTATCAAGAACGTTGATAATTATGAACTTCCAAGAATTTGCGACGCTGTTACTGGATAAAAATCCTCCACGGAGCGTTTTTTTGTACAAAATAAGGTAAAATAGGCTGGGGACTATATCTGAGGATAAAGCAGTTATAGACAAGACACAAAGGCGGCAGCTGCGTGCGTCTATTTCATCTAGAGGTCTTACGAAACCCAATAAATTGCGATAATGACGGCGTTATGTTGGTTTTCAATACGTTGGCTGGAGATACCGAGGAACCAGGTATACTTTCAACTTTCCATGCAACGCCGGATGTACAATCTATAGCGGTAGAGTGGAAGTTATGGTACATGATACAGTTACAAGCGTCGTGTTTCCAGTTTCCTTTGGTTTTTGTACAGGAAAACGTTTGTGACGTATTCCTGTCACCAGACAGCAATTATCATGAAATAAATGGTACATATTTTATGTTTTTGTCGCTGTTTTGGGTTAAATATGGTGGTATAGTGATCGATATTGATGAAATGTGGCATATGTTGATGTAATCGTGGCACGGTTTAAATTAAAAAATAATCATTCACAGAACCTGCGCCGCTCTACCAAAACAAACGAGCAGCTGGTGCGTTCATGATATGGTTCCCCCCCAGGAAGCTACACAAAGCCACACGTGGACCCGATAATTTTAGACTGTGCGTGTTTATGAATCCCCACAATTTTTGGTATACATTTTTAGATAATTAAACAATTAATTAGACTCTGATGATTTGTCCAAGGATAATAAACAACACATGAGTTGTTTAATACGACTACTATAATTTTACTCAAACCTTTAAAATTATAATTTAAGGTTACGATATGTAGAAATGATATGGTAGAATATTCCATTAAATGTGACCTTTTAGGGTCACCGAGGGCGTAGCCGTTATCGGCAGACAAAAATTTTAAACCCGAACAAGACATTATTTTTTAATTTGTGCCTTATAGTAAATAGTAACTTGGTCTTAATCTGCTGGTTTTGGTAATCCGATTTTGTGTATTCTTGTTCGTCTTTTTCGCCATTTTAGGTCTTTTTCGTCTTTTTATCCTTTTGGCTCGTCTTATTTCTTTAATAAAGGACAAAAATGATAAAAAATAAATATGATTTAAGATTATAAAATAGATTCTTTAGGTAATAAATACCTAATTAATTGAAGTAATTAATTAGACCTAATAAATAAAAAGGAATTAAAAATAATAGAGAATAAGATGTCCTAAAAATATTTTTTTTATTCATATTTATGTATTTCTAAATACCATCAAACAGAACTTGTTTGTTTCTCTTTCTTGCAAGTAACTTTTTATTGTAAAAATCAGCAGGTTTGGTCTCACATCACGTAAAACTTCCAAGGGTTTATCTCATGTAATGTATTCTAAGAATTCTAAAAGCAATACATCACATTAAAGGTAAAGAATGTCTAATTTTCCGTCTAGAGTGGATTTTTGGTATTTTTGTCGGTTATGGAAAAATTAGTAAAGGACTCTGACTATAGAATTTGCGGATTTTAGCATTTTTCTTTGTACTGAAAACAGGTTGTGCCTCAGTTAAGACCAGCAAGAGTACATTGTAAAATCCAATATTCAAATTTGATAGCTAAACACGTAAATGTTCCGAGGGGTTTTCTCAGCTATTAGTTTACAGAATCGTGAAAGCAATAAACCAAATTAAATATACAAGGTTTATAATTTTCCGTCTAGTGGTAGATTTCTCATATTTGTGTTCGTTTTTAAGAAATCGGTTACTCAGAACACTGGTTAAAACTGAATAAAGTACCACACAATAGGTCTAAGCTACACCTTCCTTTATAAGTGTACCGAGGTGGTTCAAATTGGCTATTTTTATTTAGAAAGCAACGATCCCCCCCAAATCGTTTCCAAATCCAAAAAAGTGGACACGGATTTCTTTTTTCGAAATTTTGATTCTTAATGGTGCCTGTCGAGGCCCAAATTTACATAAGAAAATGCATGGGAAAAATACATTTTTTGGTATTTTTCGAATAATTGTTTGGGGTTTGGGAAAACTAAAGACTAAACTTATATGACTTGTAGAGGACTTTCCAAGGAAGAATTTGACCTATCATACATATGGATTTGATGCCCCCAACCCATCCCCACAGTGCCCTGAAAACTACCTTTGAATGAAAAATGCAGATTCTTCATTCTCTTTTTTCTCATAGAAATCATTATTATAAATCTAGTGGGATGCTTATAAATATTTGTCAGTTAATTTCCATATGTTTAACCAAATTTTTATTGTTTAAATAATTTGTTTTTCTCGAAAATCCGACTGAATTCTGTTTTCTGAGTTCGAAATGGCAGTTTATTATCTTAGAGTGACATTATTCATTAAAAAATCCTCCTATTATTTAAACAATAAATTATTATTCATGTTCATCTTTTTTCTAAATCTGAAAAAGTCTGAGAAAAGTCAACATTTTTGTTAAAAGAAGTTATAAATTTTACGTTCGAGATATCCCATGCATCGATAGAGGCACCATTAAAAATCAAATCTTCGAAGAAGAACAAAATACGTGTCCACCTTTTTTGGATTTGGAAACGATTTGGAGATATCGTTGCTTTCTATCATCCCAAAAATTTTTGCAATGCATTTTTGAACCATCCGAGTGTACACAATTTCATGTAAATTATCAATATCTTAGATGCTTTTGATGTAAAAATTTGATGTATAACATGTGATAACTGATTTAAAATTAAACTCACTATGGATGCTGCTCGTTTTGTAGGACGTACTAACTCTAACGATACGTGTTAAATGCAGGTAATAATACAGTAATAAATCAAATTAGGTTTAAAATTGTATATCATAAACATTTCTCTACCTCGGAAAATAGGCCAAATGTCCTATATCGAACAAATTTATTTTGGCTTAATATTATTTATTATGCATACCAGACAAGCATACAATTTATGGAGGATATTTTAGTACTTCGTTTAATGTGTATAATTTACCCACATACTTCGCCTTTAAAACAAGGCACAATTAGTTTAGATAATCCTAATAGTTTTGGAGATATTGGGGAAAGCATGGGTGGACAACGTTTCGTGACGAGTGTTCTTATATTCCATCCTAAGTTACAGAAAGACCTTACCCGTCAAAATAATTTCGTTAACAAATTGTACTCATTACAGTAAATTGTACATGCACAGCTTCCGGTTACACTAGACACAGTGACACAGATTATTTTTAATGGGGTAATTCACCATCATTTCAATCATACTTAAGAGTGGAGTCATTATTTACAAGACTAATGGTTATCGTTGTTATTACTTATTACTGAATGGAAACGCATCAAAACCTGCTTAACAAGCTTAGTAAGCATAACAAAAGACGCAACTATATATCTGTTTTTCTTTTAATTAAAAGTATTACACCAATCGACTAGTGAATCAGGTATTATTTTTGATCGGTAGAACACATCTAGCTTTGAAACTTGCAAATGGTAGAATTTTGGAAATCTAAAATGGCCTCAGTATCGATAGCCAAAGAAATACAAAGTTGATTCCTGAAAATTGTTTATAACGTATAAACGTTATAATTACTGAACGACGATATTATTCCATACGTCAAAATGTAGACTACCTATCTCAATTAGTTAGTCGTATTTCTCGTTCTGTACCAAACAACCTTTAGATCACAATAATTTGCATATATTTTCTATCCAAGCTTTCAGATATACTACGAAAAGCGCTACAGAAAAATTGTTATAACTTTTTCAAAAATTAAATGTATAGGAAAGAGGAAAAAATTGTTACATATCTTTGCTTCATAAGACAGATTCGTAGGTAATTAATCGTTGTATTTACTCATTTACGCTGAGAAATTTTCTTTGTGGCATACTACCCATAAATTACATATCTTTACAATAGAAAAATGTTTATAACTTTTACAAAAACTGTTTAAATCCTTTTCAATTAGACCAAATTGTAGCTAATTGATTGTGATTATACTTTAAATGATTACATTAAAAGCTGAAAAGCCTCCACATTACGATATTATGTAGGACACCAAGTGGAGGGAGTTGATGTTTTGGTTGGCTGTGATATCATGTTTATAATTTTTCAAAAATTATTATATAACTTTCCACCATATACTAAATTATAGGTAATTAGATGCGGTAGTGCTATTCATGAATGAAAATCTTTTTTTCTGAGGTGAAGAACCCCTAAATAACGATATTGTACTTTTGTTGTGTGGCTCCAACTGAACATTACTTTGTTCTGCTTTGGCAAAATGTTATAACTTTTCTAAATGTTGTTCTATAATTTTCTGTCATGCGTCAAATTGAAGACCAATGGCGGTGAAATCCTTTGGTAGTCGATTTCGGTACATTTTGTAAACACATGCTATGATTGTTACCATACACAATTTAATAATCTAACATAATGTGAATATTTATACGAGAGTTACAATGAATAATTACACTTATCCCAGTTTTTCTTTTGTCACAAAATGTTATATGGACATTTCGAAGCGCTTTTTGGTTGTAGATGACGGATCGGGAACGTCTCCATTACGTCTTAGATTTGCGTTACGCAGACTTCTTGGTTTGGAATCTATGGAAACAAAATTGAAACGATCTTACATCTCTTGTGTCAAAATCTGTGTCACCATCACGTCTTATCCGTGCACAGTAATTTTTGCTGTTTTGTGTTGTAATATATCCATTATTTGGTATTCAAATTTACTTTTGTGGGAACGTCCCAATTGTTGATAATTTTGGTATGTCTGATGTTCGGATTATATAAAAGACGAAATACATAAGAAAACGCTTAAGAAGTAGTAAAAAAGGACACCAAAAAAATTAAAGACTTCAAAGGGCCACCACAGGGCGCGGATGGGGTGTTGACTTATTTTCAAAAGTAGACAATTCTTGTCCCGGTTTGAAATTTCATAATATTATGGTAAGCCTACTGATAATTACCCATTACGGATGAATTAAAAACGCACCAGGAATAGTGTAAATAAAAGCTGATGCGGCGCGCAGACGGTACAAATATTTACCGAAAGTTCAAAGAACTCTGGATAAAAAGGAACGTCTTCTGGCCGGCCTGCTTAATTGGTAGCGTAGCAGATGCTTAATTTAGAAGTAAGGCCCTCCACGCACCGTTCAATTAGAACGTGGCCACGGAGCGCTGACACTCTTCCCAATGGTGGAGAGAATCGAGCAACAAACCAAGGACACCCGGAGCACAAACCTTGGCGGAGACCGAGACGCTAAATAAAAATTGAATCTGCAACCTCCTGGACGCAGTTGGAATATAAATATCGCGACTGGTCGAATGAGACACCGAATGGGAGATGAAGAGAGACACACCGGTTTGCCACCAGTGGAGATATATCTCGGCCGAATTTAGAAGATCCAAACCAGCTGTTCGGAGCACGTTTCTATTGTTTACGGTACCCGGTGAGTTTGGTCTTGTGCAATAGATGGGAGAGAGCTAGATGAATCTCCTATGACGTCTATAAATATACGCTGAACGCACGAAGAAAAACGAAAAGGCGATGATTGTAAACACTGAACGCAGTGATATATTTATTATAGACGAGTGTGGTAAATTTTTATTGTTGTTACGAATATTTCGACGGTGATTTCGTCCAATAGTCACTTTAAAAGTATACCATTTGTGAAATTTACAGCTTAACAATGCGTTGCGAGATTTCTCTGTACGGTGAAACTGGCCAAAGTAAACATGACAATGCTATAACAGGTAGACGTTACAAAATATTGTTACTATGAGGCCTTTGGTTAATGTTTCCGTTGAAAAAGGGAAATTTGGAAGAAACATGCCTTCAAAATAATGAACCAGAATTAGAAATAGGTTACTATGCTTAAGCTTCAGCATTTCCAATGTATTACTTATAGAAGAAACCTATAAAACTGATAAAACACCAACAAATCGTCTATTAACACGGGCTGATGATTGACTTCAAACACGAGCTTGTGGCTACACACGATAAAAATCTAAAAATGATTGACGTCTATTAAAAAGAGCACAAGCTCTTGTAAAGCTACAAAGCTTTACACGTACGAAAACAAAATACATCTGTATTAATGATTGACTGCTAACAATAGCTTGTAACTTTACACACACAAAAGTAATATCTATTGACTTCTATTAACATGATCTTGTAGCTTTATATACAACAAAAAACTGTAATAAGTATGTACTTCTATTAGCAGGAACTTGTAGCTTCACACAAAGAAAAATATAAATCTAATATTGATTTCTATCAACCAGAATTGACAATGGTTAACATTAGCTTGTACCTTTATAGACAAAAATAAATCTGTGCTAATGATTGACAACTTACAAGACCTCTTGCTAGTATCTTGTAGCTTTACACTAAAAAAGAAACGGTAATAATTATGTACTTCTAGTTCTCTCTATGTGCTTTATACAAAGAAAAATATACATCTAACATTGTCTTCTATTAACCAGAGTTTGTACATAGAAAGAAATGGTTGCTTAATGTTAAGAAAATGATAAGAATATTTCTTTAATATAAAACAGTCTGAATATTTGCTTTAAGAAAACGTTTGTTTTGATTTAAGAAAGTCGTTGTTTTGAAAATAATGTGAAGGGTGCCGCTAGATGGAGCTTTCGTTTCTCGTCGTAAGAAGGGTCTCCTAGGTGGTATATAACCGCATACATGTCTATGAATCATCAGTAATTGTGGTAATATACCGTCAATGTACCTGACTTAGAAATGCCCAACAGCACTAGTATTGATGGAAAAGACATTAAGAAGGGACACCGGTGCCTTCTCTAGTTGGAAAATAACAATAGTCTTCTTTGGATGCGGTAATTGTATTCCATGTAAAATATTATTGCTTTCATAATAACATGTCCATATTTGAAAGTAGTAAGTGAATGTTTATTCCAAAATGTAAACTGATTAACCTAAGTACCCAACCTTTTGATTTAAAAGAACAAATTCTAAAGTCAAATAGGTATAGCATCCATTTAAAATTGTACAATCTTAAACTAAGACAACCGGTCAAAACAACCGTTGTTTTAGATTAACAAAGATTACTTTGAACTGAGACAACGTTTCGTTGTGTGTAGCTTTAACACAAAAATAAATGAATCTGTAATTTAATGGTTGACATCTATTAACAGTAACTTGGAGTTTTGCACACCTAAAAATTATCTGTAATAATGATTGACATCAAACAAAATCTTGTAGCTTACACACGAAGAAATAGGTTTTTTAGGTAAATAATTGACGTCTATTAATAAGAGCTTGTAGCTTTACGCAAAGAAATAATCGGTAATAATTATTTACTTTTATTATCAAGAACAAGTCTTACATTGACTGTCTATTAGGCAAAATTTGTAACTTACACTCAAAAATAAGTGCATGTGTAATGTTTGATATCTATTATCAACTTTTAGCTTCAAATAAGAGCTTGTTGCGTTACACATACAAACTAAATGTGTGCTTATGATTGACTTCTAACAGCATATAGCTTGCCTACGTAAATAATCTGTAAAAATGATTGACATTCAATTAACAAGAGCTTGTAGCTGTGCAAACAAAAAAATAAAGATGTCATAATGATTGACTGCTATTCTAACAAGAGCTTGTAGCTTTACACAAAAAGTAAATAAATCTGTAATAATTATTGACCTCTATTAAACAGATCTTGTAATTTCTCACACACAAAACTGCTATCAACATGAGCTTGTAGTTTTACACAACAAACATATAAATACAAACATATAAATCTAACATTGTCTTATTTATTATTTACTAACCAGAGTTTGTATCTTTACACAAAATTAACGAACAAAATCTGTAATAATCATGGATCTATTAACAAGCTTTATACACACAAAAATAAATTTGTAATAATGGTTGACTTCTAACAAGAGCTTGTAGCTTGCGTACAAAAAGAAATTGTAATAATGATTGACGTCTGTTAGCTTGTAGCTTTACACAAATAATAATTGAGTGTGTACTTATGGTAATTGACGGCAATTAGAAAGAGCTTATGGATTATACACTCTCATAAAATTAAATCGGTAATATTGATTGACGTCTATTAACAAAGCTTGAAGCTTTGCACAATAAAAATAAATAAGTATGTAATAAAGATTGACTTCTGTTGACAAGAGTCCATTCTTTTGCACATAAACATAAATTAATCCGTAATAATGACTTAGTCTATTGACAAAGGCTTGTAACTTAAAAAATTTAGTCATAATGATTCTATAACAAGGAGCAAACAAATAAATTAATCTGTCATAATGATTCACTTTTATTAAAAAGAGCTTGCAGCTTTACACAAACAAAAATAAATCTGCAGTTCTTCTATAAACTGGAGTACACACAAATGTAAATAAATACGTAATAATGATTAACAAGAGCTTGTTATAGCTTTCCAAATAAATACATATTTCCTTGTTTACATCTTTCTTTTCGTATATTCAAAAAAACAAAATAAAACTATATAAAACTCGGTGCAACATTTGGCGATCAGAACACGCATAGGCAACAAACTATCGTTCGTTTAACTAAATTTATTCATTATTATACACACTACTCGTTTTTTATCATCGGTCTCCCCGTCCGTACGCATTCATCCTGTACGTTTCACATCTGCTGTTAGCTGCCAGTTCTCATCGCTCCGACCACGGTTTTCACTGTTCCTTTGCACAACCCTTTCCATTCGCTGCGACATATGTTTACACATTACTACAAAAGCACTAACTTTTATCTACCTTATCGAACGTCGCGTATGTTACGTTCGGCGTTTACAACTTTTTAACGACATTACACACTTTCAACAGAATCCGACCATTCTGAAAAATCGACGAAAGGTTAACGATTTTTGAATCGTCCAGATGCATTCCTACCCGCATTCGACGTGTTGGCCGTTAAGGCTAGTTATATGGGTACTTCAGGATTATTTCATTTTTATTATTTTCATTTTTCTAATTGTTCGAATTCTTGCTTATGACAGGTGTGCGTGTTTACCGTTATTGATAACATCCTGGTTTTGCTAATGGCATTCGAAATAAATATTTGTTGAGTAAAATGTTGCTTATTCTGTTTATTGCCACGTGCTCGGTGCCAAGCAAAATTTTCCTAACGCTATGCGGTTGTTTATTGCAATTCTAGCCACGTGGAGCGTGAGTGTAATAAAGTAGCTGTCTTGTTTAAAAATCAAACAAGAATTTCAATTTTTTAAATCGTGTTATGACGAAAGAGTTTGTAGTTATTCAAAACCATTGCTTTCCAATTTAAAATGTCAAATTTCCTAATTGGAATATCACAACAATTTTGATTAAACTCTTATTTTTTTAAAACTCATCTGACTCATCTGGGCAAGGTTATTATTATTATAATAACACCATTCCAAGTTGGGAACCACTATTTCTCATGGCATATCCCAACATTCTTCTCCTTGTAGATTCACTGTTTACTGCTCGGGCATCTAAAGAATGCACCTTTCGACCAGCTGGTATCCGTTATACCAGGGGTTGCGGTCTCAAAAAATCTGCATAAATTTCAAAACTGGTTTTCGGCATTAAGTAATGAGTTTACCGCCGAGAAAGGGTTACCCGAATCTCCAACGAATATTCGCCTAGGTACTATACCGAATGATCCATTCCCGCGCCACGAAAATTCTAACGTGTGTATCGACCCTTAAAGCCAAATTCACACGGTACACACTTCACAATTGTTGATGTGCCTTATTGATGAATCGGCGAGTTCGAAAACAGTATACATATATCTAAAATTGGCCATTTTGAACTGAAATAGCCAAAATGTTCACTATGGCTTATTCAATCGAATTGGCCTAGAGACGAATTCGCCATATACAGAGTTAGTCAAAGTCACCGGAACACCTAAAGTATAATTCTCCAACCGCAAACGATTTAAAAAAAAATCAATTAAAAGTAGTTTTGCTTTAAACAATCTATCGTTTAAATATATTTTTGATATACTGGATGTTCATTTTATTCTGGAAATTTGGTAGTCTTTTCTTTCCTAATAGAACAGCCTTGTATATTTTGATTTTTTTTAATTCTAAGATTACTATTCTAAGAATCTTCTGTAGGAATAAGTTTCTATAAAATACATATTTTTTTAGTTATGAGCAATTAACCAATAATAAACAAAACCAACGGTAAAAAAATAAAAAAAAAGATCAGATTTTGCTGGGTTTAAACAAACTATCGTTTAATAGAATCCTTGGGGTCTAATAAGGTATTGAAAATACAACTGTTGTCCTTATTTTCAATTTATTTCTGCTCGCTACATGTTTCGCATCTCGCTAGATGCTTCTTCAGGTGACTTCGTCAATTTATTAAGATCACATACATATATTATAAACACACATTTACGCACATTACAATGATTTAAAAAGAAAACTTTTGCAAATGTAGTGGCGATAACTGGACTACTAATTTCTAATATTTGATTTCTAAATATTCACCTGGGTCACCTGGGAGTGAATGTCGGCGAAGTTAAGTTGCCGCTTACTGCGTTAATCAATAACTATCGTTTATTATGCAACTATGGAAACCTTTCTTTTGTCTGATAGCACATCCTGTACAATTTTACAATTTTTAATTCTAGGAGTAAGGATCGGGTCTACAGTCGCACGGATAATGTTGGAATAGCATAATAATTCTTAGAATTTTTTGTAGAAATATTTATTTTTAATGCAATATATTTTTTTTTATTTATAAGCAATTAATCAAAATTACTGAACTGCAAATATTAAGAATATTTGCCCACATGAATATTTTATTTAATTCAATTTCAAAGTTTTGTTATTTACTCTTGATTTTGTAAAATTTTATCCGTTAATTATTATCGATTAATTCCTCATAACTCAAAGATGGCGCATTTGATATTAAAAAGATTCCTACACAAACTCTTAGAAATAATCTAAGAATTAAAAAACGTATAATGTACAGTGTTCTATTAGAATAAGAAAAGTTTAAACATATACTTAGACGATAGCTTGTTAAAAAGACCTTTGATTTTTTTAAATTTTGTACCGTTTTGGTGTTAATAGTAATTTGGACTAATTTTAATTAATTGTTTATAAAAAAAAATAACTAAATAAAAAAGTGACGCAGTTTACAAAAAAATATTTCTACAGAAAATTCTTAGAATTAATCTTAGAATTAAAAAATATATTCAGGGTGTTCTATTTGAAAAAGAAAAGCTTACCAGATTTAAAGAATAAAATAACCAGCCATATTCAAAATATATTTAGACAATAGCTTGTTTAAAACAAAAAAAAAACATTTGTTAGAACTTTTCTTTGACATTCTTTACTGTTGAGGAATTACTAAGGTGTTCCGATAATTTTGACTAACCCTGTATTCTTCTTGAATTTATTTTGAAAATCTGACATGAGGTTCACCAGTCTTCAAATATTACGGGAAATAAGTTTCATACAAATCCTAGCTTTTTAACATTTAGATCGCCATATTGAATCCACCATTTTTAATTTTGACATAGGATTTGGAGTCTAGGAGCCTCAAATAATAAAAAACGCTATACATCATGATTGTTTTAATCATTTTTTAACGCAAATATAAAAAAAAAAATATGTAATACATTTAAATCTCTATGAACTACTTTATATTTTCTCTGCTGGTACAAAATAGCGAACTGCTGTACTTTTCAAGATATTCAACCGACAAAATTATGTTGTTAATGTTCTCAGAACTCACTTTTTGGTGTTGTACTGTTTTCGAACCTACCGATTCATTAATATTAAAGATTTTCTTCCGTTCCGTTGCGTTTCTATTTAGAAGCGTTCTAAATGTGGAAATTTGGAACGGAGGTTATGGAAAAAGAGTGTGCGTTTAGCCTTGTAACGCACACGTGTCGGCAGAGCATTTTTTAAACGTTTTGTTTGTTGTGCTAATGCCATGGCAACGTATAAATACTTATATGTATACGCGCCAACGGTTGTTATTGGATGTTGCGTAACGGTTGTATCTCTTGCGCTGCATATCCATCGAATGCTCAGAATCTGGTGAAAAACTGATTCCGAAGTAACACTTTCACGCCATGGGATACACTTTGGACCTGTGCCAGGTGCACTCAAGGCTTGAGGAATATGTATAGTGACGAGTCACGCAGCTTATGAACCCCGAAGAAGCGTTGAGTTCAAATATATAAAAATATAACTTTGTATAGTCGTATTATGTAGTTAGAAAGTCCTCGGGTCCTAGATGGTACTTATTATTTTCTTTTTTTTAACAAACAATCCGGCAATAAGTAAATAAATTATCCTTCTGGGGTCCTTCAGTTTCTGGTAGACCCTTTTAGTTCATTATCACCATTGTCCTCTTATTCGTTTTTGGTCCTTTCTGTTTTTCTCTCCTCTTCTTTTGAGAACATTGGTCATTTCCTGGGTCATTGTTATCGGTCTTAAAGTTGCCTTTTGTTACTGAAAACCCAGTGGAATTTATTTAAGTACCCAGTTTTAGTACAAAAACTAATGGACCCGTCCTAAATTTTTGAAGATCCTTAAGGAATACAGCAGAATTACGGTTTATGGTGGTGGTACTCTGATTTTTTCTAAATTCAATTATTATATTCCATAAGAAACTGTTTTGTAAATAAAAATCAATTTAAGTAACACTGAGTATTGGGTGTTATGGTACATTATCCATTATCTACACAAAATCAGTCATCATTGTCTGTTTTTATCCCATCAAAACCAGCGGTATAAAAATCATCAACGAATGCACTTTAAAATGCAAGACAAACGTAAAAGATGAGGGACAAAGTTCTACGATTAGGGTAAAAGTTCTACAATGAGGGACAAGGGTCTACAATGAGGGACAATGTTCTACAATGAGGGGCAAGGTTCTACAATGAAGGACAAAGTTCTACAATGAGGGACACGGTTCTACAATGAGGGACAAGGTTGTACAATGAGGGACAAGGTTCTACAATGAGGGACAAGGTTCTACAATGAGGGACAAGGTTCTACAATGAGGGACAATGTTCTACAATGAAAGACAGTTCTACAATGATGAACAAGGATCTACAATGAGGGATAAGGTTGTAAAATGGCGGACAAGGTTCTAAAATGAGTTAAAAGGTTCTAAAAATCACCGCTAAATTCACTTATCAGTGAGAATTTAGTTAACAAGATACAAATGACGATAATTATATTTATAAAATAATTGTTGGTGACGCTTGTTTTCCAAGCGGGGTTTCCTTTGATGTGGCTAAAAATAATCCCGCCCAGCACGAACAATTTCCAATTCCAAGCATCCCACATCAACTGGCAGCGTTGTTACTCCCGCAACGGAGCGAATTTGAAGGATTACCCAAGCTGTGGTAGCAACTATCCGTTTCGCAATAGGTGTGATCCCACGCGACATTTCAATCACAAAAGCCGAACCGAACAAAAGCGGAGCCGGCGCGCGCTCTCCGCAGCGGGAAAGGTCGCGATTTTTCCGCAGCGCCAGTCCTATTTTGCACGAGAATGCGACGAAACGAAAAATGACAATAATAACAACGAACAGAATAAGGCAAAATGAGGAGAGAATAGGCGAACTCAGACGTACGTATGTACAGCGTCTCCGTAGGCGCTACTGGCTCGAGGCGGCGTTATAGGCCAAGGTGCTCATCGTAAGGTTATGCTGAAATTGTCGACTTTCGTAAGAGAGAAAAGCAATGAGCGCTGCTCGCACTCTGCGTATGTATGTATGCATGAAACTGACCTACATTTCGCGTATCTGAAATCCAGACTGAAAAATAACACAACCAGCAGCAGCCTGGCGACATTTCGTCGGTCTCCGGCTCTCTTGCATACCTACCAGGTGATAAGTTTTTCATACTTCCTGGCTAGGGCTTATCTCCAGAGGCACCATTTTCGGACAGCTTCACCACATAGACGAAAAATTAGTCAAACATTTCTAAACTACCCTCTTAAGAAGGCAAGCATTTGAAAACATACTTTAGTTAGTTTAGGTGCAATTCTGCAACAACAAACATGGTAGATATGGCACAAGGCTTAACCTTCTGAAGCACATCTCGGAAACAGTCAAGCAACAACCTGCATATGAATTTGGAAAAAATACCACAGAATGAACCTATGGTTATCTTTAAGTTTGGAAAACTTGTCTCCAGGTTTTGATTTTCACTTAATCTTTTCCTGCTCCACGACTATATAATTTAAACTTTGTCCTATTGGTCCTGGTTTGAAAACTTTTACTATTGGTATACTTGGACAACAGTAATAGCAATTCAGCTCATATAATGATATCGTTCATGGTTAAATCCAACAATTTCTGGCTGAATGTTGGAACCATAGTTTACATTCATTGAAACAAAGCATTAATTCTCCCAAGTTAGACCAATCAAATCTATTAAACACCACGTCATAACAGACAAGGACAATGGCACCAATTATCTCGAGTTATGTAATTACCAAATAAACCGAACAGTTTCGATAAAACATTCTTTACTTTAGGAGCATTGCGTTTATATTACACTCTAACCTTGGGGAGGAACGGACGAACCCAGGTATCGCTATAATGAATAGACGAAAACCATTACTATCGCGGAGGTTCAAAAAGTTCCTTCAGCCGGTCCTAGAGCCCAATCAAGATCCTCGACCGGCCCAAACCTACCTGATGCTTACCTGCGGGTTCGTCTAGCCCATCTGGTGGGGGAAGCCCCACCAACAAAACCAGCGGGCCGCGCGTGTCGCCTTTCCATTTCCAAGTCCCCTTCTCGGCTCAGTAGCCTGCCGTTTGTCGTGCCGGTCCGTCTCCAGACCTCGTTGTGCGCCCGCGTGTACCCCTGAAAGTGCATCCGAAGGAAGAAAGTTTCGATACAGTGTGGAGCGCGATCGCAGCCGAAATAGATGTGTTATTGTACACAGTGCGGTTCCTTCAATCTCCAGCGGAGAATCGACCAAGTAGTCCTTCTTATGGCCCGACAGTAAGTCGATTATTTTCTTCGGTGTGGCTATAGTATAGGGGACCAGATTAGTTTCCAAAAGTGTAGGAAGTGTGATTTGTGAGAGAAGAAGCACGCGTCGGACGAGAGGAGAGCATTTTCGTGGAAGAAGGGACCTTGGAAGATCAAGGTCTTGCAGGAGAATCGAGTAGAAAGAAATTCATGGTCCGATTGTAGAGTTGGTAGCGACGATGGAAGTGATAGTGCCCACTAGTGATACCGATGATATATCTCGATTCAAGCGAACCAAACTCGATATCTACGAAATTAAAAAACGAGAATCAAAGCCCAGGAAAACGAAGTAAGCTTTCCTTAAACCCTTAACATCTCACCCCTAAGTTAACTGAAGAAATTTCAAAGTACTAACTTTTTGAGGAAGATATAATAACCACTCATATTTAAGTTTATAATAATGGTTCAGATACCATTCCTTCGTATACCGGCTTTTTACAACATCGAAAACCATAGACGTGATGAGCGATCCGAGTTTAAATATGCAGGTTTCAAAACACTTTATCATCGAAGAAGTGTTGCTTAAAGATCTTTTGACCAAATGGCCACCAGCTGCTGAGGCACGGTCTTTAAAACTTTCATCTTTTCAGTCTTGTCCAAACCCAGCATTTCATGGAATCATTTTCCGAATTGCCTCGCTTTCGTTTGTGGATGCGACCTAGTTGTACAGATGGCTTCAATGAAAATTGCCTCAAAATTACTTGACATTTGGGCATTTCCTGGGATGGAAGGCGGCCTGTGCCGTTGCCATAATGTGCTTTATGTATCGTGAGGGGTCCCTTGCGTCACATAATGCGTTCGCAGCGCTATGCCCGCGCGCTGCCCATGAAGCAATATACCTACGCCAACGGTCTCTCGGGTATGTTTCCCAACTCGCTTTCGGAGTAGCAGCCAGGCAACGTTGATGGGGGGCAACGGAGCCGCCGGTTTTCTTTGTTCCACGTGCTCTCTCAGTTTGGTCGAACGCGGCAAACGTGCCGCACCGTTTGTGTGCGTCCCTCCGCTGTGTGCTTCTTCGTCGCGTCAATCGTCGTCGTCGTCCACAATCGACCGGAAATGGAAATCGTACGACGAAAGTAAGTTTTGCCGCCCAGAAACCCTAGCGAAAAGCGCGCGAACTTTCAAAACGCCGCGTTTCGCAAACCGAGGAAGGTGTCGTCGAGACGATTTGAAAAGAAGTCGGTGGTAGTGTGGTTTTACCGTCGAAAAAACGAGCAACCTTGGAGCGTTCTTTTGTTTGAGAGTTGATTGTACCCGAGAAATCAAGACCTTGAGGCGACCAGACAGGGACCATATGGCAGCGTAGCCACCTAAACCGTACCTATAGGGCCGTTTTACGACGTTGGAGAGCCGACATATGGCCATCCGCGGCTCGTATTCACTCCGTCGGCGGTTGGTGGAAATTCGAAAACCGAATTGCGCCAAGTAGAAAGTTGTTTTTGCCCAACCAGCAGCGTTGACTAAGTAACCGACCGTTGCTACATTTCTGTCGGCCTGAAAAAAAAAATACCATTGTCTTAGCCTTTCTTCACGCAGCCGATACGGTGACGTAAGATCCCATTGAAGACATGGAAGTGAGAGGTGTTGTTTCTTCGCGGTGTTTCGTCATTTCGAAGACAGCCAAGGTTAAGTTCACGGTTAAGCTAAACTTATGCAACGCAGCGCGGCGCTGCTCTAGGCGATGCTCACTTTTTCAACGAAACAAGATGCAGGTTTTTCGTCCAGCTGATCGCGGTGATTCACATTGCTCGTTTCCTGTGGCCGACCGTCGCTTATGTTCTTACTCACTATCTTTCCGGAAAATATAATCGCCGTGTTAGATTACTGGAACTACATTGTGCGTAGTACCCACATTATATCGCATTGTAGTTCTCTTTTAGCAACTAGGTGTTATATTACACCACATTTTATCGTATCAAACAGCAAATTAGCGATTACTATTGTAGTTGTCATGATTGCATTCATTCTTGTTGATAGCGCACTTACTCGGTAATGTTATGTTTTGTACAACAATCGCCGCCTAATGTTGCCAACAGCTAAACTGAAGCACAATGCTTGTGGTAGACCAGATATCATTTCAAACGCTAGATTTTGACTTAACCTTCTAGCCTCTAATTATAACCATATCGAACATAATTAGAGCGTTTTTTTCCTAATTTCATATAATATCTTGACCGATTTCCTATAAAAAAAAAACTGGATTCATGACCAAAGAGGTTTGTCCAAAGTCATACAAGAGACAATTAAGTTCTTCCATTGTTGTCAAAATGTTGACTCATTAATACTACATCGTAAACCCAACTTCTTATCACCAAACGTAAGCAAACTGGATAAGTCATAACAGAATACAACCGCATGGGACTATGAGCCTTATCTGTCATGTTTGCTTAACATTGGCGATACTGATTTGGACCCTTAAGCTTAACAAATCCAGATTGTCAATAAGGAAACAGTAAACACCATAAACACTACAACCGTTTCTTTTCTGGCCCATGACCAAACTTGCCAGTTAGGAAACCTTTGTTATAAAGTCAGCTGGCGACAAACATTTTATGGTGTACATCAAGGTTTGCAACATGTTTGCAATCAGAGAGCACATTATCTGGTGTTCTGGACCATAATGGTGTACGCTGGAAGAATGTATTGTTATGACAATTCAAATCGTGTTTTTGTGTGAAATAGCTCTGTCTGTTTGTTTATTCTGGTCGTTTGACTGATGTCGTTCTGTATTGTTGCAGGTATAAGAGTAGCGCCATCAGGAGCGGGGCTGCCGCAGTGAGAGGAGGAGAGACGCATCACCGGCACCACTCGCAGCACCACCACCAGTACCAGACGTCGACGGGGGGCGTTGGGGGACGAGCGTGCGAGGTCCGGAGGGCGTACAAGGCGGCCGTGGAGCCGTGCAAGACGGGTCGGCGTCGGGCCCGTGGTATGAGCATGGGGCAGAAGGTCTCAGGTGGTGTGAAGGCCGTGAACCGGGACACGGCCGCCCCATACAAGCCAGTCATCCCCAGAGAACTGGCGCAGGACTTCGCTAGGCCCCAGCGGCTGGACATGCTTCTGGACATGCCGCCGGCGCCGTGCGACACCCAGATGAAGCACAGTTGGAACGCGGACGACCGCTCGCTGAACATCTTCGTCAAGGAGGACGACAAGCTCACCTTCCACCGGCATCCGGTCGCACAGAGCACGGACTGCATCCGCGGCAAGGTCGGCTTCACGAAAGGACTGCACGCGTGGGAGGTCAATTGGTCTACACGACAACGAGGTAAGCCCTGCAGAAAAGCTCAAAAGATAAAAAAAAACACTCCAAAAGTGACGCCCATAAAAGTTTTGTCGGATGTGAAAACAGATTTCAAATCAATCCTCAGTCTTCCAAAACCAGTAAGCTTGTTTGGCACCACTGCGTGACTCTTTTCCTAAATGTTCTACTGTTGGCATCTTTCCTTCATCATTTATGGATGATCTAATTCCTTCGTCGGTGGTCTCTTTGCCGAGAACCATCCCTGTTTTCCTTTGTTCCTCTAGCTTCTCCTCAAGTCTCACATAATCATGGGATGATGTTGGTCTTCCCTTTTCAATCCTAAACCTTTCTAACGTTGGGTTTTCTTCCAACATACTTCAGTGACCGCATCATTCCATGTTGTTGACCACCCTTTGCAATTCTGGCATTCTAAGATAAAAAAATGGTCAAAAAGTGGGGTCCATAAAAGCTTTGTCGAATGTGAAAACACATTTCAAATCAATAATACATTTCAATCCTCCGTCTTCCCTACAAGTAAGCTTTTTCTTAAGTTTGGCACCACTGCTTGACTCTTTCCCTAAATTTTCTACTGTTGGTATCTTTCCTTCATCATTTATGGATGATCTAATTCCTTCGTCGGTGGTCTCTTTGCCGAGAACAATCCCTGTTTTCCTTTGTTCCTCTAGCTTCGTCTCACATAATCGTGAGATGATGTTGGTCTTCCTTTTTCAATCCTAAACCTTTCTAACGTTGGTTTTTCTTCCAACATACTTCAGTGACCGCATCATTCCATGTTGTTGGCCACCCTTTGCAATTCTGGCACTCTAAGATAAAAACTACATACTCCAAAAGTGTCGTCCATAAAAGTTTTGTCGAATGTAAAAACACATTTCAAACCAATAATACATTTCAATCCTCCCTCTTCCCAAACAAGTAAGCTTTTTTGGCACCACTGTTTGACTCTTTCCGTAAATTTTCTACTGGTAGCATCATTCTTCATCAATTGTGGATGATCTAATTCCTTCGTCGGTGGTCTCTTTGCCGAGAACTATCTCTGTTTTCCTTTGTTCCTCTAGCTTCTCCTCAAGTCTCACATAATCATGGGATGATGTTGCTCTTCCTTTTTCAGTCCTATACCTTTCTAATGTTGGTTTTGCTTCCAACATACTTCAGTGACTGCATCATTCTATGTTGTTGGCCAACCTTTGCAATTCTGGCATTCTATTCTTGTTGTTTTTGGTCTATTTGTATCCCCATACTTGAGAATGACCGTTTAGAAATTATACGCCTTTACCTTGTTTGTTTTATTCTGCTTCCTGTTGCTTATCTCTTGTCATCAAAGTCTGCCTGCCTTATGTTATCTACTCTTCTCTGCTGTTCTCTTACGTAAATAACCTATTTACAGCTCCATCCAACGCTTTGAAGGTCTCCCTATCATTCGTCTTCCACAACATCGCAATCTTCGTGACTCTTCTCTCCTACTCTACAGATTAGACGTTAAGCAAGAAGATAAAAGTACGCATTCCAAAACAAATAACCGGTCCCAAACAAAGAAATTTCCTTCAAAGTAACCAAACGCTCTCTACTCAACTCCTGGCTGTTTTTCTTAAATGACAGATTTTTTCTGCTGACATTAGACACGACGAAGGTCCAGATTTCTAAATGTCACTGAATCTCAGATTAGTAAATATCAATGAAATACCATTAATCGTTTACACGAAGAATTCCTCTTTATGACTTTACTCATTTCCAAACTTGTCTAAAATCTACATATTATGCAAATTTGATGTTCTATCATGAAGCTGTACCATGTCTGCTAAATTTGGTCTATTTGTATCCCCAGACTTTTATATAGAAATTGTATTCCTAAAACCTTGTTCCTGCCATTCTGCTTCCTGTTGCTTGTCTCTTGTCATCAAAATTTGCCTCATGTTCTCTTGGCTTCTTGGGTGAATAGCCTACCTACAGCTCTATCCAACTCTCATTCATCTTCCACTGCATCGCAATCTTCGGGATTTTATCTGACTTCTCTCCGTCTCTACAGAATTAGATGTTAAGCAAGAAGAGGAAAGTCCTGCATTCCAAAATAAATCATCAAATTCACTTCCAAAGAAATTTCTGTCAAAGTAAACTAATAAATCTACTTCATCCAAATATTTGCTTCCAAATATTTTGATTTTCTTGGTATGCCATTTTGAGGAATGCTCCCTCCCGTACCATCCTGTTGTCCCAATAGTCAATTGGTTTCCATCGTCAAATCAATCCATTTCACGGCACACCCAATCCTTTCTTTTGGACGGATTTTGTTACAAGCATACTGATTCTTTTCTTATGCATTATCTTCTTATTACTGTTTAAACTGGTTTATTTGACATCTTCCCTTCGCACAGGCATCTATCAAATGTATGGCAAATGGATCCAGTCACAGACAGGTCCCACTTTCCAAATCAGACAAACAAGCTGGCCCATTATCAATTCTAGATGTTTTAGCGAATATGGTTCCATCAGATCCAATCCTCCTTGGTCCTAGCTGTATTGGTCCAGTCACCATAAGCCACTTTTTAAATTTCCTCTATCCATCTGGCTTTTGTTGTCGCCTTCTTCTCCAAATCTGCAATGGTGTCCAAACCCTTTCCTCTCATGATGTGACCAGCCGAACTCCGTAGAAATGTCTTTTTGTCTTACAGGAACACATGCCGTTGTGGGTGTGGCAACGGCGGAAGCACCGCTCCACTCCGTGGGTTACCAGAGTCTTGTCGGCAGCACGAACAACTCCTGGGGCTGGGACCTTGGCCGGAACAAGCTATACCACGACTCGAAGAATAACGCGGGCGTAACGTATCCAGCGCTCTTGAAACCGGACGAGACGTTCATCGTTCCCGACAAGTTCCTCGTGGTCCTCGACATGGACGAGGGCACGCTGAGCTTCGTCGTCGAAGGCCAGTACCTGGGCGTCGCGTTCCGCGGCCTCAAGGGTAGGAAACTCTATCCGATCGTCAGCGCCGTCTGGGGCCACTGCGAGATCACGATGAAGTACATCGGCGGCCTAGATCGTAAGTATTTCACCATTCAAATTAGAGAAAAATTTATACTCTTTCTGGCTATAAGAGCTTTCAATTGCTGAGCTGAAAGATCATTACTAATATCATCATAATTGCTTGGGTAGAATACATTTAAAAAGTTTTTATTTATTGTGTTGTCAAAGTAAGACTTGACTACGTGCAAAAAACAGCACAATTAGTTAATGGCCGATATACGTATTATATGCTAAATCTGGCTGATTGCCGCTAAAGATTGGCGGAAGTAGTCGCTGATAACAAAACCAGCAGTCGGGTGATAATTGTGCGGACAAAAATGATAACAAAATTGTTCCTTTTGCAGCTTGTTGGAACGAAAAAGTTCTCAATTGTCTAGTTTATGACTTTAAGCATCATTTTCTATCCATTTTCACGCTTGTCTACCTTAAAATATAGTATATTGTATGCCAAGCCGAGAACGTGATTCTTTTCCGGGCCGAGAGAAGAGATGCACATGCGAGCATAGCTAGCCTGGGCACTTCTTGAGGCTCGGAAAATCACTTTCTGGGCGTGGTGCACACATATTTGCTTTATCCTGTACAACAGTATCGTAATAAGTTCATCCGTTTCTAACAACTAATCACTACTGACATATTGGCGTTTTGACAAATAAACAACGTTGACGTTTTAATCGCAAACATCAAAACTAATCAAATTGGTTATTTGTCTGGGTAGACCATTCGCCAGCCACCTGGTAGTAATATTGTAAACCGTTTTGTTTTTCTTTACAAAAATTTCATTGCCTGACGGGCCATTAGCATCTTTCGTGTCTCTATAGAGACGCGAAAATGACATTTTCGCATAGTTTCGGATAAAAATCCTATTGCTAGCTCTTGACCAACCAAGTTTTTCTGAGACCGTTTGTTTCTGAGCTGTAATTTACCTGATTTTTTATTTGCTTTGACTTCCATACATACAGCAATCGCTTTATCGTGACAATGGTGAAAACAAAAAATCTTTTTCTGCTTAGATGTCTAATAAGACATCGAAGGTCCAGATTTCTAAACCTCTTATGCGTTTGAATGAACAATTCCTTTGTTTACCTTTTCTCCTTGCAAATTGGATGTTCTATCATGAACCATGGTACAGGTTCTGGTAAATTTAATATACAACATCTAGTTTTAATTTCTATTTGCTGTTTTTTTTTTGTTCATGTGTAGCGTACAACTTCATCTAGTTTCGTATATTTTTTGGAATCATATGAAAAATATCAAAATACCAAAAATACCAAATATCAAAATGCTTAATCCACATTTGATCAAAAATTAACCGTTTATACAGTTGTCTCTTTTTCGCGTGATTGCATGAGGATCTCGTTTAATTGAAGAACTACCAATCTTTTATTTTAGAAAATATTAACCAAGAACTGAATAATAAATTTTAGGTATTTTTCGGACCTATGTTGATTAACTACCATTCGACTTATTTTGGTGTCTTTTATGTATTCCCAAAATACTTTACATTTGCTACCACACCCTCTACAAATACTACCCTATTTACACAAACTCTTTTTTCTCATAATCATAACTTTGGTACTTGGGTTGGTTCAATTCAACTCCTCAAATACACTTCAAAACTAGTATACTAACTAACTAACTAATATAATAAGATATTAGTAATAATTATTAATTAACCAAAAACATCATTCGTTTGAAATGTCAAAACACGATCTTATTAGAAACTGCAAAACAAAAAAGCAATCAAAGACAAATTCATGCAAGGAATAAATGTCATAGCGGTTTCCAGACCTTGAAACTAACTTACCAGACCTCCAGCTCCAGCCAAGAGAAATTAGGTACACAAGTTGGTGCCTTATAAAATAAATGTTCCTACGACTGAGTTGACGTTGCACAAAGAAAACTCCACACCTAATTGCTGATGTTTTCAAATATTTTTTAAACTTTATTGGGTTATATTTAGGTTATTTTTCTACTCTCTAAAAACAAAACAGTTCTGGTAGCAATATGTTTTATTTTATAAGACATAACGGGAAGGTCTGGAAAGTCTCAAGGTTTGCAAGCCGTTATTACAACTCTCAAACCCCACCTGAACGATGTTTGTTTTAGATAAACATAAAAATATGATGTTATTAAAACGAAAACAAAGCTGATTGTCTTTTTTTTTGTTACAGCCGAACCACTGCCTTTGATGGACCTCTGTAGAAGAAAGATAAGGCAGCGCCTAGGAAAGCAAAACCTCGAAGAGAGGGTGAATAGTTTAACTCTTCCGCAAGCCCTGCAGACCTACCTGCTGTATAGGGATCGCAGATAGTGCCCGAACGCGGCGAGGCAATAACAATAATAGAGACAAAATCGTGCCATTCACGGACTAGCCAGCGTTCGCTGACGCTGCAGACTGATGGGAGTGTAGCCGTGTTTGTGAGAGTGACGGGTGTTATTATGATAAACTATGCGACGGACGCGGCCCTCGGCCATAACCAACAATTGTGTATATATAATTGATATGTATTCAAGTCTTCGTAAAGCAAAAAAAAAATATTGTAAATCGGCACGGCTTCCTGACATAGCTTTACAGGTTAGAATCTCCGGATTGGGGCCCGCGCCCGTAGTTGTGCCTCAGTCGTGTGCAGGTCGGTAAGTTCGGAACAGGTCAAGAAAACCAATGTAGAATAATAATTATGTGCTCACATTACTACTACTACATCAGCTCTCGTCAAACTTTATTTTTGTAAATATTTTTTTAGTTAAGGGCTAGTTTTGTAGCGTAATACGGTAAACGTACACACCAGAATGACGAGTGACTCCGATGTCAGTAAACGTTGTAAACCTTGTTAGTAGGGGTACTTCGGAAATCGCAAAAATTTTTTTAAAGTAGATATATCGTTACTTGGGTCATACCTCAATTGGTTTTATGAAGAGGTTAAAAATCATTTTACATGGGACAGTTTTCTTTTAAAAATGGGTCTGCCCCAGAACCAGATCCATTCTGAATAAGATCATCGGTTTCAGTAGAAGACTTCGAAGAACCTTTCATAAAAACTCGGTGGGCTGGTCAAAGTAACTATATAAATACTTGTAAACTCCCTATTATTTTCTCTTTCTTGTTATGTTTGAATAAATTTTTATGGAGGGCAATAACAACTCGTTGCCAGTCATGTTTTTATATAACTTATTTATTATACGTTAAGCGGCACGACGATGGCATCAAACTACCAAAAAATATATAATACGTATTGTCGAATTCTCCTGTGTTGTGACGGAAAATGCACATTAAAAAACATTTTTTTATTTAATGCTGTTATATCTCCTTAACTTTTACTTCACTTTAGGGATTCTCCCGAATAAAATTAATTTTCAGCTTTTCAGGATCCTGAAGTTTCGTTTTAATTTTAATAAATCGAACATGCACAATTTGTCCCCAATCACCGATGATGCGAGCAGAGAAAATCTTGTAATTGTGAAACATGATTTTCCCTATGTTGAAAATCGGAATATCGTTTCAGAGTACCCCCCCCCCCCAGATTGTACATTTTAAACTGTGTGAGTGATTGAATGTTGTTCTTTTGTAGATTCTAAGCATACTTTGTAAAAAAGAAAACAAACTTCGTACGAGATCCGAATGTACATATGCAGGAATATGGCGTGTTGGCAGCTTGCGTGCGCCAGTTTTTAGTTATAAATTTGTAATTGTTTTTTCTTGTTTTGTATAGAATCTCCCCGTTTCCCCCCCCCCACCTCTCGCAGGTTGCCAATCGTCACGGACTATCGTACTTTCGTTTCGACCGTTCGCGTTCAATTTTGAATTCCACGCAATTCATCTGCCGATTGCGAGATCTCTCCAGTTGTATGTTTGCAAATTGTGAAGGCGAGTTTTTATAGTTTTTCGCATTTTGTGTTTTCATTTTAGCGTTAATGGTACCATTTTTACCTGGACAAGACGTACTGTATATCTCATAGATAATCCAATCCAATAACAGTTTTTATTTTCTTTTATTTATGTTTGTTAATAACAGTCCAGGAGTATGGTTAATGTATTTAAAGTATTGTAAGTAAAAAAAACTATTCAAACAATATTTCTTGGTTTTTATAATACCTCCATCACCTTAAAAAGCAATGATAAAAAGATGAAAAGGTAAGTATCCAGTTTTTGATATTGCCATATCTAGCATTGGTAAGAAAACAAGCGTTCAACATCAACACAAGTCATAGGTAGCTTAAGGTTGTATATGAAAGTTTGTAATATGGCAGAAAAAGAACAAACAATATGTCTTTATATTTTTATGATATCAGTATCATGAAATGAAAGCCCAGTCATATCTAACATTGATAGAAAATACAACTTCACATCACAAGAAGTTATACAACTTAAAGTTTGTACATGCAAATAATGCAGCTGAAAATAATTAAACAAAATGTCTTTGTTTTTTTGTAATATCCTCAATATCTTGAATTGAAAACTGAGTCATATCTAACATGGATTATATATGACTTCAAGATCACAAGAATTTTTACATATTACGTTATTTTCTTTTCCTGGATAAAAAGTAGCACTGACACATCTGGTTCAACACATTGGATCGTACCTGTGCGTGTTGGAGTAGACCATATTTTCTGGATATTTTCCAGAAAGAATTGAATTAGTTGTAATTATAAAAACAATTATGATAAACAAAAATGTTATAAAAGTATTTTTTATTAATGAAGAATAATTTATAATACATTTTACATTTTCTTGAGAGAAAAGAATAAAAATACAATAAGTTTTGCTTATAGTTTTCACTTTTATACACAGTATATTTTTGTCTCGTGATAATTTGAGCTTAAATTTACAGATGCGCTACAATCTATAACTTTATCTTTAGACGTAGTACTATAGTTATGTGTGTAGAGACCGAGGCGCGAAGAGCACCGCGGGTGCGGCCCGCGATTCCTAAAATAACCTTTTGAAGAAAGCATAAATATACATATAAAAAGATATAATACTCGTAGAACCAATTTAATAAAAAATTAGAACTTATGTCCGTAGTAGTACGATGATCCTCTTTAAATTTTTAGGGTTACTCGGCAGTTATGTGGGCAACGTTCAATTTATTCGTCGTCGTTCGTCTCAAATACCTGCTGTTGTTGGCATCAGTTGTCTGATTTGTTGTGCCTACGCTGCAGGGCCTGGGCCAAGTCTTGCTTCAGCGCCTGCTGCTTGTTCGATTCAGTCAGCGGCTGAACGGACCTCAAACTGTTCACGATGTCTTTCGTCTTGCTGAAGTAGATCTCGTTCAGGGTGTTTCTGATTTTGTTTTCCATGTCCTCCACCATCCTTCCAATGTTCGCTATGTGCGGATTGGACTCGTTCACAGGTGCGTCCATTTCAAACTAAAACAACAGTTACTATATGTAATAGTGTATAGAATATGTAATAACTTTTACTACTAATTTTAGGTTAACTCAAATTATCATACTTCTAAAACTATTTTGAGAATCATTAATTATTATGTTATTGTTTTGAAGTTATGTACTAAGTACATAGTTGTATTATATCTCTCATTACTTTTTGTTGATTAAAGTTTTCTTGCATCTTGCATCTGGGGTCTACATGTGTAACTTTATAATGTAAAACATTGTCATCGTGTATCTCAGATTATTGATTTAAAACTGGTTAATCCTAATTATCTTATAACTTTACATTTATAAATTCTTTCAGTGAAATTCACTTTGTATTGTTTTTATCCACTTGATTGACTTTGGTTGTTTAAGAGTTCAATCCCCTAAAAAATTATAATAGAAACTTGTTAATTATCAGATGTTAATTTGTGATTATTTTCATTTCCTCAGTTTGACTTATGTCTTATTGTTATCTGGGTTACAATTGTTTAAATTTTTGCTTTACAGTCAGCAATGTCTCGTTCCGAAAATAAACGAACACCTAAATGTTGCATTAGAACCTTGGAACAGGCTGTCCTACCTTTATTCTGTAAAAATGTCGACATATTGTAGAAAAGAAGTACAGCATTTTAGTTTTAGTACAGCATTTTGGTCACATAATCAGCAGAAGAAAAAAAAACAAATAACAGTGAATTCTTTTTTACAACTATATTGCTGCTATAACATATAAATTAATTTTGCAGCACTACTGTTACTTTCACACCATTTTTGCTGTAGTTGAAGGTTTATTACATTCCGTTTCTGTAACTTTACAGAGTTTTCTCTGTGTCTAAACTAAATTATTGTTTTTTTTATTTCTTCAAAAGTTACAGACGTTTAAAATTATAAGAAACGAAAGGAAAAAGACAATACATGCCAAAGAATGCCAAAAAGAAGGAAAAAGTCCATATGAAACATACAATAAATTTTATTGTTATTCTTACATCCTATAATTCTATAAGATGATTTCTATATTTTCTCTAAAAGATTGGTATATAAGAAAAAGCTTTCTCATATATACAAAAAGTTGACAAGTGGTTTTAATTTCTGAACAACCAACATAATTAACAATACGTCACTTTTTTTAAATTTATTACTATTTTCTACGGAACACCTGACAATATCACCCCAACTGAAAAACGTTGCATTAGAGTAATAATTTTTTTCTTGAAAGTTTGAACTTAAAAAACACAACTGTTTATAAAGAAACAATCTTTTTAAGAAACACTTTAGGGCTCTTGTTGGAGACCCTATTTTTCAATGTTTTGTGGTATAGAGAGAGAACAAAAATACTTACCCCGAGAACTCTACTTTACAATCCGCTTATTTACTGATAAAATATCATATAACCTGAAGTATTAAAATATATTTATTGCGTCTACAAGAGGTAGGTATATCTTTTCACTCGTCAATGTCTTAATGTGGGTAACATAAATTGGTATCACAATTACCACAAATTTCAAAGATTCTACGATAATTTGAAATAGAAGACCAAGAAGGAACAGGCTGAACGAAGATTTTCAATTCATAACATATGATATTAATGAGTTTATCGTATTCTAGGCTAATATATCCTTCAGGTTCATACAACAAAAGAATTGTTGGTTTTTGTAATATAGTGACTCTATGTGTAATATAGTGTCTCTATGTTTAAATTATTCGCTTAAATCAACACAATCGTTAATTATGTCTTTCAGGAACACAAACATGTTTTTGGACCCTTTTTTGCTTCTCTCTTAAAATTGGCAATCATTATTTGCTATTCATAATATATTTGTTGGTTAAATAAATATAACTAAACATTAAATTAAAATTAAATTATTTCTGATATCGATCATAGCTTAAACATTACTACAAAAACAATAAGATTTTACCTGTCTAGTTAAACTGCCTCCTAAGTTCATAGTTCCCGAGCCCTGTTTATTGGTCTGAAGCCAGAGCATCGCCGTCGATGT
The DNA here is from genome assembly GCA_964023965.1 of Melinopterus prodromus. Taxonomy (NCBI): domain Eukaryota; kingdom Metazoa; phylum Arthropoda; class Insecta; order Coleoptera; family Scarabaeidae; genus Melinopterus; species Melinopterus prodromus. The sequence continues at coordinate 11,959,765 of OZ030396.1, forward strand.
CATTTTATAGTGTGAGTTCCGACCAGTACTTTTCTCTTGCACCTCAACAACGTGGATAGAATCCCAGCAACCTTTGATTTTCTTACTGCCATCACCAGTTTTCTTGATCAAAATTACACCTACAAATGTCAACATCACAGCACATGTTAAAATACATCATACACCAAAAATAACATCAGTTTTATCATGCAATTTTGTACACTTATAGAGGAAAGTGTAATCCAGAATATTTTAACTTAACTTTTGCTTGCATTTTTTGTATGAATATTTTTATCATATTTAATACCAGATTTTTAAAAAACAAACACTAATAACAAAACAAACTAAATTATGAATTGAATGTGACTGATCGTTTATAAGTTGTTATGCACAAATTTTTACAAAAACCATTGGAAAGTTTTAATATTTTGCAAATATTATGCACCAAAGCAATCCACACACACATACCTGCAAAACCATGTTCTAGGTCCCAAAAATATACAGAAGAGACACCGCCTTCAAAGTACATATCCCTATACTGATCGAAGGCATTATTTGCATCCAATTCTAGTTTTCTCAGTTTATCTGAAGGCATTGACCCATCTTCTAACGGAGGATCATAGGTATTTGACCAAGGCGACCTAAACTCACAACATGTTACAGGGTACGCGATAAAATTTACATACGCAAACAAACCTATATGAATCACCATCTCTGTTATAATCGCAAAGCAAGTAATCTCTGCCGGATTCCTTATCCTTGGCTATTTTCAATGGCTGGTCCACTGATGTCAATAAATCTTCGCATAATTCTGGCACCAAGTCAATAAGCTCACCCAAATTTTTCTCGATCTCTTGCGGAGGCAATCTTCTCATCAGATCTAGCGCACAATCAAACTGCTGTTCACCCTGCAACATATTCAATCTGTAGTTTACACCTTAAACTGTATTTTTAATTCAAAACAACAGGAATAATTTTAATTTCCGTGTAAATATAGCGGTTTTTCCTTATCACTTTGGGTGTGACATTGTGACACATACCTTTATAACGGGGAAAAATGCATTTGTAGGGAACATTTATAGGCGGATTTTGAGTTTTACATTGCAAACTTACCATTTTCTCTTATGACAACGAAACCAAGTAACAAAATTAACAGATACAACAGATTTTCAAGGTTGACACCTTTTGTCAACTGAATGACAGCAAGTTGCAAGATGGCATATGCCGGGGTCTAGGAACTTCCACGTGTTTACGTTGGCGCTCTGGGTAGATGTCATCCAAACTTATTATTTTTATTTTAATAAAATTTTGTAAATTAATTAAATAGGATTACAATATTTAAACGACACCGATTTCTACATTGGTCGAATTATAATAAACATAATCATTAAAACCGTTTAATTATTACATCGAACAACAGATGGCGCTAACGCAAAACAATTTATAAAAAATTAGAGTATTTTTGAATAGACGCTTCTACTTCTGGTTTTTGATGGCCACGATGTGCGCGCGCATTTCCCCCCAGGACGAAATTAAGTTGGCAACTGCTTTGTAAAACGCACAATTAATTTCAAATGAAATGTAATTGATAAATGATAGGTGTGAGAATGGTATGCATTCATTGAAAACTGAATAATTATATGCAAGTGAACATGAAAACCAAAATACCTACTGTGTTTTTAGGTTAGGACAGTTCAGCAAATTTTCCAAAGTACATAAAAACAGGTACACTCGCGGCAAACTTCCTTGATTTGGGACACGTAGGTACATAATCACTTCATGATTAGAGTCGAAATTGTTAGTTTTACTTGGAACGCGTGTTTTCTGGGGATTTTAAGCTATATTATGTTACCAGACTTGACAGCGGCGGCGAGGCTTCTGCGCATGCTGATTAGCGTTTTGGGTCAGAAGTAGAAGCGTCTATTTCCTAGGTGTAAAATTTATTATCTTGAAAAGAATTGAGTATATTTATTAAATATCGATCTAATAAGAAAAACTGGTTGGTTATGGCTGGATATAATAAAGGGTTACGTCGTAAAGTCGTAAACTATAATTACTAATTAAGACTTTATTGCTGTTTGTGTAGTATATTCACGATCGTAATTCTTGTTAATCCCGTGAGTAGATTAAATAATAACCGCTCTATATATAGTACTTTAAATTGTTTTTGAACAATTTGGGAGCCGCGCGCATGCTTAGAACTGTTTTGTTGCTTCTATTTCATTTGCACACAACCTCGATGTGGGTGGTCCCAATGAAATACCTGTCTCTGTTTCCCCAATGCACTTGTCCTCTTCGTAACATGCGGGTGGTCTTGCTATCTTTGTCCGACTAAAGTTAGCGCGCATGTTGTGCGTTCTCAGTCTGGTTGTTTTCTTGTTGTTTCAAAACTTTCGAAAGCATGAGTCTTCTAAACACCTAAAGTGCCTTAGTTTTGTGATAGAATGATCTTGTGTTTATATGTAGTTATTTAATTAGATAAGTTTTGTGATTGTTAGGCATTAAAATGCGGTGAAGAGGCGCACAAAATGAGAACTATTCCTGTATTGTTGTTGTGTATTTTTGGATGTTCCGATGCTCTCGGCCACCAAGATAATAGGAGAGTTAAAAGAAGACTGAATGATAATTCGCACAATCTAGAATATTGCGAAAGGCCAGCGAAATGCCTTCCTTTGAAACCGAATGCGGCTTGTTTAGGGGTAAAACTCCCGTATTCGCATACAGATTTAAACGGCAGCGAGGAGAAAGTTGAAGCGCAATTATTACAGTATAATAACTCGATATATTTCCCACGATGCTGGCCTTTAATACAGCCGTTCTTGTGTTCGCATTTCATGCCGAAATGCAAGAACGATACTGTAAATGTACCGTCCAGAGACATGTGCAAGAGAGTACAGAAACTCTGCATTACATTTTTCAACATAATCAACATCGATATTGATTGTGACGATGAGAATCTCTTCCCGACAAATTGTAAAGGCTTCATTGCAAGTGACTTTAACACGACCAGAGGCGATTGTTTATCGCCGATGATTAAAACCGACCAGGACGATTCATTTTACCCCGGGATAGATGGCTGTGGTTTATCATGCAAAGACCCATTTTATACTGACAACGAACAACGGCAAATTTTCAAATTAGTCGGATACGGTGTGTTCTTTTGTTTGATTCTAACGGGTGTGACGATATGTACGTTTATGATCGACTGGAAGTCGGCGAATAAATATCCAGCTGTTGCGATATTCTACGTAAACGTTTGCTTCTTTGTTATGTACTGCGGATGGTTGATTCAGTTTCTGGGTAGCGAAACCAGGGAGGATATTGTTTGTAAGAAGGATGGGACGTTACGGATTTCAGAACCGAGGACCACTGAGAATTTGTCCTGCGTCAGTGTTTTTGTCATGGTGTATTATTTCCTCATCGCGGGGATGGTTTGGTTCGTGATTTTTTCATATAGTTGGTACATGAATTCTTTACAAGCGTTAGGTAAGAATAAAAAAGGAATTTGCTAATACTTAAAGTTACTTGACAAAGTTATTTCAACAAATTAAATTTTTTCGATCAGTGAAATTAGTAACTGGTTAATAATGTGTTTATTTTTAGGGAAAACGCAGGAACGTGTTGACAAAAAACGTGCTTACTTCCACCTATTAGCTTGGAGTTTGCCGTTAATGCTGACGATAACGACCATGGCTCTTAATGAAATCGACGGTGATTATACCTCCGGAATTTGCTTTGTTGGGGGCATGAATTCTGCCGCTAGAGCAGGGCTTCTATTAGCTCCACTTGGGTTTACTATAACAATTAGTGGATACATTATTTTGAGAGGTAATCCTTTATGAATAATGAAATTTTTACTTTATCATACGCAGTATGCTAAAGTATTGTAATCATGCCGAAAAAAAAAATTGAGATTTTAGCGGAAATAGGTCTTTTTGGGTCCCCTGAACATTTTTGACCAAGGTACAAAAAAATGTCTGTGTGTGTGTGTGTGTGTCTGTGCGTATGTGTGTAAACGATTTTTGTGGCGACGATTCCGGAGAAGCTACTGAAGGTATCGGGACGAAAGTTCATATTTAGAAGTTTCATGACCTAACTTAGAGCTGAAAAGGTTTTGGTTCAAAAGGGTCCAAAGGAACTGGTAGTTTATTCTAAGCCTTTTTCAAGGATTTTGCTAAAGAGCCGCCATTTCTGTAATTTCGACAAAATAGTTAAATAATAATTTAAAGTAGAGGAAATTTTGGATAAATTATGCCTATGAAATTTTTTGGTAAAATTAATAGTTTAGCTTTTTAGTTTATTCTAAGCCTTTTTGAAGGATTTTGGAAATGAGCGGCCATTTCTGTAATTTCGACAAATTAGTTAATTAACAAATTAAAGTAGAGGAAATTTTGAATAATTTATGCCTATGAAATTTTTTGGTAAAATTAATAGTTTAGCTTCAAGAGCAAATTCTATTTGATCGAGATCGGTCGCATCTGCATTGATATGAAATTACATAGTAGCCAGGATTTTGACAAATATTTTTTTGTGTTGTCACATTCGAAAACAGCTGATCTCATCAGAGGTTGGAAAACCACTATGGAACGTTGCCGCTGTAGTGCGGCAAATTATAAAATACAAATTTCAAATAAAGTAAGATCACCAATTTGATTGTTTGTTGATAAGACATATCAACCCGTCTTTATATCTAATTCTAAAAACGATACATTGAGAAAGTTATAAATAAAGTATAGCGATGAGTGTAGGTTTATTTTAGTATGTTGGTAGGGATGTGTCACGAACAAATATAAATCTGTCAGAATTTGAATTACCTTTTTAAGGTGCGTTTTCATTAGTGACAATGGCAGTGGTAGCAGACGGCGTTATAGTATTTCCAATAGAAAGTTGATAGTGACTCATGTTTATGTACATGCAAACTAGTATGTGTCATTATCACGATATGTAAGAAATACTATAATTTCGTATTCTACCACCGCCATTAGCTACCATTACCTACCAATCGGAACGCACCTTTAAACTTGACGTTTCGTCAAAGTGGTACCAACCTAGCATTTACTATTCAGACATCATTTATTTTTTTTTAAATACGTATTTCTTAAAAAGCAACACAATAAACGTTGATGTCGCTCTTGCCAAAAACTAGATAGCCGACTCGCTCATATGCGACGGCGACAGTCCGCCTTCGGTGACGCGCCGCATCACCGCTCGTCGCGCTATTCTGTACTTTCGGCATTTGTAACATAAATAACTATTATTCTAATGACGTAGTGTAGGTAGTGTCAAATGCTGATGCTTTGACAATACCTATGATTTATCTCAATAGAATAGATTCTCATGCAGCTAAACTATTAATTTGATATATTGTATGATAAAGTCATGTGCCTGGCCACATCAGATTTTTTTTTATTAAATTAGTATTTGCTCACTTACAATAAAATTAATACTTATAAAATTGTCTTTTAGGTTTAATATTGCTGGTTAAAGTCAAGATGGAGAGTAAGGAGATCATATCAATCCACGCCAGCAAGAAAATCAAATCGAACATTTGCCGCATGGGGGTGTTTGCGCTCTTCATGGTACTTTTCTGCGTTATATCGTTCATGTATTACATCTATCAAACGGTAAACTTTGACTCGTGGAACCAGAGTCTGCACAACTATTTCAGGTTTGTTTGATTAAATATTAATTTTGTACCAGTAAGGTACGTTTTTGTATTGTCAAATATTTTGTTGATTTTTGGCAAAACCAATTACAATTTACTCAGCCTTATGACTACAACGTTCAAAATCTACAAGAGCTTTTACAGAACTTTGAGAATTTTTCAAGCTGAACTTTTTTTGGAAATTCAAATCTGATGACAAAGAATGAATTGATTCTAGGAATAGCTTAGTAAAAATGACAAAAAAATAGGTCTTTTCCATTCTAACTAAACAAAAAATGATGTCATGAATCTTGAAGTAGAATATTAGATTACATAAATAGCCAAAAGATTTTTGTAATTACAAGCCTTTACCAATCCCACAATAATTGAGTTGAGTTGGATAAAGTTTTAAGTCTGTAAAAAAATGGTTCATGTGTTGAAATTACAAATACTACAATTTCAGCTGTTACCACAACCAATATTCCCCTAGCTGACCATGCTGTTATATTAAACTATATAAAACACCAAACTATCATCCATGTAATTTTATTAATATGTGTAACTCATGAGTCATAAATAAAAGCCATATTTAACTGTCACATCATGTCTACAATTTAATTAAGGATGGAATAAATGCCCCTTTATTTTTGCAGTTATTTTATACGCTCGGCACTGATTTGAAGCATGTGGTCATGTGATTCATCAGCTAAATCTACATGTGGGGCAAATTATAACATTAAAAATAGAAACAAAAGACAGAAAACATAACTTTCCAAGAAGGTTGAAAAGGTCAAATATTTCTAATATAGTCGCGGGCACGCTATCAAAAAAACATCTTAGAAGAGTGGCTGGCATTACGTCTAAAGATTTGAAGACGTTTTATTAAATTTATGTAATATATTACTTCCTTAATATCATCTCATATTGCATCATGCACCACAAAAAAAAATTAACAATTAACAATTAAATTGTACCATAAATTATATGCTTGTCAAGTAATACACTGTTATCTCGAACCATGGAGAACAGCAGACAAATTATATTTTTATTATATACCATCGTAATCATAAACTAGTAAGAAAATTATCTTCAGCCGTCTGAAGTTAAAATACCCCCACCGTAAAATATAAAAAAAAAACTTTGATCATAGTTTCTTTGAGTTTTCACTATTTTGTACTCTATTTTTTTTAAAACGCTCAACTATGTTTTTATTTTTGTTGCAATATTGTGTTCCAAAACGGTTAAAATTAACTCAAGACATTAAATTGCTGTTCAAAATACAATGTTTGTAGACCTGTATTGATGACTATAGGTACATACACAATAAGAACAGTATTTTCTAACACTAAAAAATAAATTATGTGTTCATAGGTGCAAAATTCGGAGTCTATCTGAGCACGACACCTGCAAGTTAGAGACACGACCGAGCCTAGCAATTCTGCAGCTACAACTAATCGCAGCATTCGGCAGCGGAATCGCAATGGCGTCATGGATTTGGTGCACAGCGACCGTCCACTCATGGACACGCTACATCCGCAGGTACGTTCAACCCTCAGACTCGAGTCTCCCAACCCCAAATAACAATAGTCTTCACATTTTCAGGAAGTTCCGCTGCGAAGTCGACGAACCCATGAAGCTCCAGAAACACCAAATCATCGCACAGGCATTCGCGAAACGAAAACAATTCAATAAAGATGGTCGGATATCCATTGAATTCGAAAATCACACCGATCCAGTTGGTCTTAATTTCGAATTAAACAGCGCGCAATCTGGTGATCTCAGCACCACGTGGGCGGCAAATTTACCGCGATTGGTAAACCGACGTTTTGCTGTGCCCAACGAGGCCCCGCATTCTTTCAGTAGCAATAATCACTCGGTTGATTCTGAGATGAGTTTTAGCGTACGGCATGTTAGTATTGAGAGTCGAAGAAATTCTATGGATAGCCAAGTTTCGGTGCAAATAGCTGAATTAAAAGCGACACGAAAGGCGAATAGGAGGCACAGGTATCGGCAGAAGCAACGGAATGTGTCGCGGGCCTCGGGAATGACGAGAAAAGTTTCGAAGGCTAGCATAAGACGAGAGAGCAATACGAGTTTGGAGTCGCACTTTGGGGCCGCGCAGCTGTTGAACGCTTTAGCGATTACAGGTAATAATAATAATAAAAGTTGTAATTTATAATAATAATACAAACATTTTCAAAAAAATCAAAGCTAACTTATACTTATGCCTTCATGATAGTCTATCTAAGTAGGTTGTGCCTGTGTTAATAATGATATTTGGAAACAAATTATTTAAAAACAACCCAAAGTTCTCTAAAATGTAAAGCCCCATATGTCCGCATATTTTTAATGCTTTGTCTAAAAACATCAACCAAAAATAAATTAAATAAAGTATGAAGGCTTTCACAGCCAAAAATATTTACCAAAAACAAAACAAAATAATCAGGTTTTTGCTGTAAAAAAAGATGTGCGTTTGGAATAAAACGTTTTTTTAGATAATTAATTAGTATTGAAATGCTTAACTTTAATGCCACTTAACTCTTTATATATCTCTTCAAATAAACGAGATATCAACCTGTATAAACGGCAGTTTTTCTAATCAATCAAATTTATAACATTTTTTAAATTTTCCGTGTTTTGAGCACATATAATATAACATAAATCGAATTAAAAATTCTCGTTACAGGTAAGGATTGTAAACCTAACCTCAACAGACGCTCGGCAATAGCCGGAATCGAAGATATCCTATCGAACGGGAAATTATTAATCCCGTACAACAAAAACTCAAGAAGCGCAAGCGAAGATGAAACAGAAAACGTCTCCGTCACGATATCGGAGAGTAAATTTAACGTGGTCCTTAGTAATAATATGGACTTAAACGACCGTTTAGTGATGCAGTCGCTTCGTCAAGGTTTACACATAGAAGAATTAAAATCGTCGAGCGAGATCGATTCGGACTCTGAAAACGCACACGATTCCGAGAGTTCTTCGTGTCCGGAATTGAAACAATTGGTGCAGAGTTCGATGAATTCCGCAGTGTCGATTGGTTGCTCGGAGAAAAATAGGGGTAGTAAGCAGTCAAAGACTTCAGTTGATGTGGCCGTACAAGCTAACGCCAAAGATATTATTACGCAAACGGCGGCTTATGATAACGGGGATGAGAAACTCATATTAAAGAGTAAGGAGAGTAATAAGATGTTTGAGAAGATAAGGAAATCGAAGGAGAAGTACAGGGATTTTGGTAGTGATGATGAAAAGGCGTCGTTGAATATTTGATGCGATGTTTCTGCGTTAAGAATCGAAAGAAGGAGCAATAATAATGACAATATTTATTTTGTGGATGTATGTTCTTCCATTTATATAAGCCTGTTTATAGAAAAATAGAATAAGCTTGTGCTATAAGCAAAAGGAAACCAACCATGAAACTATAACCCTTATATTTGCTACGTCCACATTTTAGAATCGATATTTTTTGGGTTGGTTTCTTTCTGCGTGCTGATCATCACTGTTGACCGTATTGATATTATTTTTTAATTGTAAGAATATCAAACCGATTTTTACTTTTAGTATAGTCTTTGTACAAATATTTACTTGCAGTTTTATTTCCTTACCGAAGAATCACGATTAAAGGTATTACAAAAGATACTGTAACTCATATATATTGCTGTGATTTTAAGTCGATTTACTCAACCCATTCTTTTCTTAAGGTATCATACACACCATGATAAAGTATTGTAATTGTGTCGAAAAAAAGTTGCGATTTTAATGGAAATATGTCCTTTTGACTCTTCTGAACATTTTTGACCAAGATAACAAAAATCATTTTTGTAGCGACAATTCAGGAGAAACTACTAACTGAATCGGGACGAAACTTCATATTTACAAGTTTCATGACTAAAATTAGAGCTGAAAGAAGTTTGGTTCAAAAGGGTCCAAAGGAATTGGAGGTTTACTCCAATACCTTTGCACGCATTTCTGTAATGTCGTCAAAATAGTTCAATAATAAACTAGAGCAAATTTTGTATAATTTATGTCTATGACATTTCTGAGAAAATTAGTCGTTTACCTACATGAGCAAACTTTAACTTTGAAAGTCATGCATAGCAGTTGACTCTGGTGGTCAAATCAGCGCTCTGTGCATTATGTATACAAAATAGTTTAGTGAAGCGTTAGCAGTTTTCATTCGAGCCAGCGCTAGCCCGACTACACACATCAAACATTCTATTTGCTCGAGATCAGTCGTATCTGTATTACAACTAGTTTGCCAGGATTTGAGAGATATTTTGATTCTATTGACAGTTTTGTCAGATCAGACACTGCTACATGATAAATAGTATGATAACGTCATGTGGCTGGCTACATCAGATATGCATCAGATTTATTATCGGATGAAAACGTGATCTAACTCTCAGTTTCGGTTTGTTTTGCTTTGATTTTGGGTCAATTTTCTCAACCCATTCTTTGTTTAAACCTCCACCATTTTTAAATTATTTTTTTATTTTGTTTATTCAAATCATGCCAACCATGAGGCAATAATTTTTCTATATAGCAGTCTACTCCCATAAGCTTTATTATGCACATAACTATGTACTTTACAAAGAAAGTGAAATATTTTTATTCTTATTTCTTCGTATGTACCCACTTCAAATTTGTTATAACACACCGAGCACACCCTAAAAACCAAGCTAAAAATTCGTAAAAAAAAGAAGAGCTGGTAAGAATTGGCTAGCAAAATAGTTTGTTCAAATGTTATTTCACGTTTATAATACCGGCGGTATTATAAACAGGTATTCCTACAGGTTTAGTGATGGTACAACTCAACAATTACATGTAGGAGTGATATATTTTCTTCAACTGAAAATCTGTAAAATATTCTAATATCTACACTCAAAACTTGATGTTTATTTTTAATAAGCAGGTAATTGCAGTATGGCAATTTACCGTACTTAAAACAACAAAAATAAAAAAAATAATTACTGCTAATTTTTGATGTTCAATAACTTGAGTAATCTTTGAACAATTTCAATTATTTTTCTGGGCATAAAGAAGTTCAACATTATCATATTAAACCTTTAAAAGTTTGAGAAAAAAAGAGTTACAGTACTGGAAGAACCAAAATAATGTTTTTCAGTTACAAAGAGTCATCAATTCAAGGTATTTGCTTTTTAATTCCTCGCAAATCTAATTTTTGTAGAAGATACAGTTTAAAATTTAGTTTTGCGTTATTTTAGTGCACAGGTAACACAGGTAAAACTGAGTTTTGCGATGCTGAGGTTGACATAATTATGTGTAACTTCTAAAAAAGATCCTGATATTGGTTAAACCAATAAACAAGTTCGCTCTGGCTTCAAGAACTTGCCTAAGTGTCTCCTACAGATTGTCTTGAAAATAGACCTAAAACGTGACTTTGGGTTTACCCGGTATAAAAATTTGTTATTCATAATTATAACAATAAGTAATAAAAATTTCTATAAAAGTATTCCAAAAAAAATAATTCAAATCGGTACATCTGCGTAGTTAATTGAATTTTCTTACCTGTGACATATTTTGTCAAAATTAATTTGTCTTTTTGCCAATGGGGCAATCCATCTGATATGGTCCAGAGGTGGTCGCTTGACCATTTCAGGAAAAAATCATTTTTTAAATCAATTTGCTGTGTTCTGGGAGTACAAAACCATTTCTTTTTTTAATTATTTTACTCCGTTCAGAAATAGCGCCCAGTTTTGTGTCAGCGAATCCAACATTTTTGACATTGGTATGTGTTTGCATTAAACAAGATATTTTTTTTTGGGATGGTCCTAGAGAGTTGTAATAAAAACCACCTATTAGGTTTGAAGCTACCTGTTAAGTATATATTACGTGCAGATTAAGATTATTTTCTATTTAAAAAAATATCTTAAAGTTTACTTACAATACCTTATTAGGAGCCGTTCTGGCGATTTCTTTTTTTAAATGAAGGGGTACTTCATTTGTCCATTCAATGTTTTAGTTATAACCTTGTATGCAAAGGCCTTGTAATAAAAAGAATAGCTTTCTTACTCCTTCTCCCTGTTGATAACAAGCTATTGAAATTTGATTTTTGCGATATTTAATGTAAAATATCTGTGATGGGACCAGGACAAAAAATCTAAAACTTTCATAATTAAACTCTCTATGACAATTTCAAACAAAGTTATTTCGTTTAACGCAAACACATACCAATGTCAAAAATGTCAGATGCGCTGACACAAAAGTGGTCGTCATTTCTGAACTGAATAAAAAAAATAAAATGGTTTTGCACTCCCTGAAGATAAGCAAAGCGACCAACTTATCTTTTTCTGGACCATTTCAGATGGATTGACCCTAATCCTAACATTTTTAGAAACATACGCTATGTTCGTATATTCATATCTAGTAATATTAATTTTTAGAAACATCGAAGCTTGAAGAAAAAACCATTTCCAAAACCACCATAAATCAAATTTGTGACCCGGAATGAAGGAACTACTGAAAAAAATCAATTTTGACGGAATTTGGTATCCAGAAGCAACTGCTGATCAGATTGCATCAAAATTTAACTTTATGGTCACTAGGGCAGCACCTGTTAATTTTTTGCTGCTTCCCTATGACCTTTTCTGTCTCAAAATAGTAAATTTTTCGGAACTGGTCCATTTTCATACCCACAGACACAAAAACTATAAATACTACATTTACCCCAACAGAACAAGTCATGCCGTTCCAAATATTTCATGTTCCGATACTTTACACACGCACTATATATACATTGTAATTACTCACCCATTTATTATTTTGGTGCACAATCGCATGGATTAAGTGATTGGACATCTATAAACTATTATAATAAAACAAATCACCTGATTTTTTAACTTTTTATTAAATTAAACGGTCGTAAAAGTTATTGTTCCTTAACTTCCCTAAGACGTCTGACTGCTGACCTGACGGTAGCGGCGGCTGTCGTGGAGTATACCCAGGCACCTCCGGCAACAACACGTTTACACCTCTTGCAGGACCAGATTCCAACAACGGATCTTTTCATGGCATCCTACAACACAAAACGTACACATAAGTAAAAATTGAATGACAATAACACGATTGGACAAACCTTGCCGCAGAAACTGCAGGAATATTTTCCGTGCTGGGTGATTTCCATCTTCTTCACCATTTTACGCAGGGAGGCACCGTAACGGGTACCATATTTACCGGTGATTCCAACCTTCTTCGTACGCTTGGCCTAAAATTTAAAGAAATGTTAGAAAACAGAATACGACGTGCGACATAACCTATAAAGTCTGAATATCGTATTACAAGGTTTATCTTGCAAAATACAACATAATATTGTTTTAATTACATTCTACTGGGATTAATTTATGTTTAGGATGTACGAAATGGGTAAAATATTAAAGGATGATTAAGATATTTAAAGAAAAGGATTACTTACCATTTTGTGTAAATTGTGCCTACTTGCAGCGCAAACAACAGAGAGAGAAAGAGGCGCGCTCTGCAGAGAATTCGCCGTACTACAACCGCATCGTTAGTTACCAATAGGGCCGATAGATGACTACCACGCAGTTCTATACGATATTGCTAGATGTCGCCCTTCACGGTATTTAAATACCGTAACTTTAGGTGTAAAGTTGTTAATAACTTGCTTACTCAATTGTAAGTTTTCCACACCTCCTTATCTTATCTACTACTAACTTATCATCAGGTGCCTATTTTTTAAGAGAACGATCGCCGACAAAAGATAAAAGGATCGTAGAATAGGATTAGTATAATAGGTTTTCTTTGAGCCCTTTTCAAAGTATGAACAATCCAGCAAAAAAAACTATAAAAAAATATGTCTTACATAAAATACTACAAAACTACAAAATGGTTGACTATAGAAACGTTTTAAGAAATTAATTGATTCTCCCACTATAATACAACTCAGAAAGTAGACTCCACAATTACTGCACATTAAAATGTAATTAATTCAATTTTAAATAAACCTACCTTTACTCAGAAATCGTTATAGCTAATTTTCTATCCCAAATGCACGTAAAGAAGTTATTTTTCTTATTGTTATTTATGTAGATATTTTTTAGTTGTCTTTTAAAAAGGAGCAGAAATCCTTCCCAGGTAATGACAACTTTTGTCAATTACAATAAGGATTAAACAGATGATTTGGTAAAAGTTGACGGCTTCTCTAAAGAAATTGATCGACAAACAAGGAAAAATAGATGTTTATTAAGTAATAAAATTTTATTACTTTGGATTGAAACATTAATACTGCGGAAATGTGTTCTTTCACATCAATATGAGTAAGTTTCGATAGCCAACGTTATTGTCCGATACAGTTAATATATTAGGTTTCTTTTTATTGGCGGGATTTATTGTCGTAACTTTTGTCACTCTTTATCTTCAACAAGGGTTCTTCTGTCTAAAACTACGTATAGCTCAATTATATCAATTATATTCTGGTCAGTTCCGCGTTTATTGAAATGCAATGTGGTGTTTTTTTTTTTACTTTATTAAATATTTTTTTACCTTAATAGTAGTAGAAGCAACTTTATACCATAAACATGAGTATCAGTTTATTTGCAAACACATTTTACCGTATAAAGTGATCTTAAGATAAAACTTAAGATAAAAAGCGACATTCTGCAAATGAATTATGTACAAGTACCATCTGTGTACTTACTATTTTTTAAAATAGATTATGATGTTTCCAAATCCTGATTAGGTCGCCAGTTATTGATCTTGTAGATTAGAGCATATTGATAGCTGTGTTTTTTAAGAATTTGTTCAGGTAATTTAAACAATATTAGTGGTTTTCTCGTTACGTGCTTCTAGTGAAAATCTAAAATGTGTACTTTAGTAAACTTTATTATACTTTATTATATCTTTTGGTTGATTTTTATATAAAGAAAAATATGAATTACCCACGTTTTGGCTGAAAAAACTAAACAGACGCAGATACAATGAGAACTCGCAGGTGGCTTGACATTTTCTGCACTTTTCAGGCATGTTAAAAATTAATATCACTGCCGATTAGTTTTAATTTAAACTGTATACAGCCTAATTGGCAAAAATTTGATTTAGTTATTATTTAACTAGCTATCAAATAAGTCGCTGTCAAAGGTCAATAAATCACGTTTTTATGCAAACTTTGGTTTTCTTCCGTGCAGTGCAAATTTTTGTGGGCGAATATATCAATTTGTGGATCTAAAAATCTTAAATGAAAGTGAATCTGGGATTGTAATAAAGTACCAATGAACAAAACAATGTATTAATATTTTTCTTTATACTTATCTTTATTTCTATTTATATTTACATTGTCAATCTTAGAAGGCAATCAAATCTCAGTGATAATGAATATAATCTTGTTCTACTTTTATTCAGAACACCCTACGGTTTCGTCGCAAAACAAGTCAAATTTCCGTCGACTTTTCTCTAGTATTTATACACAGAATTATAAAAGAAATACACAAAATAAAAGATAAATAATGTTCAACTGTCTTTAAAATGTATCCGTATATTGTTAGATTATTCTGAGCCGCGGAATTTGAACATTTGTTTACTATTTACTTGGCCCTTAAAATTTGTCATATTAACTATAAGTAAGCACATAATTAATCTGACTTAATGCCTCCACCACAAAAGATACAAATTTACAACGTGTATGCCTATAAGAAACAATAATGAATTGAAACTTATCTTGAATCAAACAACAGTTATTTCATATTCATTTAAGGGGGTCGTGGTTTTAAAAAATCCATTTTCCTTTTTTGCTTTATACTAATATAGAATGTCTCAGAATTGTTCCTGTAAGAGGGTTTTGCAAAATTCGCCCTAGTTCTAGAGGTGTAGCCGGTGATTTGTGTGTGCGTCGATCAGTGTTGTGATACGGGAGGAAGAAATGCCTCCTACCGTGCGAAATGCGTACTGATTACGGCTTCCAATCCCAGACAATATACCGATCCCGGGAGTAAAGATTTTATAATCCCGGAATCCCGGGATTGATCCCGGGATTCACGAGAAAAGCGAAAATTGCTCTCTCTTAATCACTCTCTCTCTCTTTTAGATATATACCCAAATCATTGAATTAGATTTGTGACCTTGACGATGACGATTTCAATCACTACCTCGGCGATTCTGTCCGGCTTTACATCAATCACATTCTGAGCACCTTATCCTTACCGTTTCTATTAGTCTCTGTACAGAACCAATAAAAACAAAATATTCTCTTATACAATAGGTACACAACAAACAAACAATAATTGAGCAACCAACACGAACGTTAAGTAAGAATTGATTGATACTTTTAAATGAACTTTTATTGAAGAAGATTATAAGATTTAAGTATCTTTAATTACAATCTTCATATTATTTCCACATAAGAGTGTGATAAGTCAGCAGCGCCATTAACATATACGTTTTTTGATTGATTGTTGATGAAAACATCTTTGCATACAATGATTTTTTTAATCTCGAGTATTGCGCGGGAACTACCTCGGTCTGTAACTCGACAAGAGATCATTTTTTGGCAATCTCATCTCAATCGCCGGTTTATCTGATCTTTCCAAAAGCAATATATATTGACCTACCGCTCAATTTGCTACAATTCGCAAAGATGAAGCTTTTTGTAGTGTTGTTCGCTCTTGCCGGTTGCGCTCTTGGTATGTTTAAATATAAATTTGGTGATAATTCTTTGTGAATTTAACGGAACAAATTTTGTAATATAGCGGCACCAACCATCGAGGAGAGGGTAGTTGGTGGCAGCGCTGCCGCAAGGAACCAATTCCCATACCAAGTCTCCATGCAATGGGGTATCTTGACTGTCTGGCAACACATCTGCGGAGGCTCCATCATCGCCGGAAGGACTGTTTTGACCGCCGCTCATTGCATCACCGAAACACCAAACTTGGGCAGCTTCAGAATTAGGGCTGGACTCCTCAACTTGAACGACAACGTTGCTGGCATGCAAACCATCGCTGTTCAAACTACTGTTATTAATCCAAATTACGCTGGGTATGCTACCATGTTATAAAAACTATTCCTGTCTCACATATTCGTCTATTTTTTCAGTGGCGTAAACCCCCATGACATCGCTCTCTTGAGATTGTCCGCAGGCTTCACCTGGGGTGCTGGAGTCGCAGCTATCAGTCTCCCAGCTGCCGGTAGTATACCAACCGGATCTGCTACTCTCTCCGGATGGGGATCTACCTCAACCACTCAGACACCAAGCATGCCAAACACCATGCAATGGGTCACCAAGCCACTCCTTACCATTGCCCGTAAGTTTTAATTTTCGCTTCGTTTTTCGTTGTTTTTAATATATTTTTTGATTTAGAATGTAGCTCCGCCTTGACTAGCTTGATGGGCAACCCTGGTCCTTTGGATCCATCCAACGTATGCACCGGACCATTGACCGGTGGAGTATCCGCTTGCTCTGGTGACTCTGGCGGCCCATTGGCCCAAAACAACCAAGTCATTGGTATCGTCTCCTGGGGTATCATGCCATGCGGCACCACTGGCGCCCCAAGTGTCTACGTACGCACCAGCAACTACATCGCCTGGATCAACGCGAACATTTTGGCCTAAACTTTAGACTTTGGTTATTCGATTTAAATAAATATAGTATTTCTACCCGTTTAGGTTGATTATTATTATCGACACTTTATGATGACTTCGTTTACCTTCTCATTGTTTTCGGGTAAACTAAAGTTTGTTTTCGCCGACCTCCAGCTGCCATGATTACATAACATCTCCTAAAAAATATATAACATATATGAACGATATATTTTGTCTTTATGCATAGAAAGTGTTCGAGTAAGGAAGACAATCGTAAAACTCTGAGAAACCTCGATTTTGTAGACCCAAAATTCAAAATTTTTGGTGTCGCGTTCAAAATGGTTGCGGCAGGATTGTTTTGAGTCCAGATTCTGCGCAAATAAATTGATCAAAAACGCCTATTCACTTCCCATTTACAAAATATATCAATTTACTTTAGAAATTCTCAACTAAATAAATATTAATATGTTTGTGAAAATGTTCTCGTTTGTTTATAATTATTACCCACAAACAAACAGGTCCACCTTCTGAAAAGACGGACAGAGTTGATAAACTTTCCAGTTATGTTCCGTTTGACGTCGCAATGAAAAAAACTGCTGTTACCCAGAGCTGCTATTTGTTGGCAAAATAGCTGTAAAAATACTCAACACAGGCAACCAAATATTTCAAATATCACGTTCCCACTGCGATTTCTAGCAAACATTGCTATACATAGTTATAGACCTTCAAATTGACTACCACCTGCTTTGATTGTAGTCGAAGTAGGCGGGGAAATCATAAGTAAAAATTTGTGTTTGCCGCTCCATAAAAATTAAAGCCGCTGTTCTGTCCAGATTTGTTAAATTGGTTGCATAACCTACTGTAGGTTCGATACTTGTTTCTGCTAAGCGGTAAAAATGTATTAACATGGGCATGGCCTACTTCGACTACAATCATTTATAATGATCCTGTATTTATCACGACTCACGGGGTATGAGGAGCTAAGAATGAAATATTTGCCATGTATGTGGGGAATGGTTAGTATTACTTACCATAAATTGCCATGATAATGAATGCATTTATCAATAGGAGTAGAAAAAAATACTTTTAATTTGTTTTAGCAACGGTAGCGATAAAAACATCGAAATAGTTTAAAAATGCATGAAAGCCGAAAATTATACTTCATAAGTGGTAAAGAATTGCATATTCTGGAATAGATTAGGTTGGGCGTGTGCACAATGAATTACTTGTAACTTGTTACGGTTTGTATGGGGTCCAAAGGTGAAAATAGAAATAATTTCCTTTAGATATAACAATGTTTTAAAAATTTTATTTTTCTATTTGTTTGTCTGAAAAATACACCACAAATAGAGTTGCCTTAGAGTTAGTCTTAGAGTTAATGTGACAATAAATTCTGTGCTGGCATAATAATGAACATTACGGATAAAATCGCTAAATGCGTTAGGCAGTTCGGTCGGTTTCTTTATTCCAAGTCACACATGCGAGTTGATCCAATCGATGTAGTTGCTGACTTTAGTATAAACTGAAGGGGCACCTTCGGTACCGCATGGGTGAAGTCCCCAAGAAACGACACCAATAACTTGTCCGTTCTTGGCTAATGGGCCTCCAGAATCACCAGCGCAAGCAGAAATTCCCCCGGTCAAAGGGCCAGTGCAGATGTTCGCTGATTCATCAAGTGGCCCCGTGGAGCCAATGAGCGCTATAAGGGCGTCGGCACACTCTACAACATCCAAAAACACATTTTTAAAATTTATTCGCTGTTACATCGAAATGTTTGTTACCTGCGTATGAGAGCAGGGGGGCGGTGACGGTTTGAAGATAGTTTGGCATGTATGGAATTTCGTTTGTGGAGTTTGAGCCCCATCCAGATATGGTTGAGTAGCCAGTAAATTCAGCACCCGCCCTTGGAAGGGCAATGGCTTTCACCGAATCGGTCAAGTTAAAGGAATGTGATAATGTCAGAATAGCGATATCATGTCGATTGATGCCCCTAAAACATAATTTTAAGTATTCTGTTCTGTTTCAATTCCCTTTAACGGGTAATACCTAGTCTGAAGCAAAAAATGAGAAGGTTTTATGTAATTTTTGTGTGTATTAGCTAATGAATCGATCAATGTGAAAATTTGACGGTTCATTACTTGTCTTGGGTACACTTGTACCTCATTGCCCTATACAGGGTCTCCCACGACTAGCTGCCATTAGAAGTACATATTTGGAGAACCAAATGAAATGAGAGCTTGAAAATTGGTGAAAATTGGACTTATATTGTTTTATATCGTCTCACTAAAATATTTTGAGTTTTCGGTTACTTCCGGTTACACCGGAAATTATGTCAACTTTTATATTTCAAATGGAACACCCTGTATTTTATTGCATTTTTGAAATCTTCATTTAACTTTAGATCAAATTTTATGTTACATTCCCTATACCTAACAGAAGGAGAAATGTATTTGTCGGGCAATTCCGTCATCGAAGAAAGCAACCGTAGATACGTGTTTCGGACTATTAATCCTCATCAGTACGGTATAGCTGATGAGGAATAATAGTCCGAAACACGTGTCTACGGTTGCTTTCTTCGATGACGGAGTTGCCCGACTAATACCTTTCTCCTTCCATATCTCACCGTCGATTAACCAGATTTTCCTATACCTAACATTTGTCATTTTTGAGATATTCATATTTTTCATTAAAAAATGACAGCTGCACGGTTACATTCAATTACTTTATAAATTATGCCCTGTGACCGTTGGAAAAAAAGTTGTCAGCAAAATTGTTGTGGTAACGTATTATCGACAAATCGGTAGATCTCATTAAAAAGTTATACAGCGTGTTCAAATTATAACATCAAAGTTGAATTCGAGAAAAGTACTAAAAGTCGATTTTTTCAAATGGCAACACTAACATATGAGTACATTTCTCAATTCTATAGAACAATTTAGATCAACTTTGTGTACAATATGCTATACCAAAAATGTACTTGTAACTACTGAAATCGATTTTTAAACATCACAGTAGAAATTGCAAACATTGCAAAATCTAGATTGCTTTTGATAACAACTGAACAATTTGGAATAAACAGAACCTTATTAATTATTAATTTTATTAATTAATTTAGTATTTAAAAAATTATAAGCCTACAATAAAAAACAATATTAAAAATAAAACAAAACCGTAAAGTAAATTTAAAATAAAATTGTTTAATTCAATTTCAGTAACTGTTCAAAAATGCTGCCGTTGTCTGCTAAACATGCTTCAATTCTTTTTTAAACATTATTGTTGGTAGCGTCCCTGATTGAGTTAGCACATAACCCATTGAAAGCAGCTCGAACTCTATATTTCATGTTCTCATTATCAATTATTGGGTGTCATTTTTTAATGATAAAAATTGATATCTCAAAAGTAACACATGCTAGGTATAGGGAATGTAACATTGATCTAAAATTTAATGAAAATTTAAAAAATGTGATAAAATACAGGGTATTCCATTTGAAATGTAAAAGTTGACATCACTTCCGGTCTAACCGGAAGTAACCGAAAACTCAAAATATTTTAGTTGAGACGATCGTGCCCAGAATACAAGTCCACAAATTTTCAATCTCTTATTTCATTTGCTTCTCCATATACTTTTAATGGCAGCTCGTCGTGGGAGACTCTGTATACAGGGTACACTATATATATATATAGTGTACCTTCGCACCGCACAAACTC
Source organism: Melinopterus prodromus (assembly GCA_964023965.1). NCBI lineage: Eukaryota > Metazoa > Arthropoda > Insecta > Coleoptera > Scarabaeidae > Melinopterus > Melinopterus prodromus. The sequence continues at coordinate 11,980,649 of OZ030396.1, forward strand.
AATCTGTCATTTTGAAGCGCTCGGACTTGTTTCGAAAATTCGTCTTTTGCAAGCACTTAAGTAATTTTCTACAATAGATCATATCTGACTTATTCTTGACATGTTTTACGCCATTTAAGCTAATAGAAATACAATAAAAAATAATTTGGCAAGATATTAGCCCTTACGAAATTGACTTACCCTTCGTAACTTGGATGGACAGAGATGTTAGAAATTGAGATTGTTTGCAAAGTGTCGACATTTTCGTCCAAAAGCAAGATACCAGCTCTGACCCTGAAGTCTCCCATATCTGGGGTTTCGGTGATACAATGACCAGCAGTCAGAACGACATTAGGGGCGATGATGGATCCGCCACAAATGTGCTGCCAGATATCTAGAACACCCCATTCCATGGAGACTTGGTATGGGAATTCATTTCTCTCAGCATCAATGCCATTGGTAATTCTCTTCGATGGTGCAGCTAAATAGAGGAAAATCGAAATTATTAAAACTTACAAACATGTTAAGTAAGTTTGCCCACTTACTAAGTGCACATAACAACTGAGCAGAGAACACGAAGGCCTTCATTTTGGTAATACGAACAGAAATGTTAAATACAGATAAAAGTTTTAAATTGTATTATAACAATAATGCGTAAAAAGTTCGTACTCAACTCAATCACTGTGCAACGAAAGTAAGATTGACAAAAACACAACCATTAACGTGTCTACATAAGTATATACATACTTGGTTGTAATTTCACGCATCCAAGTAAAAATTCGTACAATTCTTAACATATGTCGTTATGCCAAATATGCAGTGCAATCCATTCCCATACAAAGTCTCCAGGTATGGGAATAGATATTGAAAATGAAAACAAATTTTAAAAAGAAGTTACTAGTTTGGTTAGTAATGTTAAGAACGTAGTTACTAAGAGCCCATGTGAAGAGACCTGAGAACACCATAAAGGCCTTTATTTTACTGTAATAATTGTGCTGTGTAACGTCTGTATAAGTATATACAGGGTCTCTCACGACGAGCTGCTATTAGAAGTATATAGAGAACAAAATAAAATAAGAGATTGAAAATTTGTGGACTTTTGGTGTCAACTTTTATATTTCAAATGGGCCATCCTGTATTTTATGGCATTTTTAAAATCTTCATTAATTTTTAGGTCAATTCTACGTTACATTCCCTAAAAATGGCAGCTGCACGGTTACTTTCAATTACTTATAAAGTAATTGTCCTCCCTCCCCTGTAACCGTTGGAAAAACGTTGTCTAGCAAAACTGTTGCGAAGTGCTCTTCGAAAAGTTAAACAGGGTGTTCAAATTATAAGATCAAAGTTGAATTTTTCAAATGGCAACCCTAATAAATCAATACATTTTTAAATTCTATGGAAAATTTTTATCTAAAATTTTGGGGGAATGCGGTGGATATTTGTATGGCCCATTAAGCGCTATCCACCGATCGTCGAACATCTCGTTAAGCAAGTCTCTACAGCAACAGTTGTGTGCGCTGGAGCACCGTGCACCCAATAATTGATAAGGAGAACATCAAAGATTGAGTTCGAGCTGCTTTCAATGGGTTATGTGCTAACTCAATCAGGGACGCCACCATCAATAATATGTTAAACATAATTGAAGCATGTTTAGGGCCAACAAATTAATTTTAATAATATAGACAATGTTTGTTTATGTTTAGCCTAGTTAAATTTTGATTTCTGTTCGAAAAAGTTCAAAGTCAGATGGATTTTTGTTTACACCTAAGGTTGGGCATTGCAAATAACGTGCAAAAAGTTCCCATCGATATCGCGTCTGACCGCATTGGTTTTTCGTTTGCTTTCTATTGTCCACTGACTACACTGTTAATACATTATTTCTTATAGAAATATAACATATCAATTATTAAATTTGTATCTGCCGTGTTATTATAATATGTAGTTTTTTCACATTTTCTACATCTGTTTTAAAATTACCTAAATTTACTTGTTTTCATGTCTGACTTATGTAAAGAAATTCTAGTTTTTATATAGTTACCAGTCTGGCCAACATACAATAAATTCAAGAACAAGGAATAGAATAAACCATCCCGGAATATAAAGCCAGAGATGATTTATCTTTAATAGAAGAAAAAACACAAATAATATCATTTACGAATCAATGAAAATTTAAACGGCAAGTTTGGGATAATATCATCTAAAGTTTATCCATAATAATTTTGGCCAAAATGAGAGAAATTGGAGAACCCATAAGAGTTCCATCAATTTGTGAAAAAATTCTTCATCGAAAGAAAAATAATCATTATTAAACATTAATCTAATCCTAGTAAAGAAGGAAGCTTCACTCAAACTTTTATTATATGATATCGATTGCCAACTTTCCTTTAAAACATCCAACAACAAAGATTTTGAAATGTTAGTAAAAAGAGAAACGGCATCAAAAGATATTAAAACATGTCCTTTAGATAAACGAAAATTTTGATATTTTTCAAAAAAAGTAAATGAATATATAATATCATACAAGACATTATTAAAGGAGTCACTAAGAGTTTTAGAAGCAAAAGATGCCAACTCGTAAAGTGGGGAACAAATACAAGAAACAATAGGCTTTAAAGAGATATTATTTGTGAATTTTGGGTTGGCAATATAATTTTGGAGAAATAGCATAACTTACGTTTGAAATTTTCATCTATTACTCCATCCTGTAAATTTTTTTCAACAAAGTCATTTACGTTTATCTGGATAGTACTATGTAGTTGGATCTTTCTAAATTATTTATATATTTATAACCCAACCTTTATCTGCTCTAAGAACCAAAATATCTGGATTGGTCTTTAAATAATCCTTACATGTTTTCTCCAAACCCTCCCACTTAGAAACAACATTTTTATGTTTATGTAAAAAATTAGTAATAACATTAGTAACTCTACCTCTATAAATATCAACAGTATCAGATGGCAAAAAAATTAAGTTTATTGCTGCAGTTTAAAAAAATGAATAAAAACTATTGAAGTATAACATATGTTAACAATATATACACATATTCCGTATTCGAGCAACAATAACCACTGCTCCTCATAGCCGTTTCTTCGGTGCGTTTCGTGTTGCACAATTCCTGCTCACAACATTCCATAATCGCAAGTTTAGGGCTGGTCTTTGCTCTCCTCATCTCGTTGACCATTTCCCGATACTCGGTCTTCAAGGCGTTACATGATAAATTACGACAGCCCTTGGCAAGCTTGCTCATGTGCCCCTTCCATGTCACGCACGAAAAATGTTGAGCTACATTATTCTCGTCGTTAACGCAGTTCTCCATAATCTTTTCACCGCACAGTTTTGCTCTGCCAGGAACTGAGAAATTCTCATCGCACGTATAACATCGCAAACAATCTACCAATGGATTTGCTAAAATGATCATGAAGAGATATACGTTGAGCATACGAACAGCATAGAACTGCCTATGTCATAATTGACATTTCTTATATGGCATAACCTAATAAGTTGAAGAAGTCCTTCGGTTTTTAAACAAATTTATCGATACTGATGATTTTTGTGTCATTTGGAATTTAGTTATTACCGCCATAGGAGTGTCATAATCATATACAGAAAATTTACGAGGAACTGGACTAGAACCATATCAGAAGCAGAAGAAAACCACCTTAAGACCATCCATCGGAAAAAAATGATCTTAGAAACAAAGAAGTAGAAACAGGGTAGAGGCCGTTTGGTAGTAGTATACTGTTGTACAAGACATATTAGAAAACCACTAAACTTATTGATTGCAACAGCTATGTCTATGGCAGCAATATAGAATGCTAAAACACAATCTCAACGTGACCCAGTCAAAAGAAGATTAGCAAAATAGCACTCAGAAGATGAAACAAAAGTAAATAGTACTAAATGAAAAAAAGGAGCTTCTGGTTCTAATATATTTGTTGTTGCATAAATGCACTTTCCACAGGAAGGAAAGTGTCCCTACCAAATTCTTAAAGCATAGGGCAGTAGCTCCAGGACTATCAAATGTTTTCACTACACGCTACAAAACCTCAAACTATCCTGATAATTGCCACATAAACATTGTTTAACTACATATTTAGTTATTTTCAAGTCAAATCAAATCCAACCTTGAGCATACTGATTTCACTAACGATACAAAAACCGGTTTTCGAATTAAAAATAAAATAAAAATCTGATTATCTCTATAGAATAGATTCTCATGCAGCTAAACTATTAATTTTATATATTGTATGATAAAGGCATGTGCCTCGCCACATCAGATTTTTTACTTTATCATACGCAGTATGTAAAGTATTGTAATCGTGCCGAAAAAAATTTTTGAGATTTTAGCGGAAATAGGTCTTTATGGGTCCCCTGAACATTTTTGACCAAGGTACAAAAAAATGTCTGTGTGTGTGTGTGTGTGTATGTGTGTGTGTGTGTGTGTGTGTGCGTATGTGTGTACTCGATTTTTGTGGAGACGATTCCGGAGAAACTACTAAAGGTATCGGGACGAAAGTTCATATTTGGAAGTTTTATGACCAAACTTAGAGCTGAAAAGCTTTTGGTTCAAAAGGGTCCAAAGGAACTGGTAGTTTATTCTAAGCCTTTTTCAAGGATTTTAGAAATGAGCCGCCATTTCTGTAATTTCGTGAAAATAGTTAAATAATAAATTAAAGCAGAGCGGTGATACGGCGCGTCACCGAAGGCGGAGTGTCGCCGTCGCATATGAGCGAGTCGCGCTATCTAGTTTTTGGCAGGAGCGACATCAACGTTTATTGTGTTGCTTTTTAAGAAATACGTATTTAAAAAAAAAAAATCTGATGTGGCCAGGCACATGACTTTATCATACTATTTATAAAATGAATAGTACATGAGATTCTATTTGATCGAGATCGGTTGTATCTGCATTAAAATAAAAGCTAGTTAGCCAGGATTTGACCGATAATAATAACAATAATAAATCTTTATTCACAAAAAGAAAAACACTATACAAAGTGAAAAACACAATACAAAATGAGCGAATAACGATCGGTTAGACATGCCACAGCATTGAATTAACACATGTGTGTGGCTTTAATTTAATGAGTACACATACGCTCGAAGCCCAAGAAATATAAAATTAACAAATAATATAATACAGATTGCGAAACCAGAGCACAAACTACACCAACCCAGTATTGACGACTATTGATGAGTATTGACTCATCGAACAAATAAATTCCCTAGAATGGCTGCAAAACATATCTCTGTCCAACAAAAGTACAACCAACACGTTAACCCCCGCTTTCCTCAGATAAACCAGAAATACATTACATATCTTTGGTGCAATACTCAGAAATGATCTATGGACAATCGACCATAAGGCAATCCCATTTCTCCGCCCCTTATAAAATAAGAATGTGAATTCATACTAAAATAAAACACACTCATCGCTATACTTTATTTACAATTTTCTCAATTTATCGTTTATAGAATTAGATATAAAGACGGGTTGATATTTCTTATCAACAAACAATCAAATTGGTGATCTTATTGTATTTGAAATTTATATTTTGTACTTTGCCGGAGTTTGCCCCACTAGAGCGGCAACGTTCCATAGCGGTTCTTCAACCTCTGATGCAGCATACTCTAATGAAATCAGCTGTTTTCGAGTGTGACAGCACAAAAAAGTGACAACCATAGACATTTCTGTGGTGACAGTACAAAAAAAATATTTGTCAAATCCAGGCTACTATGTACTTTCTTATCAATGCAGATGCGACCCATCTCGATCATATGGAATTTGCTCTTGCAGCTAAACTATTAATTTTACAAAAAAATGACATAGGCATAAATTATTCAAAATTTCCTCTACTTTAATTTATTATTTAACTATTTTGACGAACTTACAGAAATGGCGGCTCATTTGCAAAATCTTTGAAAAAGGCTTAGAATAAACTATCAGTTCCTTTGGGCCTTTTTGAACCAAAAGCTTTTCAGCTCTAAGTTTAGTCATGCAACTTCTAAATATGAACTTTCGTCCCGATACCTTTAGTAGTTTCTCCGGAATCGTCTCAACAAAAATCGGGTACACACACACATACACACACACATACACACACACATACACACACACAGACATTTTTTTGTACCTTGGTCAAAAATGTTCAGGGGACCCAAAAAGACCTATTTCCGCTAAAATCTCAATTTTTTTTTTCGGCACGATTACAATACTTTATAATACTGCGTATGATAAAGTAATAAATGATTTCTGTATAGTAAATGCTAGGTTGGTACCACTTTGACGAAAGGTGCGTTCCGATTGGTAGGTAATGGTAGCTAATGGCGGTGGTAGAATACGAAATTATAGTATTTCTTACATATCGTGATAATGACACATATTAGTTTGCATGTACATAAACTTGAGTCACTAGCAATTTTCTATTGGAAATACTATAACGGCGTCTGCTACCACTGCCATTATCACTAATGAAAACGCACCTTGAAATGGTAATTCAAATTCTGACAGATTTATATTTGTTCATGACACATCCCTACCAACATACTAAAATAAAACTACACTCATCGCGATACTTTATTTATAATTTTCTCAATGTATCATTTCTAGAATTAGATATAAAGACTGGTTGATATTTCTTATCAACAAACAATCAAATTGGTGATCTTATTTTATTTGAAAATTTGTATTTTATAATTTTGCGCACTACAGCGGCACGTTCCATAGTGGTTCTCCAACCTCTGATGAGATCAGCTGTTTTCGAATGTGACAACACTTTTGTGTTGTTTTTTTAAATATTTGTCAAAATCCTGGCTACTATGTAATTTCATATCAATGCAGATGCGACCGATCTCGATCAAATAGAATTTGCTCTTGAAGGTAAACTATTAATTTTACCAAAAAATGTTATAGGCATAAATTATTTTAAATTTCCTCTACTTTAATTTATTAATTAACTATTTTGTCGAAATTACAGAAATGGCGGCTCATTTCCAAAATCCTTGAAAAAGGCTTAGAATAAACTAAAAAGCTAAACTATTAATTTTACCAAAAAATGTCATAGGCATAAATTATTCAAAATTTCCTCTGCTTTAATTTATTATGTAACTATTTTGACGAAATTACAGAAATGGCGGCTGATTTCTAAAATCCTTGAAAAAGGCTTGGAGTAAACACCCAGTTCCTTTGGACCCTTTTGAACCAAAAGCTTTTCAACTCTAAGTTTGGTCATGAAACTTCTAAATATGAAGTTCCGTGCCGATACCTTTAGTAGTTTCTCCGGAAATGAATTAACAAAAATTGGGTACACACACACACACACACACACACACACACACACACACACACACACACACACACACACACACACACACACACACACACACATACACACACACACACACACAGACATTTTTTTGTACCTTGGTCAACAATGTTCAGGGGACCCATAAAGACCTATTTCCGCTAAAATCTCAAAAATTTTTTTCGGCACGATTACAATACTTTACATACTGCGTATGATAAAGTAAAAAGGTAAAATCGCTTTTGAAATTTCATAGACGAAATCAATAAATATTTATTGATACATATTTTAATACTTTAATATTATTTAATGAACTACAAAAATATAACAACATATGAATATACCTACTCCATACAAATCTTAAATAATCAAAACTATAATTGAGAAATATTATTATTTGTTCAGGTTGTTCAAGCCCCTTATGAATTGATTTTTACTTTATCATACGCAGTATGATGAAGTATTGGAATAGTGCCGAAAAAAAAAATTGAGATTTTAGTGGAAATAGGTCTTTATGGGTCCCCTGAACATTTTTGACCAAGGAACAAAAAAATTGCTGTGTGTGTGTGTGTGTGTGTGTGTGTGTGTGTGTGTGTGTGTGTGTGTGTGTGTGTGTGTGTGTGTGTGTGTGTGTGTGTGTGTGTGTGCGTGTGTGTGTACCCGTTTTTTTGTGGAGACGATTCCGGAGAAACTACTAAAGGTATCGGGACGAAAATTCATATTTAGAAGTTCCATGACTAAACTTAGAGCTGAAAAGCTTTTGGTTCAAAAGGGTACAAAAGAACTGGCTGTTTCCTCTAAGCATTTTTCAAGGATTTTGCAAATGAGCTGCCATTTCTGTAATTCCGTCAAAATAGTTAAATAATAAATTAAAGTTGAGGCGGTCACGCGCCGCGTCACCGCTCCTCGCGCTATTCCGTACTTTCGGCACTTGTGAGATAAATAACTATTATTCTGATGACAGTAGGTAATGTCAAATGCTGATGCTTTGACAATACCTGCTATTGATACTATTGACTATTAAAATATCTGTCAAATCCTGGCTAACTAGTTTAATTTTAATGCAGACACGATTTATCTCAATCAAATAGATTCGCATGCATCTATATTTTGTATGATAAAGTCATGTGCCTGGCCACATCAGATTTTTCTACTAGCATTGCAATAGTATTTCATCATATCGGTAAAAGTATTTTTTTGTTTAAAAACCAGTTTTAAAGATAAAATAACCTGCGGCATCGAAAGGATGCGTTTTAATGGTAGAATGTGAATTTGCAGGCAGAAATTATGTTTAGTTTTTGGAAAAATCTGTGTCAAAAATGTACAAAAGCTACTTGTTCTAAACTAAAAATTAACCTCTATGTTGATAGCAATTTAATGAATTGCATCAAATGCTTCTACAGTCTTCAACTTGAACCGTAAGAAGTTATATCCATTATACATGGTGCAATTTATATGTATTTATATGTTTATTATATATATTATACGTTTGCAAAACACTCGAGTGTGAAATTGCCATTACTTGCGAATGGAATACTATACTTTTTCTACGACCATGCAATGAAATTTTATAAAGTAGTTTATTGCAAATAGGGGCTATATGTCACTATGACGGTTTACAGGATTTTGACAGATTAAAATTGTTTGGTGCGCTTGTCACTTAGAGACGTTGTTAATGCCTTGACAATGTCGCTAAGCAGTGTATCAAAACACAATGGAAATCAAGAATCCAGAGCTGTGATTGGTTCTAAAGCCGTGAGAAATGAAATAACGGGTCATTATAAATGATTGTAGTCGAAGTAAGCGGGAAATCATAAGTAAAAATTTGTGTTTGTTGCTCCATAAAAAGTAATGCCGCTGTTCTGTAAAGATTTGTTAAATTGCATAACCTACTGTAGGTTCGATACTTGCTTCTGCTAAGCGGCAAAAATGTATTAACATGGGCATGACCTACTTCGACCTCAATCATTTATAATGACCCTGTATTTCTCACGACTCGCGGGGTATGAGGAGCTAGGAATGAAATATTTGCCATATGTGTGGGGAATGGTTAGTATTTCTTATCATAAATTACCATGATAATGAATGCATTTATCAATAGGACTAGAAAAAATTACTAGCAACGGCAGCGATAAAAACATCAAAATATGTAGTTTAAAAATGCATCAAAGCCGAAAATTATACTTCATAAGTGGTAGAGAATTGCATATTCTCGAATAGATTAGGTTGGGCGTGTCCACAATGAATTACTTGTAACTTGTTATGGTTAGTATGGGGTCCAAAGGTGAAAACACAAATAATTTCCTTTAGATATTTCAATGTTTTAAAAATTTTATTTTTGTATTTGTTTGTCTGGAAAGTACACCACAAATAGAGTTGCCTTAGAGTTAGTCTTAGAGTTAATGTAACAATAAATTCTGTGCTGGCGTGAACATTACGGATAAAATCTCTAAACGCGTTAGGCCGTTAGGTCGGTTTCTTCATACCAACTCACATATGTGAGTTTATCCAACTGACGTAGTTGCTGACTTTAGTATAAACGGATGGGGCACCTTCCACTCCGCATGGAGAAATTCCCCAGGAAACGATACCAATAACTTGTCCGTCCTTGGCCAATGGGCCACCAGAATCACCGGAGCAAGCAGAAATGGAACCGGTCAATGGACCAGTGCAAACATTGGCAACTTGGTCAAGTGGTTCAGAGCTACCCAGGAGACCGGTAAACGCATTGGCACACTCTAAAATATCAAAAAGAATCGTTCAAACATTACCCCCTGTATTCGATCAAAACCCTTCTTACCAGCGTATGGGACAAGAGGGATGGTAACGGTTTGGAGATGGTTTGGCATGCTGGGAGTCGATGTTGTGGAGGTTGAGCCCCATCCAGACAAGATTGAATCGCCAGTGAATTCAGCACCAGCGCTTGGAAGGGCAATGGGTTGCACTGCATCGGTCAATTCAAAGGAAGACGACAGAATCAGAAGAGCGACATCGTTTGGGTTGACACCTCTAGAAATTAGTTTTATTTACTCTGTGAAAAAACGGCTGTGATTTAAGGAAAGCACTTACCCTTGGTAATCTGGATGGACAACGCTGCTAGAAACTGCGATTGTTTGCAAAGTGCTGACACTTTCGTCCAAAAGCAAGATGCCAGCTTTGACCCTGAAGTCTCCCAGCGCTGGGGTTTCGGTGATACAATGACCAGCGGTCAAAACGACATTAGGGGCGATGAGGGAACCACCGCAAATGTGCTGCCAGATGCCTAAAATACCCCATTGCATGGAGATCTGGTATGGGAACTGGTCCCTCTCAGCGTCAACGCCACTGGTAATCCTAATGGATGGTGCAGCTGAATAAAACAATGTTTTAAAAATGGATACAAAGGTTAGGAAAGTGTTACGTACCAAGTGCACATACGAAGAGGGCAGAGAACACGATGAAGGCCTTCATTTTGGTGTGATAGATAATTTTGTGGTGTTTGTCGTCTTTTATACCAACGGGATAGATTTGAGAGATATCGATAAGGGTTTTTACACTTAGTGGCATGTCTCTAAAAATTTGAACTATAAGTGTATACTGTAGATATAATATACATTTAAAATGCACTTATTGATTGCATAGTTCCGATAAGAACACCTTACGTCGAGGGATTTTTTCCCTTGTTTTAATACATGAATATTTGTTTTCGTTCTGATGGATAAAAGATAGAGAAACATGTAAAAGTGCTTTTTAGTAGATATATTAGTCGGTATAAAACTATTCTATGTCCGTACCCAAATCTAGATAAAAAAAAATAAATAAAGAAAAATAATAACAATTATAATAAGAATAATATTAATAAAAACTATACGATAAAGTCAAAGTTTAACCATTGCTAATAATAATCAAAAATACCCTGCTCCATTCTATCCAGGTTTCCAAAGTCACCACGCTGGATATTCAGGTGTAACAGCTAATTGGAAGTTATACAGTTGGATGCACATCCACAACCTTAAAAGATATATTTTGTTGGACCGGAATTTTATGATCAATATTTTGATCTCCACTGTTAAAATATTTCATGGTGCTTGAGTCTTCAAGCGGCCGTTTGCAGTGTCATACGGTTGTTACTCTTTTTTACAAAGCAAGAACATAATATATTACCGTTGCCTACAAACCTTACACAATTACAGAGATATCGGCACATACAGATAATGCAACATTTTGTAATTGGAGATTTTAACATTATGTTGCAGAAAATAATCAGACTAGATAGTATGGAAAATATAAAACATTCAGAACGGCCTGAATGTCACTTGACTAGTGAGGAAACCATGGCAATGATAAATGAGAGAAACAAAACACACAATTGTAATATGTAGAAATAATTGAACAATTGACACAGGTGAAACAATCACCTATGTCAAATATATAAAAAAGAAAACCAATAACACCGATAATGGAACAATTGAAAAGAAACGACATTCAAGGAAAACTCTTGAAATACCAACAAAACCTCGAAAGACTTAATAACGCCTCTAACAAAACTAATAAACAGTTGATATCATTAACTGCCGTCCCATCTCCATAACATCTGAACTATGCAAAATCTTAGAATAATTAATAAAGATACTAGTAGAGAAAGATAAATCCAAAAACAAAATAATAATAAACGAAGTGAAACCAAGTTATATTATGTAATTTTTAATCCGACTAACAAAAATATTAATATAATTGTGAAGATAATTGTAAATTCATCAACGAGATATTTGTTTCTACCTACGGCACCAGCACTCATAAAATGGGATAGGATTCAAATATACACAGGATACCTTAAAAAATCTACGCAACGGTTTATTTGTTTCCAACATAACATATGTGTTAACAATGTAGCGAAACGAAACACAAACTCACATAAACAGAATTCATAGACAAACAAAATACTGACAATTCCATACAACATACCAACCCTGACACCAACTACGGACGTGATTAAGTTGACAAATTACAACAAATTAGTAATACAACAACAAAAAACACTTAATGATTTGAATCCCACTATTTGTATAGGACAAAACGAATAAAAACGAAGATAAAACAGATATAGCGTTTAGAACATCAAATGCCATCCGCAACTACCAAATCAGAACCAGAGAAAACATACAAATATAAAAGAACTGAACACACACATGACTATAAAGGTATAAATCTATTGGTCTCTAGCCACTCATGACCCTAAAGCAACCCGGTTGTTTCTATTAAATAAATAATTGCGATAAATGCACTAAAATTGAAACTATTTGTTATTTTAAAAAATCCTCGGACATGTGCAGTTTATTTTATAGATTTGCAAATTTTTATATGAAATTGAACTTCTCACCCTTAACTATAGTCGACGTATCACGCCACTACATACTTTTTATTTGCCACCCCTTATTGTTCTTACTGATGTTGATAGATCCTTTAGTTGTCTAAATGGTCGCATAGAAATGAGTGGTTTCCATCTATACTTTATCATCATCTACACTATACTTTACTCACTTAGAAAAAAAGTAAAAACTTTATGTGAATTTATTTGATTCTCCATAATTTATTCAATTTATTTGTGTTACTTTTAATTACTATTAGTTTCTTATTATTGTAATGGGTACTGTTTGTTTTCTTCCTTCATTTTCGCAGTGTTAATCTGCATTTTCTTTTTTATTGTCCTTAGTTTTGTTAATATTTCACCAAAAGTTGTGTACATTTACATGTACGTACATTGAATAACGTAACAAAATTCCAACTTAATTAACATTCATGCACCAAACAAAGGAAAATGGGTAGAAAACAACATAACAAACGAGTCTACATATACCCAAACTTAATTGGAATTCCACGCATTGCAAATTCGCGCAATTATTGAAGCAAACATGCAGTAATATTACAGGTATACATATTATTAAAACCACATAGCACTATATCAAGATTGATAAATGTTTTGCGTATCATCATCCAGCGGTGCTATAAATCTTGGAAATTGGCCGCCCACATTTTCAATTTCAGGAGCAATTCAAGATGACGCGTAGAAAACCGCTGAAAATCAGTGAGATCTGTTACTGGGTCTTCTCAAGCGTACCAAGGGGTCCCATATGACACATTGAAATTGAATAATGGCCAGTGTTATCACCTCGCCACAGACGACCCTCGCCACCTACGTCACTGAAAAGGAGAACAAGTAACCATTGTACAGGGTGTTTCTACCCCTATCGGTATTCATACCAGTAAATTATTATTATTAATAAATTTATTACCAGAACACAATAGCAGATGATGTTATTCTTCTAATTTTTATTGATTTGGATTGTTCGTTTGCATTCCACCAACTACCATACTAGATCTCAATACTGCCAAGACTTAACTAGTTAGTTGTGGAAATATACCGATGTAATAAAATAAACCATTTAATGTAACTTGACTTCTCATTATAACAAGAAACATTAATATAAATTTATGATTTCATAACACTTCAAATTGAAACCATAATAGTAGATTAGAATATGGCCACATATATTTGTTTGAATAGAAGATAAATTGTGTAAAAGTTTCAAACTGTTGAAGTAAAGTGTCGATGATAATGATAAGATAAAGCGTAGGTTACTTTGTACTGGACTAAAAATAATACAATAAGATATATAATCAATATAATCAATGCAATTTCAGATTCTATAAATTAAATATGCCCAAAATAAAACTATTTCCCTAGTGTATGCAAGTGAGACTAGCACTGTAATCTATCTAATAATTATCATAGTGTGGAGTTGGTATTAATAATATGTACATAATAATAAGAATAGGTACAAATTATTACGTTATTAGGTCTTTTTGGGACCCTGATCATTTTTGACCTAGGTACAAAAAAATGTCTGTGTGTATGTGTGTACCCGATTTTTGTGGCAACGATTCCGGAGAAACTACTAAAGGTGTCGGGAAAAAAGTTCATATTTAGAAGTTTTATGACCAAACCTAGAGCTGAAAAGCTTTTGGTTCAAAAGGATCCAAAGGAACTGGTCTCCTCTAAGCATTTTTCAAGGATTTTGCACTTTTTTGACAATACCTACTGTCAATATTATCAATAATATAATAATAATTTATATATTGTATGATAGTCACGTGCCTCTCCACATCAGATTTTATCTTTTTTTGGTCAAAGATTTGCAACAATTTCGTAATATACAAAATTGTGATTGTCGACTACGAAGAATGCTTTGTTTGATTGATTTAATTTTTTATGACAGTCTTATAGTGTTTTGATTCCTGGGACAATGAGTACGTAAAGTACGGAATAGGTATGGTTTGGTATTTTAAAACATCTTCGAACAAGTTGATGCAAAATACACATTTGTGTGTTTCTGGCATCACCATTGTTTTTAAATAGAAACTACATATTTGTTGGTTGATTTTGATGCGGCTTTTAGTTGTGTTAATTGTAACGGAAACATTTATGGGCTTAAATATAAAAATTTTCAAGAAAAACAGAATTGAATATATCAAAACATTGAGAATTCTGGTGACCAAACAGTTGGTATATAAAATATGCGTTTTTGATAGTTTTATTTCCCGGACTGAAATATTTTAAAAAAGAACGTTTAAGTATTTTTGCAAATTTAAACCAGATGAATCCAATGTTTCACAAACCTCAAAACGGTTTCGGTAAACCTTAAACATTGAACTTTTATCTTAAATTCTGAAAGTTTGTTTACAAATGTTTTGACAAACATTTACAACGATTTTGAAGTGGCGGGCTGGCGCTTGTAGAAAAGAAACTATAACAAAAACACAATAACCTGAAGTGATATGCAACTTTCAAGATTCATATTCAGCGCAAAGAAATTAATCAAAAGCGACTGCTCTCATTAAAACTATTAAAAGTAGTATCAAAATCGGCATGAAAAATATAAGGCCATTTAAAAATAATGTTGACGTCATAAGTCAAATATAAATATGTATGTTTTGATATACTAAAACAAAACTTTTTAAATAAAATTTAATTTCTTACTTCAATTGTTTTCAACTTATGCCGTCATAGATATTTTTTACTTGCGATTACTTGCTAAATGGGCTTTGCCGATTAAAAGTGGATAGTCTTTACGATATATTTCTTTGCACCCAATACGAATCCGATCTCGAAAGACGCCCATGATTCGCTTTTTTTTGTTACCTATTTTTGGAGGAGGATCATTCTTAAATCCATGTTCACCTAGAGTTATCAATATTTTGTAATTCTTCATTGTCTTTCTTTTAAATAGGTAATTTCTTACGTATGGCCATAGCATTTTCATTCCACTATTAAGATAATTAAAGGATCTATGAGAATTAATAAACAAAACATGGGCTGGTCGTAAAAAAATATCGATCATTAGTAGATACCAATTGGATGTCAATTGAATTTGATATAAAAATGTGTATCATCAAAAATCAAAATTGACGTGTTCGAGTATTATTTCACAAGAACCCATTAATTTTTAAGAAATATATGCCATCCTCCAGCATTTCTGTCATTATATTTAAAATAAGGACCATGGGCCTTAAAGGGGATCTTCTACCATTTAGCGCAGAATCGCCGTCCCGCAGTGTAATCGGTACCTTTAAAGGGCCCATTGGTTGTCCATTTCGCCAACACCCTGTATATACCCATCGACGACCACGTAACAGGGTAACTTAAAGTGTGTAACAAACGGCCCTAAAATCAAATTACGATCTAATCTAAGCGACAAATTGAACGTGGAGCAAATTGAAACCTCGTCAAGTAGAAAATACCCACCCTCGCGACGCGTATATAAGCACCGGAACGCTTCCATCCGGTCACAGAAAACAGCGAACACGTCGACCGAAAACACCAGTAAAACTAGTAAACCATACAAGGCATCTACCAAAACAAGAAGTACAATTTTTATTTTCACCACACACCATGCTACCGTTGAAACTTGGAAAGGGCGCAATACTCCTGGTTTTATTTTATTTTGGTCTACCGAACATACACGGTTGCCACAACGACGACGAAAACTGCAACCTCGCCTCCATCAGGGGCCGACACCTCGAGAAAGGACCAGACCGATCCTGGCGAAACTATGAGAGGTCCTTCTTGAGCAGAGGAAACTTGGACAACAACAACAACATCCTCAGACGCGACAACAGAGCCGACAACCGCCTTGCCGAGAGAGTTCCACCAAAAAGCAGGGCAAGGCTTGTCGAAAGACGCATCAGCCAGAGGAACCGCTTGGACCAACGTCTTGAAGAACCTAGGATTGGCTTCTATGATAATAGACGTCGCTCTGAAGAACCAGAGAGGTCCAACCAAAGAACCTTCAACCAAAACCGGCTGTCTCGCTCTAGAGATCGATTGATTGAAGACAGCAGGACGGACAGACGCATTGAAACCAGACAACAAGAATCTAAGCTTATCGATGATAGGGCAATGCCAACCAAACGGGAAGACAGAACGTCTAGGTTAACCAGAGATTCATCTCCTTTATCACGAACAAGGGCCATGGAAGATAGAACCATTTTAACCAGAAGGCAAACTGTTTCCTTTGACGCCAGGTCGCCTACATTGGAAAGAGCCTCCAGACGAAGTCAAGATAACGCTAGAAGGGAAAATGAAGCCACCTCACGTCTTACCCAACGGACCCGAAGGGTGTCACATGATGGAAGAGACGCCCGATCTTCTAGTGAAGATAGATCTACCCTAACGCGACGGATCAACTTAAGCAAACAATCTAATGCTCGCATGCAAGAAACCAGACGAAACATGCAAGAAACCAGACGCCACATGCAAGAAACGAGGCGAAACATGCAAGAAACAAGGCGAAACATGGAAGAAATGAGTAGCCGAATGGGTCGTCTCTCCTCTAGAACTCCTGATAGCAGGGTAGAACGATCATCAGACGTTTCTGAGAGGCGCAGCGAAACCAGGAGGCAAACTATTTATGTTCCCACAGAACGAAGACAAACTATGGAAGATCGGTCTGACCGGAGGATGGCTTACGAAAAGAGGGAAGACCGCATTAGGACCGTACGAATGGAAGATCGTACGAACCAGGACAGAAGAACTGGTTCTTCAAGACGAGAAGATCGAGTTATAACTGAGCGTATTAACCGATCAGTCCCTTCTTCATCTAGAAGGCAAGATGTCGCTTCTGAAAATCGGCGAGCTTCTTTAGATGAAAGGCGATTCGAAGCTTCAAGAAACCAGAGGGTAATCCGCGAATCACAAAGGAGAGAAGCATCATCAAGGCTAATCTCAGATAATCGAGAAGAAATAAGGTCCTCTCGGCTGCGAGAAGCTTCCTTAAACCGCAACTTACAGCGTCAGGAAACCAATATAATGGTCCCAAACCAAAGAAATATTGTCGAGACTAGACGACAGCGGCAGGTTAATATGGATGAAAGGCGTGTGGACATCAGATCTGATCGTCGTCAAGGCTCCATGGAAACAACTGAAAGACGCGTTCTGGAAGCATCCAGAAGGCAAACTTTCGATCGGAGGTCTTCCCAAGAAAGGGTATCTTCCGAACGTAACCAACAAAACCGACAGATCCGTGAAGATATACGTTATACAGCTGACAAAGTAACTCCAGCTTTCACATCAATGGTAGAGAATAAATTTGACTTGGTTAATGTAGCCAAGATTCTGCTGTTCGCATTGACGATCGCTCAGGTTCTGGCCAATGTAAACTACAAGAAATTTGGGTATGTTTATATATTATACTACTTGAGAAAGTGTGCAAACTTTGTGTCTTTTCAGGTTCCCAGGAATTTCCAATTTGTTGACCACGAGCAAGCAAAAAGTATACTAGAGGACTTCTTATATAGGAAACATGATACAAATGATGACGACTATGCGTACCTTCTTGACACTTCATAGGTCTAGTGAATAACCCTTTAGCATTATATATTCCCTTGTAGATAGATGTACTTTAGAAACCTGTATATCAATAATCTGTTCTACATTAGTGAATTTGTTGTTATTTATTAAAATGTATATCATACAATAAAAAAGGCAAAGATCAAATGGTGCTTGTTTCTAATAATATTGGTTCCTCCACTTTTAAACATGAGGTTCAGACATTTGAACAATTAAACTTTACTTTTTATTACTTTTACACTAAACCATTACCAAAAGTCAGGTCTCCAACAGAACACCTAAAAAGTAAAAAAAAAATACTTCAAAGGTTTATTTATAACGTGCTATATATAACATACAATAGTGCTAAATCATATTTAACAAAAACATTACATTTAAATCCTTTCGTAATAAATAAATAATATAGTTCATTAAAATTAATATGTATGTAAAAAATCCGTATACCTAAAAATAAGCTCAATTCTTCCATACAATCTATTACTAAGTTACTTTT
Source organism: Melinopterus prodromus (assembly GCA_964023965.1). Taxonomy (NCBI): domain Eukaryota; kingdom Metazoa; phylum Arthropoda; class Insecta; order Coleoptera; family Scarabaeidae; genus Melinopterus; species Melinopterus prodromus. Next base: position 11,999,307 of record OZ030396.1, read on the forward strand.
CCTATGTATATCTCTTCATTGCTAAACACATCTAATACTGTCACCATAGTTAAAAATCCATTTACATCTATTCAAAAACCATCGCAGTTCATATCAATTACTAAAAACATGGAAGAAAATTACTTTTTTGTCACTCCAACATCATTTCCCTATAAAAAAATCTATATAAAAATATACTCATCAAAACCCGTAGTTACGGAAAAATCACACTAAATTCTTAAATATCTGGAAGGTGGACGAATCACTGCAAACATTTCAACGTTGCTATCAGCTGATCAAGTTCAGCTTTATATCCAATAAGCTGCTGTTGCCTAGCAGCACATTCATCACAACTTTTGTTTGATATTGTCTTCTGAGCCAATCCGTGGACAATAGCCATCAAGCGAAGTTCCCGCTCTTCATATCTCTTCTCCAAGAAAGTAACCTAAAAAACAAACACCCATAAACAAAAACAAAACATCATCTGAGGACTCACCTTTTTCCTAAGCGCCAATACATCACCGCTGTCACGCGCGTCATCAAAAGGCAATATGGTGGACGGATACTGGAGTCTGCTATTCAAATGATCCCGCTCGACGGTCACAATGGCCAACTCCTCCTTCGCCAAGCCCAGCTGCTTCTGCAAGCTGCTGAGAGAAACCTGCTGTATCTCCAGGTGTTCCTGTAAGGGTGTGATGTTTGCAAGATAAGTCGAGATCTCTTTCTCATGAGCTTCTTGCAAAGTATTCAACTAAAAGTATGGAAAGAAGAGATAGAGTCCCACAAACATCACTAAAGAGAATGGGATGCAGTAAGGAAAACAAGTACTTACGTCCTGAATCCTTTTGCTCTACAGGGTTTGGTAATCCTCCTCCATCCTGTACAGTTGACTCTTCATCTTATCCCGTTCTGGCTTCATAGCCCTCAGTTCATATTCCAAGCATCTCTCCCCAGGATCTACCCTGATCTGCTGGGCTAGCTTCTCAGGGTAACTCCTAAACTCCCTCTTCTCAGAAAGATTCTTCAAACTACCTTCCCGCTCCTTCTGGAGTCTCCTATTTGTCTTCTTAACTTCATCCATCTCTCTTTGTAACATCACGATGACCTTCTCTTTATTTGATAAGTCGGTTTGAAGACCTCTTATGGTTGCTATGAGATGCGTTTCCTCTTTATTGTCAAAAAACCTTTTCGACGTGCTTCGTAGCGCCGATCTTTAGAACTTAAACTGGTACGACGTCAGTTTGAACGGATGTGTTGACGGTGTCTTTGCGTGCTACTTCATTTTTAACTTAGAGGGTTTACATTAAGAAAATGCGACAAAAAGATGTTTTCCAAATCCAGACCCACCCAGGCTACTGTCACAAAGTGTAATGTTACTCGTTAATGCAAAATCTGAGATTGTCGCAGTAAATAGTGGTATAATATGTGCAACATTTAGCTAAAAAAAGGTCTCTAACAACAAAAAAATAAAAAAAATACTTCAAAGGTTTATTTATAACGTGCTATATATAACATACAATAGTGCTAAATAATATTTAACAAAAACAATACATTTAAATCCTTTCGTAATAAATAAATAATAGAGTTCATTAATATAAATATGTATGTATAAAATCGGTATACCTAAAAATAAGCTCAATTCTTCCATACAATCTATCACTAAGTTACTTTTCCTATGTATATCTTTTCATTGCTAAACACATCTAATACTGTCACCATAGTTAAAAATCCATTTACATCTATTCAAAAACCATCGCAGTTCACATCAATTATTAAAAAAATGGAAGAAATTTACTTTTTTGACACTCCAACATCATTGCCTATAAAAAAATCTATATAAAAATATACTCATCAAAACCCGTTTTTACGGAAAAATCACACTAAATTCTTAAATATCTGGAAGGAGGACGAATCACTGCAAACATTTCAACGTTGCTATCAACTGATCAAGTTCAGCTTTATATCCAATAAGCTGCTGTTGCCTAGCAGCACATTGATCACAACTTTTGTTTGATATTGTCTTCTGAGCCAATCCGTGGACAATAGCCCTCAAGCGATGTTCCCGCTCTTCATATCTCTTCTCCAAGAAAGTAACCTAAAAAATAGATCACCCGTAAACAGAAACAAAAAATCATCTGAGGACTCACCTTCTTCTTCAGCGCCAACACATCGCCGCTGTCAGCCGCGTCATCAAAAGGCAATATGGTGGACGCATACTGGAGTCTGCTATTCAAGTGATCCCGCTCGACGGTCACAATGGCCAACTCCTCCTTCGCCAAGCCCAGCTGCTTCTGCAAGCTGCTGAGAGAAACCTGCTGTATCTCCAGTTGTTCCCGCAAAGGCGTGATGTTTGCAAGATAAGTCGAGATCTCTTTCTCATGAGCTTCTTGCAAAGTATTCAACTAAAAGTATGGAAAGAAGAGATAGAGTCCCACAAACATCACTAAAGAAAATGGGATGCAGTAAGGACAAGAAGTACTTACGTCCTGAATCCTTTTGCTCTTCAGGCTTTGGTAATCCTCCTCCATCCTGCACAATTGACTCTTCATCTTGTCCCGTTCTGACTTCATAGCCCTCAGTTCATCTTCCAAGCATCTCTCCCCAGGATCCATCCTGATCTGCTGGGCTAGCTTCTCAGGATAACTCCTAAACTCCCTCTTCTCTGAAAGGTTCTTCAAACTACCTTCCCTCTCCTTCTGGAGTCTCCTATTTGTCTTCTTAACTTCATCCATCTCTCTTTGTAACTTCACGATAACCTTCTCTTTATTTGATAAGTCGGTTTGAAGACCTCGTATAGTTGCTATGAGATGCGTTTCCTCTTTATTGTCGACAACTTTCTCGACGCGTTTCGTAGCGCCTATTTTTTGGACTTTAACTGGTAATGGCTCAGTTTGGACGGATGTGTTGACGGTATCTTTACGCGGTACTTCATCGTTGACGGTTTGGGTGTAGATATCGAAGGTATCCCCACGACGTTTTAGTTGTTCCTTGAGGTCGTTCACGTGAAGCTCGAGGTCATCGATGTGGCTCTCGTATTTGGTCTTCATCAGGTTGAATTTCTCTTGGACGTCCATGAAGACCTTCGAGTTTTGGACGTCCCGTTTTTGAGCATCGGTTTCTAATGATTTTATTCGGTCTTCTAGGAATCGTTTCGTGGTGGCATTAGACTCACTAGGGTCGTTCTTCGCGGCAACTATAAGCGCCGAAACTGAATCTGGGTGCTTCCTTGCAATAATCCTCTCCATCTCTTTGATCTGCCTGTTGAGGTCCATAACGCACCTAGCATCTTTGTCCGTCTGCAGTTTCAAGCTCTTTACTTGGAGTCTTTCTATATCTAGGAGCTTATTCAAACTGACTTCGTTTTCGAGACTCTTCTGCTTCTGTTGTTGTAAACTGTGAAGTTCGTTTTTGTATTTTGCTAGAGTAACATCGACGTCAACTATTCGCCTCTCTAGGTTCCTATTCGAAATTTGCAATTCCTCGTAGGCTATCTTAAGGAACTGGTGTGAGTTGTTTACGCTATCTAATTGGACTTGTAAGGCAGTGTTTTGTTCTTTGGTATCTTTAACTTCCTCCAGAGCTTTATCTAGCTCCAAGTTGACCTCTGGGGATTTTAACGTTTGCGATTTTAAGGCATCTTTCGCTTGCGAGAGGAGAGATATTGTTTCGTGCAGTTGGTTCTGCAAAAGCAAAGAGAAAGACGTTTAGTGTTCGATTTATTTTGACCTGGGATATACGGTTTCGCATAAAATCATAAATTCTGCTTAACTGATCATAAATAAGCTGAATGGACATGGGTAAAACGGTATCCGTTTATGGACGCGAGTGTATCGGCGAGTTTATCTAAAATGCCATTTACATGCAGATTAACGGTTCAGGTACTATCCTACAACTGGTTTTCCGTACTATACGTATCAACTGTATCTTATTTTTCTTCATAAATGAATTATTAATGATTAGAAAGTTTTTAACAACAATAACAACTATTGTCATCAACGTATTAAGTCTGTATTAACAGTAAGAATTGGTGCCGCTATTATTTAAGCTGCAAGTAATTATTATTTACGAATGTTATGACTATTAAAGTTAGTTTGATTTTTCAAATAAGGATTTTTTTTAGTTTGAGGTAATGACACCAAGACAATAATATAGACGATGTAAATGAAGAATAAAAACAGCCATTGACAAAGTCACCAACGGTTGTTTCTTTTTATTAACACACAATCATAGAACACCAAGAAGCATGAATTATTTTGCAAATTTGACAATATTGAAATAAATGCATTTAGATCTACATTTTTCTGGACAATCCATTTAGCTAGAAAGTTCCAAATTTAACATATTCAGTTTTATTGAAACATTGATTTTTTGTTTTATTGATTATACAGTCTGTCCCCAGATATACGTATTACAATCAATTTTAAAGTCTCGGTAAAATGTTAATCTTTTAAAAAGTTTTGAAAATTTTTTTATTCAATCTGTGGCCGACTACCCCGTGGTCGAAAAACAAGAAGTTCATAAATTGGCTTAAGGAACTTGTCTGGAAACTTACTTATTATTGTAAAATATAAGACCATATTTCTTTTTATTGAAATAGTGTGCCTCAGTTAACACTATCAATAGTTAAAATCAAATAAAAAAAAGGAAAAACCGATAAGACCAAATTATCATTAAATTAAATTTAAAACAAATTGTCTCGTGGATATTTTACATTGAACTGTGAAAAACTGATACTTTACTCTTAATAAAATTTAACAAATTCCTGTTTTGCAACCACCTGTCTTATAAATAAATATTTTGACTATGGCTGTTCTATAACTTTTTCTCGAGAATCAAAGTTTTAGAACATTATTATTATAGTTAGGTCCATGTGGGGAGACACTGTATACATAGACATATTAACAATAAATTAAGTAGTTTTCAATTATAAATTAAATACATGTTCACATTTATAATATAATATTAACTATTTCGATCGTTTATTAGACAGCTGACAATAGAAATGTGACACTGAATTTGTTAGGAGTATATTAACATTTTAAAACTAAAGATCGAATATGATGGCAAAACGTGATATGTATGGTTATTTTGACTCTGAACAATTTATTGTTATATAGTAAATGGTGATTAGTAATTATAGTAATTTATTGTTAGTTACAGTTGACGATATATTTATTCCAGTTTCAATGACAGAAAATTGGCATATTTGTGCGATCCTGGTATATAATGGAATGATAAGAATTACATATTTTATAAATGTATTGAAGCAACACAAAACAAAAGAGCCAAATAGAAATGATATTTTCAAAATTCAGAACAGTATCGTGATAAGTACAAATCTGATGTGGCCAAGCACATGACTATCATACTTTACAGCAGTGGCAAACGCTGATGTTTTGACAATACTGTAAATAAAATCAAAAAATCTGTCAAATCGTGGTTAACTAGTTTTAATGCAGACACGACCGATCTCGATTAAATAGAATTTGCTCATGCAGCTAAACTATTAATTTTGCCATAAAAGTCAGACAAAATTATATAAAATTTCTTCTACTTTAATTTATTATTTAACTATTATGACAATATTTCAGAAATGGCGACTCATTTGCAAAATCGTTGAAAAATGCTAAGTATAAACCTCCAGTTCCTTTGGATCCTTTTGAACATAACTTCTTTCGGCTCTAAGTTTAGCAATGAAACTTCTAAATATAAAGTACTACGTATGATACAGTAAAAATTAAATAGTCCATTTCTAGTGAGATGAACACTGTACTTGTTACGGGCATTATTATTTTTAAAATGATATCTGCTCCGAAGCAATCCCATCGATAATGCGATTTTAATTGTTTCGGAACCTCCAAACCTTCCTCAAAAGTGGTCCAGGCAATTCTTAAAATTAAACAAAATTAAACAAAATTATTTCGGCCAATTGATTTCGGTCGTTATCAAAGTTTTCTCTTCATAGCTTGAAAGTTCAAGGTTTAAGTTTTCATTCCATCCTCCTTACATAATTCTATCGTGGGATGGTGCTTTTTGTTGTGTTTATGCTATTTTTGTTCCAAATGTGATAATTTGTAAGTAATAATATTGTGTAAGTAGAAATAAAGCCTATTACTTGAAGTTAACATAGACTGTAGTCAACTTTGCCTCTCAGGAAATAGAACCCCTAGAACGTGTTGAGCTCATATTTTAATGTGATGTAATAGAATTCTGTAAGTAGTCCGAAATAAAAAGTTAAACCACGAAGTTTAAGCTGCGGAGAGGAAAAACATTTGCCAACACTGGTTAAGGCTATTTTCTTTCTGTGAAACGTGTACTGCATTACATCACATCATGAAGTCTAAACTTTCAAGTAATATAAAAATATGTATCCTGTATAAGGATTCTTACATTAATAAAACTCCTAACATTCTCTCATTCAATATTGAATATATCGCTATCTCACTAAATCCACACAATAACAAATAAACTTTTCCGTTTATTAATTTTCGGAGAAACCATCGATTTGACCACAACTATATATCACCTAAGAAGACCGAGCGAACCTGATACGGCACAGTACCGTTGTCCGAGGTTCGGGGTCAAACCACACTATATAAACGAACCGCAGCACGACCAGTCTTCGAACCGTTACGATGCGTCTCCTAACCACTGCACTCGCAGTCTTCCTGGTCATAACAACAACCCGATGCTCAGTGGTACGCGAAACCGAAGAATCGGAGCCAACCGTCGAAGATGTGGATGCAGATTACCAAGAAGTTCAAGCTGTTAACTTGACCGATGTTAATTTGAGGATTGAGACACCCAACGAAGAAAACGAAGAGAAGAAGACATACGATGGTTTCCAATTGTGGAACGTGCATGCTGATACCAATGATAAGGCGAAATTAATATCCACCTTGAAGAAAGACTCAGGTATTGTTTAGGCATCACCACCGTGAATATTAATTAGTTAATTTAAATTCAAAACATGTTTTCTTTTATATTTTGTTTTACAGATGTCCAGACATGGGGAGGAAATAGGACAAACATAGACATCCTCGTCCAACCTGGTCGTCTGGATGAAGTCCAATCGAAGCTTCGGACGAACCTGATCGACTTCGAAGTCGTCATCTCGGATGTGCAGAAAGCTATCAACGAAGAAAATCCTCACGTGGAAGAGGAAGCTGATAGATTTGGATATCCGTCATTCACTTCCTACAACAGGCTTGCCCAGATCCACCAATACCTCGACACCGTAGCCCAGACTTACCCGTCCACGTGCAAAGTGGAAGTAATCGGGTCATCAGTGCAAGGAAGACCACTAAAACTATTAAAAATCTCCAACGGCAAACCCGGGAATAAGGCCGTTTGGGTTGACGGTGGCGTCCACGCTAGGGAGTGGATCACCCCAGCCTCCGTCACCTACATTATCAAGCATCTCGTAGATAATTTAGACACAGAAACTCCAGCTTTGCAAAATTTGGATTTCTATATCCTTCCAGTGGCCAACCCAGACGGTTATGAGTACTCTCATAATAATGATCGATTATGGAGGAAAAATAGGGCTAGAAGTGGACAATGCGCTGGAACCGACTTGAACAGGAACTTTGGATATCGCTGGGGTGGAAAGGGTAGCGGGAAGAACCCTTGCCAAGAGACCTATGGAGGAAGCGGTCCGTTCTCCGAACCAGAAACCGCGGCTATAAAAAACTTCATAACTAGAACTCCTGCCAACTGGAAGGCGTATATTTCATACCATTCCTATGGGCAATACATCCTCTACCCATGGGGTTATGATCGTGCAGTTCCAGTTGATTACAAAGACCTGGAACGGGTTGCTCAAAAGGCTGCAAACGTAAGTTTTGCAATTTAGCAACCACTTTTCACACCTTTAACATTTCTTTTTCTTTTAGGCCATATCTCAGGTTAGTGGTGGTCATTATTCGCATGGACCAGCTGGAAGTACGTTGTATCCAGCATCTGGTGGAAGTGATGATTGGGCTAAGGGCGTCGTTGGTATGAAGTATACCTATACCATCGAGTTGAGGGACCAGGGAAGGTATGGTTTTGTTCTTCCGTCGTCTTATATTATACCGACAGCGAAGGAGGCGTTAGCTGCGTTCAAGGTTATCGCGGAAGCTGCATACCAAGCTTGATGAATCTTTTTGATTTACCTATTGAATTGTAACTTATTTAATATTTATTATTTGAGATAATAAAATGTGATTTTCCTATCCGCTATGAATTTATGGTATTTATGATGCGTACAATGCGAGTAATACATCAGAAGCAGACGTGTTTTAGTTTTATATTATATTTGGATAGAATTCCATATTTTGATGACCCCGAACTGCGTTCTTCAACTCCACCAACTGGTTCATCCATAAAGCATATGGAAAGTGCCGACGACAAAAAAATGGATTTCTAACCGCATTTTGAACCTAAGCGTTTAATTAGCCTTATTAAAAACAAATCAGGAGGAGACTAAGATAGCAGAAAGCAGAGTAGTGAAATAATTTTCATTTTAGCCTAATTACAGAATTCTGATACGTCCCAATTTTTAATAAGTTGCAAAAAGTCAAGAGATACGAATCTCTCTATAAATATAATATTACTTAATAGAATGGTGTAAATTGACATAAATGAAAGCTTGAACCTTGAACTGATTGCCAAATAGTGAACTGATTTTGCTTCTTCCATGTCGAAGGTATGTACTCGCCAAATTTGGAAACTATTAGCTTCAATAATAACCAAGATGTTCACACAGTCCGAATGTGCCCATTGACTGTCCAAACGTGCCCCGTGTCTGTCCAAATGTACCCAAGAAGTGTTTTATAATTCTAAAAATACTTTATTTAAGTTAAAATTAACAGTACACAATGTACACTGTCTATTTCAAGTTTTTTTTACATTGTAGATACCTGGACAAATGTACGTTAAGTAGCATTACCATTACGATCTACACATTTTGAAAAATAAAACAACTATATTGCGGTTGCAAAAACCCGTGTTCCGGTGTTCCGTACTCGTTTTATATACACACATCAAACCTGATTCGTAAAACATATACACAGATGGCGTCTACGTTGAATGTCAGTGTCATTGTCAAAAATATTCACCAATGAAATACGTCAAAACGAGAAGAAGATTCAATTTGTGGGTTTGATATGATTCGTTACAATGGCCGATTCGAAGAGTGGAACATTTCATTATAAAATTTAGAGCGACAAAAATGGATAACAGCAAGACGATTATGAAATTCTTCTACACAAGCCAAGTTGCCGATATGGCAACTTAAAAGGTCCACCACCGGATATAATATGAACATCTTGCTAATCCTGATATTGTATCATGTTCCAATGTACAGCTGGTCAAATCGCCCCACAAACACAACTACAGACACAAAATCATACCATCAAACTGTATCCTACAAGGGCTATCAATTATGGAAAGTGACCACAGACACTAAACAAAAATTAAATTTAATCAAAAGCTTGCGGTCGGCGTATGGTAAGCATCCCAGTTACTATAAACTACCTCGATAACACCAGAATTTCAGAGGTAACCTCCTGGGGGAAACAAATCAAACCAGACTTGTTGATAAAAGCAGATAAAGTGGAAGAGGTGAGAAACAAACTGGAATCAAACGATGTTCAGTACAAGGTTCTCATGCCCGACGTTCTAAGAGCCATCGACATACAAAATCCTGTCAATATAGAAGACATGAAATTCTCCCAATCAAAACCAACATTTTCCTTTGATTCTTACCATACTCTATCAACCATCTACGAATATCTGCGCGAATTGGCCCATACTTACCCATACATCAAAATCGAATCGATTGGTTTTTCGGTTGAGCACAGAGAAATACCAATTGCAGTCATATCAGACGGAAACAAGCATAACAAAGCCATCTTCCTGGAAGGTGGTATGCATGCCAGGGAATGGATATCCCCAGCTTCTTTGATGTTCGTAATCGACTACTTAGTACAGAATATCACATCAAAACACGAGAAGAGTTTCATCAAGGACTTCGACTGGTACATAGTGCCCATAGGCAACCCGGATGGTTACGATTACACCCACGCCACTGATCGTCTATGGAGGAAAAATCGCAGCAAACATGGTGATTGTTATGGTACAGACCTAAATCGCAATATCGGGTATGAATGGACTCCAGGTGATAAAGACCCATCCGAACTGACTTACGCCGGTCCTGGGCCATTTTCCGAGCCGGAAACCGTTGCTGTTCGCAACTTTATAAAGTCGTTCCCAAAGGAATATTGGAATGCGCATGTATCAGTACATTCTTACGGGCAATTGATATTGATCCCTTATGGGTACCGGAAGATTCTACCGAATGATTACGATGAGTTGATCAGAGTTGCAGGGATAGCAGCGCAGAAGATGTTCTTTAACCATCTGGAGGAGTATGAGTGTGGGCCAATAAGTTATACATATATAGCGACAGGTGTTAGTACTGATTGGGCTATAGGTTAAATTTTTAATATATTCATCAGGTATAGTATGAAATAACAGAGAATAAGAAAATTTTGCAATGTTGTATTGATATACAAGATGTCACATTCAAAAATATGCCTTTTTTTAGTTTGAAAATATGATATTTGAATAGAAAAATTTGAACACCCTGTATAAGATATAATAATTAACTTAACAGCATTTGCTTTGTCCATGTTGAAGGTATGTACTCGCCAAATATGGAACTGTTAGCTTCAATAATAACCAAGATGTTCACACAGTCCGAATGTGCCCATTGACTGTCCAAACGTGCCCCGTGTCTGTCCAAATGTACCCAAGAAGTGTTTTATAATTCTAAAAATACTTTATTTAAGTTAAAATTAACAGTACACAATGTTGTCTATTTCAAGTTTTTCTTTACATTGTACATACCTGGACAAATGTACGTTAAGTAGCATTACCATTACGATCTATACATTTTGAAAAATAAAACAACTATATTGCGGTTGTAAAAACCCGTGTTCCAGTGTTCCGTACTCGTTTTATATACATACATCAAACCTGATTCTTAAAACATATACACAGATGGCGTCTAGCTTGAATGTCAGTGTCATTGTCAAAAATATTCACCAATGAAATACGTCAAAACGAGAAGAAGATTCAATTGGTGGGTTTGATATGATTCGTTACAATGGCCGATTCGAAGAGTGGAACATTTCATGATAAAATTTAGAGCGACAAAAATGGATAACAGCAAGACGATTATGAAATTCCTCTACACAAGCCAAGTTGCCGATATGGCAACTTAAAAGGTCCACCACCGGATATAATATGAACATATTGCTACTCCTGATATTGTATTATGTTCCAATGTACAGCTGGTCAAGTCGCCCCACAAACACAACTACAGACACAAAACCATACCATCAAACTGTATCCTACAGAGGTTATCAATTATGGAAAGTGACCACAGACACTAAACAAAAATTAAATTTAATCAAAAGCTTGCGATCGGCGTATGGTAAGCATCCCTGTTACTATAAATTACCTCGATAACACCAGAATTTCAGAGGTAACTTCCTGGGGAAAACAAATCAAACCAGACTTGTTGATAAAAGCAGATAAAGTGGAAGAGGTGAGAAACAAACTGGAAGCAAACGATGTTCAGTACAAGGTTCTCATGCCCGACGTTCAAAGAGCCATCGACATACAAAATCCTGTCAATATAGAAGATATGAAATTCTCCCAATCAAAACCAACATTTTCCTTTGATTCTTACCATACTCTATCAACCATCTACGAATATCTGCGCCAATTGGCTCAGACTTACCCATACATCAAAATCGATTCGATTGGTTTTTCGGTTGAGCACAGAGAAATACCAATTGCAGTCATATCAGACGGAAACAAGCATAACAAAGCCATCCTCCTGGAAGGTGGTATGCACGCTAGGGAATGGATATCCCCAGCTTCTTTGATGTTCGTAATCGACTACTTAGTACAGAATATCACATCGAAAGACGAGAAGAATTTCATCAAGGACTTCGACTGGTACATACTGGCTGCCCATAGGCAACCCGGATGGTTACTATTACACTCACGCTACTGATCGTCTATGGAGGAAAAATCGCAGAAAACATGGTGATTGTTATGGTACAGACCTAAA